>OU466858.1:62857879-63495379 GCA_911865555.2 Thlaspi arvense | reverse complement strand
GAAAAACAGATTTTATTCAAGATTTTACTTCTTTTTGACTAAATTCCCATAAATATTCTTCAAAATTTTACTTCTTTTTGTCTAAATTCCCATAAATATTCCTTAGGCTTCTTTGAAATACCTCAATTGCAATTGCCCCAATCATGGCTATCACCACTCACTCTTTACCAACAAACACTTCACCAAAGAGATAGCAGAGAAGGTGAACATACCACTAGATGGATTTCAATCAATGTCGGGAAACTCACGAAGAAACAGAGCAGGGGTACTCATGAAAGAAAAAGGAAAAAAGTTTCAAGGAATCAAACATACTACAGCTAGAGAAAGCTATGGTGGTGACTAAAGAAAGAAACCAAACATACCACGATTAGAGAACACTGAGGTGATAGTTTAACTGGAACAGACCAAGGTTAATGTCGAGGTGATGGTTCTAAGGAAAACAAAGTGAAATCGGCAGGTGATCAAAGGTAAACACCAAGCAAGGCACAATACGTGAACCGGTTATCCAGATAACAAAAGAAGATGTGGAAGAAGATTGACGCATGGCACAAGAAGGGAAGTGATTACACAAATAACCGGAGAAGATGAGAAGAAGATTGACGCACATCATGAGATGGAAACTCGTCATATAGATAATCAAAAGAGACGTGGAGAAAATTCATGCATGAGACTTTAAGGAAATGTGAGAAAAATCCCACAGTAAACTTGAAGGACACATGGAGAATGCTCGCAGGTAAGAGAAAACTGAAGAGTGCCAATATCGAAACAATTGAAAAAGTGTATCTTTGTAATTGGCCCGGCGGGTTATGCTATGGTTTAGGATCACCAACTTATTAATTAATTTTTGGGCCAACCGTGAGCATGACTCTGTTATTTAATGAGATATGTTGATCATACGTTTAATGGGCTGCCGGCTCGGAATAGTGTACCTTGATTTTGGTTGTGAAATGAAACATGCATAACTCGCAAACTCTTAGCAGAGAGTAACTGAGTAACTCACGTAGTTACTCCATTCTCTACTTAGATTCAATACAGTGATGATTGTATATTTTGTGATCCATTAAATTTTATATTAATAACTATGCTGAAGTTATGAACAGATCAACTCTAAATTTTTAATATAACAATCAAATTTTAAATATATTATTATACACCTACATATAAGTTTAGATCTGATTGGTTTAAACGATTCAGTTAGATGGAGTTTGTAGAATCAAGCGATTGCAGATTATAAAAAAGTTGACGAAGAGATAAGCGGAGAGCTACCGGAGAATTTAATAAAATATGATTTCACAAATTTTATAATAAATATTTATTATATTTTTATTGAGAAACCATATATCATAAACTAAGGAAAAATAAGAAATTTTGATTAAATACAAAATGATAGAAACAGTTTCTGTGATTGTTGTTAAATGCCAATAACTGCATTGTCTAAAAACATAACGTTTGCGGAAAATATCAGAAAAAGTTACCAACACCTAAATATTACAATTCACTTATTTCTAACTCATACCTACATGCGTAAATATACTTATTATTGTTTTTTTTAAAACAACCACACATTATAAAAAATATATATTATAACACATATACTTTGTTATTTTCTTTTAAAACATAAAAGTCATACTTCAATTTTTCTTACAAATGTGCATGTAGATATAAATATTAATTGTGCAAAAGTCAAACTCGCATGCAAATTTGTCATGCATACATTTTGTTAACCTCGATTACACTTTAATTTTAATTTTAGTTGTTATACAATTTATATTTTTTTGAAAATCTTAGAATAAGTAAATATGGCATTATTCATTTTGATTTAATTAGCAATAAGTCAAAGAAAAAATACATTATATATATATATAAATATATATATATATACAGTAGAAACTCTATAAATTAATATTCGATTAATTTATATCTCGATAAATTAATATTTTTTATCAGTCCCAAAATTAGTTTTTTAACCAAATAATATATCTATAAATTAATAATCTCTATAAATTGATAATTTTTTATAAACCCTTAAGGTCCCAACATTATTAATTTATAGAGTTTTTACTGTATTGGCAAGATTATATTGTGTAAGGAGAAAAAGAAAGAATAGTATAGATATATTATTATTTAATATAACTTTTACATCTGAAATTATATGTTACTCTAAACACTAGGAAAAATAAAAAATTTCAAAAGAAACAAAACGATAAGAAACGTTTGTGTGATTGTTGTTTAACACTAAAACTGTATATGTATAAAAACATAATATTTACATGATTTATAAAAAAATTAATCAATACTTAAATATCACAACTAATTATGTCTAAAAAACAATTATACATGTACATACGTGCGGGCCAAAAATAAAATTTAAATAAATTATTACAGACTTTAATGTTTTCTCTGTTAATTAATTATCATATTTACATTTTTTATCTAACAAATATGTTAAAATCTTAGTTAATATTTTTTTTATCTTCATTTTCTTTTTTAATGTATAACATTATATATTTAATTTATCATTTTTATTATTAAATATTTATAATTTAATTATTAATATATAATTAATCATCTAAAATGAAGCTCTGGCCGAGATTTAGAGGAAAAGGAAGGTTGTTACTTTTTCTTTCAATTATAGAGAAAAAAATAATAATAAAAATAGGTTGGATAGAAGTCAACTTATATTTTAGAAAAAAAATAGAAAAAATACATTTGAGATGATCTTAATGTTAAATATATTATTAAAGGTTAGAAGACAAAAAAAATAAGAATAATTTTCATCGATTTTATGTTTTTACTTGATTTATTTAAAAATGTTATCCTACTCATATTAATTCTTTCATGCAGATATTTTTTCCAACATATTAAAACATTATTTCATGAATCTAGTTTTGTATACGTTGTGATCTATAATATTTTATATTATCAAATATATTAAAGTTAGGAACAGATTAACCCTTAATTTTTAATATAACAATCAAGTATTAAATATATTATTTACATATAAGTTTAGATCCGATTGGTTTAATCGATTTAGTTATAGAGAGTTTGTGAAAGCGAGCGATTGTGGATTATAAAAATTTGACGAAGAGATAAGCGGAGAGCTACCGGAGAATTTTATAAAATATGATTTTATAAATTTTATAACAAATGTTTATTATATTTTTATTAAAAAAATCATATATCATAAAACGATGAAAAATAAGAAATTTCGATTAAATACAAAACGATAGACACGATTTTCATGATTGTTGTTAAACACAAATAACTGCATCGTGTAAAAATATAATATTTGCGGAAAACATCATAACAACTTATCAACACTTAAATATTATAATTCACTTATTTTTAACTCATATCTACATGCATGAATATACTTATTATTATTTTATTTTAAAAATCAATCATACGTTATCAAAATATATATTACAAAACATATACTTTGTTACTTTTATTTTAACACATTAAAGCCATACTTTGATTTTTTTACAAATCTGCATGTATATATAAATATTAATTGTGCAAAAGTTAAATTTGCATGTAAGTTTTTCATGCATACATTTTGTTAACCATTTGTGTGATTGTTGTTGAACACTAAATTGTATATGTATAAAAACATAACATTTACATCATGTATAAGAAAATTAATCAATACTTAAATATTAAAATTAATTTTGTCTAAAAAACAATTATACATGCATATGCATACGGACCAAAAATAAAAATTAAATAAATTATTATAGATTTTAATGTTTTCCCCTTTATTTAGTTATCATATTTACATTTTTTTATCTAAGAAAATAAGTTAAAATCTTAGTTAACATTTTTTTTATCTTCATATTCTTTTGAAATCTTGGTACAGCAGTATTTGAGATGCTAGATCAAATGTCTTGCTTCTACTAATCAGTTGTAGAATAGAGATCATGTATCAATCCAATTGTGGGAGATGAGATGCAAACAATGCTGCTTAGCAAGATTGGGGTTTGATTATGTCAGAACAAGACTAGCAACCTAATGATACAATGAAAGAAAAGCATAAACTAAATACAAGTGAACAGAACTGAACAATGAAACTAAGACAATGACTAAACAGGATTTTAAGCAAGAGATAACTACTAAGGCAAGAACTAAGCAAGATAACTTTGAAGGCAATTAATTAAAAGCAAGACTCAAGGTTCTAAGCATTTCTGGGATTATGATTTTTAAGAGTGACAAGGGATTTCTTTCTAAGGCACTCAATAAGCATCAACAAGCAAGTAATTCTCAATGTTATGCTCCTAGACAAGGTATCTAAAAAGAACCACTTGGTGTCAATAAGCAATTCATATTCAACAAGATTGAAGTGTCAGACCCACTTGTGATGGCATATCCTTCAACCATAAGCATAAAGTTCAGAACCATTCTAGCCTAAGAGATGCACCAATCAAGCAACTACTCTCTCACCCAAGCAAGAATTCAGATCAACTTATCAATCTCGTGAACCAATAAGGACCTAAGCAGCTATACACCAATCATGATTATGGATTTAAGCACAAATTTACAACACCCTAACAAAGCTAAGCAATGAACAAGAATGAAGCAAAAGCAAGATCTTTTGATGCATACTATCAAACCATCAAGTCAAGAACCTCAAAACCAGCATTATCAAGCCCTAAGAAAATCATCTAGCAAGGTGAACTATCACTTTGGTGTCACAGAATAAAGGAAACATAGACCAAGCTAGATTATCAAGCCAAATAAGCAAACTTTACTAAGAGAAGAGATATCAAGACATCAAGTGAACTATATGCATCTATCAAACCATATTCAACCAAAAGGAGCAAGCTTTATCAACATTAATCACTTTGCAAGAGAAGGAGATAACAGAGAACCATTAAACAAGCCTAATCACCCCTTAATCACATCTGAATCACCACTTTCCCTACTTATAACCTTAAATCTAAGGAAGACTACTCACTAATCATGTATAATCCCATTGATTTGGATTTAAACATAACAAGATGAGTTTAAAATGCAAAAGATAGTAAATCTAAGCTACCAAGATGCAAGAACAGAGATTAGAAGACAAGATTAAACCATAAAAATGTAAACTTTATTAAAGAACAAGATCCTTAGGCAAAATCACCCTTTTTGGTTTTGAAAGAGTTTTTGAGATTAGATAGAATAAAGCTTGATAAGTATAATGTTTTGTGGCTTCTCTTTTATAGTAGGGAGCCAAAAGAAGCATAAAAAACCTAAAAAGATAAGATAAGATTAAGAAAATTCAAATGGTCAACGCGAATAAGCTGCATCGAGGTCGTAGGGTCGATGTTCTGCTCGATGTGCATCCTCGATATGGTCCGTGCAGCATGTATCAACGTCCTTCCCCGATGCTGGTCCTCGATGCAGACCAACGGCTTGGGATCCTTGTGCTGATCCTTCTCCTCTCATCTTGCTGCTTGCATCGAGCAAACTCCACGGGTGTTCTGCTCGATGTGCTTGCTCGATATGGACCATCCCTTCCCCAGCTCCAAGAAACTCCAAAAACTCATGAGGATCACCACAAACATGCACATGTATGCAAATATGCTCAATCCTAAGCTAAATGCATGCTATGTTGATTCTAAGTGCAAATGATACATAAATGTTGAACTATAATGCAAAAACAGAGGAAAAGATACATGAAATACAGGCTAAAATGATCTAAAATAGCAAGCTATCAAATCTATAACATTTTATATTTAATTTATCATTTTTTATTATTAAATATTTATTATTTTATTATTAATATATAATTAATCATCTATAAATGATGTATTTTTAATACTATACTAATTATAATTGAACATATCAAATGTTTTATAGCCTTTACACGGTGCAGGTCGATCAACTTATTTAGAAATAATTTTAAATCTTATCACATGATTAATTGTTATACGGATATGTTAGATAATAATAATTAGTAATTAAGCAATAACAAACTTGATTGAATATTTGGAAAAATATGTATATCAGTAACCCCTATATATCCATAATTGCAAAATTTCCATAAGCCCTAATTATGAAAACCCCTATATATCATGTGCTCTAACTCTCAGTCATCATTGTCCCTTAATATTTTCTTTGCAAAGTTTTTCAATAATTTATGTTCATGATATTTTTTAGCTCAGTTATTGATCTGAAGATCATACATCTCTAGAAACAATACGTCTCTGAAATGTACTATTTTATATTTGCACAACCTCTTTTCTGAATCTGTAATATTGGATACAGAAGTCTTAGATTAGTTTCTATTGATCGGAAAAATATTCAACACACTAGAGAAATGGAGATGGAAAAGGATAACGATGTTAATTTTTTTTTTTAATTTAATACTTTTTCTAAATATTAGTAAATTTAGAAGCCTAAATCGTTCTATTCCCAATTGTTATTAAACTAAACTTTTAATAGTATCAGATATTATATATTATTAGGTTAAGTCCACAAATTATAATTGTGGCCAAATTGTTTTATGTGATTAAATATAATCAAAAAATTAAATATAAGTTGAACAGACTTTGTTAATTGCATATGATTTAATTTTTAAATTTGGTTCTTTTTAGCAATCTAATTAGACTAAAAAAACAAATAAATTCAAAAAATTATATTATCAATATTACACGATAGTTTTAAATACTAAAATTAATAAATGTGAATATATTATGTTATATTATATTAATTAAATAATAAATATTTTACTCCGTACAAAGTGCGGGTTATTGCCTAGTGTGTTATTATAAAGCAGTACAAAAACTAAAAATTAAACATAAGTACATTATTTTTTGCCATGAAACAAATGATAGCATTTATTATTATAAAAATGTTATGTAAAATCAATAATATAATAACACAAATATCTCTCCAGAAGATGACATATCAGTTTTTTCAATCTTTGAGAAGCTTACATCTAATCACAATAAAACAACCTATCAGAACAAAATAATAATACACATCATATTAATATTGAAATGAAATGCTAATCTTTTTTTTTCTTTTCCCAAACCCATTAAGAAGCCCAAATAATTTGCATAATAACTAACATGGGTTGTGTGTGCCAACAGTGCACTATATTATTTATTTATCACAAGTGAATTTTTAATTAAATTTGTTAAAATCTAAATAGTTGTATCTTAGATCATTAGTTTAATAAAATCTAAAAACTAAACTCATACAATATTTATAGATTTTATTAAACATTTAAAAGTGATGTTTGTGGGTGCCAACATCGATTTTGGTGTTCGACCACAATAATTTGAACCTAATTCTTCAATATGACTTTAGATAAAAATTATTTAATATGAGTTTAATGAGTAAAATTTGTAGGTTCATGTAACGATTTTTTTCTTGACATTTCAAAATATATATATATATATATATAATTTGTATAACAAAATCAGGAAGAGAAAATGAAAGTGTATGTGATTGAAAAATTATTGATGGTTCTATCAACTGAAAAACCACAACTATTAAACTTATAATTTTGTGTATTTTTTATTCTGAATTTACACTTTACAAACGATTGTAAAAACTCTAGACAAATTTACTCTTGATTATTTTTTAAAAATTTATGTCGTATAATAGTATTAGAAGTTCAAATGTAACTAGCTTTTGCGAAAAGGCAATGGTAAAATATGGTGATAAGAGAAACTTGGTAGTAAAAGTTGCAATGTTAGTTATTTCAGGGCTTCATGTCGGAGAGAAAGAAAACATCAGAGGCACTTGAAAGGAAAAACAAAATTTTATTCAAGATTTTACTTCTTTTTGTTTAAATTCCCATAAATATTCTTCAAGATTTTACTTCTTTTTGTCTAAATTCCCATAAATATTCCCTAGGCTTCTTTGAAATACCTCAATTGCATTTGCCCCAATCATGGCTATCACCACTCACTCTTTACCAACAAACACTTCACCAAAGAGATAGCAGATAATGTGAACATACCACTAGATGGATTTCAATCAATGTCGGGAAACTCACGGAGAAACAGAGCAGGGGTACTCATGAAAGAAAAAGGAAAAAAATTTCAAGGAATCAAACATACTACAGCTAGAGAAAGCTATGGTGGTGACTAAAGAAGAAACCAAACATACCACGATTAGAGAACACTGAGGTGATAGTTTAACTCGAACAGACCAAGGTTAATGTCGAGGTGATGGTTCTAAGGAAAACATTTTTATGAAAATTATATTTATTAGGCCACAAATATTGTAAAAAAAGTCAAATATAAAAGTTTTTGGATTAAATATACAAAATATATATAAATTAATTGACAAACTTATGTTTTTAAATTATTATTGTCTAAATATATATATTAAAAATATAATTTTTGTTTTAATTTGGACCACCATATTGGTTGGACCGACAACAAAGCAAAATAAATAAATTTTTTATCTTTGTATAATGGTGAATCGAAAGTCACCCAATGAAACACAAAGGCTAAAAAGATGTCAAAAGACATGGCATTTGAAGAAGAAAGAGGAGGAGAAACTTCACAAATGGTGAAATGTGATGAAGAACACTTGACTTTTGAAGAATAAAAAGGGTTATTCAGGAGACGTGAGAAAACCCAGTTGCAAAAATAACTTCAAGAAAGCCATGAAGTTAGAGTTTGAAATGATGCAGTTGGTGTTAGCTTCACAAGGTCTAAAGAACTAATTAAGAAAACTTGGAGTTAAACCAAATCCTCCACAAGAGAGGCGGATAAAGATTTTTAGTAGCCACAACTAATACATCAATGAAAAAAATATATATATCTTGGTCCATTGAATTCTTTTTATTTTATTATTGTTTTGCAATTATCAAAATTGATTAAAAGTTTTGTTTATATGCCATCAGTTCTATGAACCATGGAAAAATATCAGCGTAAATAAATTTATAAAAATGTTCCATCAAAGTGAGAAAGAAAGTTTGATTTAGCAAACACTAATAATTTATAATAAATGTTTGATCAAAGTGAAAAAGAGAGTTTGATTTAATAAACACTAATAATTTACAAAAACAATTATAAATGTAGTTTCAAAGACTTGCATAAATACGTCCATTTGTATCCATTAACTGTAAGATTTTAACTAATTTTGACAATATTTTTTACTAATTGTTTTTCAGAATAAATAAGAGGTAGTTTAGGAACACAGACATATATATATATATATATATAGAATGTTCACAGTAACCAAAATTTAATTTATTAACATGAACTAAGATGATATTTCAGCAATGTACACAAAATCTTCTACTTAGTTCCAATAACAATAGCAATAGTCTTGATGTGAATATTATAGATTATAATTTGATTGTTTTAGAAACATATGTTTATAATAAATATTTGATAAATGAATAAATTCTATAATTTAAAATAATTATATTAATTAGTAAAAAAAATAGCATTTTGATTTGTGTAGTTATAAAAGATGTTCAAGTGACAATTTCGTAGAGAAAGTAGATTAGATTTACCATTAGTATGAAAGTTCTTAAAATATATTATTTTATTCTCAAAAGTAAATGAATAAAAAGTCCTTAAAAATTGTCTCACTCTCCATATGTTATATCAAGAAATGATTTGTTAGCCAAATTAAAAAATATCTCTTTTTATATGTTATAATCATTTTTGCTATAATACTCATTGATAGAAGAAAATTACCACCGTTTCATTTAAAGCAATTTAAATTCATGATAAAAAAAAAATTGACATAAGCTTAGATTAAATTTTATGAGATATCTCTTGGAATCATACATAATAGTGCATTAAACATATTGATATTGGTATAAAATATTTCATATTTTAGTTTTATGTGATTATATTTCAGGGTAAGTAGAAAATATTTCTTTTTGTTTGTATAACTCTGGTGATCACTAATATAGATTTATATTTATTTGGTTAAGCAAATTTGATAGTAAATTATTATTTTGGAAAAAAGATATATAATGTTTATTCGAAATAAAAAAATGTAAATACATAACTTAAGGTGATAAAAAAAGATAATACTTATTTACACTATAGAAATAATTTTATCATATTAAAAATACATATAAAAGTTAAAAAAATATCTCGTAAGGTAGTGCAGGTAAGTACATAGTTTAGCTGTAAATTAACTATAGCAAAAATATATAAACTGCTATCTTAAAGTGCTATTAATACCTATTTTCTTGTAGTTAACCTTTGCTTTCACTCTTTCAGTGAATGACAAGACTGTGTCCTAATAGGCACCCAGTGAAGATAATTCGATTTTCATTCCACATGGTTTATGTTGTATAAAAGGTTTAAATAGTTTCTAATCTGTCTTGAGGGCGGAAAACTTTTTTCTTCTCACGTTCAGCTTTTTTCGATAAAATATTTTTATGTTATGTGAAATTTGACGGTTTGTTTTTGGTATAAATATAACATATGGTTTACTAAATTTTAATTCATCTTAAAAGCGAACAATATTTTTCTTTGAATTTTATTGTATATTCTTGAATTAACCGTATAAATGTGTGTTTTGTCTTCATATGTCCTCACACGGTATCTAAATCTGCAGCTTCCTTGTGGACTTTTAACGGGTACGAAAAAGAGGAGACCAGGAAGGAAAACATATCAGTCTGAACAAGCTAAAAGGGGACGAGAAAGAGGACATGCTCAGCAATGTGTTGGTCCAAGCGGTGGTCAAGCTTTTCAAAGCATTTGACTTGGTGCTTTGATTCCAAGTCATAAGAAGATATCTTCAGGTTCAGCTTCAAACCAGTTGCTGCTGATATCTTCTTCTTCTCACTCTTTTATGATTTCCTATTTCTTTTGTCCTATCTATGTTGTGCTACTCACTACTGCATCAACCATTTCATTCACCTTGTAAATACATACCTGCCCAAAATAGATTATTATGGTAAGTGAAAAACGTTTAGAGAACATCCATAACTATGCTCTATACAATATCTCATTAGAGATTTTGCAGAGTCATTTAGAATGAAATAATAAGAAGCAAAACAATATAATAGATGAAAAAAATTTTGAGAGGATTTAACTGAAGGAGACATAAAATTAGAAGGGAAATTAAACATTTGTTTGAATGAATGAATTGAAAATCACCGATTTTAGCATTGTCATTACATATAATGATATATATAATCTAACACTTACACCAAAACTGTCGGCTCCAGACATATTATAAAGAGTAGCTATACAAGTATATATATGAGTACATACATTAGATTAGAGATTTACTAATTAAATAAAGACTCTTATCACATAAAGTATGTCCTCTAGTATAACAAGTCTTTGGTTAAGACTTATGTGAAAACCCAATATTCTTCTCTTTCTCGAGATTTCATTTGGATGCTGTTTTCGCATTGTCAATATCATTTGGACTACGTTTTGGTTCCTTCTGCTTCCTTCTATACAGTATATCTGCTATGTTTCGTTTGTACTTGACCTAATAAGAATTCAAAACTCTCAATAATAGTATTCACATTAAAGAAACAATATGTATCTCATGAGGATAGATTTTTTTGAGCAGGTGCCTGCATATAAATTTTGCAAAGAGAGATTAGTATGTGAGACCATAGACACACATGTGTCCACAAGTATCAAGAGATAAGTATTACATATACAATCCGGGATATGGTCTGATCATGAAGAAGTACTCGAGCATTCTCATTAAACACAATATCAAAAAACCTTCACAGTTTTCTTTAGTTCTCATATGCATATGGGTGCAGTAGCTTGGTGTCTGTCTCATCAGCTGCAACCGCATGAAGTTGAAGCATGTCCAAACCACTACAGTGATCAGTACAGTATCCAAAAAGGAGAGAAAATAGAAGCATAGTCAAGACAAGAAGCTTACATGCTTGAAAAAATTCTGAACTAACTTGTCCAATGTGAAGAAAACTAACATTAACAGATGTAGAATTAGATATTTAATGGACTTGTCTTATTAACAATGATGAACACAAGTATTTTATTGTTACTTACATATATTATATACATATATATACATTTATTAAATCATGTTTAGTAAAATTGTTTGTAGAATTTTAATATTATTACCTAGTTGTTTAAATATGTGCCTAATACATGTGATTAAATTAATCAATAACACAATTATTAAAACAACAATTCAATCAACAATGCAAAGATACTCATGACAACTAGTTAAAAAAAAAAATTGAACATTCTATTTTAAAGCATATAAATAAAACTAATGTAAAAGAAGAATTTTGAAATATAGCAGCTATCACTTGAACTTGACTTAGTGTAGATTAAGTAAAAGATCAAACAGAGATATAATGCATGAACATAATCTCTTATAATGCTCTAGATTCTCAAGTCAAATAAGAATAATTAAAACTAGAATATTTTAAGAGATCAGGTTCATGTATCATATCTCTGTTTGATTTTTTACTTAATCTATAATAAGTCAAGCTCATGTGATGGGTATATATTTAAAATTCTTCTTTTAAATTAATTTTTTTCTTTACACTATAAATCTATACAATATTAAACTAATTTGTGTTATCTTAACTTTTCATTATTTTTCATGTGTGTTACAAGAAATTATTTCCTACGTTGAGTACAAGATGATGATTCTTCAAAATTGGATATATGTCGGTAACTTTGTTGCCGAGATCCTAAAACTCCATTCTGTAATGTTATTTATGTCATTAATAAAGTATTTAGTACATATAACATTACAAAATAGAGTTTTAAGATTTTGGCGATGAAGTTACCGGCATATATCTAATTTTTAAAATTATTATCTTCTACTCAATATTTATTTCTGATTAAAAAAAATTATATATAATAAATCTCCTATATATTAATTTGAGAAGTATTTTTAGAGAATATTCTTATTTTTGTAAATAATTACGGTGTACCATTTCGCAGATGTGTCGTCACCAGAGAGGTTTTTTTTTTAAAACCAAATTTAAAAAACTTTTGTTACTAGAATAGTTACAACATATGCCATTCATATTAATTGAGTATACCATAGTTTATGTCAGTTATGTATATATAATTTAGCATTTTATTTTGAAGATATACTTTTCTTTATAATTTTTAATCAAAAATAGCATCATATTAATTATTTTTTTACAATTTATTTTTTCTCCTACTTTTAATGAAATGGTTCTTGTAAAAAAAATCATCACATCATTTATATAATAAAAATATATATATATAATTCAATTTTTAAAAAGAAGTATAAATTACCTAAATGATGATAAATATAAGTATATTTTAAAAGTCACACAATAGAAATGAAGGGGTATAAGTGGTTCATAAATTATAATTAAAATGACAAATTTGTTTTTGGTAAAAGCAAGAAGCTTGGTTTAATAGACATTAATCTTTATAAGTCTTTACTTATTTAATATAATTTTTAATAAAAAAAATAAATAAATCAAATAATATAAATATCTGAACTCTATAAAAAAAGTTATAACAATATTGTATCAAATAATCGACATATTAAAAATAGCTAAATGTGTTAAAAAAACTATAATATTAAAAAAAATATTTATTATAATATTTTATTTTATTTTAACTAATACAATAACTATATAAAAATGAAATATTATCTTGTTAAAATCATACTATAATTTGATCAATTCTGTTTTATATCATAAAAATATATATGGGATAAATAAGTTAAGAGTTATAAATATTGACTTACTTATATATAATTTAGATAACTTATCAATAATATATAATAAATTTTTATATATCTTCTATATTTAATATGGTAAAATAAAATTTATAATTATTTGTGACTCTTAAATGTTGATATTCTAACGAACATAGTTTTTGCATGTCAAACTTAATATGTAATTATATTTATATAAAAGTAATTTAAAACAATTTGTAAAATTACATTGATATATAATCTATTTTTATATATATTCTATGTATATTTAATATTTTCAAATAAAATTTGTAATATTTTCATTTTCTTTAAATATTGATATTTTTATGAACACAGTATTTGCGGGTTAGACTAAATAAATAATTACATTCATATAATAATATTTAAAACATATTTCCAAAGTTTTATAAACAAAGTGTATTGTTACTTACATATACTATATACATATAAAATTAATTAAATTAATTTATTATAAATAACTTTAAAATCAGGTTTAATTTTGTAGAATTTTAATCCTGCATATAATTATTATCTAGTTGTTTACATATTTACCTATACATGAGATTAACTTAATCAATAACACAACAATAAAAAAAAATTTTGACCAACCCTAAAGTTTTGTTAATGCAAAGAAACTCATGACCACCTGTTCATATGAGAAAACAACAATGAAAATAAAAATTCTAATTATATAAATAAATGTAATATAAAAATAGAATTTTAAAATAGACCACACATCACATAAACTTGAGTTAATATATATTAAGTAAAAGATCAAATGGAGATATGATACATGAACCTAATCTCTTAAAATGTTTTAGTTTCCTAAGTCAAATAAAATAATTAACAAAATTATTTACCTTATTTTACTTAGGAAACTAGAATATTTTAAAAGATTAGGTTCAAGCATCATATCTTTATTTGATCTTTTACTTAATCAATATTAAGTCAAGTCCATTTGATGGGTGGTATATTTTTAAATACTTTTTTAGATTAGTAAATTCTTCTTTTAGATTAAATTATTTCTGTACACTATAATTCTCTGAAATATTAAATTTATTTTTGCTATCTTAATCTTTCATTACTTTTTTTTGTGTGTTACAAAAACTTATACCATGTGCTAAGTAGAAGATGATGATTTTTCAAAATTAGATATATGACCTTCGGTGTTCAACAATGATTAATTACAGTATGGTTGAATATAATTCAAATTTGGTTATAGAATTTTTGTACCTTTCCAAAATTTTATCTTCGCAAACCTCAGTACAATGACCAGTGATTGTTGATTTGTTGGCCTCGAGCCTAAATAATGTCATTGACTATCATTGCAAACGAACCCCATAACCTAATCGGACGACGATCATAACTGAAAAGCACAACTTTAAGCATGAGTATTAAGAGTTAATTTATTTAGTAAAAAGATGGATAATTAAAGATTTAAAATAAATTTAGACTATATTTTAGGTTTAAATTTTGAATTTTAAACTTTCGAAGTTAACTTGGGTGTATCTTTCCCATTTGTAAAAACAATTAAACATGACTGACTTCAACAAATTGTCCAATAAGATATACGTAATATGTGTAAGATAAGATAAATAAAATCAAAATATAAAATAATTTCTCTTTTTAATTATTGAATAAAATTAAACAATAGCATCTACCAATCAAGTAGTTTGGATCCAAGGAACCATCAAGAATTTCCTAGTAATTAACAGGCTTGAAACCATTAAATTCATTGGACAGTTGATCACAGTTATGTACACAGGTGGTTGAAAAGAAAGTAATCTTGTAAAGGGTGGCTAGTTGTTTGCTGAGATCCCAATGAGTGATTCACAGTGAAGTCGATGAGTATACTCGAACCACTTTGTGAGAAGAATGGGTCAAATTCATTAACATTCTCCTTATTCACTGTAGCATGGATTTTGGTGATCCTGTTAAAAAGATAAAAATGAAAAATAATAGAATCAAAACTAAAGTAATAGAATCACAACTTGAAACATAAAATGAAAATGATAGCACACAAACATTTGAATTGTTTAAGACCATATCAATGGTGAGACCACAGCAGCGGAATATTTTTTCTATAGACACATGATGTTCACCTTAATTTTCAACATAGATTTGAAATGTTTCAGAAACTAAGGTAAAAGAGGCCATAAGCCGTAAATATTTGAAAACTTTGCAAAAAAAACGTTGAGGAGAAATGATCAATGAATTGATATGTGACCAACTTATTATATGGTAGTTTACAATCAGGACTTACGACTAATGGTAAATATGTGATTCAACAATTTTAAAAACTATTATTTGATCCTTTAAGTATACATACCATATTTAAAGATGTCATATTATTTTTTACGTAATCGAGTGAACAATATATGGGGTAAATATTGATGCATCTTTCCTACCAATATTCAATCAATTATGATTTATTAGGAATAATATATTTTTAATTTAAATGACTTTTGTAATTAAATAATTAATAATTACTAATATTTACCATATTTATGTAGCAATCAATCGTGTTAATTAAATTAGTAATAAGTTCTTAATTACATCATGATGGACTGGATTAGTATTTGGTAATAATAAATGATTCTTATTTTGGGTGAAATGATGATATTAGGGATTTTAAATTTTATTGTAAAGTAATTTCTATAAATAATATAATATGAGTTAAAATAAATTTTTGCACATTCAAAGTTAATGTATCAAATTTAATATTTACTCAATTAATAATTCAATAAATTATGATTTATAAGAATAATACAAAGTTAGACTCAAAGATGGAGATCAAAAAACTAAATTTTACCATGCCATCACTAAATCATGGTATTCAAATAACTGAGTTCTTACGATCAAAGACTCTGGCGGCATTAGTCACCACGGCGATTGGGATACTGGAAACCTTGCTGATGATTCTTTGTTTTTTTCTTAAGCAAATGCAACAAATTATTCTGCAATAAAGGATGTCTTCAAACTTTATGAACATTATTTAGGACAAAACGTTAATCAGTCCAAGTCTATGATTACTTTCGCTTCTTGCATCCATAGTGCAAAACAAGACCGACTGAAACCAATTCTAGGAATATCCAATCACGACGGAGGTGGTAAATACTTAAGGCTCCCAGAGCAATTTGGACGAAAGAAAAAAGAGATGTTCATAAACATCATTAACCGAGTCAAACAACGAACCTCTTTTTTTAGTGCCAATTTATTGTCACATGCCGCAAAAGAATTGTTACTCAAAATGGTTACCATGCGAATGCCAGTCTACTCCGTGTCTTGTTTCAAACTTCTGAAACAAGTAACTTCCGAGCTTACAGGTACCATTTCACAGTTTTGGTGGGAAAAGAGTTCCCAGTCTAAAGATATTATGTGGGTTGCTTGGAAAAAAATTCAATACTCTAAAACAGAAGGAGGATTATAATTTAGGGATTTAAAAAAATTCAATGATGCTTTGCTTGCAAACCAAGCCTAGCTTCTACTAAAAGAACCTAACTGTTTATTCTCCAAAATCTATAAAAATTGATATCACAGAGATGATCATTTGTATGATGCCAATACTCGACCATACCAATCATACAGATGGGCCTCTAAAATTTGTAGTATAAACCTCATTAATAATGGCTCACAAGTTATTGTTACCGATGGTCGACAAACAAGAGTGTTTCAAGACAACTTGCTCCTAACTCATTCTCCTAGACCTTCTCATGGGGGGAGATGAATACAGCAACATATTAGTTAAGGATCTCATCACCATCAATGATACATACCAACAATGGGATTCACATGCTCTCTCGACCATTCTTCCTGATGAAACCAATAATCTTGCTAAAAGTTTATTTATAGCCAAAAGCCAAACAAAGATTATCTAGTTTGGAATTATACTAAGAATGGCTAATATTCTATAAAGTCAGGCTACTGATTATTAAAGCATGAACCTGAGATTCTTCACACTGCCCTGGCAATACCTCATGGCGATCCTTTAATCAAAAATAAAATCTGGAAACTACAAATTATGCTGAAACTTAAGTTCTTCATATGGAAGATTCTATCGAAAGCTCTAGGTATTACTACACGGTTAAGAAGTATGGGTATAACAATTAATTCCAAATGTATTAGATGTGGCCTGGAACTGAAAACAATTCATTATCTTTTTTTTACCAGCTCGGTTTTCCCTGCAACTTGAAGATTATCAAAAACTCCATTTAATTTCTTAACTATGCATTCACTAGATACATAAACTAAAATTAATTTGATTACACCCAAATTACACAAGATCTTTTCAGATGCTAATAAAATTATGCCCTTCTGGATTTATTTGGAGAATATAGAAATCAAGGAATAACCTTATATTTAAAAAAACATTGAATAAAAATTGTTAAGGATCTTAATAAAGCTTTGGGAGAGGTAAAATAATGAATTTCATCAACCTGTACATCAACCACTACATCCACCAACCCGATGATGAATATTCCTATACAAAAAAAAATCATGGAAACGAACTCACGTAGAAATGTATAAATGTAACTATGATGCGGTTTTAACATTCACACAAATAGAGGCACAGTTGGTTGGATTGTTCGTGATTCATTAGGAGGATGCAAGTATCAGGGTTCTGCAGAGTTGGGAACAACACCATCTTCGCTTGAAGCCGAAGGCAAAGCTCTATTAGTGACACTTCAAAATGTTTGGAACATGGGTTTTGTGATCATTAGTTTTGAAAGAGATTGCCAAACTTTGGTAAATCCACTATACAATAACGATCAGGACATTATGAGCTTTAACTTATTATAAGATGTTTTAAGCCTGGTTAGATAAGTTTTTCAATGTAATGTATCTTATGTTAAGAGAAAATGTAATAAAGCTGCTCATTGTTTAGGTAAACAAGGTCTGATAAATAGATTTTTTTATTTCTGGATGTAATTTTATGCCTCATTGGATTACTAATATTGTATACTCTGATTATAACATTTCAAGATACATAACATATAATTTTTGATAGAAAAAAGAATAATATATCTTAATTTAAATGATTTTTATAATTACATAATTATTAATTAATAGTATTTGCTATATTTATGTGGCAATAAATCATTATATATATTAATAATAAATTACTAATTAGATTATGATGAACTAAATTAATAATAAATGATAATAAATGATTATAATTTTGGGCTAAATGATGTGGTTCAAGGTTGAGTTGTTGTTGGGTTTGTTTTATTTGGGCGAGTTGGCCTTTGGGTGATGTTGGTAGGCTGTGTAATTTTGTTGAGTTATTTGGGATATGGGATTGATAAGTGGGCCTTTCATTGGATGATGACGGTTGGTTAAGGTTAAATGTGTTACTTAGGATTTGGGATTGGCTGTGAGAGATGAGTGAGTGAAAGTGTTAGAGTTTGAGAGTGGCAATACCTGAGCATTTAGCGATTATAGCGGAGAAGGTGCTGAAATCATGAGGGAAACCCGTGTTGTTGCACTGATTCAACACAAACCAATGATTGTAATAGGCAAAACGAGAAAGTTTCTTTGTTGAATTGGAAATGACACGATGTATAGATTCTTCCCATAAAGAGATGTAGAGAGATCTAGACACAGATACACACTATGCTTGAGTGTGTAGCCAAGTTAGATGCAAAGTTTGGATCTCTCTTCCATCTTATGCCCAATGTAGGGGCGGATCCATGGGAAGCATAGATAATTGAAGACACAAAGCTTTATATATTTGGGCTAAATATCAAATAGCTTATATATAGAGATTGATTGAATAAGCCAGGTGTGTGAATTCGATTTAGCAGATATATAGTTGCAGTAAACACGTATGGCCAATCCTTCTTTGTTATAGTTGCAGTAGAGAGCAATGAAACACCAATCTCTACAACGTGATGGCCTTGGGTTCGGAGATGCCACTGTGCCCAGGTGTGCGTGGAGGTGTTGTGAGATGAGCGATCCCATGTTCTATAAGGTATCTACGGAGAGCTATGTATTCACCCCCATTGTCAAAGTAGAGCGTGGTAATCTTGGTCTGCAAATGGTTTTCAAACAGCGGTTTGAATGCCATGAAGACAGCTTTCACTTGTGACTTGTGAATGAGTGGGTATAGCCATGTATAGCATGAGAAATAGTCTACAAAGATGAGGTAATATTTGTTGTTTTCGTTTGAAGTAATAGATGAAGTCCAAAGATCTGTAAAGATGTATTGGAGTGGGCATGTCGAGGTGATTGTGGTTTTGTGGAAAGAGACATGTGACTTTTATTGTTATGGCAATCTGGAATAAAAAATCCTTTTAAAGATGAATGAGCAACAGGTAATGAGAAAAAAAAAATATTGATTGTAAGGTGGTGGTAAAGGCAAGTGCCACGATTTGAAGCTTGTTCTGAGGCTTGATTAAGAAAACAAAGATTGGGGTTGAGACTCATGGATCAGCAATTCATAAAGTTCATCATTGGTTCTGCCCTGAAGAAGAAGAGCGATCATGCTGAAGTTTTTCATCTGAAAGTAAGTAGAAAAGAACTCAACAGAGAGTTGATTAGTGTTACAAAGATGGTATACAGAAACTAGGTTCTTGTAAATATCAGGAATACATATAAAGGGCAAGGTTTTTAGTTTGGTGAGGGTAAGAATGTTGAACCCATAAGTGAAATGCTTAGTAGTGAATGTCATCGATGAGAACGTCATCTCCACCATTATACGGTTGATGGAGTAAGAGATTGGCAAGGCATTGGTGATATGGTGTGTAGACTCACTGTCAAGGAGCCAGTTCTTCGCGTTAAAGAGAAGCAATGGCAACATTAGCTCTTGGCTGCCATGGAGCAAATGGGCTAGCATGGCTGAAAGTGATAGGGTGTGCATTGTGTGAAGGATTGCAGCTGTGGCCATCAACGAACATTATGTCGTGTACACTGCAGATCTGACATGATTACTTTTTGGTGATGGTTCTAGTTTATTTCCAAGATACAGACATTTTGGTAATTTTGGTGATGGTTCTAGTTAGATTTCCAAGATATCGACATGTTGGCAATTTTGGTGATAGTTCTAGTTAGATTTCCAAGATACCGACATGTTGGTAATTTTGGTGATGGTTCTAGTTAGATTTCCAGTTAGTGTTGGCAATTATTGTGGCGTTGTTGATTATGATGATAGCTGGAGTTGTTGGAGCCATTGTTGTGATTGGAAGCAACATTAGTTGTAGCTGGAATCGAAGAGGCAGGCGCGATGAGAAGGAGTTTGGCCTCATGATTGAGGAGGCTTTAATGTAACTCAGTGAGAGATGGTGGGGTGTCTCTTCCTTCTACCTGATCAACCACCGACTAACCATCAAGAAAGAGTTAAAATTGTTGATTATGACGATAGTTGGTGTTATTGAAGCCGTTCTTGCAATTGTAAGCAACATCAGTGAAAGCTGGAATCAGAGAGGCAGACACGATGAGAAGGAGTTACCCTCATGATTGAGAAGGCTTTCATGTAACTCAGTGAGACATGGTGGGATGTCTCTGCATTATACATGATCAACCACCAACTTGTACTCTTCACAAGCTTAACTTGGTTTTCATGATCAATGGGCTTCCCTAAGATTGCGAGTTAATCCTTATGAGTGATAAAGCTTTGTAAATATTCATCAATAGAAGGACTATCTTTGGTCTACTGCAGCAGCACTGCTTAAGCTAAATCTTCAATTGTTGAATCTGACCCTGACTAGGTTTATGGTAGGTGGAGGTAAGAGTGTAAAAGCCCTCCGCAGAGGTGGATGCACGAGAGACAACAGGTTGAAAGGAGGATGTAATGGCATCAACAGAGCGTTGTATATAAGTTTATCATATCACTGACGGTGATGGTAGGGAGAGAGACGACAGCTGATCCATTGAAATAGCAGTTTTTGGTCTGCTAGATCAAATGTCCTGCTTCTTCTAATCAGTTGTAGAATAGAGATCAGGTATCAATCCAATTGTGGGAGATGAGATGCAAACAATCCTGTAAGGTAAGCAAGATTGGGGTTTGATCATGTGAGAACTAGACTAGCAACTTCATGATGCAATAAAAGAAAAGTATAAACTAAATGCAAGTGAACAGAACTAAACAATGAAATTAAAGCAATGACTAAACAGGAATTTAAACAAGAAATGACTACCTAAGCAAGAACTATGGAAGATAACTATGAAGGCAATTAATTAAAAACAAGACTCAAGGCTCTAAGTAATTGTGGGAATGTGGTTTTCAAGAGTGACAAGAGGATTTCTTTCTAAGGCACTCAACAAGCATCAACAAGCAAGCAATTCTCAATGTTATGCTCCTAGACAAGGCATCTAAAGAGAACCACTTGGCATCAATAAGCAATTCATATTCAACAAGATTGAAGTATCAGACCCACTTGTGATGGCGTATCCTTCAACCATGAGCATAAAGATCAGAACCATTCTAGCCTAAGAGATGCACCAATCAAGCAACTACTCTCTCACCCAAGCAAGAATTTAGATCAACTTATCAATCTGTTGAACCAATAAGGACCTAAGCAGCTATACACCAATCAAGACTAAATTTAAGCAAAAATTTTCAACATCCTAACAAAGCTAAGCAATGAACAAGAATGAAGCAAAAGCAAGATCTGTTCATGCATACTATCAAACCATCAAGTCAAGAACCTCACAACCAGCATTATCAAGCCCTAAGCGAATCATCTAGCAAGGTGAACTATCACTTTGGTGTCACTGAACAAATGAAACATAGACCAAGCTAGACTATCAAGCCAAATAAGTGAACTGTACTTAGAGAAGAGATATCAAGACATCAAGTGAACCATATGCATCTATCAAACCGTATTCGACCAAAAAGAGCAATCTTTATCAACATTAATCACTTTGCAAGAGAAGCAGATAACAAAAAACCATTAAACAAGCCTAATAACCCCTTAATCATATCTTAATCACCACTTTCCCTACTTAGAATCCTAAATCTAAGGAAGACTACTCACTAATCATGTTTAATCCCATTGATTTGGAGTTAAACGTAACTAGATGAGTTCAAAATGAAAAAGATAATAAACCTAAGCTACCAAGATGCAAGAACAGAGATTAGAAGACAAGATTAAACCATAAAAATGCAAACTTTATTGAATAACAAGATCCTTAGGAAAAATCGCCCTTTTTGGTTTAGAGAGAGTTTTTGAGATTAGATAAAATAAAGCTTGATAAGGATAATGTTTTGTGGCTTCCCTTTTATAGTAGGGAGCCAAAACAAGCATAAAAAAACCTAAAAAGATAAGATAAGATCAAGAAAATTCAAATGGTCAATGCGGATGAGCTGCATCGAGGTCGTATGGTCAATGTTCTGCTCGATGTGCATCCTCGATATGGTCTGTACAGCATGTATCGATGTCCTTCCTCGATGCAGACCAAAAACTTGGAATCCTCGTGCTGATCCTTCTCCTCTCGTCTTGCTGCTTGCATCGAGCATACTCCACTGGTGTTCTGCTCGATATGCTTGTTCGATATAGACCAGACTTTGCAAGAACTCCACTTTTGACATCTCCTTTGAGCATGAGCTCCTTTCATCCCTTCCCCATCTCCAAGAAACTCCAAAAACACCTGAGAATCACCACAAATATGCACATGTATGAAAATATATGCAATCCTAAGTTAAATGCATGCTATGTTGATTCTAGCTGCAAATGATACCTAAATGCTGAACTATAATACAAAAACAGAGGAAACGATGCATGAAATGCAGCCTAAAATGATCTAAAATAGCAAGCTATCAACACCCCTACACTTAGCTTTTGTTTGCCCTCAAGCAAACAAACATGGTGATGAGGTTTTAAATGGGAACTCATATCATTGAAAATACTAACAATAAATCAAAATGAATTCCATGTTCCTAATTCTAGAGTGCACTTGATGGAAGAATACTTTAAAAACTTAGCCACTTTCATCACAAAACAAGAATGATCACTAAGCTATCAACCTACATATGCTCATCAAATCAAACAACCTTTTTAACATTCAATTATGCTCAAACCGTGAATCATGCTTATGCAAATGTGAAAGTGTCATTTGGCTAAGGGACAAGGTTTAGTGGAATAAAAATGATCCCACTTCACAAAGTAGTTTTGGTGTTTAAAGAGTTCTCTCAAAGAAAAGCATGGTTGTGCTTTGGCAAAATGCTAAGGGTCAAAGAAAAACTTACACATACAAAGGAAGACTCCCATCTACCCAAAATCTATAAGATGTGTTCCTAACTCTAGCTAAGCAATATAAGACCCTCATATGCTACCCTTTTTAAGAACTTAAATCCTTTTTAAAACCCAAAAACTTTTCTTCTTCAAGCACTTTGGAGGACACTTCTTCTTTTGAATTTCAAGTGGTGGTGATTTGCTTCTTTTGAGTTTGGCTCCTTTATTTGGTGATGCTGGTGCTTGATTCGCCTTTGGCTTTTTGCTTTACTGGTTTTGCATTTCTTGCATGTTCTTTTATTCTTTGAACATGAGCCTTCTTTCTTTGAGTTAAGAATCGCCATTTCCACCCTTTTTGCTTGTGTCACACTCCTTTTTCTTTGTGCCTTGACTTCTTTTCTTCTTTGCTTCTCTTAAAAACTAAACCTCAAGATAACCCCAAATCATTCCCCAAAAACTTCTTAACCTATCTAACTCAAGAGTGAGCTAGTTCTACAATGGAAGTACTTCCATTGTAGTTCCAACCCAACACTTTTTGCTAAGCAACAACCATGATGGAAGAGGCCTCACAAATCACATACTATTAATGTTTTGGCTTGAATGAAGGTTTAGTTAAGGGTGGGAAAATATAAATGGATCTTTTAGAGAGTGGCAGAAGAGGATAAGAAGATCCGAATATTTTAAACTATCCATGACATCAATCACATAAGCATAAGGCATGATAATTGTGAACTTAAATTAGGTTCCACTTAAACAAAGGTTGAAATCATTTCAAAATATGCTTCAATCTCAAACAAAGCTCACACAAATGCAAATACCAAAAATGGTTCAGCTTTATTTCTAGTTCAACATCAAATGCACCAAAGGATTAAAAACAATGGCTTCATTTTCATAAATCACTAGCATTAACAAAGATGTACTATCATAGTTTCCAATTTAAACAAGCAAGCTAGTCCTACATGAATGCATGAAGTCTAAATCTTATAAGAATGCATAAAAATCAAACTCATTTGTGAAGCAATTTTTGAAATTTTTTTTAATTTTTTTTGGTTTTTTCTATGTCTTAGATACTATGAAATCATGATGCATGGTTCATATTCTATTATGCAGATGCAAATGCAAGCATCAGTCCATTTTACACCCTCTCCCACACTTAAATTACACAGTGCCTGTGTAATAAAAAATGTTAAGGAGAGTGTTCACAAACATCAAGCAAACAATCGCAATAATAAAAAAAAAAATGAGTGGTATTTACAATGGTTAGTATGGTGTACCTTACTTCAGGTGGAGGAGTGGTGAGAGTCTGAACTCTCAATGGCATGGGAAGGTAAAGCTTCCTCCTCTGATGGAGTTTGCTGTCTAGTCCTTCTCTTCTTTCCTTTTTGCCTTGGAGCAGCTACATGAAATGAATGTCTGGCCGGTTGGAAAGCTTGTGTCCTTGGCCGCTCATTGATGTGGAATGAGTGTCTCTCTTGGACTGTCCTCTCTGGTGTGTCCTCAGACATGTCTTCAGCATCAGATCCTCCTCTTTGTGGCTCTGTTTGGACCACTTGATCAGATCTCTTGGCTGATGAAGATCCTCCCAACTTCTTCTTGAGTTTCCTCACCTTCTTCTTCAATGAGTCAACCTTTTTTTTGCTTGCTTTGACTGTCTTCAGCAAACCTCTGATGGCTTTGTCCTAGAAGTGGTTCCATCTCTGAAGAAGCCTAATGTGCTCATGTGCAGTCTTTGAAGCTTGAGATGTGCAGATCACATCATATGGATCAAATGCATAAGGGTGGCTATCATAGTCTTCATGTTCCTCTTCTTCCATCCTTTGATGCTGAACCTCTTGTTCTTGATGCTGCTCTTCAAAGTCTTCTTCCACATCTGAGTCTCTGATGGTGCTCATGTTCTTCACTTTGCTTGGCCTCATCAATGGTGGGTCAGTCCTTGGGTCATAAAGCTCATCTTGTGTTGGCATGAATCAGATGTTCTCATGGGAGGTGAAGTTGGTTAAGCGCTGTTTGGGCAAGATAATCTTCTTCTTCCTGTTTTCCAGCTCAAACTGATAGCCAAATCTTGTCTCAACAGCTCCTGAAAGGTATCTGATCTTGCTGAGGTAAAGAACATCTAGGAAGATCATTATAACATCTAGTGTACCAAGCTTAACTCCAGAGCCAAGTAAGATGGGAGTGATCACACCTCCAATGGCTATCTTTGGCTTCTTGTCTCTGGTGTTGAAAGCCCGTTGCTGGTATGCTAGCAATTGCTTCATTAGGATTGTCACAAGACTAACTCCTAAGCGCTCTCCTTGGATCTTCCCATGCCTTGTTTTAACCATAATGTTCTTCAAGCCATTCACAAGTAACCCCATCTCTTCTTCTTTGACCATACTTTGCTCTTTCCTGTAGAAGAGTGAGATGGTGAGGACTCTATGAACATATCTGATAGCTGGATGGTGGATGCTAGCACTCTTCAGATGACCAGCTCTATAAGCATCATTCGCTATTTTTTCTCATACATGCCTTAGCTAGACCATCAACAACAGCATTCTGTACTTGGGCGTCACTCCTCTATACAAAGTAGACAGCAAGCTTTCATTTGTGAAACCATGGTGTGGGCATTGCAAAGTGTAAGACTTGAACCGCTCCCAAGCTTTAGCAAATGTTTCATTCCTATGCTGAGTAAAGCTACTTATGGTGTTCCTAAGCTTTGCTGTTCTTGTTGAGCTGAAGAATTTGTTGAGGAATGCTGTCTTGCACTCATTCCATGTAGAGATTGATCTTTGTGAAAGTGTCTTCTCACACTGATGTGCTTTGTCACCTATTCTGAAAGGGAACAAGTGCAGCTTCAAAGCATCTTCGAAGACTCCTTGAATCTTGGTCATACCACACACCTTATCAAACTGGTCAAGATGATCCAAAGGGTCTTCATTGGGCAGGCCATGGAATCTGTTGCCTTGCACTATGTTGATCAACCCAAGCTTGATCTCGAAGTGGTTCTAATGTACAGCTGGAGCGTGAATGCCATTCCTGTTGTGATGAGTATCTGGTGCATCACCAGCTCCTATTGGTCTTGCAGCTCCAGGTGCATGAACCGGTACTCGCAATTCTTGAACTCCAGCCGCTTAGTTCAAAGCTTCTTGTGCTTCATCTATGTGTGCTGCAGCTTGTTGTAGTGGTGCTTGTCCAACAACACCAACATGTGGTAACTGAGCATCTTGCTCTGCCATTCTCTGTCTTCTATCTCCTGAACTCTCTGTCTTACAGCTCTTCTCCTATGAATGTTGTCAATGAAAGGAGTTAGATTTGATGAGCTTTTAGACCTCAAATTCATTCAAGTACCTGAGAAAACAGAGCACGGAAAACAGAGCAAGTTAGTAAATTTTAAAGGAAAGAACTTAGTCTAACAGCTATGGTAAACTCAAACAATCCACAATGACAACGGCGCCAATTTGAAACAGCAGTTATTGGTCTACTAGATCAAATGTCCGGCTTCTTCTAATCAGTTGTAGAATAGAGATCAGGTATTAATCCAATTGTGGGAGATGAGATGCAAACAATGTTGTAAGCTAAGCAATATTGGGATTTGATTATGTGAGAACAAGACTAGCAACTTAATGATGCAATGAAAGAAAAGCATAAACTAAATGCAAGTGAACAGAACTAAACAATGAAATTAAAGCAATGACTAAACAGGAATTTAAATAATAAATGACTACTTAAGCAAGAACTAAGGAAGATAACTATGAAGGTAATTAATTAAAAACAAGACTCAAGATTTTAAGCAATTGTGGGAATGTGGTTTTCAAGAGTGACAAGGGGGTTTCTTTCTAAGGCACTCAACAAGCATCAACAAGCAAGCAATTCTCAATGTTATGCTCCTAGACAAGGCATCTAAAGGGAACCACTTGGCGTCAATAAGTAATTCATTTTCAACAAGATTGAAGTATCAGACCCACTTGTGATGGCGTATCCTTCAACCATGAGCATAAAGATCAGAACCATTCTAGCCTAAGAGATGCACCAATCAAGCAACTCTCTCACCCAACCAATCAATTTTGTGAACCAATGAGGACCTAAGCAGCTATACACCAATCAAGACTATGGATTTAAGCACAAACTTGCAACATCCTAACAAATCTAAGCAAAGAACAAGAATGAAGAAAAAGCCAGATCTTTTGATGCATACTATCAAACCATCAAGTCAAGAACCTCAAAACCAGCATTATCAAGCCCTAAGCAAATCATCTAGCAAGGTGAACTATCACTTTGGTGTCAATGAACAAAGTAAACATAGACCAAGCTAGACTATCAAGCCAAATAAGCGAACTGTACTTAGAGAAGAGATATTAAGACATCAAGTGAAACCATATGCATCTATCAAACTGTATTCAACCAAAAGGAGCAAGATTTATCAACATTAATCACTTTGCAAGAGAAGGAGATAACAGAGAACCATTAAACAAGCCTAATCATCCATTAATCACATCTTAATCATTATTTTCCCTACTTAAAACCCTAAATCTAAGGAAGACTACTCATTAATCATGTTTAATCTCATTGATTTAGAGTTAAACATAACTAGATGAGTTCAAAATGCAAAAGATTATAAACCTAAGCTACCAAGATGCAAGAACAGATATTAGAAGACAAGATTAAACCAAAAAAATGCAAACTTTATTGAATAACAAGATCCTTTGGCAAAATCACCTTTTTGGGTTTAGAGAGAGTTTTTTTGATTAGATAAAATAAAGCTTGATAAGGATAATGTTTTGTGGCTTCTCTTTCATAGTAGGGAGCCAAAAGAAGCATAAAAATCCTAAAAAGATAAAATAAGATTAAGAAAAGTCAAATGGTCAACGCGGATGAGCTGCATCGAGGTCGTACGGTCGATGTTCTGCTCGATGTGCGTCTTTGATATGGTCCGTGCAGCATGTATCGACTTCCTTCCTCGATGCTGGTCCTCGATGCAGGCCAACGGCTTGGAATCTTCGTGCTGATCCTTCTCCTCTCGTCCTGCTGCTTGCATCGAGCATACTCCACGGGTGTTCTGCTCGATATGCTTGCTCGATATGGACCAGACTTTGCAAGAACTCCACTTTTGACATTTCCTTTGAGCATGAGCTGCTTCCATCCCTTCCCCAGCTCCAAGAAACACCAAAAACACCTGAGAATCACTACAAACATGCACATGTATGCAAATTTATACAATCCTAAGCTAAATGCATGCTATGTTGATTCTAAGTGAAAATGATACCTAAATGCTGAACTATAATGCAAAAACAAAGGAAAAGATGCATGAATGCAGCCTAAAATGATCTAAAATAGCAAGCTATCAACCATCTAGGTGACCAGCTAAGTCATAGGCATCAAGCAAATAGTGGATCTGAAGACACCATATTAGTTAGTTGGTGGATGTGACATTAGAGGTATTGACATTAAACAATGTGGTACTGTTTCAATGATGTTGGTAGGAGGGGTTTACATACATTAGATTAGACATTTACTAACTAAATAAAGACTCTTACCACATAAGGTATGTCCTCTACAACAACAAGTATTTGGTTAAGACTCATGTTAAAACCCGATATTCTTCTCTTTCTTGATATTTTATTTGGATTCTGTTTTGGCATTGTCAATATCATTTGGACTATGTTTTGGTTTCTTCTGCTTCCTTCTATACAGAATATCTGTTATGTTTCGTTTGTACTTGACCTAATAACACTTAAAAAACTCTCAATAATCGTAATCACATTAAAGAAACAATATATTTATCTCATGAGGATAGCTTTTTTTTTAAGCAGATGCCTGTACAAAAATTTTGCAAGGAGAGATTAGTATGTGAGACCATAGACACACATGTGTCCACAATATCAAGAGATAAGTATTACATATAGAATCCGGTATATGTTCTGATCATGAAGAAGTGCTCAAGCATTCTCATTAAACACAATATCAAATAACCTTCCCGGTTTTCTATAGTTCTCATATGCATGTAGGTGCAGTAGCTTGGTGTCTGTCTCATCAGCTGCAACCGCATGAAGCTGAAGCATATCCAAACCATGTCAGTCATCAGTACAGTACCCAAAAAAGGAGAGAGAACAGAAGTAGAGTCAAGATAAGAAGCTTACATACTCTACAAACTTCTGAACTAGCTTGTCCAATGTGAAGAAAAGTAACAGTAGCAGATGTAGAATTAGATATTTAATCGACTTGTCTTATTAACAATGATAAACACAAGTATATTATTGTTACTTACATATATTATATACATATATAATTAATTAAATTATTTTTATTAAATCATGTTTAGTAAAATCGTTTGTAGAATTTTAATATCATTACCTAGTTGTTTACATATTTACCTAATACATGTGATTAAATTAATCAATAACACAATTATAAAAAAAAAAAATTCAATCAACCCTAAAATTTTGTTAATGCAAAGAAACTCATGTCAACTGGTTTAAAAAAATGAACATTCTATTTTAAAGTATATAAATAAAACGAATCTAAAAGAAGAATTTTGAAATATAGCATCTATCACTTGAACTTGACTTAGTATAGATTAAGTAAAAGATTAAACAGAGATATAATGCATGAACATAATCTCTTAAAATTCTGTAGTTTCCTAAGTCAATTAATAAAAATTAAAACTAGAATATTTTAAGAGATCAGGTTTATGTGTCATATATCTGTTTGAATTTTTACTTAATCTATACTAAGTCAAGTTCATGTGATGGGTATATATTTTAAAAATCTTCTTTTACATTAAATTATTTCTTTACACTATAAATCTATGCAATATTAAACTAATTTTTTATCTTAATCTTTCATTATTTTTCATTTTTGTTACAAGAACTTATTTTCTATGTTGAGTAAAAGATTATGATTCTTCAAAATTAGATATATGTCACTAACTTTGTTGCTGAGATCCTAAAACTTCATTCTGTAATGTTATTTATGTCATCAATAAAGTTTTTAGTACATATAACATTACAAAATGGAGTTTTAAGATCTTGGCAACGAAGTTACCGACGTATATCTAATTTTGAAAATCATTATTTTCTACTCAACTTTTATTTCAGATTACAAATATATATATACAAGAATTCTCCTATATATTAATTTGAAAAATATTTTTAGAGAATAACCTTATTTTGTAAGTATTTTCTTATTTAATATAATTTTTAATAAAAAAATATAAATCAATCAAATAATATAAATATCTAAAATTGATAAAAAGTTATAACAATATTATATCAAATAATTGACATATTCAAAACTGTTAAATGTGTTAAAAACTATAATATTATAAAGCTATATATTATATTATTTTATTTTAACTAATAAAACAACTTGATACAAAAACTTGAAATATTATCTTGTTAAAATCATACTATAATTTGATCAATTTTGTTTTATATTATAAAAATATATATTGGATCAGTAAGTTAAGAGTTATAAATATTGACTTGCTTATATATAATTTAGATAATTCAGAGATAATTCATCAACAATATATAATATATTTGTGTATATCTTCAATAAATTTATAATTATTTTTGTTTCTTAAACATTAATATTCTAACAAACCTAGTATTTGCAGGTTAATGTAAATATGTAATTACATTCATATAAAAATAGCTTAAAACAATTTTTAAAATTACATTGATATATAAGCTATTTTAATATATTTTATACGTATATTTAATATTTTAAAATAAAATTTCTAATATTTGTGTTTTTTAAATATTGATATTTTTATGAACACAGTATTTGCGTGTTAGATTACATATGTAATTACATTCATTTAAAAATATTTAAAAACAAATTTATAAAATTTTATAAACAAATTTTTTTGTTACTTACATATACTATATACACATAAAATTAATTAAATTGATTTATTATAAATAATTTCCAAATCATGTTAAATAAAATTGTTTGTAGACTTTTAATCCTGTGCATAATTATTATCTACTTGTTTACATATTTATCTAATATATGAGATTAACATAATCAATAACACAATAATAGTACAAAAATCGATCAATCCTAAAATTTTGTTAATGCAAAGAAACTCATGACAACCTGTTCATAAAAGAAAACAAAGAAAATAAAAATTCTAATTATATAAGTTCATGTGATGGGTGGTATATTTTTAAATTATTTTTTTATTAGTAAATTTCTCTTATAAATTATATTGTTTCTTTACACTATAATTCTCTGAAATATTAAATTTATTTTTGCTATCTTAATCTTTTATTTTTTTATTATGTGTGTTACAAGAACTTATACCATGTGTTGAATAGAAGATGATGATTTTTCAAAATTAGATATATGACCTTCGGTGTTCATCAATAATTAATTACAGTATGATTGCATACAACTCAAATTTGTTTATAGAAATTTTTGTACCCTTCCAAAATTTTATCTTTGCAAACCTCAGTACAATGACCAATGATTGTTTACCTCGAGCCTGGATAGTGTCATTAACTATCATTGCAAACTAACCCCATAACTCAATAGGACAATGATCATCACTGAAAAGCACAACTTTAAGTGTGAGTATTAAGGGATCATTTATTTAGTAAAAGGATGGATAATTAAAGATTCAAAATACATTTAGACTATATTTTAGATTTAAATTATTTTGAATTTAAAATTTTTAAAGTTAACTTAGGTGTATCTTTCCCATTTGTAGAAACAACTTCAACATGACGGAATTCAACAATTTATCCAATAACATATGTGTAAGATAAGATAAATAACGTAAAAATATAAAATAATATCTCCTTTGAATTATTGAATAAAGTTAAATAATAGCACCTACCAATCAAGTATTTCTGATCCAAGGAACCATCAAGAATTTCCTGGTAATTAGCTGGCTCGAAACCAATCAATTAATTAGATATTTGATCACAGTTACGTACACAGGTGGTTGAAAAGAATAATCTTGTAAAGGGTAACTGGTTGTTTGCTGTGATCCCAATGAGTGATTCACAGTGAAGTTGATGAGTATACTGAAACCATCTTGTCGGAAGAATGGGTCAAATTGATTAACATTCTCTTCCTTCACTGTAGCATGAATTTTGTACATAAACAAAATTGAACCGGTAAAAAGTCGAAGAGACGAAAGTAAAAACGAATAACTGTAGATCCGAACTATGATTACCATCTCCTCTGAGCTGCAACCCATATCTCCGATGGAGATGTTATATTGATACTGTGGTGAAAGGGTTAGAGACTGAGAGTGAGAGGGAGCGAGATTGAGAGCAAGAAAGGTCAAGACTAAGATGTGAGTGCAGTAAACAAGAGCAATACATAACAGAACTTGGAAAACAGCAAGTCTAATGCTGCTTATTTCATTAACAAGAATCTTACAATTTAATCCTCTCGATTAGAATTGTTTTGGTGTTATGCATCTCTAAACCTAGATTTCCCCCCCAAATGATTCCTAGTTCTAAACTCTCTTCACAAGAACACACAATCGGTGTATCAAGGACAGAGAACACTAACCTTCTTACTTCGTCTTTTTGTATGAAGGCCAAAGAAGATCTCAACAGTTTTACGGTTCAAAGTGTACAGCACACACTATGACCGACTTCCTATTTATACTAACTACCAAAACTTTAACCTTAGAATCTAGTGTTCGGCATGCGTATTTCCTTTTTTTGCAAGTTTCCTTTTGAGAGGATATCTCTAAATATTCAACAAGCTTCATTCGAATCTATCCCCTTGCTTTGCCACTTCGGCATCGCCAAGTCAGTTACACGGCTACACGCTTCCTGATGAGCTCCTTGATGTCGCTCTTGACGAGCTGCATCTTCATAAGAGTCAAAGCAATCGAGACTGAGAGTGAGAGGGATCAAAGCAAAGACAAGAGAGGTCGAGTAGAGAGGAAAAGATGAGAAATTTTTGTGAATACCCTAAAATTTATGGGTTATCATTTTTTTCCTAAAATTAACTTGTCTATTTATTATGGTGATCAATTGATTTTTGTATTTATGGTTAATATATAATTACGTTTTAATGATTGTGTCCTCTATATATTAATTGAGAAACATTTTTAAAGACTAGCCTCATTTTTGTTAAAAAAAATTACAGTAGTGTCATTTTCCTGATGTGTCACCAACATAGAGTTTCTCAGAATTTTGTTGAAAAAGTACTTCTGTTGCTAGAATATTTATATATTATGCCATTATACATTGTTATGATCAAATTTATGATCTTATTTTACAAACTATCTAAATGTTATATTACTGAATCATATTAATTTAAATAAATAGCACATCCAATTAAATATATGAGTCATGTAATTTTATTTTCCATTATGTATGGTATAATTAAAAATTATAAAATGTATTCAACTGCTATAATAATAAATGAATTAATTTAAATTTTATGCATAATCCAATAACAAAAAACAAATCTACTAATCTAAAAAATACTCATTATTTGCCAAAATAAAAATGGGAATACTATGGGTCCAAACCCATGACAATAATATCATCCCAATCATACACAACCAACTAGACTAGCTGAATTCTTATAATTCTTTCTCAGAATTAATATGTAACATATATTGAAATGAGGAACAATATTTTCTACAAATTTAATAAAAACGATTAGGTTATACATAGAATTTAAATCCAAAATATCATCATTTCATATTTTTCTTCGAATAATCATTTATTATTGTTTAGTACTAATCCTAATAAATCATAATTGATTGAGTGAATTCTAAATTGGCTGTTTTAAATTATAATTTAAATCATATGATTTTTAACTTTAGAAATTGAATTCTAAATCAGCAGCATTAACATATAATATTTACTACGTGATCGGCATGCACCATGTGCAGGCTATAAAATATTTTATATATTCGATTATGATTAATATAGTATTGAAGATGATTTATTTGTTTATGGTTAATTATGTATTAATAATAAAATAATAAAAATAATAATAAATTAAATATATATGTATTTCAATAGAAAATGAAGATAAAAAAAATTAACTAAAATTTTAAAATATTTCTTTGGATAAAAATGTAAATATGATAAATAAATAAATGGAAAAACATTAAAATACATAATAATTTATTTAATTTTTATTTTTGATCCGCACACATGTGAAAGTATATCTTTTTATAGACATAATTAGTTGTAATATTTAAGTATTGATTAAATTTCTTATACATTATGTAAATATTATGTTTCTATACATATACACTTTTAGTGTTCAACAACAATCACACAAACGTTTTATATTATTTTATGTCTTTTGAGAACTTTTATTTTTTCTATAGTTTACACAATATATAATTGCAAATATAAAAGTTATATTAAAAAATAATTAAATTCTTATAATATGTTTTGAATATTATCTATATAATATTTTTTTTTCTCTTTACATAATATAATCTTGCCAATATATATATTATAAGTATACATTAATCCTTGACTTATTGATAATTAAACCAAAATAAATTTTCTCATATTTATTTATCTTAAGAGCAGGTAGATGGTTGGTCCGCACATTCGTGAGTACCAACCACCTCACCGCTCTTAGGACATATAAAGATTTTTAAAAAATGTAAATTATTTAACAACTAAAATAAAAATTAGAGTGTGATCGAGGTTAACAAAATATACGCACGACAAATTTGCATGCGGGTTTCACTTTTGCACAATTAATAATTATATCTACACGTATATTTGTAAGAAAATTGAAGTATGTCTTTTATGTCTTAAAAGAAAATAATAAAATATATATTTTGTAATATATATTTTTATAATGTGTGGTTGATTTTTTTAAAAAAAACAAAATAATAAGTATATTTATAGGTAGGAGTTAGAAATATGTGAATTTTAATATTTAGGTGTTGGTAAGTTTTTTCTGGTATTTTCTCCAAACGTTATGTTTTTACACGATGCAGTTATTGGTGTCTAACAATCATAAAAATTGTTTCTATCGTTTTATATTTAATCAAAGTTTTTTATTTTTCAGCGTTTGATGATATATAGTTTCTCAATAAAAATATAATAAAAATTATTATAAAATTTGTGATATCATATTTTTATAAAAAAATTCGGTAGCTCTCCGCTCATCTCTTAGTCAAATTTTTTATAATTCGTAATCGTTCGGTTCCACAAACTCTCTGTAACTGAATCGTTTAAAGCAGTCGGATCTAAACTTATATGTGTATAATTTAAGGTGTAAAATAATATATTTAATATTTGATTTTTATTAAAAATTGAGAGCTGATTTGTTCATAACTTTAATATATTTGTTAATATAAAATATAATGGATCACAACATATACAAAACTTAATTCATGAAATAATAAGATGTGTAAGATAATATTTTAAAATATTTCAAATAAAAACTTAAAATCAATCAAAATTATTTTTTTTGTCTTCTTTGACTCATACTTTTTCTTAACATATCAAACATTAAGATCATCTCTAGTGTATTTTTCTATTTTTTCCTCTAAAATATAAGTGGACTTCTTTCCAACCTATTTCTATTTTACAGAAAAAAAAGAATGTTATTTTTTCTCTATAATTGGAGGAAAAAATAATAACCTTTCTTTTTCCTCTAAATTAGAAGATTTAAAATAAAAGTGGGTTGGAAATGCTTTAAACCAAAAATATAGCCTGAGATTTTTACATAAAATCAAAGTTGTAAAAATTCATTTTTACTTTTACTTCTACTTTTTATTCATATATACAGTATTATAAAAAACAATTTAGCTAAGAGGATACTTATAATTTATTTTTCAATCTGTTTATTTTTTTGTTTCATTTATAATTTTTAATTCTTGCTATATAATGAGAATTCATTCATATTTGATATAAACTATTTTTTGTATTTGAAAATGAGATTTATTTAGTTTTAACTTAACCAATCAAAATATTTTATTTATTTTATGAAATTTGTCATATCACATTTATGAGGTGGCATTGTTTTGCACTAACTTTTCTTAAGGTATTGATACGTAGAATATTTTTAGTAAACCTACTTCTCAAATTTTATTATATCATCTTAACTTTAGAAACTTTTTAAAATCTTATCACATGATTAATTGTTACACAAATATTTTAGATACGAATATTGGAATTAAGTAATAACATATCTGGCTGAAATTTATTAGGAAAGATATATATCAATACTTGATTAAATAATTTCAAAATTGAAAACTAATATAAACTTAAATTTAGAAACAGCTTTAAATCTTACCACATGATTAATTTTTATATGAATATGTTAGATATTAATAATTAGTAATTAAGCAATAACAAACTTGATTGAATATTTGGGAAAATATGTATATCAATAACCTCTATATATCCATAATTGCAAAATTTCCTTATTATGAAATCTCTTATATAATATTATGTGCTCTAACTCTCAGTAATCATTCTCCCTTAATATTTTCTTTTCAATGTTTTTCAATAGTTTCTGTTCATGACATCTTTTTGCTCAGTTATTAATCTGAAAATCATACGTCTCTGGAAACAGTATGTCTCCGAAATGTACTATTTTATATATGCACAACCTCTTTTCTGAATTTTTAATTTTGGATACAGAAGTCTTTGATTAGTTTCTATTGATCAGAAAAAATACTCAACACATTGGAGAGATGGAAAAGGATAACGATGTTAATTTTTTTTTTATTTAATACTTTTTTTTACCTATCAGTGAATTCTTTTTTTTTTGTCGGCAATTGATATTATTAAAGCCCAAATGGGCAAAGAGAAACATGAAGCCCAGGAGAAGTCCAAAACACAACTCAACATATAACATATTAAGAGGAAAACAATTAAAACACGTGTTGATAGACTGAGAAGGCTGGACCACGTGGCACGAATTTCCTTTGCATCGTCTTCATCGGCAACACCAAACATCGACGGTAACGCCAAATAACATCCTTGTCACCGGAAAGATCTTCTGTGCACCAATTCTGAAATTTGTAGGCTTCTGCTTTGTGGATGTTTCGGCTGACTAGCCGGACATGTCGCAGAGATCACCGAAGGTAGATAGCTATAAATTCCCCAAAGTCTTTTAGATCTTAAAATATTGAAAATCCCGATCAAAATCTAAGATTTTCAAAAAACTCAAATCTTTTCAAAACGAGAAATTTCACACAAAGCCACTCAAAACAGCTGGTGAAAAGATTAAACCTCGCCTAAAAAGAGTCAATGATATCAAAAACAAGAGGAATTTAATCTAAAACCATTGGAATTTGCTTCTTCCTAAAGTGAAAGAAGATAAAATTTCTGCGACAGAGAAAACTATAAAAAAAACATAATTAAAACCATAAAAAAACCAAACAAAGTCGGAAAGAGAGCCGAACAAGTCGGATTTATTAACCGAAGAAAGTTGGTAACAAAATTTACAGAACAAAAGAAGAAGAAAGAGAAGAAAGAAAACTCTCTCTCTGAAAGATAGAAGTGAGAGAAGAGAGAAAGTTTAGAGGCGTGTGAAAACATCTGGATACCTATCAGTGAATTCAGAAGCCTAAGTTGTTGCATTCCCAATTGTTATTAAGCTAAACTATTGATAATACTTTTAATAATATCAGATTTATATATTATTAGGTTAAGTCCAAATATTATAATCGTGGCCTAATTGTTATATATAATTAAATATAATCAAAATATTTAAGTATAAGTTGAACAGACTTTGTTAAATGCATATGAATTAATTTTTAAATATGGTTCTTTTTAACAATATAATTACACTAAAAAAACAAATGAATTCAAAAAATTATATCATCAATATTACACCACAATTTTAAATAAAAAAAAAATTAAAAAATGTTGATCTACTGTGTTATATAATATTAAAAATATATTATATTAATTAAATAATAAATATTTTACCATGTACAAAATGCTGGTTATTGCCTAATGTAGTATTATAAACTAGTACAAAAACTAAAAATTAAATGTGAGCAAATTAATTTTTGCCTTGAAACATATGATAGCATTTATAATTATAAAGATGTTATGTAAAATCTATACTAGAATAGACACGTCAGCTTTTCAATCTTCAAAAAGTTGACAACTAATCAAAATCAAACAACCAATCAGAACAAAACAATAATATACATCATATAAATATTGATATGCTAATCTTTGTTTTTCTTTTTTCAAATCCGTCCAAATAATCTATTATATAAACACCCCCTTCCATAACATCTCAGCTTTAATTTTTTTTTTCTAAATTTTTTTTCACTTCTTCAAAAATCTCTTCAGTCAAACAAAAAATATCATATATCGAAGTGTTTTCTCTAAAATTTAATTGTCATTTTTGTTGAATATAATCAACATCATTAAAAAAAAATAGCGAATGGAGAAGAACATCGAGATCGAATCCCTATCGTTGACACAATGAGTTCTCTGTCGCGCGCCTCTTCACCTAAGTTCACCGGTAGTCTCTGTCTCGGAATATCCTCTTCTCCCACAAGATTTTGTTCGGCCTCCCTCTCTCTCCCGGCACTTGAATCAATGAACTCCATGTTGCTCTTGTGGACTGAGCTTCTGATCCATCGTCACTCCGTCAAAACTGATTGAGCGACCACGTCTCTTTCTCTCTCTTTCCACCGGAGAACCTCCTTCTCAAAGTCACCGACCATCCCTATTCCTCCAGAGCCACCGGACCTTCCAGATCTGCCGGATCTATGGGCTCCGTTTCTCCTGCCCCCTTGGTTTCTCACTCTTTCTATCACCCTCTGATAGATACCAAATCTATCAAAGAGAAATAAGAGTGATAGAGATGAGATTGAGAAGAAAGAAGAAGAGAATCGGAAGAAATAGAAGAAGAAGAAGAGAAGAAGAGAGGAAGAAGAAGACGATAGAGAGAAGATAGACAATATGCTTTTTGATTGATCTTCGATAATGTTTACAAGAACAACGAAATCCTAAATATATAAGACAATGGTAAAACGGTAAATAAACTATGAAACAATAAACCTGGGCTTCGGTCTATTCCTTCAATTCAAAGGCCCACTTCCGAGATGTATCAATACTCCCCTCCATGAAGAGCTATCTTTCCTCAAGATAGAAGAGAAGGGGATTGTTCGCAGTTACCTGAGAATCTTCAGTTGGAGAACTTCTCCTTTGAACGTGATCATCATAGCATCGTCTCCTATTTGGACAAGCACTCACACTTACCCCAAAGTATTGTGAACCCACATTATTCCACCATAGCTCTGGCGGTCTCGATGAATGAAACCAGTCATAGATAAGAACTCTAGTCGCAAATTGAAAAGTGGTATACTCGACACACTTGACTCGATCACCAGCATCCTTGTAGCACTCTGATGCTTTGTCAAATAAGTCTACCTTGATCACAAAATCGCCTTCGTCATCATTCTTAAAGACTAGATGTTTCAGCCACTTATCAACAAGAGTTGAAGAAGAACCCAGAATCTTCTTTCCTGAGGTAGAACCCGCTTCCAATTCTGTCTCTCTTAATTCTGTAGATCTGCAACTGTTCTTCTCAGCTTGATTTAAAGCTCGCAAAAACTCCATGAGATGGATGATAGCTCTAGTGGTCTTGGAGAGGAGAATATCCTATAGGTAAGGATTGATGTCGAAGGGTTCTCACTCTGCTCCATTGCGGACATCACAACATTCGCTCCTTTGAAAACATCACTTCTAGCTTCTTTTCTCTTTACTTCACTTTGCCTAACCAATAACTCCGACGCCAAGACTATTAACATTAGGGTTCCAACCTCTTCCGAGAAGCTATCTTTTCCATCCTGAATATCACTCTCATCAGCTCTTAGTTTCTTCTCTTCTGTGTTACAGATCAGCCTTCTATGTATACTATTACTCGCCCCTAAGAGACACACCTTGTCCTCAAGGTGTAACAGCAACAATTTTGAGAATGAAAACAGAACATGACTTCGATGCCTCTTTTTGACCACGGCCAATAGCTCATGACCATAAGCATTGCCTCCCCCAATCTCAACAAAGAGCGATGCTAGCAGAAAACAACCGGTCCCCAAAAGCTTCTTAAACTTTGAAAACTTCATTACCTCTAGAGATTGAAGTGTATACAACAACTTTTGCTTTAATTCAACTTCAAAGCTTCTATAATGAACTCCAAGGCAGACTAATAAGCTCATAACATTCCCTATGACCACCACTTCAAACCTCCAATACCTATAACCTTGAAACCTTTGTGTTAGTCTCAGAAATTCATCACCATCTTTTTCCAACTTCAGAACACTATCCCCATGGCTGACCTTAAACCATAATCTACCACTGTCATGGACATACAATTCTTGCACATCTAAAGCTTGATCACTGACTAGCCTAAACGGCATCTTATACCATTGTGAATTGATAGAACCGATTTCTGTTCTAACCTTCGATCTCCTTTTATTAAACTGAGCCAGGAAACGTGAAAATGGACTGAAGGATGCTCTCTCTAATAAGATTAGCTGAGCCTTAATAAAATCCAAACAGTCTAGCAACTTCACAGTTACTCCTGCCTTCGAGCCTTTATTATGAGCACTCAAGCATACCAATAACCACAACACCTCACTGATTCCTTTCTCTTGAAAAACTCTTCCCGGATCAAAAGTTACAGCTATAGTATCATCAACACTTACATGAATACTACAACTCTCTTGCTCCTCAAAGCAATGCTCCACAAGCAACACTTTAATATCAGAACCAGAACATACCAAATATCCTGCATCTACGATCTTCAAGACTCTATCAACATTGTGAACACTCTCTAACCAATCAGCAGAGTCAAATGTTCCCCCTGGTTCCCAAACTCGATTATACACCCCTGAACTCAACAGTCTTCTGATCACCAATATTCCATCATCGAAAGATAGGACATCATCACTCTGGAATTTGATCTTAAGTACTAGCAGAAGTGGTATGACCACAGAAAGACAGCCATTATTCACCCATGGAGACACGTTCAACATACCTTCTTCAAGTGGAGATAAAGTCTTTGTATTCGCCCCACTTATCTTTGGCTTAAACTGCAACATATCTCATTTACCTTGGTATTCATCTAGCCAATCACACCTAGCTGCCTTAATCGGTAACCCACCAGGCTCCCATACACGTTCAGCCCTAGCAGAACAAGTGGAGCGTTTCTCTTCGCTATCATCTTTACTTGAGGCAGGCAGAATTACACAATCATGTCTTAGCTGCAGTGGAGAAAGTTCATGTCGTTTATCCATAACCTAGAAGGATCGCTCAACCCCATTGTCAGATTGGATCAACGTTAATGTCTCTCTTTTGTCTTGTCGTCTTTGTTCCATACATGATTTGAGAGACACGTTCCGAGTTGAGTCGCACACCACATGCTCGACGAATTTCTCCTGTGGCGTGGGCTTTTCGTCTTGATCTGAATGTTGTTCCGGCGTAAAGGGAGCGGCTTGTGTCGGAGTGGCGGAGATAGGGCTTGCAAACCCTATCGGCGAAGCTCTGTTCATCAGGTAATCAATCTTCCTCATCATGTCAACCAGCGCTTGACGGACCCAAAGTATCTCCTTGTCCTGCTTGTCCAGGCGTTGATCTATAGTTAGAGCTTGAACCGGCATCTTGGAGACCCTCGTCTCGAGTTCAATCGACGCAAATCTGGGTTCAATGCCGCTAACGGTGGGAGCGTTCGTCATTTTCTCTCGAAACAGGCTCCCAATGAAAGCACCCATTGATAGATACCAAATCTATCAAAGAGAAATAAGAGTGATAGAGATAAGATTGAGAAGAAAGAAAAAGAGAATCAGAAGAAAAAGAAGAAGAAGAGAAGAAGAGAGGAAGAAGAAGACGATAGAGAGAAGATAAAAAATATACTTTTTGATTGATCTTCGATAATGTTTACAAGAACAACGAAATCATATATACACCAGATAGAAGATAACGTCAAAACGGTAAATAAACTATGAAACAATAAACTTGGGCTTCGGTCTATTCCTTCAATTCAAAGGCCCACTTCCGAGATGTATCACCCCTCTGCCCATCGTCACTTGCTCTTAATTCTCCTCTGCTGTTTCTCTTTCCCATACCCTTCGTGCTTTAAAGCCCCCGGCGTGCTTATCCTCCGCTGGATCCGTGTTGTCCTCCGCCAGACACTCCGCGCGTCGTCCCTGTTTGCTCTATCTTCTGTTTAAAGCTTTGGCTCTGATGAGATCATGAAGTCAAGCTTTGGCTCTAATGTGAGAGTTAAGGGAGAGCCTGAAAACTATTTAAGCCAAAAACTAAAGTTCGGTGTATTTGTGGAAGCTCACTGGAGACGCAGTCAATGATAGAGGTTAGCCTGTGACACAATAAATTTTTCAACTCAAGGTTTTGTTAGCAGTAGCTCTTGGTGTTTCATGGCACAGTAAAATCTTGGTGATATCTCCTGGTCTCAGTTATGATTTGTAATTTTCAGGACGAGGATCCGAGGTGTCATGTCTGGTAGCATGTTGGCTGTGTTATTATCCCGGAGAAGCATATGGGAGGAAATTCACCTCTTCCTGATTCATTTTACTGTGAAATATGCCGACTTACCCGAGCTGACCCATAAGACTCTCAAGAACTTTCTATTTTCGGTCTGTGAAACTAATGAAGAAGAAGTTGTGTATGTGTACATGATCAAATAACTCAGAGAATACTTTCGTGGGCTCTTTTTGTCAGTTTTTACAGTACTATAGGTAATTACAACAAGAATGAGCACAGCAGCTGATCTCACTGGTCTGTATACCTGATTTTTATTTCAACTCTCCTTTTTCCGAAAATCTTTTTGGTGATCAGCTATCTAAATATAGATTTTTTTCTTTTCTTTGCACATCATTCACTGCGTGATGGTAAAAGGGAAAAATTTGTTGAATGGAGAATGCACAAAAAGAAAACTATGGTTATTGGATTTAGCAGGAAGCGAACGGGTTGCAAAAATAGAAGTGCAAGGAGAACGGCTCAAGGAGACTTAAAACATTAACAAGTCACTATCTGCTCTTGGTGATGTCATATTCGCTTTTGCCAACAAAAACTCTCATATTCCTTTCAGGTAGAAATGCAACATCTATTTTTCCTTGAGTTAGTGAAGAAGGTTACAGTCACCATTTTTTTTAATCCAACTTGGATTTTATTTTGCATTCACCTTTGCAGAAATTCAAAGCTCACGCACTTACTTCAGGATTCTCTAGGTACTTAACTCTATTCTCAACGGAGCAATAAATTTATTTGCTTACATATATCTCACTAAATTATTCTCTTATGTACTTTATTATGAAATTCTGGAAAAAAAAAATGACTGGTATGTGACAGGAGGAGATTCGAAGACCCTCATGTTCGTACAAATCAGTCCTACCGAGAAGGATCTAAGCGAGACACTATGCTCACTGAATTTTGCTAGCAAAGTAAGAGGGATAAAGTTGGGACTTGCAAAGAAGCAGCTAGACAATACTGAACTCTTGAAATACAAGCAAATGGTAAGCTACATCTTCCACATATGTGTTTATCAAATTATTCATGTATTGTTCAAGTTTAAAAAGTAATTATTTATCAGGTTGAGAAATGGAAGCAACACATGAAAGGAAAAGACGAACAGATGAGGAAAATGGAGGAAATGATGTCCGGCTTAGAAGCAAAGATTAAGGAACGAGTTTGAGACACTAAGAACAAAACCCTTCAAGACAAGGTAAACAATGCTTACCATAAGAACCACAAGAACAACAACGATGGGTTATAAAACTTTTCATCTTGCTAAAACCAATCACATATTTCTTTGCTAGATCAAAGAACTTGAATCACATCTACTGGTGGAGAGGAAGCTGGCTCGTCAACACGTAGACACCAAGATTGCTGAGCAGCAGATAAAACAGCAGAACGAAGATGAAAACAACACATCAAAGAGGCCACCACTTGCAAACATACTGTTGGGAAGCAACAAGGTCTCAAGCGAAACCTCAACTTCGAAAGAAACGGTGAATCTATCCCGATCAACACTCTCGGAGAGCAACACCATCTATGACCTACCTCCTTTACCTAACGGTGGCTTCAAGCACAACGACTTCACTGAGAAGGAGAACAATCCAGAAATGGCTGAGAGATTGCAAATACCCAAGAAAACAGGAAGATTCTCCGTTTGTCCAATATGTATCCTACCACCTCCAGCTCTTGCCCTAATGCCATTCTTCCCATTCACATCAACTTCGCCTTTGAGGCCAGCATGCTAAGCTATTACAAACTCGCGTGATCAAAAGAGCGGTGCTAACCAAGTGCTCTGCGTCAGTCCGAAGTTGCACAAAAGCAACGGGAAGACGCTGAGCAGCATACTGAGACGAAGCATGCAGAAGAGAATGCAAACGAAATCTTCCCCGAGACAGCAACCGTTGAGAAGAGGTGGCATTAATGTCGGGATGGAGAAAGTTAGGTTGTCTATAGGAAGCAGAGGAAGGTTAGCTTAGCTCACAGGGTTCTGCTAACCAATGCTCGCAAGGCAGTTCTAAAGGAGACACCACTGAAACAGATGCAAAAGGAGAAAGAGAGATGGATCTGAAACTATTAGACTGGTTTTTTTTCTTCATCTGTTCCTGATGACTTAACTTCTCTTCATCCCATTAGATTTATTCGAGGATGGTTGATATTTTATCATATGCCCGTATTGGTACCGGATTTGATTGATCCTACTGTATATAGATGGATTCGGGTTTTGTAAATCACAAATATAATTCTCTTTGGTTATTTCATTTGGTTATTTCATTAAAGTCAATACTCAATTTTACTGTCAAAATCTATCGATAATATAAATATCTTTTTATAAAGTATTATGATAAACTAAACATACAAACTTGATAATCTCTTTTGAAATTTAAACATCATAAGCTTTAAATATAAACACATTTTCGATAGAACTATGATGTAAGTCTTGATTATAAATTTTTTATCTATTCTTTTATTAAAAATTATGTGCACTAAACTATCTTTTTAAAATTTAGTACATACTTTTTTATCCAAAACTTCTTATACATATACACAATATCAATTGTGAAATCAATTAAACAATTCTAATATAGCTTTAACATATCAGAAAACAAAAAATCAAAATCAACAGTTTTTTTACTCTCATTTAACTTATAGTAGTAGTTTTTTTTAATCAATGCTAATTCTCACAACTAATAAATTAAAAATTAGCACTGTATTAACAAAAACTTTGTAAAAAAAATACCTACATAAAATAATAAAAATAAAAAATCATAGAAATTCCGACGATACTTATGTAGGTTAAAAAAAAATTAAAGCAAATCAGATTTTTGAAATAAAAGCGATAAAAATTTATTCACCAACTTACATATAGTTTAGTCAAAAGCTTGTATGTAGATTAACTGAAACCATATTTATATATTTACATAACAAATTTAATAATATATTATCAATATATTCAATTTTAAAATTATCATATTATTTATAAATATTAAAATATATGGTCAAATGTAAATATGCGTGTACACGCGGGTCATCACCTAGTTTTCATAATAACTAACATGGTTTGTGTGAGTCAACAGTGCACTATATAATTTAATTATCAACAGAGAATTTTTAATTAAATTTAATAAAATCTAAATAGTAATACCTTAGATTATCAGTATAATAAAATCAAAAACTAAACTCATACAATAATTTTTAAATTTTATTAAAATTTTAAAAGTGATGTTTGTGTGCCAACATCGATTTGGTGTTTGACCACAATAGTTTGAACCCAACTCATCAATATCACTTTAAATAAAAATTATTTAATATAAGTTAATGAGTAAAATTTGTAGGTTCACGTAAAGATTGCTTTTCTTTACATCTCAAAAATATATAATTTGTATTAAAAAATCAGGAAGGGAAGATGAAAGTGTATGTGATTGAAAAATTATTGATGATTCTATCAACGAAAAAACCACAACTATTTAACTTATATTATTTTGTGTATTCGTTATTCTTAATTTACACTTTACAAATGATTGTAAAAACTCTAGACAAATTTACTCTTGATTATTATTATGTCTTATAATAGTATTAGAAGTTTATGTAAATAGTTTTTGTGAAAAGGCAATGGTAAATATGGTGATAAGAGAAATTTGGTAGTAAAAAATTGCAATGTTAGTTATTTCAGGGCTTTATGTCGGAGAGAAAGAAAATATCAGAGGCACTTGAAAAGAAAAACAAAATTTTCTTCAAGATTTTACTTCTTTTTGTCTAAATTCCCATAAATATTCCTTAGGTTTCTTTGAAATACCTCAATTGCATTTGCCCCAATCATGGCTATCACCACTCACTCTTTACCAGCAAATACTTCACCAAAGACATAGCAGAGAATGTGAACCACAAGATGGATTTCAATCAATGTCGGGAAACTCACGGAGAAACAGAGCAGGAGTACTCATGAAAGAAAAAGAAAAAAAGTTTCAAGGAATCAAATATACTACAGCTAGAGAAGGCTATGGTGGTGACTAAAGAAGAAACCAAACATACCACAATTAGAGAATGCCGAGGTGATAGTTTGACTCGAACAGACCAAACTTAATGTCGAGGTGATGGTTCTAAGGAAAACAAAGTGAAATCGGCAGGTGATCAAAGGTAAACACCAAGCAAGGCACAATATAGGAACCGGTTATCCAGATAACCAAAGAAGATGTGGAGAAGAAGATTGACGCATGGCACAAGAAGGGAAGTGATTACACAAATAACCGGAGAAAACGTGAAGAATATTGATGCACATCATCAGATGGAAACTGGTCATAGAGATAATCAAAGGAGACGTGGAGAAGTCATGAGACTTCAAGGCAATGTGCGAAAAAAATCCCAAAAGAAACTCGAAGGTGACATGGAGAATGCTCGCAGGTAAGAGAAAACTGAAGAGTGCCAATATTGAAGCAATTGACAAAAAGTGTATCTTTGTAATAGGCCCAGTGGGTTAGGCCATGGTTTAGGGATCACCAACTTTTTAATTAATTTTTGGGTTACATATATTATGAAAATTATATTTATTAGGCCACAAATATTGTAAAAAATTCAAATATAAAAGTTTGGATTAAATATACAAAAATATAAATTACTTGACAAACTTATGTTTTTAATTATTATTGTCTAAATATAAATATAAAAAATATATAAAAAAAAAATTGCTATGGATCACCATTTTGGTTGAACCGACAACAAAGCAAAAAAAAAGTAATTTTATATCTTTGTGTAATGGTGAATGGAAAGTCACCCAATGAAACACAAAGGCTAAAGAAGATGTCAAAAGATATGGCATTTGAAGAAGAAAGAGATGTGATCAAGACACTTGACTTTTGAAGAATAAGAAAGGCCACGCATGAGACGTGAGGAAACCTAGTTGCAGAAATAACTTCAAGTAAGCCATGAAGTTAGAGTTTGAAATGATGCAGTTGATGTTAGTTTCACAAGGTATGAAGAACTAATTAAGATTACTTGGAGTTAGACCAAATCCTCCATAAGAGTGGTGGATAAAGATTTTTAGTAGCCACAGCTAATACACCCATGAAATGGTCCACTGAATTCTCTTTGTTTTGTAATTGTTTTGCAATTATCAAAATTGATTAAATTGTTTGATTATATTTCATCAGTTCTATGAACCATAGAAAAATATCAGCGTAAATGAATTTAGAAAAATATCCCATCAAAAAGAGAAAGAGAGTTTGATTTAGCAAACACTAATAATTTATAATAAAAATTATCATAAATGTTTGATCAAAGTGAGAAAGAGAGTTTGATTTAACAAACACTAATCATTTACAAGAAAATTATAAATGGAGTTTGAAAGACTTGCATAAATACGTCCATTTGTATCCATTTATTGTAAGATTTTAACTAAATCTAACAATATGTTTTACTAATTTTTTTCAGAATAAATAAGATGTAGTTTAGGAACACAGATTCTGAATATATATATATATATATATATATATCAGTACAAGAAACCAATTAAAAAAAAAAAAAATAATGGCATTTTGTTTTGTGTAGTTATAAGGAATGTTCAAGTGACAATTTGGTAGAGAAAGTAGACTAGATTTGACATTAGTATGAAGGTATTTAAAATATATTATTTTATTCTCACAAGTAAATGAATAGAAAACCCTTAAAAATGTCTCATTCTCCAGATGCTATATCAAGAAATAATTTGTTAGCCAAAAAATTAAAAATATCTCTTTTTATATCTTATAATCGTTTTTGCTATACTGTATGTAGCCACTGATTGAAAAAAATTTCCACTGTTTTGGTTAAAGAAATTTAAATTCATGATAAAAAAAAATTTGCCATAAGCTTCGATTAAATTTTATGAGACATCTGTTGGTATTATACATAATAGTGCATTAAACATATTGATATTAGTATTAAAAAATATATATTTTAGTTTTATTTGATGGTGATAATTCCTATATTTTTTTATAAATATGATAGACGCAATGCCGGTTCTGAACATAGCCAAATGAAATATTTGTTTTGGCCCCTAATTTATTTTAATTGATATATATTAAAATGTTTACTTATAATAAAAAGCCTCCAAATTATTTAACATTTAATATTTACTCCTATTTTTTAGCTTTTTTTGTTCGAGTCCCTATATTTTCAGGTCAAGTAAACAATATTTATTTTTGTTTGTATAACTTTGGTGATCGTTAATATACATTTATAGTTATTTAGTTAAGCAAATTTCATAGCAAATTATTATTTTGAAAAAAAAAACAAAGATATACAATATTTATTCAGATTAAAAAATATAAATATCTTACTCTATCATATTAAATATATATATATATATATATATAATTTAGAAATTATCTCGCAGCATAGCGCAGGTAAATACCTAGTTTAGATATAAACAGATCTGGCTCAAAATGGGTCAAAAAGAATTTGGACCATGTGCTATATTAAAAGATTTACTTATTTATACCTTAATTTGTAAAGTTCTAAATTTAAGATCTTAAATTAGTAAAAGAAATTTTTTTAAAAGTTATTGGGTCATGTCCATTTGCACCTTACCATATGTCTTAAGCCGGGCTTGATATAAAGTAACTATAGCAAATATATATAAACTGCTATCTTAAAGTGCTATTAATACCTATTTTCTTGTAGTTAACCTTTGCTTTCACTCTTTCAGTGAATGACAAGACTGTGTCCTAATAGGCACCCAGTGAAGATAATTCAATTTTCATTCCACGTGGTTTAGTTTTATTGTTTTATAACAGTTTTAACTAGTTTATAATCTGTCTTGAGGGCGAAAAACTTTTTTCTTCGCACGTTCAGTTTTTGTTTTTTCGATAAAATATATTTATGTTATGTGAAAGTTGACGGTTTGTTTTTGGTATAAATGTAATATATGGTTTACTAAATTTTAATTCATTTTAAAAGCGAACAATATTTTTTATTTGGTTTTTATTGTATATTCTTGAATTAACCGTATAAACGTGTGTTTGTCTTCATATGTCCTCACACGGTTCTAACCAAAAAGTTTGTTACTACAACACTGTTTTGATCTAAGCTGTGGACTTTTATCGGGTACGAAAAAGAGGAGACCAGGAAGGAGAACTTATCAATCTGAACAAGCTAAAAGGGGACGAGAAAGAGGACATGCTCAGCAATCTGTTGGTCCAAGCTGTGGTCAAGCTTTTCAAAGCATTTGACTTGGTGCTTTAATTCCAAGTCATAAGAAGATATCTTCAGGTTCAGCCTCAACCATTTGCAGCTGATATCTTCTTCTTCTCACTCTCCACCCAATCATCACAAGGATTTGACTTCTGAGAACTGCAGTAACAACTGTGGCCTTCCTTCTCCAACAGACGCTGGTTTGTTCCCTTTTCCAAGGTAGTAATCATTGCTCTCATTTTTTTCATTTGGTTTCTGTTTATTGTTACTTCTATAGTGTACTCTTTCACCTTGTGAGTTGCTACTCACTACTGCATCTACCATTTCTTTCACCTTGTAAATACACACCTTCCCAAAATAGATTCTTATGGTAGATGAAAAACGTTTAGAGAACATCCATAACTATGCTTTATACAATATCTCATTAGAGATTTTGCAGAGTCGTTTAGAAAGAAATAATAGGAAGCAAAACAATATAATAGATGAAGAAAAATATGAGAGGATTTAACTGAAGGAGACACATAAAATTAGAAGGGAAATTAAACATTTGTTTGAATGAATGAATTGAAAATCTCCAATTTTAGCATTGTCATTACATATATGATATTATATATAATCTAACACTATACACCAAAACTGGCGGCTCCAGACGCAATTTAGGAAAAGAAATGGTATGGTTGTGAACCTCTTTGACCCAAATGATGCAAGAATCCTCTTGTCAAACACAGTTTGGTCTCTCTAGTCTCTACCACTAAACTGATGCTTGCATATCTCAGCCAAGAACTTCACACCTACACAATTAGAAAATTACTGAGTCTAATCTGTTGTGATTAAAACATGGTTAAGAGAAGAAAGTGGGTTACTTACGAGCTTGATAATGCGATTAAGGCAAGGCAACAAGTCTTCGGTTAAGACTCATGTGAAAACGCGATATTCTTCTCTTTCTCGAGATTTCACTGCTTCCAGAAGTTTTAGCATTGTCAATCTCATTTGGATTCTGTTTAGGTTTCTTCTTCTTGCTTCTATACAGAAGATCTGCTGTGTTTGGTTCGTACTTGACCTAATAAATTTTCAAAACTCTCAATAATCGTATTCACATTAAAGAAACAGAATATGTATCTCATGAGGATAGATTTTATTTTACCTTGGAAGAACTACAAGCCATCTTACATTCGACCTCGTTGATAATTATCAATCCTTCAAGTGCACGAGACATCCCTGAAGATTCATCTGGACCGCTTAATTTCGCCTTATTCCTGAAAGAGAGCATGTTTTAAGATGATTACTAACTGAAGATGTAAAAATGTTATGATCTCATCATTGCTTTTTTCACTCACCTCTTGAGAAACAATCCAGGCTTTTCTTCATCAGGTACAAGCGTAAGAAAGTCATTCTGCAAATAATTTGCAAAACCTGGCTCCACTGTTACAGCTGTAACTTCAGGCTGATCGTTCCCACTGTTCATAAGCTGAATCGAGAGACGGGTTTGAGCAGATGCCTGCATAGAAATTTTGCGAGAGATTAGTATGTGAGACCATAGACACATGTGTCCACAAGTATCAAGAGAGAAGCATTACATATTCAATCCGGTATATGTTCTGATCATGGAGAAGGGCTCTGGCATTCTCATGGTACACAATATCAAAGAACCTTCCCGGTTTTCTGTAGTTCTCATATGCATACAGTTGCAGTAGCTTGGTGTCTGTATCATCAGCTGCAACCGCATGAAGCTGAAGCATGTCCAAGCCACTTCAATGATCAGTACAGAACAAAACACAAAGGAGAGAGAACAGAAGCAGAGTCACGACAAGAAGCTTACATGCTTGACAAACTTCTGTACCAGCTTGTCCAATGTGAAGAGAACATATGATTGTGCTCCAATAATAGCTCGGCACTCATCTTCAAACTTTGTATTATCGCTAGAGCCGTCAAGTAAATTATAGAGTGCATCCAGGAACCTACGATTCAAAATATCAGTAAGGAAGGTACTATTGTTTCAACTTAAAACGACCAATACTACTTAGAAAACAAAACCACCTGGTGTAAGAATCAGGAGATGTGTTATCTGGATCTGGAGCTTTCCACTTCCTCTCTGAATGTATCTTTGCAGATTGTATTCTCTCGTACAACATCTGTAAGACATCAACAGAATAAGACAATTGACATTGGAGGAACTTGAGAAGGTTGTATCGTGGAGCTTACTTGATGAAGCCGAAAAAGCACATAAAACGAATCATTCCCATAGAAGACTCGAGAATCATTCCGGGAGTCGCTTTCACTAGCTTGTAGTGCCCCAGGAACATGCTTCGCAAGGGGCTTTACAGGCCTGAGATACCGTTCTGAAAATGTGATAAACGATCCATCTTCACCCTCATTGGTAATCATCCCTATAACCTCGTTTTCACTCTCAACCACACTATCACGACGGTCACAGTTCATAGCTCCTTTATGCTCTTCATCGGAAGAAACTTGGACACCAAACTTGCTTCCTGAGGCAATAACTTTGGAGGCATTCTCATTCGCTTCTGGAAACTTTTGAGTAACTTTGTTTCTATCATCTTCAGGGGGAGATTTGCTTCTTTCTCCAGCTTCAGTTAAACATCCTCCCTCTTTGAGTTCTCGGTCTTTGTTACTTCTAACACTGTCAGACAGTTTCTGCAGGGGCGCAAGGCCGTTCTCTCTATAAGCCTCAAAATTGTCTTGCTCAAAACTTTCGGTGGGAGATAATTCACCCTCTTCTCGCTCTACCTTTGATACGTCAGTAACCTTACTACAATTCTCTAAACCCTCTTTTATCAACTCATTTCTGGGTGACACCAGCTTAGAAGGCTGGCTTTCCTGTAGAAACACAAACAAAAATTAGGAAAAAAAATCTTTTTCTTCCACATAGAGGAATATCTTTCTCAAGTCTCGTAATGAAACAGACTTTTGATTAGTCACACTCTTGAATGCCTTATTGGTACTTAAAGGGAAGCAACATTAATTCATTTTCCCAACATTTAAATACTTAGTTACCTCATTAGTCATAGCTGCAACAACATTCAGTTTATCTTGCTGAATGGTTTCATGTGTGTTGACAGGCAAATCCTGCGCAAAAGAGCTTCCTCGTATTGTTTGGTTTTCTTTGTTAGGTGTTCTTGGAGGTGTTAACTGTTTAAGGTCTGAAGCAAGAGAACCATCACAGGCGTTCTCCTTCACTGCCTCACATGCATCATGCTGCTCTTGGTTGTCTTCTAACTTCTCAACATCCTCCATTGTCTCATTAGTTTGAGACCTCGAAGGAACGCCAAACATGGGCTCCAGAAACGTTACCCACAGATTCATTACTTTATCCGACTGCTCAGTAGCACAAATTTCTTCGCAGTAGTACTTGATTAGTTGATATAAGTCAGTATGAACTTGTGTATCAGAATAAATGAACTCCACATCTGGGGTGAAAGTAGGCCTAGATCCAACAGCAATCGCATGAAGCGGGTCTTCTTTATGCTTTCTCTCACTGATATCTTTTATTTCCGCCACTAAACCTGCATTTGGGACATAGTAGACAACTTTACTTAACACAAATTTGCACTTAAAATGAAACAAGACTTCTCTTTGTTTCATCGTCTTTTCTTCAACAATCATGAGCCCTTTATATACTACGCTCTCTCTATGTAAAAAAATGGGATATTCATGCATTCTTCTATGTAGGTTCAAATTCAACAAACCTAGTTTATGTTGATAATCTTAAAAAGATTCACTCGTCAATGCTGTAAGATAACATACCTTTTGTGCTCAAATTTTTGGAGTCCTGCTGCTTGAAATAAAAGCTACGATGATCTAGAGATTTGTGATGGTTCTTAGCATATACTTCAGCCCACACTTTCCTGAAATCAGAGCGACACCTAGCCCATTCTTCTTGTTTCTGCTTCAAGCGAGTCAGAATCACCGGTAAGGCGACGTGGGAGTTCTTCTTCATAAAATCCATGACGTCAAGCCCATAATCACCGTATAACCGCTCAATGCATCTTAGGTTCAGCTCTATCAAATCGTCATATATTAGGGCATTAGACCAAGTAAGATAATAATAAACATACATATATATATCACCGTCAGATTTGATCAGATTACTACTTGCCTGTTAAGTGTTCTTTGATACAAATCGGTGTCTCTATAGAGATTGTGTTGTTGTTTATCTTCTCCAGAAGAGCCTCCACACGCTTGATGGCTGCATTCACAGACTCTAATAACATGTCCAACTCAAACCTGAAACCGTATATCCACACATATTTCAGACCACTTAGTGAAATCAGAAAGGAAGACCCAACCAAATTAGAAACAATTATGAACTCATAAATGTTATCAGAAGAATCCTAATATACTATATACGTCTCACCTGTCATCCTCACATCGAAACAAGCTTTCTTCATACTGGTTTTTACGCATGTGCTTGAAAGAGTAATCCTCACTCCCCGATGTGACAGATACCCAATGATCGTTAAGCACCTTTTCACCTAGTGAGTTTCTGTAGCTTGGAGTCTGAATGAGATACTACACAGGAGAAAAGTCAACCATGTGATCATCATAGACCACAAAACGCTGCACTAAACTGAAAGTATGACAGATAGATTTATTTAAGGGTTTAAGAGACGCTCACATCATCTGGCAGGAGACGATAACTTGGTGTGCATTGTGCACACTCAATAAGATCCAGTTCATTAATAGCCTTGGCCATATGGTTGGTGTTAGAGAGAAGATTTTTCTGACTGCCAAAAGCTTCTGGATATCTCTCATGACCACCGTTGTTTTCATAATCATGAATCCCCTCGTTGTCCTCTACCTTCAGGCACCCCGGCCATTGGCCTTGATTAACAAGTGATTCTGAAAAATATTAACATAGTTGGACCTTAACACCAAGATAAACACTGACCAATCCATTGAAGATGACGATATGTGTCACAGATATATACTAGTTTTCCATTGATATACTAGAAAAATGAATAAAAAATGATAAAGGTGATCCAGATACTCACTTCCCAGAGAATTACCAGCAGAGCAAGCCACAAGGTTCTCGTCACCATCTTCTCGTTGATCATCAGGGTGTTCAGGATACTCATCATGCCTACTCCGTATTTTTAATCTCTGCGGCAGATAAGAGTCTGTATCAACATCGAGTTTCTAAAAAATGTTTATGTCATCCATTTGCTGTAAACTGTGTCTTAAATTCCTATATTTATCACTCTTAAAGGATGCTAATACTTTCCAAACTAAGCATGCAGGCTTTCTACCACAAGAAGAAATTAGCAACACTAGTACCTACATTGTGAACGAAATTTAAGAAAGGATAAATAAGAGAAACCTTCTCAAAATGCCTTGGATGCATGGCAGAAGCAGGACAGTTTTTATCACGCGGTACTACATTCCTTCCTGAAAGAGGGTAATGAGTAGAAGCTGATCCTGAAGTATCAGGTAAGAAATGAACAAACTCCATAAGCAGATCTTCATGGTCCTGGAACAACAGAGTAACCTGTACAACAAATGATGATCAGAAGAACATAAATCACAAGAAATGAGGCTTTATCAAATCAGTAAATCAGCAATATGCACTGTAAATCACCTCTTGATAGACCTCGGTGATAGACTTGCTTTCCTTTCTATACATGTTCAAGATGTCTAGAAACCTTTTATACGCACGGTCATCACCACCAAATCGTGACTGCAGCAATAACGTTTAACTCTTTAGATCATGACTATATTGGTAATATGATTCACAACATTAGATACAATACCTTGATCTTGTTCACAAACTCGATAGCTTCTTCGAAATCCACCGGCTTCTTCTCCGGGAGAGTTATTTTGTACCCTCTGGGCAAAAAGGTATTAAAACCCAAAAGCAAGTCGTCATAGCCCTTGAACAACTCTTTTACCCTCGCTATGACTCCATTAGTGTCAACTCTACAAACCAACACAAGACACCAAGACATTAAGACATTAAGCACACTTCCTGTTGTAAGAAGAGAAGAAGGCATCATTTTACCTCTGAGCTTTAAAGTCCTTCATGACATCAAGGAAAGTCTCATACTTCTCTCTCTTGTCTTGAAACATATTCTTCACAGCCTTGAGATACGACAGGGCATCACCTGTTGTTAACCCTCCCATGGTTCCTCCTCCACCTCCACCTCCACCTCCACCAATCGTTAGAGGCCTACCATTTCTGCATTACAAATTTGCAAAAAAAAAACATTAAATAAAGTTGCTTTTCGGCATTTAAGGTCGAGAAATATCAAATTAAATTTCCCCCTTTTAAATTGCAGTATCTTTGCTTTAAAGCCTATAAGGTAATTAACCCAAGAACAACTTTAGACCTCAAAAAAAAGAAGAAGCAATTAAGAATAATCTATCATCCTGCAAATTCGAATTCGCAATTTTGACTTCCGTACATAAATAAAAGCAAAATTTGAAAAGGAACAGCACAAAATCACCAATTAGGATTTGACAGGAGCTTACGTTTCTCCACGAGAGGAAACGGTAGGTCCTCGTATCGGAGCTTCAACGTAAACCTCTTCTCTAACCCTCTTCATCTCTTTTTCGATTTTTTCCACCGGAAATATGAATTACACAAATACAAAACGATTTCACGCTTTCACACTACCCTGAAAACCAATCGAAGTTGGAGGAAATGAAATTCAAAATTCAAAATCTTCCCTCTGTGATAACAAAGAGAAACCAGATCTAGCGGCGAGAATCGGAAGGAATAATCAAAGATAAGAGGAGAGCGAGGAAAACTAAGAGAGGAAATTCAAACCTTGTTAGAGACCGGATCACATTCTTCAAAGGACAAAAGCGAACTTCTCGGCTCCTTCCGAAGAAGATGAAACGTACATAGAAGCGATGAAGAAGAGTGGATCGACGACGCAAGCCGCCGCCGTGAGTTTGCCGGAGAAAAGAGATACGAATCTTCACACGAAAGAGAAGATAAAACAACAAAAAAAAAGCAAACGGAGAAGATTGCTTCTGGTTTGGATCTCTCTCTTATCTCTCTCTATCTCTCTCTTTTATCTCTTTCTCTCTCAGATACAAATAGTTTGAGAAGAAGCGGAAAGAGTTACCCGTAAAAACCAAAGGCTAAAGCTCGCGAGCAACAGAGGGAAGAGAAGAGCATGTGTATGTATGTATGTGTGTATATATGTATGTGTATTTATATATGTGGAGGTAATAATCAAGTGTGCTTATATATCTCGCATGTACTCACGCATTTTAAAGTCGTTTTATAATCTATGATATGTATAACCTTCGGAACGAAAGGTATGTGTTTTCAAATGGGATTTAAGAATTTCCTAATTTCCAATGGCGCGGCTTTATATGCAATTATAGGGTAATTTACTAAATTAGTAGCAAGTGGGATTATTTGTATTTCTGTTTTCTATATCTTTTTTTAAGGGAAATAAATATTTTTTTCCAGAATTGTCATTAAATGATCTTTTTTATTTTGGTATTGACAGACTAATTCTGACATATTTTTATCAAAAAAGTGGAAAAGAAAAACTTTCTCTATTTCTAATAAATTAAATTCTAAAAATAAAAATAAATAAAATATAACAAATTAAGAAAATAAAATATATAAATAAAAATGATATAAAATAATATCATTTAGATTTTATCATGTCAATAAATATTTTCTAATTAACTATAGATATGTGTACATATATTAAATTGAAATTTTATCAAAGAAACCAATTAAGAAAATAAATAAAAGAAAGATAAAACTTTCTTTCTTTCTAATAAATTCTATAAAGTAAAAAAGGACAAAAATTCTCTTTTCTAATAAATTCTAAAATATAAAAAAAAACAAGAATAACTTAAGAAAATAAATAAAAATGATATAATTTTATTAAATTATAAAAAATAAGAAAATAATTTTTATTTCTTAATATGTAAAACTAAATGTTTCAAAATTACTATGTAATATAATTCAGACATGTGTCAAATATATCGATCAGATTTTGACATATAGAAAACAATTATACCAATTAGATTTTATAAATATCTTTTTAATTAAATTTAGACATGAATAAATATATTAAATTTAATATTTGTCATAAAATTAAAAAGAAAAACTCAAACAAATCAAAAATAAAAGTAAAGAAAAACACTTTTCTATCTAATAAATTCTACAAAAGTAAAAAAGAGAAACTTTTTCTCTTTGTGATAAATTCTAAAAAAAAAGGAAAACTAAAACAAATTAAGAAAAGAAAATATATAGATAACAATGATAAAATTTCATTAAATAAAAAAAGTAAGAAAAAGTTGTATTTTTTAACATACAAAACTAAATGTTTCAAAGTTATTTTTAACATGCTTAAGACAAGTATGAAATATATTGATCAGATTTTGACACATGTGAAAATATTATATCAATTAGTTTTTAACTTGTCTATAATATATTTCTAATGATATTTAGACATGTGTAAATATATTAATTTTAAATTTTATCAAACAAAAGCTGAAACAAATTAAGAAAATAAAATATATTGATAAAAGGATATTTTGAATTAAAAAAGAAAATATAATTTCAAAAATAAATCTGTGAAAACCCGACATAAATTTTCTGCCAAAAACATGAAATTATAATTTTTCCACCAAAAAAAAATATTTTAGAGTATTTTAATTTGATTTCGTGACTTTTGCCAAATATTGTGAATCCATAAATTTTATGTTAAAAATGTGATATCAAAAAAAATCCGGCTAAATAGGTTGCCACAAATTTTCTGCTAAATACTTGAAATCTGTAAATTTCTCTAACAAAAATTTTTATGTCGAAATGTAATTTAAAACTATTTGACAAAAATAAAAATTTCCAAAAATTTTGTCTAAACATTGAGCACTTAAATTTTGTATCAAAATTTTAACATCAAATTTAATTTATATATTAAATGATATCATGTCACAAGTCATGTGTACTAAAAACTGACATGTCAGAATTACATCATCATCACACATCATCATTTCTATGTCACATTAAAATTGCTTAAACTAAACATATTAATCAATCAAATTAAAATAAATCAACAATTTTCATTAAACTACAATTTTCAATTAATATATAGAGGATTTAATATAATAAAAATTAAATAGATATATGTGTTGAGTTCACTCTTACCATAACTAATCATGAGGTGACATATGGCTATTTGGCCTCGTCAGAATACTAAACTTGTTCAACTATGTATGCCACCAATTTCCTAGTGGACTGTTCCCAGACAGGTGGCATGCTTACCGAGTTAGACATGCTGTACCGAGCCGCCTATTCCCGTGGCGTGCTGTATGGATGGGAAAGGACGAAGAAGAGGGGTATGAAAGGAGGCCTAAATCCGAAGGAGAAGCGGATCCTGGATTTGAAGCGAGCCGGATTTAGGATAAATCCAAGAGAGAGAGGGAGAGAGAGAGAGAGGGAGAGAGAGAGAGAGAGAGAGAGAGAGAGAGAGAGAGAGAGAGAGAGAGAGAGAGAGAGAGGTACCCAAAGGAGGAGGAGAGGAAAACCTCCGACCTTTGCCTCGCTGGAGCTTGCCATGAGCCCCGCACAGCAGCGGACTGAAGGAAAACGCTCATTGTTCCCCAAAAAAATGCCTTCCAAGATAAGCATTCTCCTTACTTTCTATTCCTTATTTCTATACCCGTGCAGAGAGAACTCTCACTTCACTCTCTTCAAGGTCCATCTCTTATGTTCCCTCATCCACTAAACACCAAACAGATATCACGATCCTCTCATGGGATATCCAATCTTTAACAATCTTAAAACCTCCCTTCACGAGTACTTGTTTCTAGTAAAGCATGCATTAACTTGAGCGTCAGAGAACCTTCAGGAGAGAAACCCCATTTCAGTCCACCCAGAGGCCTGACTCACTCGTTTTCCAATGTATGCAGGACCCGTTAGACTTTTGCCCCAGAGCCTTATATCTCATCTCCCCATAGGACAAAACTCGGAGAAACAGCTCTACAAACCAAGCCGGTCACATACCTCCCATAAGCGTCACATACCTCCCATAAGCATCACAAAATTTTCTCTCGAACAGTTTGCGCTATAAGGAGGGAGGAAGACCGGTATGTAGCCCACGAAGAAAGTAGTCATTGTGTTACTGAACAGCCAACCACGGAAGCAGCCCCGAGTCGCAGTGGATAAAGACGCCAGAAGTCACCTTGAGGCACCGCGCGACGAAAAATAAAAGATGTGGCAAATCGGGGAGGAGATCCCCAACCCCGCTCCTGGACCTAAGTAGGATCACCAGACCCGGGGGCAACGATCCCCAAGGATAGAACGCCTCGAAGATGCTTATCTCGCAGACCTCATTCACGGTGAATTCAATCCTCGATGGCACCCGAGGCTCTATCTAACCAAGAGCACATGCACCCATGTACGCACACATTGATCAAATCAGCACCCTCGCCACCACAAGAGTGCGTGGGTAGGGGCTGAAAGCATGCTTCCCGCAGACAAAGCAGGCAGCAGGGGCAAACAGAACTCGGGGGTTCAGTCGGATATCTATCTTCTCGCCCCCCTCCCCAGAACCACAGCGTGCTAAGAGTATATGAGAGCATTCGGTTAGTTCCCAAAAGCTAATTGAGGGCATTTCTGGTGCTAAAGAATCAGTTCGTTTGAAGTACGAGTTAAGTCTGATTAAGATTGTTATAGGTGCAAGTCAAAGGTCCCAGGCTAGAAAGACAAGTCCGCAAATAAAACATAAAGATGAAGGCATAAGTAAGCAGCAGAAGCATCAACATGACGAAGACTTGAAATGGCTGGAGTCATTCACCAAAGAGTTGCAGAGTAAAAAAAATCCAAAAAAGGTTGCAAACAATAAATCAAAAAGAGCAAAGCCCAGGAGTATCTGGAAGTGCAGTGGCTAGGGTTACACCAGACAAGAAAGGCCGCCCTCTGCATTCGAGGGATCGGCACCATAATCTTGAGGTGCGGGTCCAGCCTCGCCCCTGCCCTGACCATCGCGACGCCATGCTGCATCCCGTTCCCATCAAAGTTGAGTGAGTTTGTCCTGGCTTTTGGTCAGTGCCTTGACGGCTGTAACTGTGGCGCTAGTCTCCCCATTTTTGGTGAAACCTTGGAAGACCGCAATAGTATCTCGAAAGAGCCCGATCTCGTAGTCCCGATCGTGCAGGTTGTGGTGGATATCGTTCAGCTAGGTCCTGAGACGCATCACCTCCTCCCTAAATTCTCCCCTGCGGGCAGAAGATTAAGCCTCGGTGAGTCGGTGCCTGGTCATCATCAAATCGACCTGAAGACCGCTGGCGCGATCCGACAGCTCACGCTTATAGCATTCGGCCTTCAACAACTCGTGATTCAACAGCATCAGCTCACAGAGACCCTACAAAAGGAAAAAAGGGCTCAAGACATCGCCCGGCTATAAATATTACGCCGAAACAGTAAAAGCATGTAAAGGACACCTCCCTAGAGAGCTCTCAAGCCCCGAGGAAATTTGATGCCACATCGAGAATGGCAAGTTGGCAGGACTAAGAGAAACCACCAGCGGATTGAGAGGCGTAAGATCGGGCATCACGTCCCTCACCTCCGAAGAACATGAGTCTGAAGAAGAGGACACGTCGAATGATCTCGTGCGAGTAAAGGAAGGCCCGGCCCAGGAAGAGGGGTCGGTAAACGGGGATAAACGACACCTTTGGAGATGAAGTTGAGCGGACGATCTTCTTGTGCTTTAAGTGAGCTGAGATATGTAACCTGGAGCGCGAGAGGCAATACGGTTCAGGACGGCAAAGAACTAACAGAGAACCAAAGGAAGAGATCTCAAACCATGGATCCACAACAAGGCGTGAGGCGTAAGCACGAGGGAACTCTCGCTGATACAGGCTGGGGATAACAGGAAGCCAAAGCTCCTGAACCTCTCGTCCAAAGCGGACAAGCTGCCCATGGTCAACTTGTCCCTGGCCCACTTGCCCCCGAACACTATGCACAAAGGAACCCAAAGATCAGAAATATATGCTCAAGACAGGAAAAAACTTACCGTAAACTCTCCACGTAAGGGGAACGTTTATGGTATGCCGACCAAAAGAAATACCACTGCTGCCAGTTCAGACTCCCAGATCGATCTGGGGGAGATCAGAGCAGGACGACCATCCTGGTGTGCAACATATAGCAAATGACGATGTGAGAGATACAGTGAGGCCGGTACAACAGCAGAACCGTGGACCCCCTCACACGGATCCCGGATAGGTTAGAGAGAACCTGGTATGCGTTAAGAAGACCACATGCCAATAGGTGAGTTGGCTGGAGCAGATGCCGGAAAGACAGAAAAATTTTATGAGTACCCAAGGTAGATGCCCTCTAAAACCGTGGAGGATGTAGTCATCGTGATTGGCTTTACAGTGAGGGGGAGCGAGTACGCTCGGTCTTTCTTGTCGGGGAAGAGAGGGTTGAGGGGCATGCAAAAAGGATCTTCCTTCGAAGTGACCTTCTCCAGAGTCTCTGACACGCATATCAAAGGGGGTCAATCAAACCTCTTGACTGGATCTACAGGGCCGGCGACGATTCCATGTTGCCCATGGACCATGAGAAGGGGGAACACCAAGAATTCCCATACGAGCTTGAAGAAGATGACGACATCACATCAGGTTAAGAGAAAAAGTTTGGTCTAGTTGGAGGATCAAGGAAGGAAAATAGCAAAGATCACGATTAAAGATTAAGAAAAATGGGGAATGCCGACGGTCATCGACCATTTTATAAGTGGGACCGGAAACCAAAGCGACGTGCAAAAGAAGTAGCGACTGCCCGTAAATAACGGAAAAGTTGAGGGGCATATCAGTAATATACTCGACCCCTGAGTCACGCACTTGAAAAGATGTGTCATTATGACGGAGGAGACGGACTGTATTTCATGTAGACGTTAGCAAGCGCCAGTTTATGAGAAGCAAAGCAAACAGTGCAGCGTAACTTTCCATACAATAGGCAAACGAAAACCCACCACGTGGATCACACTCATCGACGAAAGGATCCCCCCCCCCCCCCTCCCCGCTTGGGATAATCAGGGCCGTAACCCAAAGAAATTACCAAAGGCACCCAAGGCCCCGATTGCATCGACGAAACATTATGCCCATCTGCGATGAATCACAAGGCCACGGTATGAGTTCTCAAACCTTACATGATACAAGTATCTCCCAGGGTGATCCCCTGCCTTCTTGGGGTAATCCTCGCAGGCTCGTCCGCCGTTACTTGTTCGCGCGGGCGAGCCTGTTGTTACCTTGTTGAGCTTTTGAATTTTATATTGAATAATTCCCTGTTTGCATGATTCCATGTTTTCATGTTGCATAATTCTCTGCTTGTGTGATTCTATGCTTTCATGATATATAATTCCATGCTTGCACGATTTCATGCATTCATGTTGCATAATTTCTTGCTTGCGTGATTCTATGTTGCATGATTACCTGATTTCCTGCTTGATTGCCTTTGTGTTTGTGTGCTTGCCCCATTCATTGCCTGTTTGAATTATCTATTGTCTGCTTGCTCTATCGATTGATCTCTTGGGCCCATGCGGCCCATCCCTTTACACTCCTTTGCTTGTCTGTTATCTTCCTGATTATACTCTTTCGCTTGCATCCATCTTACCCTTCGGGGGCAACATGCAGAAAACCGTTTTCCATTAAAACCTTTGGTTTACTCTCCTTTGCTTGCTCACTCGTGGACTCGATGATAGGGCTCAAGTTTTACCCAAATAAAACTACTGCAAGTGCATAGCAATACAATTATAGTATAAGGGGTTATCGAATCCCAAGGAAGTAACTAAATTACACTATAGAGTTTAAGTTTGGATTAATCTAAGCAATCAGTAGCGTATGTAATGCAAAATAACAAAATAAATGAAAGCAGGCGATTATTGATTGATCTAAGATTCAGAAAACTAAAAGCGCTAAGTCAAGAAAATTCGCAGGTTGAATCCGAGAATGTAGAATGCATGCAAGCAGAAATGATTTAAACTGTCTTGAACTCAAAACTCAATGATATAACTAATCATTTCTCATTGCAGAAGTTATTTATGCATAATTCACAGAATTCCAAATCTCTTTGCAAATTCTAACAAGTTAAGCATGCATTAAAGATCAGGTTTCGATTGTTCACAAAACTCTTAAGTCAAATCTCTTTGCAAATAGGCGTTTTGCTCATCTAATTCTAGTTCATGTGATTAACAATGTTCTCACATCTATTAAATAACCTAGGGTTTCGAATTTTCAGATGACTGGTCAAAGAAATCGGTATGAATACAAGCACATATGAAGAACCAAAAGATATTCCTAACAGTTTAGCGATTCTACAAACTCTTCATCAACCTTTGAAAACTCATAAATTAACTAACAGATTACTCAGACATGATCATGAAAACACAAAGCATAGCTGAATAAAACTGCATTGAAAGAATATAATAAAAGATAAGAGGGTTCAAAATCTTCTCCAAAAGAGTACAGGATCTATCTCCCCAAAAGCTCTGAATAAAACTCTCTCTTAAGCTCTCTGAATTCTAAAATCTAAGATAAAAGCCAACAATGTCTGAAAACCTAATATATACAAGCTAAAACAAGAGCTGGACTGTAATTAATGAAACTTCTGGGGAAAAGTTGTAATTTTCTCTTCATCTTTTAAAACAAGTCGCGACTCCTCTTCAGATACGGGTGACGAGCGTCACCCTTGAGTGGTGACGATCGTCACCAAGGCCTGTGTAATACTTTCGAGTTGTTAACTTTGTGGTTGATTCTTGCAATGCTTCAAAAAGCTCCAAAACGTCCAATTATGCTTCAGACATGCTATAACCTACAAAGACTCTACTACGACTCTTAAAAGACCAAAAAGACTTAATAAAAAAGAATTATACCATGGTAAAAAAAACTATAAAAACCATGATATATCAACTCCCCAGACTTAGATTTTGCTTGCCCTCAAGCAAACATCAAACAAAGAATATGGTCGAGGTTTAAAAACAGAAACAGTCCGCTAAACATTAGGAACACCACATTGATCAACACTTTCGAATCCACATACCACAGAGCCAACACAAGATCAAATTTAATTCTAATCATCACAAGCTTAGAAAATCTCTCAAATCCAGTTCAAGCTCCTTCAAGAAATCAGAAATCTCTATTGGTAACTCCTTATATTTATCTAAGTGTGATATCTCATCAAGGTTTTATCAACTTAACCACTTACATATTCTTTTCCCTTCCTAAACACTGAACAAAGCAATCTCAACACAGCTCTTTTATTTTCTCTTCCCTTGATCTATTTTCTGATTTTTTTTTGATTTTTCAACTTCTTTTCTCATTTGTTTACAGAGTAAGATATAGTGCTACTCAATACTTGTGTTCGTTGTAAGGAGACAGATTCTTGATTGTTCACTATTGGTGTTCCTTGTAAGGAGACAGGGTCGTGATGCACCATTCTATTGACTTAAACTCTTAAAAGTTGTATCAGGATAGATCAAAGAGAAACTGCATCTAAACATTCTTGTCAGTGTTGAAAGAGAGAATCAAGATCAGTGAGTATCAAGCCCCAAGATAAGAAGTTTAAAGTTCATTAAAGTGGAGCTAACAGCAAATTTTCCAGATTCTCTAAGAACCTAAACCCTCATTGCTAGACTGATCTACCTATGAATTTCAACTTAGTAAGACTTGTAATCAACTACTTTGGCAATGGTTCTTATAAGTGTCAACGTTCTGTGGTTAGTTCCAAGAAAAACTGACAGTTTCAAAATTTTATAAAATAGGTTTTTGACTCAACTTTAAGACTATCAAAATCAAACACAATGCACACAACGTCAGTAGCCACCTCCCCCAGACTTAAACAACACTGTCCTTACTGTTATTCAGCCTAGGGTTGGTCAAAAAGAAGCAAGTGAACATGTAGAACCGAGTGTGAAAAGTGGTACCTCGCAAAGGAACGGGTGACAATCGTCACCGCATCTGAAATTCCAGCATCGACAAGATAGATGTGTTAAACGTTATGTTATCATTTGTACTCTAAAGTCAGACTGTTAGAGCACTCAAACACAAATTTAATAACATCCAAGCATAACAATAACTCCTGGTTCAACAAGTACATAAAACAACATCAAAGCAACAGACGACTCACTCAAAAGAAAAACATAAAAATGACTCAAGAGAAATAAAAGAAAAGGGAAAAAAAGAAACAAGTAACCATATAGTATAGGTTCTAGTCCTTATCCTCGCATGGCTCAGTAGTAGAGAGAGGGCAGACACAACCACAGTTTCTGAGTGTAGCCACAGCATCCCAAAATCCCTCAAAGCTGTCAATGACATAGTCCTGAAAGGCAGTCATATCCTGGGCGTTTGAGGTCTAGGAGGGCATCTGAAAGCAGTGGGTGTGGTCGTGGATGGTCCAGCTTGTGCAGCAGCAGCAGAATAGGAAGTGCCAGCAGTGGCTCCTCTAGGACACTGGGGAAGAAGACGCAACAAAGTCGGATCAGGCTGAAAATGCAGCTGACATCTATCGCCTTGGATCGTGGTGAGCGCTCGGTTTAAAAACTGTATGCCAACATACTCCCCAGTAGGAGTAGTGAAAGTCTAGATAAAACGCTGCTTGAGCCAAGTAGTGTGGCGCAAATGTGCCACATCCATAAGAGCTTTCTCAATGATAATGCTGCAAGGCGATGTATCAATCTGAAAGTTCTCGAAGATGGATGTGAGAAGACTGCCCCCGCTATCACTCTTCTCCCCAGACTAGTGAATGGCTTGGTCTTCAGAGAGACCAAATGCTCAGCAAAAATGGCGCCTAGATTAGCGCGGACCATGCTCTCCATGGGTATCTCATCATCATGCATACCAGCGAACCCGTAGTAAAGCAGAACCAAATCGCTGAATGCATAATGCATCTTGCTAGGCGCAGACTTGCACAAAATGGTGTTGCCCATAAGGCGCAGAATATACCTCATCACTGGATGTCGAACATCCGTCTGCGTGCTCGTCTCGCTCTCATAGACGCCATTCCTGAACTTGGACCAGAAAGTCGACATGTGGGTCCACTGCAAAGGAATAAGGACGCCTGAAGGATGGTCAGCGAAGCCATAAATCCTGCAAAGCTCAAAGAGATTGAGCCTGTAGTGAATCCCTCTAATCATAAAGGTCAGCGTGCCTTACTGCACTCTCTTGGCAAACTCGTTCTCGTAGTACACGCGAACGGTGGAGAGGAACCGGCGAACTAGATCAGGGTACAGATCATACTGCTGTGTCGACATCGTGTCAATCCTGATCCTCTCGAGAATTTGCAGAGCCTCTTCCTGAATGCTCATCTTGTGCAGCGCTGTGATGTCCACAAATCTGGTGAGAATGATCTTCACGTCGTGCCACGCATTGTAGAACAGCGTGTCATACTCATCCCAGTCCTCCTGGATGTCACGGAACACACATGTATCTCTCGCCACCTCCTGCTTCGGTGTTCCTGCCCAAGCAACTCCTGAAGTGATTTTCCAATCCTCTAGCTTACGCCATGGAGGCATGCACACTGGTCTGGTGCTGTCTGATTATGCTGATCCAGATGCATCGCTTGATGATGATGCAGGTCACTGTCTCTTCTCACGTGGAGGCATATGAAAATTCAAATAAGAATCAACTAAACATTCACCAAACTTACCCAATTTTCAAAAATTCCAAAAATCAACGAATCAGTGTGAATTAGCTAATGGCAATCAATCATAGCACTATCAGAAACACAATTTAATCACAACTTCAACCCAAATCATCCAAATTTTTTAGATTTTTGCAAATTTCATCATGAACTCAAAAATTTCAAAAACTTGCAAATCAACCATTAAAATCATATATGGATGATATCATTCATCTAATACAACCTAACTAACCATGATTCAACAGTTAAATCAAACTAATCAAGTCAAAAATCAAATTTTACCAAACCTAGGGTGGACTGAAAATTGGAGATTCCGAACACATACCTTGTAGATCTTGAAAACTGAGTAGAGATTATGAAAGAGCCCTAAAATCCGCACGGATTAGGCTTTTGAATCACTCAATTTGGTTAACAGAATCAAATGTTACGATTTGGTGTTCTATGTTCTAAGTGTTCGAATATTTCAGTAGTATCGCGAGAAAGAAGAAAGAAAGAATATAATGCGTACCTGAGTCTCGGATGGGTGACGAGCGTCACCCGTAGAACATCTGGTTACCCTTTTTATTTTTATTTTTAAATAAATAACTAAGTAATTATATATAAAAAAATATGTACTAAGTATAAGAAAAATAAAACTTACTAGTGGGTTGTCTCCCACTAAGCGCTTGTTTAAAGTCATTAGCTCGACTTTGATTGCTGTTTAGACAGTTGGTGCATCATCCAGAGACACAATATGTCCTGCTGGAATCTCGGCTTGCGCCCAATAATGTTTCACCGTCTGTCCATTGACAATATGTCCTTTGGAGTTGATCAGGACAATGGCGCCATATGGTCTAGCCTCTTTGACAGTGAAAGGACCTGACCAACGAGATTGCAGTTTACCAGAAAACAATTGTAAACAAGAATTGTAAGAAGTACCTGGTTATTAGGCTCAAAATGTCTGGAGATGATCATCTTATCATGATATGCATTTGTCCTCTCCTTGTATAACTTGGAGTTTTCATAGGCCAGATATCTGATTTCATCCAGTTCATTGAGCTGAATGAAGCGCCTCTCTGCAGCAGACTTCAAATTGAAGTTCAGCTTCTTGATAGCCCATTCTGCTTTGTACTCTAACTCCACTGGAAGATGGCACGCCTTGCCATAGAGCAGATGGAATGGTGTAGTCGAAGTGGCATTTTGTAGGCAGTCCTGTAAGCCCACAATGTATCATCCAATTTCGCTGACCAATCCTTCCTTATCTTCCCCCACAGTCTTCTCCAGAATCTGCTTGATCTGTCTGTTGGAAACTTCAACTTATCCACTGGTCTGGGGATGATAAGGCGTGGCCACTCTATGTTGAACACCATACTTCTTCAGCAGCTTGTCAAAGACCTTGTTAACAAAGTGAGAACCACCATCACTGATAACAATTTGCGGGACACCAAATTTGGAGAAAATAATGGTCTTAAATAGCTTCAAAACCACTGTAGCATCATTGGTACGAGTATCCAACACTTCTACCCACTTAGATACATAGTCAACCGCAACTAGAATGTATATGTTCCCATAAAATGAAGGAAAAGGGTCCATGAAGTCAATGCCCCAACAGTCAAAGACTTCAACCTCAAGGATGAAATTCTGTGGCATTTTATGTCTTCTGCTAATCTTCTCTCTCCTCTGACATGTATCACAGCGTGTAATGAATGCTTGTGCATCCTGAAACATAGTAGGCTACCAGAAACCAGCTTGAAGAACTTTAGAGACTGTTTTGAAAGTGGCGAAGTGTCCTGCATATTCAGAGCCATGACAGTGAAACATAACGTCTGTAACCTCAGTTTCTGCTATGCATCTCCTGTAAATCTCATTTGCACAATATCTGTAAATATATGGCTCATCCCAGTAAAATCTTCTAAGTTCTCTCAAGAACTTTTTCTTAGCATATCCCTTGAAATCATGTGGTTCATCCTCTGCAGCAAGATAGTTGGCAATATCAGCATACCAGGGTCTATGGGGAACAGTAGTGGCATAAACTTTCTTTTCAAAAGCAGCTCCCAAGCTAGCACAAATCATTGCCAACATATGAGTTGGGTGACGAGCGTCACCATATTGGGTGGCGAGCATCACTAGGGTTGTGCCTAAATTGGATCGTGAATCTGCTGAAGTGGTGATGAGCGTCACACTCCGGGTGTTGCTCATCACTGCCCTGTAGTTTCGAAAAGATTGCAGATTTTCAATACTTTCTTCCTGCATTCGAGTTTCTATCAGATAAACATTCTCCTCATGCAAGAAATCATTGATTGGCACGTTATCTTCAATCATGATTCTGGAGAGATGATCATCATCTCCATTCTCAACTCATTTCTTATCCTTAACTTCAATATCAAACTTTTGAAGACGCGGAATCCATCTCAACAAACTTGGCTTTGCATCCTTCTTCTGCATCATATACTTTAGTGCTGAATGGTCTGTGTGGACCACGACCTTGGAGCCAGCAAAGTACTGGCGAAACTTTTTAAAGGCAAAGACCATTGCCAACAGTTCCTTCTCAGTAGTTGTATAGTTCTTCTGAGCTTCATCCAATGTCCTGCTGGCATAGTAGATGGTGTGTAGCTTCTTGTCTTTCCTCTGTCCCAACACTACTCTAACTGCAAAATCACTGGCATCACACATAACCTCAAAAGGCAAGTCCTAATCTGGAGGCTGCACAATAGGAGCTGTCACCAAGGCTTGTTTGATCTGCTCAAAAGCTGATTGACATTCTGCAGAGAATTCAAACTTCACATCTTTGCAGAGAAGAACAGTAAGAGGTCTTGCAAACTTGCTGAAATCCTTGATGAATCTTCTGTAGAACCCATCATGACTCAGAAAACTCCTCACTGCCTTGACAGAACCAGGCGCTTGCAAGCTTGTCATCACTTTAATTTTTGCCCTATCCACTTCTATGCCATCTTGTACCATAAAATGACACTTCTCCCAATTCAGAACCAAATGCTTCTTTTCACATCTCTGCAGAACTACACACAAGTTGTCCAAACAGCTCTTCAAGAAAGACCCATAGATTGAGAAGTCATCCATGAAAACCTCCCTAAACCTCTCAATCATGTCATTGAAGATCGACATCATGCATCTGTGGAAGGTTGCAGGAGCATTACATAGTCGAAAAGGCATTCTGCGATATGCGAATGTGCCATAAGGACATGTAAAAGTGGTCTTCTCATAATCATCTGGATGGATGGAGATCTGAAAGAAGCCTGAATAGCTATCAAGGACTCAGTAATACTTGTGATTTGCCAGCCTCTCTAGCATCTGATCGATGAAAGGCAGGGGGAAGTGATCTTTCCTTGTGGCTGCATTCAGCTTCTTGTAATCGATGCACATCCTGTGTCCTATCACTGTTCTGGTTGGAATCAGCTCATCCTTGTCATTCTTCACCACTGTGACGCCTCCTTTCTTAGGGACCATGTGAATAGGACTGACCCAGGCACTGTCTGATATAGGATAGATGATCCCAGCTTGCAGCAGCTTCATGATCTCCTTCTTGACAACATCCTGCAGGTTCAGATTCAGCCTCCTCTGATGCTCCACTAATGATTTTGCTTCATCCTCCAGATGTATCCTATGCATACACAAGTCTAGAGAAATACCTGAAATATCAAGAGAGTAGCCAAGAGCTTTGTGAAATATGTGAATCTTGCTTAGCAAAATTGTGAGCTATGCATTGTTCAATGAAGCATTAACAATGACAGGATAAGTGAACTTTTCTCCAAGGAAGGCGTACCTTTGTCCTGCATGGAGCTGTTTAAGCTCAACTTTTGGTGCTTCTGCTGCACTCCAATCGCCCATTGGAGCAGCTTTTGTATATGTGGTGACTAGTTCTTCTTGTACGACCAGATGCATGACATGTACAGTAACATCCATCATCTTTGCATAACCAGTAGCAGCTGCATCTAAATGTTTAACCTCTGCTGTAGAAGTGGTCAACGCCCTCTCTAGTGGATCTTCTGGACTCATCTCCTGAAAGATCTGCTCAGCAAGGTTGGTAAGAACATCCACATAGAATGTATGTCCATCTATAGTTGGCCTCTTCATCAGCTTGTCCATTTCGAATTGCATCACCAATTCACCAACATTCAGCTCTATTCTACCATTCCTGACATCTATAATAGCTCCTACAGTAGCCAGGAAAGGTCTACCAAGAATCAGAGGATCTTTGGGTTTTTCTCCATATTCCAGAACCACAAAATTAGTAGGAATCATGCAATATCCTACTTTGATAGGAACATCCTCTATCACACCCTCAGGAACTCTGACTGATCTATCAGCTAAACAAGAGATATTTTGGTAGCTTTAAAATCGGCCATCCCTAAGCTCTTGGCAACAGAATGAAGCATCAGGTTTACACTGGAACCAAGATAACACAATGATCTCTCAAACATGTCTGAAAATATTGTGCAGTCTAAAACAAAGCTTCCAGGGTCTGAAAGCTTCTCTGGTACTCTGTTCTGAATCACTGCATTGACCTGCTCGTTTATCATCATTGCTCCTTGCTCTAGGCTCAAGTTGTCAGTCACCATCCTCTTCACATATTTCTTTATGACAGGAGTAATCCTCACAGCATCAATCAAAGGAATCTCAATGACTAGCTTGTCCATGATAGCCTTGCAGCTGGCATATTCAAACTCTTGTTTAGACTTCTTAGAATGCTTAGGATATGGTACTTTAGGCTTATACACTGTTTCCTTAGCATTTTTTGAAGTCTCAGGTGAAGCAGCTGTGATTCGCGGTTGGTGACGAGCGTCACCCTCCTAGTGGCGATCGTCACTTGTAGGGGACGAAGTTGTGTCGTGTCTTTGCAAATTGGGTGACGAGCGACACCCCTCAGGGGTAACGATCGTCACTCGGTTCTTTTTTAGCAGGAATTTCATCATCTTCAAACTCTTCAAGTCCAACGAATTCCTCTAAGCTCAAATCCTTCTGCAACACTAGTTGCAGGTTCCTTCCACTCCTCAATGTGATGACATTCACATGGTGCCTGAGATTAGCATCAGCCCTTCCAGGAAGAAATCCTCCTTGTCTCTGAACAGCTCCTGCAGTTTGAGCAACCTGAACATCCAGCTTCTTTATGTGAGAGTTCAGACTCTCAATTTCTCTATTCAGGTCCTGATACAGCGAATCTATCTTGCCATTGAAGTCCACTGTCATCTTCTGCTGTCTTTCCAAGATCTGTTCCAGCATAGCTTCCATCTTATTGTCTTGTGGAGGAGCAGTTTGGTAGGAAGAAGAACCATAGTTCCTGGTAAAGTTGATGCTGTTCTGGTAAGATTTTTGGAACTCTGTCTTCTGGAACTAAGGTTTGGGCGTGTAACCAGAAGTATTCTGGTTTCCTATGAAGGTATTCTTCTGATTGTTGCTGTTATACCCTCTGTTCCATTGCTGATTCACAAACTTTTGACCCTGAAATCCTCCAACATTGATAAAATTAACATCTTCCTGCTCAATCTCCTCTGGATTTTCGAAAGTCTCTACTTCTGCAGCAAAGTGAACTGATTTCTTTTCCACCAGAAGGCTGTGCATACTGTCCAGCTTAGCCTTAACTTCAGCAATCTGATTCCCATCATTCAAACCAGTCTGTTTTAACCTCTGATAATCAGCATTCTTGGTGTTGTTACTGCAGGCTAAGTATTCAATCAGTCTAATTGGTTTTTCAGTCTGTTTGTGTTGAAGTTCCCACTGCTTGAAGCATCCAACGCCATCTGGCATTTCCAGTCAATGCCTCTAAAGAAGATACCAAGCAGGTGCACTTGATTGAAACCATGATGAGGACAGTCCCTTTGATAAGACTTGAATATCAGCCAAGAAGCTTCAGTAGGACCTTGGGAAAATGAAGCAATTTTCGTCCTCGGGTCTTCTGATCTAGCATCATCATAGAAGTTATTCAGAAAAGAATTCTTGGTGTCCTCCCAAGTGGTTAGCGATCCAGGCTCCAGTTGTTTAAGCCAATAAGTAGCATCTCCTCCAAGTGAATAAGGGAATAACTTGCAGAACATGAAGTCATTACTAACTCCATTAGCTTTGAAAGTTGAAGTCAAATCCTTAAACCTCTCAATGTGATCCATAGAGTGCTCATGTGGTAAGCCATGGAAAGGATGCTGTCCCACAAGCTGAAAGTAAGCAGGCTTGAGCTCAAAATCGTTCCTCTGAAAAGCAGGAGGGCGGATTGCAGCTCTATTGGCATAAAACTGATCAGGTCTGTTGTAATCTCCAAGAGTCTGCTGCACAAAACGCCCAGCAACATTTACAGCTTCATCTGGTGCTTGCTGAATCCCCTGTTCAGCTATGACATTCCCATTCTGATCCAGCCTCTGCCCTTCTACATTCCTCCTGTTTCCATCTCTTTCAACTAAATGACCCTCTGCATCTTCAACCAACACAAGTGGAGCAACCATTGTAGACTGTTTCTTGGATTTCCTGATGGTCCTCTCAACTTAGCTAGTTCGTCAATGCCTAAAGTCTAAATCTCTTTCTCTTTGTTGCTTTTGGTACTGCGATTAGGCATACACTCGAAACCAGCACAAAGAAAAGTAGCAGAAAGTTAGTAAAGAAATAAAAACTTAGACAAACTCCTAATACTAAAAATTGATAGGCAGCTATTACTTCCCGGCAACGGCGCCAAAAACTTGATATGACTCATTTTTTATCCAAATAAAACTACTGAAAATGCACAGCAATACAATTATACTATAAGGGGTTATCGAATCCCAAGGGAGTAAGTAAACTACATTATAGAGTTTAAGTTCGGATTAAGCTAAGCAATCAGTAGTGTATGTAATGCGAAATAACAAAATAAATGAAAGCATGCGATTATTGATTGATCTAAGATTCGGGAAACTAAAAGCGCTAAGTCAGGACAATTCGCAAGTTGAATTCGAGAATGTAGAATGCATGCAAGCAGGAATGATTTAATCCATCTTGAACTCAAAACTCAATGATATAACTAATCAATTCTCATTGCAGAAGTTATCTATGCCTAATTCACAGAATTCCAAATCTCTTTGCAAATTCTAACAAGTTAAGCAAGCATTAAAGATCAGGTTTCTATTGTTCACAAAACTCCTAAGTCAAATCTCTTTACAAGTAGACGTTTTGCTCATCTAATACTAGTTCAGGTGATTAACAATGTTCTCACATCTATTAAACAACATAGGGTTTCGAATTTCCAGATTACTAGTCAAAGAACTCGGTTTGAATACAAGCACAGATGAAGAACCAAAAGATATTCCTAACAGTTTAGCAATTCTACAAACTCTTTATCAACCTTTGAAAAGTCCTAACTTAACTAACAGATTACTCAGACATGATCATGAAAACACAAAGCATAGCTGAATATAACTGCATTGAAAGAATATAATAATAGATAAAGGGGTTCGAAATCTTCTCCAAAAGAGTACAGGATCTATCTCTCCAAAAGCTCTGAATAAAACTCTCTCTTAAGCTCTCTGAATTCTAAAATCTAAGATAAAAGCCAACAATGGCTGAAAACCTAATATATACAAGCTAAAATCTCAGATAAAGCCAACAGTGGCTGAAAACCTTCGGGTCTTTTTGCCAGCTCTTTTTGGGACTGTGCAATTCTATGATGCCCTCCTCCCAGGGATGCATCCGCCTTCTGGGGCATAATTCCTCTGGGAATTCTAAACTTTGATCCCACAGACCTCCGGGTCTGCTTGCCAGCTCCTTCAGGGGACCAAGTAATTCTTTGCTGTGCTCCTTCCGGGAACGCATCAGCCTTCTGAGGCATAATTCCCCTCGGGAATCAGGACTCCGGTCTCACATATCTCCGGATCTTCCACGCCAGCTCGTCCCATGGAGTGCACAACCCTTTAGTATGCTCTTTCCGGGGACGTGCTTGCCTTCTGGGGCACCTTCGGGGAATTGAGGTCACCCCTTCCTTTGTGCTTTTTCTTCTCAAACCAAATCCCTTCCTAGCACGATTTTTAAAAAGAGAAACTTTCTGCATAAACACAACGCGAAGACTGTCCCGGCAGTTAGGGAGTCGGGGTATGCCTCTGGGAAACGCCCTGCTTTACCACTAGTGGGCTCGCACATGCTGTATAAAAGTAACGGCTCCCACTCGTGTCAGCAACCTGTGCACGGGGACATTCAGCCATCCCTTCAAGGCGGCATCAAATGGCTCTTGGGTAGGTGTCTAAAACCTGCACTATTGCCTTATATCGATCTCCATAGTCACATAAGGCTATAACTTTCTTATAGTCCCTAATGAGAAAGGAGGACGGCTCCTTGTACAGTGCCTCACGAAGCAAGGAGTAAACTTCCTCTGGGGAAATGCTCATTTATGGGTGACCAACAGTTTTTCTGGAAACCTAACATCCGCCTATTTCAGGCACACATGTACTTACGGGGATGCATGCCCCAGCTGAGATAGGACCCAATCTAACTGTTAGCGAGGAAACTTAACCATTTCTCCAGAAATTCACCGTTTCTATGGAAACTCAGCTTCGCTTCGGCTAGACATGTACTCCTCCGGGATACAAGGCAATGTCGGGGTGAGCCTTATTCACTGTTTCCCCGGAAACTCAGCTTCACTTCGGCTAGACCTGTACTCCTCTGGGATATGAGGCAAGGTCATGGTGAGCCTTGTTCACCGTTTATCTGGAAACTCAGTTTCGCATCGACTTGCCCGTACTCCTCCAGGATATGAGGCAAGGTCGGGGGTAGCCTTGTTCACCACTTCTCCAAAACTCTATCTTCGTCTGGACTAGACCCGTACTCCTTCGGGATACGCAGCAAGGTCAGGCGACCCGTTCTAATGCAGCTTTGAATCAGCCAAACCTTGGGATATCAGACGAACCTTTGATTATTTTACAGGAATGACGAAGGGTCGACTCCTTGACTCATTTCCAATCGGTGAAGAAGTCGGGGCAATTGTTAGGCCCACTTTTACCATGACTAATCTTAAGGCGACATGTGGCAACTGGGCCCCACCAGATCGCAGACCTTGTCTCACTGACCTACCACCAACCCCATAGCAGATTATTCTTGGATAGGTGGCATGCTTACCGAGCCGCCTGCTCATATGGTGCGCCATATGAATATGACAGGACGAAGGAGAGGGTGTATAAAAGGAGGCACAAAGGCGAAGGAGAAGGGGATCCTGGATATGGAACGAGCCGCATTTAGGACATATCCAAAAGAGAGAGAGAATGAGAGATATCCAAAGGAGGAGGAGGGGAAAACCTCCGACTTCCGCTTCGCTGGAGCTCGCCTCAAGCCACACAGCAGCGAGACTGAAGGCGAACGCTTACCGTTTCCTGGAGGAAAATCCTCCCGAGATAAATGTTCTCTTTACCTTCTATTTCTTACTATATACTCGTGCAAAGAAAACTCCCACCTCACTCTTTTCACAGTCCATCTCTTATGTTTTCTCATCCGCTAAACACCAGACGGATATCACAATCATCAGACAGGATATCCAATCCTTAATCACCTCAAAACCTACTTTCTCGAGTATTTGTTCCCAGTAGAGCGTGCATGTGCATTGACTTGAGCGGCGGAGAACTTTCGAGCGGGAAATCCCTTTTCGGTCCACCCGGAGATCGAACTCACTCGTTTGCCCATGTATGCAAGACCCGCTAGACTTCTGCTCTGGAACCGCATATCGCTTATTCATAAAGGACAAAACTCAGAGTCACAGATCCACAAATCCGGACAATTACATATTCTCATAAACATCTCAAAATTTGCTCCCGAACAATATGAATAGTTAAGTAATAAAAAATAAACTTATTTCAAATATGAAAATAACTGTTTAGAAAAATCTCACAAAGTAAAAAAAAAGAAAACAAATACTAAAATTAAAATACAAAAATAGAAAAAAACTAAAAAAAACTATATTCTCAATTTTAGTTTATTTATTTAATGGGTGGAATATAGTTTATTTATTTAATGGGTGGTCTAGTTTTTTATTTCACCTTTTTATTATTTTCTATAAATTATTTGATATTAAATTATAAATATGTGTATATACATATTATTATCTAGTGTTTATATGTTTTATGGTGTTATTCAATACCTTTTTTGTACAGTTATTCAATAAGTTTTGAAGGGCAAACTAAACATTATTATAATGTAGAAACTTTAAAATTATTTGGCAATTCTGTAATTCACGTATATGTTTCTTTTACTATCACATATTAGTATATTACACCGTGTGAGTTTTCTCTGATGAACATTTCTATGATACTTATTATTTTTCATTTTGGGGAACATTCTATGAGATTTATTACTCGAGTATATTTTCTATAGTAGATCTGTAAATGTATCATGAATTTATCAATCTTTCATTGCATACCTTAAAAAAGTAAGGTTTCAGTATTTCAAAGATCATGAATCTTTTGTGAAAATACATTTTTTCATAGATTTCATAGGTGGACTAGTTTTTCTTTCTACACATGTTCAAGATGTCTTCAAATATATATAACACAATCATTAATAATTCCCAAAAAATTAGATTACAATGTGTGGATAAAGAGACCGTCACAAATTCGTATGCACTTATATCACATATTTTAATCTAATAAACACAGCACTGCAACACATATGATCGACCATTTTACAAGTGCTGTGTATATTTGGTCTAAGAAACAATTGATAAAAGTAGTGGAGATATATCTAGTTTTCCAACTTTGTATCAACTAGGGCATTTGGTCTAGTGGTATGATTCTCGCTTAGGGTGCGAGAGGTCCCGAGTTCAATTCTCGGAATGCCCCAATACTGTTTTTTAAAATTAATTTAATGGGCCAATGTTATTTTTTTAAATTAATTTAATGGATCAGGTTCCCTATGTACCTCTATTTCGTCTAGGCCCACTTTAAGGCTGCAGGGAACGGCCCAGTTTAGTGGAACTTTGCTTGTTACACATTTAAAACTTGATTGCGTTGGTCTTTCTCCTCGAATATTCTGAGATCCTTGTTGAAACTTTGTATAGTAGACTATATATTCAAGACATTTCCATATTTCTAATTATTTTTAGTATCTGTTATTAGTCGGTGACTGAAGTAGGTACAGATTATTTGTAGGCCAAAAAGCAAGGGTTTTGCAACCAAATCATATTTCCTTGTCGTTTGTTGGAGGAGAAATTGGAGAAATTTCCAAGTTTTTTCCGGGACCTTATGTATCTTAATTCTGAAATTAATTTCAACATTCAATAACTGGTTTACCTCTTTTTTAACCAACGTTATGTTGGATTTAACATGTGAGAATTGTTGTCCTTTCATAAGAGTAAAAACGTCTTAAATTTTTGTCGGAGTTAAAAACCACCATCCCATTTGGTTCTTTGTCTCCACCAAAATCGAAATCACTAACTTCGTAAATAAGGATCAACACTCTTCTTCGTACTTCTTCTCTCGTTGCCAAATGATTTTTTAACTAAAAACTTCTGATTCCTAAAAATGGCATCAGAATCAGATTGATCACCCGGTAGATTGATTACTTATGTACAAAAGCTTTGGATTTTTCTTTTAATATGTCCCACCGTAAGACTCTTACTTTTTTTAAAACGAAGTATATTTACTAAGGACAACAAAAGATTAATATAAGTACTGTCCGTTTTGGGCTTCTTGAAATCAGTCGGTAGAAACAAACATGGCTTCCATAAACGTTGGAGGATTTTCATATGGGAAAACATGATGCCTACCATCACATTTTAAATTAAACACTTATCTCTGGAAATACAAAACTTCTTTTTGTCTTCAATATACAATATAGAGTTTTTAAAGAACTTATCAATATACAGCCTTTTGTTGAAAAAGTATAATAGTATTGTCACAAAATTAAAAATCTAGAACATAATAAAATATCATCCTAATTTTTGTTAAAAACAGAAAGAATAATCCTTTTCACGTTTTGTTACGTGTTAAGAGGAAACCGTGTTAGCTTGACTTGCTCATCAGCTTATGTGTAACCTTGTGGATATATATATATAGTTTCCTTCTTTTGCTTGTAATAAAATAATACGTGCAGAATCTTTAGATTTTTTTTGTTTCTGATTTTTCGTAGATATTTGACATTTACAAGATTACAACATTGGTGAATGATGATGATAGACGATTTAATTACTTAGCTATTCTGGCGCCTTTGTTGGTATATTGAATCTATTTCGATGTACTAAGACGTTAATTAAAAAGCAAGTAAGATAATAGAAATTTGACAGGTAAATTGATTGATAATCTTTTACATTTGTAGTAAGAAATATACTGCTTTAATTGTTATATCAACAATGATATAACAACTAGCAATATAAAACAAAAACACTGGTTTAATTTTTTTTGGTACTGCTATTTTTGAAAACTATTTTGATGTTGCTGTCAACTAAATATTTTTTATCTGACACATATACACTACATATTATTTAAGAAGTAACATTATTGAAAATAGCTTACTTGTCAACACTACAGCCAAAGTTAGTGCTTTTAATTGATGACATGTAAATGTGACATGTCAAACTTTCTAAAATAAACGAAATGTTTTGATTGGTTGAATTAAAATTATAGTTATAGAATTAAAACATAAATAAACTAGATTATATTTGTAACACTAAAATTAACAAATTTAAATTAACAGAAAATAAAAGTTATTATAATTATAATTTTTTTACATATATTCATAATTTCATAAAATATAATTATGAATTTTTTAACAATATATATATATATTATAATTTCACATAAAAACAAAAAAAAAATAATACTAAATGATCTAATAGAATAGTAAAAATTATATTTATTAATAATACTTGAAGTATGATATATTTTTATATCGGAAAGTTATTAATTTACAAAATATATTAATAACATCTAAACAATTTCTAAATAAAAAAATTACTAAATAATACAATTTTATATAAAATACAATCATGATAAAAATAATTTAAAGAATAAAATGTTAAAATAATAAAATAATTAACTTTATTGAAATGGTTTTAAAAAAACATAATTTTGAATAATTTTATTTTCAAACCGATATTTACTAATTGAATAAAGTATATACTAATTATTATTTTATAATATTAATAGGACCATATATTTTTCTATAACTTTTATCATCTTTTTATTGTTGTTTTCTAAAATGTACATAACTTATGTTATCATCTCATCTTATCTCTTATCATATTTTAAATAAAAATAATGGCATATGCATATATATATATTTATTTTCATTGTATATGGAAAATTTGAGATAGTAAATGAAATAAAAAATAACCGAACGAAAAAATAAATTATAACAAGATAAAACAATATGAATCATAAATAAAAAATAAAAGTATATAAAAATAAATCTCTCGCACTTTGTTTTACAAAGTCACTTAAAAACTTTTTAAGACGTAAGAGCCATATTTTATTTTTTTACAAATACGCATACATATATATATATTAATTGTACATTAGTTGAAGTCACATGCGAACTTTTACGTGCATGTATTTTGTTAAGATTGATTACAGTCTAATTTTTATTTTAATTATTATACAATTTATATTTTTAAAATTTTTTTATCTATTCTAAGTGTAGTGAAGTGGTTGGTATACTCGCACATGCGTGCCAGTTATCTATCCGCTCTTAGGAATAAGTAAAAATGGTAAAACTATTTCAGTTTAATTTGCAATAAATCAAGAAAAATATATACTTAAATATATTATATGTATTTGCAAATTCACATTATGTAAGACGCAAAAAACATATCGTAGATTGTGTAAGGAGAAATTAAGCATATTATAGAAATATTTAAAAAAATATTATAAGAATTTTTAATTATTATTTAACATAACTTTTATATTTGTGATTATATATTATTACAAGCATTATAAATATAAAAAGTTTTAAAATACATTGATTTTAGAAAGAAGTTTATGAAATATTAAAACAATATATATACAAACATACCAATATTTAAAAAAACTAATCAAAATTTAAATATTACAATTAACTATATATATCAAAAAATTATATTCGCACATATGTACGGTAGTATATAATAAGAAAATGAAATTTTGGAGTTGACATGAAAAAGGAAATTTTGGAGTTGAGAAGAAAAAAAAAACAAGGAATCTTTGGGATATATAAAGTAAGAAGCAGGGAATGTAAAAAAATTGTGGAAGGTGGTGTGAATTTTGACAAGTTTAAAAGGCAAGCCAAAGACGAGTCTTGTTTAAAAGCCAAGTACCAACCGTTCAGTCATCTTCTCCGTTGCCTTTTTCTGCCGCCAAATCTATTTTCTTTCTCTCCACAAAAGCCTTTCTTCTTCTCTCCTTATACATGGCGGATTTCTGCTAGCGACAAAAAAAACCGATAATCTCCGGTGACTTCCTTTACTTGGAATAATGCCTTCCGTTCAAATCCGTTCTTCGCCGGCGACGGTTACCGATCTCAAGCAGCGAGTCATCGCCTGTCTCAATCGACTCTCCGATCGCGATACGTTGGCTCTCGCCGCCGCAGAGCTTGATTCCATCGCTCTAAACCTAACTCCGGAGACTTTCTCTCTGTTTATAAACTGTCTCCAGAGCACAGACTCTTCCGCGAAATCTCCGGTTAGGAAACACTGCGTCTCGCTCCTCTCCGTGCTCTCTCGCTCCCATGGAGATATTCTCGCTCCTCATCTCTCCAAGATGGTCTCCACCGTCCTCCGCCGTCTACGCGATCCCGACTCCTCCGTCCGCGCCGCTTGCGCCGCCGCGTCCGTCGATATGACAACCAGCATCACCGGATCGCCTTTCTCTATCCTCGCGGGACCAATGATCGAAACCCTAATCCACGATTGCGATCCCAACGCTCAGATCGGCGCCGCCGTGTGCCTCGCGGCGGCGGTTGACGCCGCTGACGAGCCTGACGTAGAGCAGTTGCAAAAAGCGCTTCCTAAAATTGGAAAATTGCTAAAATCGGAAGGTTTCAAGGCGAAACCGGAACTTCTAGGAGCAATAGGAAGCATAATCGGAGCCATTAATGGAAGAAACAGCGACAAGGCGGTGTTAGATTGGCTTTTACCGAACGTCTCTGAGTTTCTAAGCAGCAACGATTGGCATGCGAGAAAAGCTGCTGCAGAGACGATGGCTAGAGTAGCTATGGCGGAACAAGAATTGGCTCCTTTGTATAAGAAAGCCTGTGTAGATATTCTTGAGAGCAGAAGATTTGATAAGGTTAAACTTGTCAGAGAGACGATGAATCGTACACTGAGTCTATGGAAGCAGCCTGAAAGTGATTCTACAGAGTCTTCCAAATTAGCTTCTTCTGGTTTGTCTGCGACAGAGTCTTCTTCCTTCTCCAAATCAGCTTCTTCTGCAACTTCTAAAAGAAGCAACAACACACTGAAAGGCAAAGATACGAACTCAAGCGCAACATTAAGCTCAAAGTTAAAAGATGTTGAAGAGAAAGATAGTAAAGAAGCTGTGGAGACGAAAGAGAAGCAGAATCGAGCTAAAAGGGTTCTGTTCCCGGCAAAGCAAAAGCCATCTAAGGTCAACGACAACGGCTCTAACCAGTCACAAGTTGTTGTTCAGAGTAGTGACGAAGATAGTTCTGAAGGAAGCAGTTCTTGTCAGAGAAAGAATGCAGAAGAGTTGTCTCTGATAAGAAGCCAAATCACTCAGATCGAAAAACAACAGAACAGTCTCTTAGATCTCTTTCAGAGATTCATGGAGAGCTCTCAGAACGGGATGCAATCTCTGGAGAAACGAGTTCGTGGTCTAGAGACATCACTCAGCGTAATCTCAACTGATTTGTTAGTCTCTCGCACCATAACACAAAACGGAAACCACAAACGAAACTCGTGTCTACAGAACTGAAAAAGAAAATTCAACAGTACCTGAGACAACACTTGCAAAGTTTAGCTTGTGATGAAGATTCATTATTTTAATCTTGTAATGCATAAACTCTATGCTAATGTACAAGCTATTTTTACATTCATTCCGACTTTGTGTAACCACATGATCACATAATGAATAGTTCCTTCTTCTTTTTTTCCCCCACAGTGATCTATGCTTTGTGCTGTTTTATATCTGTTTTCCGTTTTCCCGCTCTGTTTCTTGGGAAATTTCTGCAGAATCAATAAAATATCTCCCCAAAGTCGCATCTAGCTTCTCCCCAATTGAAGAAATCCAAGCCTAGATTATATAATGAAACTCTTTTACTTATCTTGATAATTTTTCTTAAAGTCACAAACAATACAGAGAAGTAAACAATTTTTCCTTACTTGATCTGAAGATGTGAAGCCTCTTATTGTGTTTCCGCCAATAACTGCAACTCCTTTATCTCCAAGCGGCTGCAAAATCACAGCCTAACAGAGAAAAAAATTGTCGCAGCTACATTATTCCCTCTCAATCTATCAATTGTTAATACTCGAAATCCTCAAACAAACCTGTGTATTTGCAGGTAGAAATGGCAGCTGTGATCTCCCAGGGTAAAGAGAAAGATTGGCCAAGTAACTTTCTGACAAAACCAATCAATTTTTCTCTACTTAGATAAATGCATAACTCTCACAAAAATACAAAACTAGATTTGTAACTTACGAGCTTTCGATCTCATTACGCCTTGGTAAACCGATCCTTGCATCAGTTTATCAGTGTTTACTATGATTGCTTTCTTATCCTCTGGAGATTCAGCAACCATCCCGATTTGAATAAGGCAAATTCCATTGTAGACAATAACCAGAGACTTACAACATGTTGCTGTCTTAAGAGATTCCCATGCCCTGAGGAAATAGACAAGGAAAGGAACTCATATGTGATCTTTCCACAAGAACATGCATCTAATCTGTAATTGTAATAAAAGATATGAAACAAAGTATATTACCATAATAATTCAGAGACCATTGATGCAGGAAGATTGGATTCTACAACTTTACATTCCACACCTTCAGGCTCTACCTAATACCAAACAAAGCCAAGATTAACATTGCTCAATCGAAATCCTCCAAGATTCATAATCACACTTGGTTATTGAGTGAAATAGTAGAAGGATTTAGAAATCTTACTGGTGTTATGGACTTAGGTCGAATCGATAACCAGACTAAACCGGTCAATAGATTGGTGACGGCTAAGCCAAGCGCCAATAGATCTGCTCTAGACTGTGAGCTACGAATTAAAAAAACCATAATGTGATCGAACTAAAACACCAAAGCAATGTTCTTTTAATCTTGACCCTCGAATCACATTTCGTTTCCGAAAATTCTGTACCAAAACTCAATTTGGGGGCAGCTCAAAAATTAGATAAACCGAACTAATCACAGATTTGCAGAGAGTTTTAGTCTTCGGTATACTTCCGATCAAATATTGGAGCTTGGAGAAATTACCTGCTAGCATCGGCGACGGGAGCGATGCCCGAAACAGCGCGATTGAAGAGAACGGCCAAGAGAGAAGCGCCTCCGACGTAGATCGGCAAGCTCCGTACCGAGTCATCGTTTCTGGAGACGAAATCGGCCACCAAGTTCTTGCTCGGTTTCGGACCTCTGTAACTTTTCTGCTCCTAGTGACCCGAAAAACCCAGAAATTTTTAAAAACAAAAGGGGAGAGAAAAAAAGAGACAGCAAAAGGGGGAAAAGGAAGATGAGGAGGTGAGAAACCTGCGAGGTTGAAGAAGAAGCTCTGATAAAGGGCGGGAAATCTAGGGGAGGACGAGATAATCTGCGATTAGGGTTCTTCGGGATTTGAATTTGGTGGATGATTCTCGCTTCCATTGCAGATGAAGAAGGAAGTGAGGTTAGAGATGAAAATTGGCCCGTTAGGAGCACAAAAAGATATCCGCATACGACGACGTTTAGTAAAAGACACGTTAAGTGATAAAAAGGAAGAGAGATTTTCTTGGTTTTTTTTTTCTTTATGATAACAAATATTTTTTTTTCTTTTTTAATGGGAAATTTGTGTAAATAGGTAAATATTAATTAACTTATTGTCCTACTTAACTTTTTAAAATTTTTGTCAATTTTTGACTAAAAAATCCTTATATAAAATTTAAAAATTTTAATAAATTATTTTAAAATCTGTTTTATGAAAAATATATAAAAACAAAGAATTATCCATCTATAAAAAAAATTTCTGGGAAAAACTGATTCTTTTTTCTTATATCGAAAGTTAGAATTCAAATTCTACCATCTACGATTTGGCAGAATATGTGTTCTGCTTATTGCTCTATCATCAATCGACCGTAAAATATATTTTCTACTGTTTTCTCTATCATCTACCGGTGGTAGAATACATTTTCTACCATTTACTTTGTTGTCTACTAAATGGTAAAAGGTGTTTTCTACGTATAATATGTTTTCTACAAAAATCTGAAGAAAATCTGGAAAAAAGAAAAAAATCCCAACTGAATATTTTCTAAATTTATTTAAAATTCGTTTTTTGAGAAATAAGGTTTCTCGATTTCTCTTCTCTTCAAAGAGCGTAACTTATCTTCTCTTTCAAAGACCATAACTCTACAAGCTCTCGATTTCTTTTTTTTCTCTCTTTTTCTAGGGTTTTTTCTTCTCTGCGTTTTCTGTTCAATTAATATACGGCATATCTATGTAAAATGTGGTGTATGGAAATCAGATGTGAACAAGGAGTGGAGATTCATCATTGATAAAAAAAAATAGGAGGTCTATTACTTGATTTGGAATCTATTACCAGCCTTGAAGAGTTAAAGATGATGGTTTTAGAGGACTAGGGGATTGAACAAGGTGTTAGTTAAAACAAAATTCAGTTGGAATTTTAAACAAATCTGGTAGGACAGCTTCAGCAAAAACGATTGGCAATCTGATTATGCACAAGTATGAGGGTGCCAAGGAAGGGCCTAAGCTGAATGATATTATACAGATTATGCGTGTGGACCATGGTTGCGGGATCTCTTATAACCAAGCATGGGAGTCCCGTGAGTATGCAGTTAATGCTGTTAGAGGTATTCCGGAGAAAAGCTATGGTAGAATACCAAAATACTTGCACATGCTAAAAGAAGCTAATCCGGGTACGCATACTGATTACAAAACTGATTACGATGGTCGATTCAAATATCTTTTTGTTTCTTTCGGTCAGTCTATTAGAGGGTTCTACAAAGCTATTCGGAAGGTCATTGTTGTTGATGGTACATATTTGAAGAGTAAATACAAAGGAACTCTACTTGTCGCTACATCTTTAGATGGTAACTCTAATTTGTATCCAATTGCATTTGGGGTTGTTGATTCAGAGAATGACAAGTCATGGGAGTGGTTTTTAATGCAACTAAAGGTTGTCATTGCAGATGAGGATAGTTTGGTTTTTGTGTCAGATAGAAATTCCTCAATCGAAAAATCACTACTGAAAGTGTACCCTCGTTTTAGACATGGAATTTGCATTTACCATTTGCTAAATAATGTGGTAGCATATTTCAAGGAAAAAGGTTTGACTGACCTCGTTGCAAAGGCTTCAAAAGCATACAGGATTGCTGATTTTGAGAGATATTTCAAAGATATCTGCAATTTTAGTCCGGGCATTGAAAAATATCTACAAGATGCTGATGTGAAAAAATGGGCTCGTTGTCTGTTTCCCGGTTTCAGGTATGATGTTAGGACCAATAACCCTGCTGAAGATCACCGGTTGCGTAAGCTAAGAAGAAACTATCCCATTTAAATTCTTTTTTGTTCTCCAAAAACTTTTTGTAAACAGTACTGATTTGGTGGCTGAATAAACAGTTCAAGAAAGCAACTCGATCTGGTTTCCATCGACGCAAAGTTGTGTTCTCTCGAAATAAGTACATGACAGCATCCATATCCTGGGAAAAAAAATTAACATGTAAATTAGTGGCGTCTCATGTCAAGTTTAGAAAATAATATTTCGTTGACTACTAATCTCGTTTCCAAGCCATGATTTTGGTCCAATTATACGATTAGCTAAATTATCATTAAAAACACTTGGACCAATCTACAGAGATCTGAAACCATATAAACACACTTATAATTTATTAATTAAGCAAATATGGAAAAAAAAAATTTCCCAAAAGAAAAAGTTATAGGCCTTACATAGGCGAGAAAGACATATGCCAGTCATTTAGTTGCTTCCATGATTCGTCTGACACGTAAACTAATTTGTAATCATCATCCTTTGTTGGGTCCCTTCTTTCAAATTCGGACCACTTACCATCAACACTAGAATGTGATGGTTCTTGGATTTTTGCAGGCAGTGTTAGATAAAAACCTTTTACATATGAATCCTGAGAAAGTCGGTCCATAGTTTTGCGGAGGAAATCTTGTGTACCCATTTCCAGTTCAATATCTGATGTCTGACTCTCAAAAACTTCTTGTAAATTCGTGGACACTTTGTCGATTACTCCATTACGATTTTCAGCCTGTTAATATAGAAAGATAACTCATATAACAATAATAAAAAGACAGAAATAATAACATTTATGATAAAACATGACGAGGCATACATTGTTAAAGAGGCCTAAACACAATACATTGTTAATCATCATTACATCATTACATTTGGAGAAACAAATAACAAACAAGCGACAACATAAGCAACCTTCCATTTCAGAAACAAAAAACAACAGACATTATGTAAAATCGAAGGTGATCAAGACTTAGAGGTTTTTTTCTTGCTTACCGTTCTTTTGGACTGAGATTGGTTGACATCTAAGTTAGAAGGTTCTCCACATGTCCCTACAAATGCATGTAGAGTGACTGAATCTTTGATTTTGTGAACTCATTCTCTAATTTCCCCAATCCTTCATCAATTTTTTTCTCAAGCTTCTCCTCCAAAGCAGCGAAAGAAGTCTGAAACATTTCTTCCAAAAAAGACTTCATGTCTTCAACAAAAGTTCCATGTTTTACAGCTGATCTTTGGCACAACAATTTCTGTTTTCGTTTCTCCGCACCAAGGTCATGGAGCTTGTTAATGCCCCTCTTAAAACCAGAAACTGAGCTGTTTTCAACATTAGAAATTCTCACTTCAAGTACCTCATCAATAATCTCGTTATGATCAGGCAAAGAAGTCTCACCAGATTCTACAAACTCCCATATATGTTCACTCCAGTCATTTCCAACTCTGATCAGCTCTTTCATATGATCAACTCTTCCATCATGCATTTCGTCAGACCATAAAAACTCAGCAGATTCGAATATATCGAAATTCCCGGAAGAAGAGATGTATGGATAAAGAACATCCTATAAGAAAGTACAAACAAATAATTAGTTATATAGACGAATTGAGAATATAAATTATTCAATGTTTTCAAAAAATTACAAACCTCTGATCCAAATGTGCTCTCAAGCTGAATAATCTCATCATACGATACTCTTGCAGCTCCTGTCCAATTACAGCACCTGGCACTTTCTGTGGAAGCATTCTCGAGTTTCCGGCCCAACAATATACCAACGTCTGGAATTGCTTCCATGAGCCAAATCTGAAATGCGTAGGAGAAGCCATCCAAAGATTATGTTGTCTTCTTCAACTTCTTTTGGTTCTTGATGATTGAGTCAACAAGAACTGTAAAAGATTCATGACCCCATGGATATGCCCGCAGGTTATCAAGATTCATCACCAGTTTGATGTATATAAGTGGGATAGCAACCTTCTCATCCTTAGCCATAAGAAAACCAGCAATAACACACAAATACACCAACCTCAATCTGTCCTCACGATCCCAATCGTTAGCACCTTTTAAGTGCTTATCCATTATTGTCTTCATGCTAATCTTAGCGGCATTCTTTATCACCTTGCTCCAAAAACCTGTATCTTCTACAAAGTTCTCCACATTGCAATTATCCTCATTTAAGCACTTGAGTCCAGTAACTGCATAGAATTCTTGCAGAGAAAACCGTAGGGGCCTCCTGCCAAACACAAACCACATCTCACGATGTTTGTCAGTTATCAGTTGGCTACACATAAAGCTGTGAAGCAATCTTTCCGAATATCCTAGATTGTTTTCATGGATCGCTAAAATTTTAGCAAATATATAGTCTCTCTTGACAATTTCATACTCATGTGGCAGGGCTCCCTCCAATTTCTCCATATATGTCATTTTGCAGTTAATGTTAATATGTGATACTTGAGGCTCACGTCCTGCTTTAAACAACCGTTTTGGCAATTCCAAATTCATACCTACAAACACAATTATTCAAAAACTAATAATATGAGCAAACAGGTAACAATCCTAACTAAGCAAGACTGCAAACCTAACCCACTCCTAGCTAGAGGTTGTAGTTAATATCGATTACCTAGGAATACCAAAGGCTAGCTTACGCCTATCTAAATCTAAGCATCGACATGTTTACCGTCTATTACCTAGGAACACCAAAGGCAAGTAAATTTGTTTACCGTCTAAATTTAAGATTCGTTGTGGACTGAGACAGTAAATTTGGTGCTATCAATAGTGCAATGTTTAAATAGGATGAGGAAAGAAGGAGGAAGGAGGCGAAACTTACCGCCACAAGGAGGATGACAGCTGATGCGGGAAGAGGAAGACCCGGCAGAGAAAGAGGAGTTTGGCGGAGATGAGGAGGCAAGAAAAAGAAGATTCGCCGGGCTGCTTTATCTGCAAAAATCGGATTCCCAAAATCAATTTTATCCCTTAGGTTGAGAAGGAAACATGAAAGAGGAGGACAAAAATTGAACACCCAAAATCGCTTACCAACTCAACGATGATACTGGCAGAAGAGAGGACGCTGATGGAGGAGGACGCCGACGAAGGAGATGAATGTGGAGGAAACAAGGAAGAGGAGGAACTGCTAGGAAAAATTGCAGATTTTTATTAATTGGAGGCCGATGGAGGAGGACGACGCCGGCAAAGGATGAAGACGACGACGGCGAAGGATGGAGACGACACCGGCAAAGGATGAAGACGACGGAGGGCCGATGGTTTTGAGTTGGATGTGGCGGAGAAGAAGAGCACGATGTTTTTTATGTTTATTAGAAGATTTATTTTTTGTGTGCTACATCGACTAATATTTTTAAGTTTAATATTTTAATTTTTAGTTTTTGTTTTTTTCAATTTTATCTAAATTATTTTTTAAGTATTTATATGGTAGTTTAAGTTTTGTATTATTTAAAGTATTATTTGGATAATGTATTCTAAATAAGTATTAATGAGACAATACATTTCTAAATCTATTCTATTTTTCCAATTATCCCTTTTTGAATTCGTACTGCATGTTGATATCTGGTCGGATCTACGAGGTTTTATTTATAATCATTGATTTCTGTGTGGGTTTAGTTTTTGGGCGATTATATTTTTGTGGTGTTGACTGGCGTTTTCCCTACTTCCTTAAACTTCCGACCTAGTGAAATTATTTATCTCAGTATTTCTTTTCTATCGCAATGTTTGAGTGGATCAAGACAGATGGATTTTAATTTCTTTTTTCGAGATTTCTTTTCACCAACTTAAAAACCGACGAATTTATTTGTGTGTTATTTTAGTAGATTGTTTTTCCTAACAGGGCGATTATGTTGAAGTCCGTCATATTTCGAAGTCAGGGACAATTATGGTTAATCATATACATGAAGATAAAGATGAAAATGTTCAGAGACAACAAACACCTACTTTCCAAGATGATTTTTTCTCTTTACTCGAATAGGCTACAGAAAAATCAAAGTCAAAATAATGTGGTTAAATAGTAATCAAATTTCTATTAAAATAATGCTATTCTTAATGCATTTGTTGATAATTAAATTAGAAATCATGATGTTAATTCCTAATAAATCTCTACATTATCCTAATAAATCTCTATTTTAATGGACAGTTCTCCATTTATAAATATATGCCTTTAGTCCATTGTAAATGCATCACAATCATCATAACACAATCTTAAAGGTCAGACTTTTCATCTTCCACAACAATGGCAGGAGGTAATTCCGTAACCATTGAATTAGCTGCACACACTTTATGAACGGAAAGCATCCAAGCTTTTGTGCCTCCTTCTCTTCTTTCTACAACGACACCATAACTCCAGCATATTTTTACTGTTATGATTGTAAACTCTTTGTTATTAGGCTTCTTTAAGGTCTATTATGAGATTCTAATTTCTCTTAAATAAATACTAAATTATGTGTATAATACTTCACTAGGTGATCGGCCTGCACCGTGTGCAAGCTATAAAATATTTAATATGTTTAATTATGATTAATATAATATTGAAGATGTTTAATTTGTATAAAATTAACTATATATTAATAATAAAATTATAAATATTTAATAATAGAAAATAAATATAATCAAATATAAAATATTATAGATTTTAATAGAAAATGAAGATAAAAAACATAAATTAAGATTTCAATATATTTCTTTAGATAAAGAAAAATAAAATATGATAACTAAATAAACGGGAAAATATTAAAATATATAATTTTATTTAATTTTTATTTTTTGGCCTGCATTCATGTACATATATAATTTTTTAATAGACATAATTAGTTATAATATTTAAGTACTGATTAATTTTCTTATACATAATGTAAATGTTATTCTTTTATACATATACAGTTTTAGTGTTCAACAACAATCACACAAACGTTTCCTATCGTTTTGTGTCTTTTGAGATTTTTTCATTTACAGTAACATAAAATTGCAAATATAAAAGTTATATTAAATAATAATTAATTTTTTATAATATGTTTTGAATATTATCTATACTATACTTTTTTTTCTCCTTATACAATATAATCTTGCCAATCTATATATTATTAAGTATATATTTTTTTCTTGGCCTATTGCTAATTAAATCAAAATGAATTTTACCATATTTACTTATCCTAAGAGCGGCTAGATGGTTGGTCCGCACATTCGTGCGTACCAATCACCTCATCGCTCTTATGACATATATTTTTTAAAAAAAATATATATAAATTGTTTAATGACTAAAATTAAAATTAGAGTGTAATCTAGGTTAACAAACTGTATGCACGACAAGTTGCATGTGAGTTTGACTTTTGCACAATTAATATTTATATTTACACGCATATTTGTAAGAAAATTGAAGTATGGCTTTCATATGTTAAAAGAAAATAATAAAGTATATGTTTTGTAATATATATTTTTATAACGTATGGTTAATTTAAAAAAAATAATAATAATAAGTATATTTATGCATGTAGGTATGAGTTAGAAATAAGTGAGTTGTAATAATTAGGTGTTGGTAAGTTTTTCTGATACTTTCTGCAAAGGTTATGTTTTTACACAAAGCAGTTATAGTGTTTAACAACAATCACGAAAACCGTTTCTATCGTTTTGTATTTAATCAAAAAAATTTATTTTTCAGCATTTTATAATATATGATCTCTCAGTAAAAATATAATAAACAAGGATTATCAAATTTGTGAAATCATATTTTATAAAATTCTCTGATAGCTCTCCGCTCATCTCTTCGTCAATTTTTTTATAATCTGCAATCGCTCGCTTTCATAAACTCTCTGTAACCGAATCGTTTAAGCTAATCGGATCTAAACTTATATGTGTATGATTTAAGATGTAAAATAATATATTTAATATTTGATTGTTATTAAAAATTAAGAGTTGATTTGTTTCTAACTTTAATATTTTTTTTAATATATAATATAATGGTTCACAACATATACAAAATTTGATTCATGAAATAATATTTTAATATGTTGGAAAAATATATGCATGAAAGAATTTATATTTGTAAGATAATATTTTTTAAATATTTCAAATAAAAACATAAAATCGATCAAAATTATTCTTATTTGTTTTTCTGTATTTTTTTACTAATAATTTTTTTCTTAACTTTTAATAATATATTAAACATTAAGATCATCTCCAATGTATATTTCTATTTTTTTCTCTAAAACATAAGTGGACTTCTCTCCAACCTATTTCTATTTGGAGAAAAAGTAACAACATTTTTTTCCTCTAAATTAGAAGATTTAAAATAAAGATGGGTTGGAGATGCTTTAAACCAAAAATATAGCCTGAAATTTTTACATATAACCAAAATCATAAAGATTCATTTTTACTTTTATTCATATATACAATATTATAATAAAAATAGTTAGCTAAGAGGATACTTATAATTTTTTTTCTATCTGTTTATTTTTTATTTCATTTATAATTTCAAATTCTTTTTATATAATAAGAATTCATTCACATATGACATAAAGTTTTTGATTCTTATTAAAAATGAAATTTATTTAGTTTTAACTTAACCAATCAAAATATTTCGTTTATTTTAGGAAATTTGCCATGTCACATTTATGAGGTGGCATTGTTTTGCACTAACTTTTCTTATGGTGTTGACACATCAGCTTTTTTTTCATTAAACCTGCTTGTCAAATAATATTAAAGATTTAGTTTTGTAAAGTCCATCACTCATGATTTTAAGTTACAGGTTTTTCCTTTGTCTATTTTGAAGATGAAAATTTTGCTAAAAATGTAATTGATTATTTTTATGACACTTTTTCGGTTATAAGAGTATCTCCATCGATTTAGATACATAAAAGTATCTCATATTTATTTATTTATTTTATTAATAATTTTAATATTATTTAGTTAAATAATAAAATTTGAAGCTGTAATAAAATTTTAAACTAATCATAAAGTGACAAATCTTAGGAGGGTATCTCACAATTTATTGTTGAGATTCTTAAATCAGGACTGTTTCTTATTCTCTCTCTTCCTTTTTTTTATTTTTTCTATTATTTAAATATTGAGATACTTGATTAGAACCCACCAATAGAGTTGCCATAACCAACTTTCCTAATCCTTCCAATAGACACATATGCCTGTTTTTCTTAAAATTTCAGTATACTTTTTGTCTCCTGTTTTTGAAAGGAAAAACTTTGAAATTTCCTGTATTTTTCAAGATGATCATGACACTCTAGTGGAACCAAGTCTTACTGAGTGGTCATTGTTTGTCGAAAACATCGTGCAAGTAAGAATTATGGGTTTCCATTTCCGTAACCATTTGAGGGACTCAAGACTTGTTTTTCTCATGCACGTTTATAAAAAGAAAAACCTAGTTTGTAAACGCGTTGCCTCTCGGCAGTGCAGCCGTCGCGATTTCTCTGCCAGTGTGCTCTTCACTAAGTGGAACATTTCGGTGTCCTCTCTGTAGGAACCCCAAAAACCAAATAAGAAATACGATCGATAAAACCGATTAGCAACGATAATATATGATACAGAGAGCAGAATAAAACCGAGTAGAGAAAATGTTTTTGAGAAAAACCGAATAACGGAAGCGAGATGATCTCTTTCTGTAATTCAATAAATCGCCTGTAGTGTGACGGTGATACATGATTTTTGAATCCCAAGGTACAACCAATAGTAGACTGTTTCGCAACACTCGAAACGTAATCTGCGAACTTAGAATCGTACGATAAACTCTCGAGACTTACTTTTAAAGAAGAAGATTTGCTGGATTTTTTCAAGAGTGAATTTTATGTGTTTTCAAAGTATAGAATAATGAGAGTCACAACTTTCTTTCAAAGCCAGAAGAGAACGGTTTGACAATCCACGAATCTCCGCAGAAGGTGGCACGTGCGCTCGTTACGCGAAGAGGGGAAGTCGGCGGAAATCATGGAAAATCTTTTTATTGGTTGAGAAAAAATATTTTCAACGCTGAAACCACATAATATTCTTATTGGGTCTGAAACTGTTTAATTTCGTTTAGGTAATAGGCCTGAAAACTGAAAATCAAAATTTGACCCAAAAAAGAATAATCACCTTCAGCCTGAAGGCTCAATCGACCAACACGACCCGCGCTCGTGCCTGGCCTGGCTTGGCTTGGCGGCGGCGGCGGCACGCGCTCGTGGCTTGGTCCGACCTCTCACATGCACACCATAAGTGTTAGCCATTTTGAACCTTGCTAATCTACTTCTCCTTATATAGTGGTGTGTTTTTGTTTACATTTTTTGATGTGGGACAAACTCCATTTCTTTTCTCACATTATTTCCTCTCTATTCACTTGGGCCTAAGCCTATTTCTTGTCAATCTTGCCAATATTTTCTAAAGCCCAATGGCTTTCAAAATTTGGACCAAAAATCCCCTACATGAATAGAAATAACTCTAAACATATGAAGACTCGACTTACTCTACTTGACTATACTGACTAGATTACTACTATGACTAGACAGACGGACTTTTCGAGAGTTTAAACAAAAATTCATTGTGTTTGAGTAAGTAGCATTTTTCAGTTTTGAACCACTCATTTTAATATTTGTAGGGTTTACTTGGCCAGGAGGTGAACACGATGTCTTGAACCACTTGAATTTTTTGTAAACCAAGACAACAGCTATCATACAGCTTCATTTCTCGTAGAACTAAGTTCTCTATTGTGTTCATTTTGGTCTTGAACTTGCTTGGTTATTCTTGAGTGAACTTATAGAATTTAGCCTCACTTTCATTCTCCTAGAAACGGCCGCATTTCACACTCACTAGATGATCTGCCATTAACTTATCAGAAGTATCCTTTCATACTCCAGTATTAGAAAGTTATGGAATCATCACATACAGGCTTATAGCCCTGTTTATCATCATGAGAACTGGGTAGAGATACAAGTCTCTCAGTGCTTTTTACAGATTTTGTTTGATTTAGTTTTCCCTTTGAACCTAGATCTTGGGATCTCTAGTCACGTAGGTGGGGTTTCCATCAAGCTTTCTCTTAATTCATAGGCTTTAAACCCATTCATCTTGATTATTTTACAACTTGATCTCGTGACAAACCTTTAGTAAATGGATCAGCTAGGTTGTCAGCTGATTTGATATAATCAATCGTGATTACACCACTTGATATCAAATGTCTAATGGTTTTATGTCGTTTTCTAATATGACGAGATTTACCATTGTAGAGATTATTCAGTGCTCGAGCTATAATCGATTGACTATTGCAGTGTACACGTAGTGATGGCACTGGTTTCTCCCACATCGAAATATCTTCCAGAAAGTGTCGAAGCCACTTTACTTCCTCTGCAGCTTTATCAAGCGCTATAAACTCAGATTCCATGGTCAATCTGGCCAACGGAGTTTGTTTGGAAGATTTCCATAACACCACTCCACCTCCAAGCGTAAAGACATATCCACTCGTGGATTTTGAGTTTTTAGAATCGGAAATCCAGTTTGCATCAATGTATCCTTCTAAAACTGCGGGTTCTTTACGGTAGTGAAGACCATAATATTTGGTATAACGTAAGTAGTTTAATACTTTAATTATAGATTTCCAGTGTTTATGTCATGTATTACTTGTGTAGTGACTTAATATGTTTGTTAAATACATCAGATTTCTAATCACTCTTGTATACTCCATTTGTAAAACCGCTTCACCCAAATTTTCCGTAAGATGAAGTTGAAAATCTACTGGATTTTTTGCTGTCACGTTTGAGTAATTTTTAAACATCTCAAGTATCTTTTCAGCATAGTGAGCTTGAGACATGATGATTCCCTCATAATTTCTAGTAATTTGGAGACCTAGAATTACATCCGCAAGTCCCGTATCTTTCATATCAAACTTGCTTTTTAACAGTTGTTTAGTTTGATTTATTAGATCTTTTGTGCTTCCAAGAATGAGCATGTCATCTACGTATAAACATAACAAAATGTACCCTAGTGGAGTACATTTTATGTAGACGCACTTGTCACATTCATTAATGCTGGAACCATTTGACATCATTACATTATCAAATTTTTTATGCCATTGTTTTGGGGCTTGTGTAAGTCCGTACAATGCTATCACAAGTCGACATACTTTATGTTCTTATCCAGGGACGACTAAACCTTCTGGTTGTTTTATATAAATTTAGTCTTCTAAATCTCCATTTAGAAAATCAGTTTTGACATCCATTTGATGGATTTCTAGGTTTCTCAATGATGCGATGCTTACTAGCTGTCGGATTGAGGTTTGGATAATATGTGTCGAAGAAATCCAGGCCTTTTTTTGCCAAAATCCTTGAACTACAAGCCTAGCCTTTTACTTCTCTACAGAGCCATCGGTGTTCAACTTTGTTTTGAAAATCCGTTTGCACCCTAATGCTTTAAACCCTTGTGGGAGATCGGTGATCTCATATGTATGGTTTTGCATAATAGAGTCGAACTCACCATTAACGGCTTCCTTCAAAAAAGGTGCATCTGGTGTAGACATGACCTCGACGAACGTTCTTGGTTCATTCTCTGTAAGAAAGACCATTAGAAAATCTGCACTGTAGGATTTTTCCTTACGAGCTCTTTTGCTACGTCTAGGTTCATCTTCAGCTTCCTCTACATCATCAAATGATATGTCTGAAGTGCTTGCCTCGTTTACGGAGGTGATTGCATCTCTTTCTACACGGGGTCATTTTGGGCTTTGTTTAAACTTACACGGGAACACGTGCTCAAAGAATGATGTGTTTCTTGATTCCACGGTTGTATTAACGTGAATATCCGTACATCTAATTTATAAACAAGAAACCGATAAGTACTACTACTATTGTGTGCATATTCGATGAAAATACAATCCACTATTTTTGGTCCGATTGTGACCTTTTTTGGAGTAGGTACTGCAACTTTTGCTAGGCATTCCCACACTTTCAAGTATTTATTCGATGGTGGAGTATCGTTCCAAAGTTCGTAAGGAGTTTTTCCCGTGATTTTGTGTGGTATATTATTGAGGATATAATTTGTGGTAAGCAATGCTCCCCCCCCCCCCCCCCCCCCCTTCTAGGCTAACCCAAATTCCTGCAACATCGCATTCATCATTTCTTTAAGAGTTCGGTTTTTTTGTTCCGCAATCCGTTAGATTCCACAATCTCATATTCTTGACAAAAGGCATTAAACGGTCCATCATTTCTAACTATTTTATTAGTTTTATTAAGTTGATTTTAAACTTCAAGCTTATATTCTTTGAATTTTTCCAAAGTTTCATCTTTGCTTTATTACAAATATACATAACAATATTTTGTATGATCATTGATGAATGTTACAAAATATTTTCTACCGTCTCTAGTTGGTGCGCATTTTAAATCATATAAATATGTATGTATTAACCCTAGAGGTTCAGTTGTTCTTTCAACTTGTGGTGATGGCGTTTTGGTGAGTTTGGCTTGTACGCACACTTTACATTTTTCTTTGCTTGTTTTGCATTTCGGGATTAGGTTCAAGGTCATTAACATTTTTATAGATTTGTAATTCACATGTCCTAATCTTTCATACCAAATATTAAATGACTCAAGTAAATAAGCGACAATTGTTCAGTCGATTTACTCTTCTGGTAGGTGCTGATTATTGCACGTTCAGCGCAAATGTGGGTCGTTGCACCAGTGTCGTACCACCACTCTTTCGGGTTGTCTTCCACCATGTTGACTTCCGAGACCACATCGCACAGGTCCTCTTCTATCAAGTTGGCTTGAGTTTCGTGTTGTCCTTGGGTTTGCTGCGACACACATCACTTTTGTGACCAATCTTGTTACAGTTGTGGCATTTCCCTTTGAACTTCTTTTCAGCGTTGCTGCGCTTCTTAAAGTTTGTGGAGAAGCTCGGTTTCAAAGGGGATGCCATTATCACGGCCACAGCCTTGCCTTTTCCTTTGCCCTTGTGGGTCGCCACGTTCACATTGTGCTCCTGGACTTGTAAACCGTTTGCCTTATGGTTTTTGTCTTCCATTTGCAGCCTTGTGATGACATCTTCAAGAGACATTATCTTCCTCTTGTGCTAGAGGTAGTTCTTGAAATCCACCCAACTCGGAGGTAACTTCTCAATGAAGCTGTTCACTGTGAAGATTCCGCAGATTGACATTCCCTCAGTAGCTATTTCATGGCAGATCAACTGGAGCGCCTCCACTTGATCCATGATCGGCTTAGAATACACCATTTTGAAGTCGAGAAATTTTGCAACCACATATTTCTGACATCCAGTGTCTTCTGATCTGTACTTCTTCTCCAGGGTTTGCCACGATACCTTGGAGGATTTTTCCTTACTGTAGACGAGGTACAGCTTTTCACTGAGGCGGCCTAAGATCCATCCTCTGCATACAAAATCCCCATGGGTCTAGGCTTCAACCATTGCCAGAGTGTAGGCATTTGTATTTCCTTGTGGAACGATTGGTGGGTCCTCCTTGAGATATGTATCGAACTTCATGTTCGCCAAGAAGAAGTGCATCTTCATTTGCCATGTTTTGAAACCTTTTCCATCAAAGTGATCCGGTATGAGCCCCTCACTCGCAGCTACCGGAATTGATGGAATTACAGGTTAGACAACGTTGTGTGCTGTAGCCGTAGAAAGACCATTTGGCGTGTCGTCTCATCAACATCATTTGCCCCCACTAGTCTATATGCTTTCGCAGGTGGTGGTGAGTCCACCCTGGGTGTTTGATCGGTCATGTTTGAGGTACCGGTAGCCATCTGATCACAAGTAAACAATTGAATCAGTATACCAATCGATTTGAACCACAGTTCAATAAATGATTTATGTAAATTAATACAGTTGTTTAGCAAACTCGCTTTCAAAAGTGTTTGCTGAAACATTACAATCGGGTAAAGCATTTTGCAAACTCAATTTGAAAGCGTTTATAGAAACCTAAACCCTTTTGATAAATATGTATTTTTATAGAACAAACGTTTTTTGGAATTGCTATGGTAAGCGTTCGCAAAACTAAATCCGTTATCGTTTTGAAACCAAAAACCGTTTGAAAAATAGGTTTGAAGAAACCGTGAATAAACGTTTTTGGAAATTGTTTTTAGATAAACCGAAAAGACTTAATCCGATTCTAGTAATAGGTTATAAGCAGATTTATTGAGTTACGACTATAGAAACCGCAAAAACTGAATAAGAAATACGATCAATAAAACTGATTAGAAACAATAATATATGATACAGAAAGCAGAATAATACCGAGTGGAGAAAACATTTTCGAGAAAAACCAAATAACGGAGGCTAGATTATCTCTTTCTATAACTCAATAAATAGGCTGTAGTGTGACAGTGATTTACGATATCTGAATCCCAAGATACAACCGATAGTAGACTGTTTCGCAACATTCAAAATGAATCTGCGAACTTAGAATAGTACGATAAACTCTCAAGACTTACATTTAAATAGGAGATTTGCTGGATTTTTTCAAGAGTGAATTTTATGTGTTTTGAAGTGTAGAATAATGAGAGTCACAACTTTCTTTTAAAGCCAGATGAGAACGGTTTGACGATCTGCGAATCTCCGAAGAAGGTGGCACGTGCGCCATTACGTGAAGAGGGGAAGTGGGCGGAAATCATGGAAAATCTTTTTCTTGGTTGAGAAAAAATCTTTCCAACATTTAAACCATAAAATATTCTTATTGGGTCCGAAACTGTTTAATTTCGTTTAGGTAATACGACCAACACGACCCGCGCCGAAGACCTATTCGACCAACACGACCAACACGATCCGCGCCTGTGCCTGGCCTGGCTTGGCTTAGCGGCGGCAGCGGGCGCGCGTGGCTTGGTCCGACCTCTCACATGTACACCATAAGTGTTAGCCATTTTGAACCTTGTTAATCTCCTTCTTCTTATATATCAGAGTGTTTTGTTCACATTTTTGATGTGGGACAAACTCCATTTTTTTCTCATATTATTTCCTCTCTATTCACTTTGGCCTGAGCCCATTTCTATTCAATCATGCCAATATTTTCTAAAGCCCAATGACTTTCAAAATTTGGACACAACACTCTCAGCCTTTCTCTCTCACAATTCTATCTTTTTCATAGTGTCTTCTTCTCAATTACTAACCAATGGTGAAGCTTCTATCTCGATTCCAGCAACTGAAACTAGTGTGATTGTTTTAGATCCAGCAATGGCTGTAACTGAAAGTGACAATCCAGCGACCACATTAATTCCAGCTATGGTTTTTGATTCTGCATCTGTAATTTCAGAGACAAAACCCCCTTTTGTTCCATCACTAGGAGCGTGGGTAAAGTCCTTGAAAATTAATCCAGAGCCGAAGGAGCCAATTCCTCAAATTCCTCCTTCATCTGAAACCCTAATTTCCAAGACTCATATTCGACCATCAAGTAAAAGAAGATGGCAACCTGCGATTTCCTTGGGCAGCAAAGATGGATCCAAAAATGTGCAATCTCCACTGTATCACTTCGCCAACTTACTTGGAGGATGGCACACCAATGGTGGTGATCCCAGACCATGTCTTGATGCAGGGATTGGAAAATAAAAAGAGTATGTAATTAGACAGTTTTATCGCTGTTCTTTGCCATCAGGAGGTCTCATCCATGCTGTCACCAATCGAATTTGGGGTAAAAGATGTAAAATCTTTACTCGCAAATTAGGAAACTTTTCTTATTTATTTAATATCTCGGATGAATTCACTAGAGCTTGGGTTTTAGAGAGAGGGATATGGCATATTGATGATTGCATTATGTTTGTTGCTCCATGGACTCCTGCTGTTTTACTCTCGATACGTGAAATAACTTCAGTTCCTATTTGGGTTACTCTAAAAAATATCCCCAGCTTAATACTCAGATTGGAGAATTAGTTGGATAGCATCAGGTTTAGAGGAACTTATACTCACCAATAAACCAAGGTTAGATCCCACTCAAATGGGTGAGCTAAACTGATGGTGGAAGTAGAGTTAGATAAAGCTTTCCCCCAGAAAATTGCAGTTGGAGACAAAAAAAAAAGGCAATATATCAATAGTGTCTGTTGAGTACTCTTGGATTCTTTCTAAGTGTGAAAGATGTGGGCATTTAGGCCACAAGAAATCGAGATGTTTGCTCCTTCATGAGACTAAAACTAACACTCCGTGCTTTGTGGATACTAATGCAACCGCTGATATGCTTCTGAAGTTGTTAATACTACAACTCTGGACGTTCCTTTTTGTTGCTCCTATGGAAGCAGCCAATGAAGTTTCAAGTGATGTTGTTGTTGCACATGTTTCAGTTTTACCTACATCAGCCTTATCATGTGAAGAGGCGGAACCGGTGGCAACTCATGTTGCTAATCCAATTGATTTTGATCATATCAATGCTTTAGAAAATGCCAACGCTACTCCTTCATTTGGTTCTCCTCCGGATTTGGTAACCTTCTCAACTTCTCCTCTCTCAGATTCATTTGCTAATGAAGTTGTGCAAGGGAATGTCTTTGGAAGCAATCATTTTGCTGCGTTAGACTTTGGGGCTTTAGTTTTGAGATGGGTGACACCTCTCAAAGGACAAGAGGAGGAAGACCAATAAAACCTACCAAAAAGTTCAAGAAATGCAATAGACTATGGTAGAGAAGAGAAGAAACAATGGTCGTGGCCATAGAGGCTGCATATCACCATCTTAGAAGACTCTAGAGAGCTATTTCTAATCCTTTCTTCTCTTAAAATTTAAACTTTGTTGTAGTGTTCTCTTTTTAAATAAATTTCTCAAACTATATAACCATACAGTCATATCTTTATATTGTTTTCTTTCCTTGCATTTTAATTAAAAACTTTTGTCAAAAGGTAAAAATTATGCAAATTAATATGATTAATTATCAATTATATAGATTAATTAAGAATTATACGACTTAATAAGACAAATTTACAAAAGATTTTTAGCATCGTAGAAGTCAAGTGTTAATCATAGATTTTCATATGATATCATGATGCATTTAAAACTGTTAGTCATGGTTTTTTATAAGACGATAGAATTGTGTATTGTAAATTGTAGATGTAAATTTTTTTATAATTTGTAATAGATTAATAAGTTAATATTAAAAAAAAATTAAACCAAAACAAACCTTTTTCGTGAGAACAATTTCATGGATACTAAACAGAGGATACAAAGTCGATATACAAAACTTCCGGAAAGTAAATTATTACATAAGCAATATATGCGCTATATATTGAGAAAGATACAATATGATGAAAAGTGAATTTGACAAGTAAAATTGTGCTTGCTAACAAAAAACCATATCCGTTATTTTTCTTCTTTGTATGCGATCTCCCTCTGATGCAAATGTGGTTCGCTAGCAATTTTTGGCTAAAGCACGTAATTACACACAGCATGATAAAACTCAATACTTCCCTTTAATAAAGTTTCATTCCTAAAAAGAGATACCAATTCATTAGTATCCAATACCTTCTAAAAGGGTTTGGCTTTGACATTTTAGTTATTGAATTCATCAATTAACATAGTCTCTGATTATTAGAGATGTTTTCCTCTTTATTTTTTGCAAATCTGCTAAACCATATCGCTAAAAAACCAAGATGCTCTCTTCTCCATAGTATATTCCATAGCAAATATTTCCAAATCCAACAGCCAAACATGGTAGGCTGAGTCCAATGAAGCGAGGTCATCGGAGAATCGAAAACATACCTTTGATGATGATTAGAGGAAAAGGTTGATGGTGTCTCTTCGATATCACAACATGTAGTTTGTGGAATAGATTTCAGAATTGTTTTAATGGGATCAACAATGCACTTCAGATCTTCGTTATAGTAATAAATCTGAGTTGAATCTTGTCGATATTGGCCAAATCCGAAAGCAGTCTAAGATTACTCTTATAATTCCACAGAAACTCTTCATCTGAATTGTTAACGGAGATGCCAGGATCTCAAATCAAAATGGTTACAAAGTTGAACCGAAGGAAGCCGACATAAAAACTCTAGGGTGGTCGCCGGATTATGGTCAGAAAAGCACTCTCCATAAAAAAAAAAAAAACCAGAGGATTTGAAGATAAATTGCCAAAGAGATCTCTTTGGTAATCAACATTGGAAACTTTAATTTAAGAAAGAAAAAAAACGTAAACAAGTAAACAAGAAACAACAAGAGTACGGCCGCCGTTGGAGCCGGCTATGGCCAGAGACTACCGGCAAAGAAAAAAAACTTATACAATCGCCTTCTGTGTCGCACGTTTTTGGGAGAGAGAATGGTGACTAATTTTTTTTTTCTGAAGTGACCAAAACAAACCAAATAACCAAATGTTTCTTTACCAAATTACCACATGTCCTTTTGATCAGATTCGAACTCTAAACAAATATCTCACCTCAATTTTTTTGTTCAGAATGTTATGAAAATCAAAAATAAACTGAAGCAAATGGTCATCGATTGAGGCTACACGTACAACATGTGATAAATAAATTGTGGAGCTCATCATCACTATGTATACACAGTAAATTTCTCTTTTTCATTTTTATATAAACAAACATTTCGTTTGATGTATGAGATCTCATTCTTCAATAAATATAAAGATAGCTCTCTCTCTCTCTCTCTCTCTCTCTCTCTCTCTCTTCTTTCTTTTGTATTCTCTTTTCTGCAGATATAAAATTTTCGTCCTTATTCATATTTATCTATACGATAAATTATATAGTATATTATAACACGTTATCACCATGATCACTCTACAATACAGCTAAATATATATGTATATTATATAGACTGATATAACAAGCGATATATCGCATTGATACTTATTTATTATTAAGTGGTTGTTTTATTTACTTAATATTACAGTTGGCGGTTTATCGCCTCGTTAATATTTTATCATCATTATACCATAGACGGCTAATCCACCTTAGAATTAAATTATTGTCTAAACGTGGATGATTCCGTCACCATAATATCACTGTTAAATGTTTATATATATTATGGTTATTATAAATAGAGGCTCGACCACCTGTATATAAATGTTTCATATGAAAATTGATAGATCTAACTGATTATTCATTAAAATTTCAGATTAATTTTATTTTTAACTCTTTACCGCTCAACGGTAACAAAGAAAAATTTAAAAGTTTTCACCTTTTCAAACGGCTACTTAACGGCTAATAAACAGTATTTCATCATCTATATATACTCTCATATCTCATTCATTCACTTCACTCAAAATCTTCTTTAAACAAAATCATTTATTTTCATAAAACAAAAATGCTTCATCTCTTTTTCATTTTTGTAATTGGTTATATTCTTGTTGCTTTTTATAGTTTACTCATCGGAGAATTCTCTCCAGAATAATATGTGATGATTTTCATTTTGATGTTTTATGCATTAGTTTTCCTTGTAATCTTGTTATTCATTCTGACACCTTGCATATTCTATAAAATCACCTTTCTAATTATATTATTTTCATTATTTTAGAAAACCAAATGGCAAACATTGAGAAGCTTAAGTTCCAGGCTCTCAAAATAACTGGAGCAAACTACATAGCATGGATTACCAGCATGGAACTTTATCTGGAAATAAAAATGTTAACTGATATGATAAAAGCTGGAAACGAATTATCTACCCCGGATAAGGCGGAAACGATAATCTTCCTGAGGAAACAATTGGATGAAAATGTGATGCATGACTATGCGCACATAAAAGATCCAGAAAAATTGTGGCAAGTCCTAAAAGAAAGGCTTGACAACTAGAAGGATATCAACCTCCCTCATGCTCTAGAAGAGTGGAAAAACCTAAGGTTCCAAGACTTCGAGAAAGTGGATGACTACAATTCCATTATGCTGAGGATAATCTCACAATTGAAGTATTGTGGAAAGCCCGTCACAGAAGCAGAAATGCTCGAGAAGACTTATGTCACTTTCCACAAGCAGCACCTTGTCCTGCAACAAGTATATATAAAGTGCGGATACACAAGGTTCTCTGAACTAATTGTGTCACTCATGCTGGCTGAGAGGAATAACCAGCTCCTCAACAAAAATCACAATTCCCGACCTACAGGAACCAAAACATTCCCGGAAGTGAATGCAATTGATACGGGAACTCCAAAGAATAGTCAAATCTATCGAGGTCATGGCCGTCGATTTAATCACGGACGTGGGAGAAGTTACAACTCAAAAGGTAGGGGATCAAACAAATGGGTTAGATCCAAAATACATTCCAAATGTAAGGTAACCCAAGTAACCCCCACCAGAAGCGTGAGGATGTATGTTACAGATGTGGATGCAAAAGACATTGGCCTCGCATGTCGATCCCCTCCACATCTTTGTAAATTGTACCAAGAGGCCACAAAAGGCAATGGGAAAGAATTGAACCTCACTGAAAAGTTCGAGGGTACATCATACCTCGACTCCCTCGACTTTTCAAATGATTTCGACGAGGCCGATATCAGAAATAACTGAAATGCTTGTAGAGAGACTACTGAATAGTCTCCAATAGTGCCATGTATAATTATTACAATTTCAGTTTTAAAACGAATAATGTTGTTTCTGACAACAATATAATGTATAATTACTGTGTGTTTCTTTTATATTAATGAAATTTACTTTGGATTTATTAATATTTATGTTAATTACAGAAATGGAACGCAATACGAATGGAACAATATCCAAAAAACAGATACGAGAAACTTGTATACCAGATAATAGAACAACGCATATTATTCTCAGACACACGAGATTTTTCTCTAGTTTGAAACCGGCAAATATCAGTGTCAATACAATTTCGGGTCCTATAGACTTGATTGAAGGAACTGGTAAAGCCAACTTTACTTTGCCTAATGGGACAAAATTTTTCACAAATAATGCTTTGTATTCTCTAAAGTCTAAAAGAAATTTGTTAAATTTTAAAGACATATATCTTCAAGGATATGACACCCAGTCTGCAACTGAGGACGAAAAGAAGTTTATGTATATATCTTCTAATAAATCAGGCAAAAGGCTTATATTGGAAAAGTTCCCCGAATTTTCTTCTGGTTTACATCATACTTATATAGATGCAGCAGAGTCTCATCTCGTGATCAATAGAAATCATGATGGTTTCACATTATGACATGATCGCCGCGGTCACCCATTGATGCAGCTGCATCCATCGTTGCCGTGACTTGAATGTCATGTATCTATCTAAGCTATTATTTTATTGCGTTCTTTCTTTTAATTTACGTTAGTATGCTTTTGGGCTTTTGGCTTTCAGGTTATTCTCTTTCGAAGTCGCTTGTGACCTAGATGAGAACTCTATTTAAGTTATTGTCTTTCTCTTTGGAATACTCAGTTTTTTGGAGATTAATAATAAGAGATTTCTCTTTGTCCTTGTGTCGATTTGATTGAATTCAAAGAACAAGAAGTTCGGTCTCAAATGATTAACTATAATCTTTTGATTGAGCGAAAGTAGGTCTCAAAAGTTGTATAAACCCTTGATTGAGCTACACGCTAAGTCTTACACTGCGCTAGGTTGGTATCAGAGATAGCAACGAACCTCTGCGATGCCCAGACTTAAGCGAGATCCACCCCCAGCGGAAGCTGAGTTAACAAGACAGACGTTGATTCAACTACAAGAGAAGATGCAACAGATGAAAGTGGCGATACAAGCATTGACTCTTCGCGGGAATCAGGTGCCTACAACCATCGTTGATCAACACCCAGAAGAGATTGAAGACGACGCCGACGATAATCCCTTCGCACCTCTTCTCCAGCTGCCTGTGGGTCACCCACCCGTTGCCAATCAACAAGAAGATTGGCGTTGGGAGCAGGGTTTCAAATTTGATTTGCCCGAGTTCCATGGTGGCCAGTCAACCGAAGATCTACTCGATTGGATTGGTACAGTAGAAGAGGTTCTTGAATTCAAACATGTTCCTCTCAAGCGGTGTGTTCCTGTGATTGCAATGAAGTTTCAAAGCCGTGCAGCAGCTTGGTGGTCACAACTCAAAGCGTCACGTCTTCTTTCAGGAAAACCTAAAATTTTGTCGTGGGACAAATTGAAGCGTAATATACGAAACACATTTTTACCATTCAATTATAATCAAATCATGTTTCAGAAATTGCATACACTACGCCAAGGTACGCATACTGTTGAGGAATACTCTACATAATTTTTCTTGCTTCTCACTCGTGTTGATCTTATGGATACAGATCACCAAGTGGTTGCTCGTTTCATCGGTGGTCTACGAAAGAAAATTCAACATACGCTTACTATGTTCAACCCCTTGACTCTTTCAGAAACACATAATCAAGCTCTTACTGTGGAAGCTTAGACAAAAGGCAATTTTTCTTCTTGGAGTAACACTCGCCCGACGCGTAGCTCTTCATCTTTGTCGCTTCCTCCTCCCGAAGTCCAAGCTACGAAACCTGAGACGGCTATTGTACCTGTTGATTTCAATCGTGTCAATCGACGAAACACGTTACGTTGCTTTAGTTGTGGAGAACCAGGGCATCGTCAAGCTACATGTCCGACACGCAACCGTCGCGGACTCTTACTTGATGAGTTTGGTAATGATCTCTAGATTATGTATGTTGAGGATAACAGAGGATTTGGTGGCGGATACAGGATCCCTATTAGTGTTACGTCGCTTATGCTTAACACAGTGAGCTCCTACTGATTGTCCTAAAAAAAAACATTATGTTTCACTCCTGATGCACCATCGTTAACAAAGTTTGCCAGTATATAATTGATTCAGGAAGTTGTGAGAATGTCGTAGCTGCGGATGATGTTGCCAAACTCAAGATTGATATTGAACCTCATCTTTCCCCTTACAAGTTAGCGTGGTTACAACAGGCACAAACGTGTGTGTCACTCGTCGAGCATTGATTAATTTTTTGATTGGAGATACATATAAATATCAAATCTATGTGACGTCGTACCCATGGACGCATGCCACCTTCTTCTCGGACGCCCCTGGTAATTTGATAGGAAGATTCAGCAAGATGGCTTCTACAACACGTACTCCTTTCGTTACAATAATCGCTCCTTTATCTTACAACCTTCATTACCCGTCCCGATCACACAAGCTTCTAACCCTGTTATAGTATTGCAAATGGCACCGTTTGAGACGTCTATGCGTTCTTCCGATCTAGTTCTAATTATGATCGCTGTCGCTCCTTCACCGGTGTTGTCACCTACAATACCTCCAGAGTTTGCCTCTCTAATACACGAGTTTGCAGATGTATTTCCAGAGGATTTGCCGCCCGGACTTCCACGTCTTCGAGACATTCAGCATCACATTGATCTTGTCCCTGATGCAGCATTACCTAAACGCTCCCATTATCGTATCAGTCCGAGTGAACATGAAGAGCTGCACAGACAAGTTGAAGAATTGGTCTCTAAGGGTTTCTTACGTGAGAGTTTGAGCCCGTGTGCGGTTCCAACGTTGTTAATCCGAAAGAAAGATGGCAGTTGGCGTATGTGCGTTGATAGTTGAGCGATCAATAAAATCACGATACGCTATCGCTTTCCTATTCTCCGTTTGGATGATTTGCTATACCAAATCGGGAGCGCTTATGTGTTTTCAAAGCTGGACTTAAAAAGTGGCTATCATCAAATACGCATTGGCCCCGGTGATGAGTGGAAGACTGCATTTAAAACCCACGAAGGATTGTTTGAGTGGCTTGTTATGCCTTTTGGCTTGTCGAATGCTCTTAGCATGTTCATGAGGGTTATGCACCAAGCACTGCGACATTTTATTGGCAAATTTTTTATCATGTACTTTGATGATATATTGATCTTCTGCGTCTCTTTTGATGATCATCTCCACCACTTGCGTGAGATTCTCCTTGTTCTCCATCGTGATAAGTTGTTTGCTACATTGAAGTAGTGCGAATTTGGATCTCCGCGAGTGCTCTTTCTTGGTTATATCGTCTCGTCTGAAGGCTTGGCAGTTGATCCAGGTACTGTCGTAGCCATTCAATCGTGGCCATCTCCATCCACATTGTCGGAGACTCGAAGCTTTCACAGGTTAGCCTCCTTTTATCGACGTTTTGTTCCGTAGTTCAGTACGCTTATGGATCCTATTATGAATTGTCTCAAGCAAGGAGGAACCTTTGGTTATAATGCGGATGCAGCTTGAGCCTTCGACATCATCAAACAGAAGTTGAGTTCAGCTTCAGATTTAGCTCTTCCGGACTTCACCCTTATCTTTTAGTTACATTGTGATGCTTCAAAACTGGGGATTGGCGCTGTTCTCAGCCAAAAGGGACGCCCGATTGCATTCTTTAGTGAGAAGTTAGCGGGAGCTCGTTCACGTTATAGTACTTATGACGTAGAATTTTATGTTATGGTTCAAGCAATTAAGCACTGGCACCACTATCTTTTTCATAAAGAGTTTGTTCTCTTTACGGATCATGACGCGCTTAAACACTTAAGTAGCCTAGACAATTTATCCTCTCGCCATGCTTCGTGGGTTGCGTATCTCCAGCAGTTTACATTTGTTATTAAACACACCTCTGGAGCTTCTAACCGTGTTGCTGATGCCTTAAGCCGTCGTCATTCCCTTCTCACGGTTCTCAACGTTTCCATCCCGGACTTTGCGTCATTTGCTGACTTATATTCCACATATGCATTCTTTGGTCGTGTTTAAGCTGATACTAAAGTGGGTTTGTCATCTGCTTTTACCATTCACGATGACTTTTTCTTCCGTAATGATAGGTTATGCGTTCCGTAATGATAAGTTAAGCTGTGCCACCCATGCACCTCAATAATACGTAAATTCATAGAGAGTTCACATGGTCATTCACTGAAAATCCATGAGATATATCAGGGAAATAAAAAAACATATGTTGCATGTTCTCTTGGAAAATTGATCATAAGGCCATCTCTAACCAAATTGATATAGAATCACCAAAGTTCCTTGAACATAAGGCCATCGCTAACCAAAATCGATATAAAATCACCAAAGTTCCTTGAACGAATTCAAGGAGATATTTGTGGACCAATACATTTACCATGTGGACCTTTCCCCTATTTCATGGTACTAATTGACGCATCCAGTAGATGGTCACATGTTTGTCTATTATCATCTCGAAATATGGCATTTGCGAGATTTCTAACTCAGATAATCAAACTGCGAGCTCAATTTTCTGATTATCCCATTAAGAAAGTTAGATTAGACAACACGGTGCATTCACATCCCAAGCATTCAATGATTATTGTATGGTAATTGGAATCGAAGTTGAACATTATGTCGCTCATGTTCACACACAAAATGGTTTGGCTGAATCATTAATCAAACATTTGCAATTGATTGCAAGACCATTGATCATGAGATCAAAACTCCCAACCTATGTATGGGACATGCCATTTTGCATGCAGAAGCACTCATTCGGATAAGGCCAAGTGCGCATCATAAGTATTCTCCATTACAGTTAGCATTTGGTCGAGAACCAAATGTTTCTCATTTAAGAATATATGGTTGTGCGGTATATGTGCCAATAGCACCACCACAACGCACAAAGATGGGACCACAAAGAAAGTTAGGAATATATAATGGTTATGATTCTCCTTCAATTATACGGTACCTAGAACCACAAACAGGAGACGAATATACGGCACTGTTTGCCGATTGTCATTTTGATGAAAATGTATTCCCGGTTCTAGGGGGAGAAAATAAAGAAATGGGAAAGAATATAAAATGGAGTGTACCAACATTGTTACACCTTGATCCTCCCACTAAACAGTCTGAACTAGAAGTTCGAGAAATTATGCATTTGCAGAGTATAGCCAATCAGCTACCAGATACATTTGCAAATCCTATATCCCAGCTGCAAATGCTCCTGCTCATATTGAAATACCACAGGAACATGAAAGAGAAGACGATACACATGAGTCAAAAACACGCATGAAGCATGGTAGACCTGTCGGTTCTAAGAATAAAAATCCTAGAAAGCAAAAAGAAGCTGAAAACCAGAGCACACCCAAAATAGCAGAAAATATTTTGAAGAAAGAAAATAATGAGATAAATGATAACACAATGCATCATGAATTTGAAGGAAATCATGAGATTTCTATCAATTATATCCATAATGAAAAGATATAGAATCGAAATGAAATAGATGATGTTGATGACGTTTTCTCATACCTTGTGTCTAAAGATATAAATGAGGAAAACGAAGATCCAGAACCTAAGTCCATGTATGAATGTCGAAAGATACATGACTGGATAAAATGGAAGGACGCTATACAAGTAGAACTTGATTCACCTAATAAGCATAATGTATTTGGACTCAGTGTGCTCACACCTGTAGATGTGAGACCAGTTGGATATAAATAGGTTTTTGTTCGAAAACGAAATGAGAAAAATGAAATTATGAGATATAAGGATCGCTTTGTAGCTCAAGGTTTTTTTCAGAGACCTGGAAGAGATTATGAGGAAACATACTCTCCCGTTATGGATGCAATCACATTTAGATTCCTGATGAGTCTAACAACTGATAAAAATCTAGAAATGCGTCTTATGTCGTTACAGCATATTTATATGGAACATTAGATACAGATATTTATATGAAGATTCCTGATGGATTTAAGATGCCAGCAGCATTAAGTTCCAAACCCAAAGAGTTATGTTCAATAAAATTGCAAAGTTTATATGGGTTAAAGCAATCTGGATGTATATGGTACAATCGTCTTAGTGAGTATATAACGAAAGAAGGATATGTGAATAATCCAATATGCCATGTGTTTTCATAACATCCGGATTGTAATAATCGCGTTATATGTTGATGATCTAAACATTATTGGAACTCAAGGGTAAATATAAAAGGCATCAAACTATTTAAAAGGAGAATTTGAGATAAAAGATCTCGGACAGACAAAGTATTATCTAGGCCTACAAATTGAGCATTCTCAAAATAGTATTTTCATACATCAATCCACATATACCAAAAGAGTGTTAAAACGCTTTAACATGGATAAGACAACTCATCTAAGTACACCTATGGTCGTTAGATTACTTAAGGTTGAAAATGATCCATTCCGACCATATGAGGAAAATGAAGAAATATTTGGTCCTGAAGTACCATATCTAAGTGCAATTGGAGCTCTTATGTACCTTGCAAATTGTACGCGACCTGACATATCATTTTCTGTTAATCTTCTAGCAAGATTCAGTTCATCCCCTACACAAAGACATTGGAATGATATTAAACATGTCTTTCGTTACCTTCAAAGGACTATTGATTTAGGTTTGTTTTACCCTAAAAATTTAGATGGGCAAATGGTTGGTTTTGCAGTGCAGGATATCTCTCAGATCCACCCAAAGCCAGATCTCAAACAGGATACATTTTTACAATTGGAGGAACGGCTATATCTTGGCGCTCTCAGAAACAGACGTTTGTGGCCACTTCTTCGAACCATGCTGAGATCATCGCACTTCATGAAGCAAGCAGAGAGTGTGTATGGTTAAGATCAATAAACTAACACATCTGATCAAGCATTGGAATTCACGTAAATACGGAGCTAACTATCTTGTATGAAGACAACGCCGCATGTATTGCTCAAATGAAGGAAGGATACATCAAAAGTGATAGAACCAAACATATCCCTCCAAAGTTCTTTTCATACACTCAAGAGCTTGAGAAAAATAAGGAAATTGAAGTAAGATATGTCCGATTATGTGACAATACAGCCGATCTCTTCACAAAATCATTGTCCACCACTGTGTTCAGAAAGCATATCTATAATATCGGAATGCGTCAACAACAAGACGTATAAGATGACACCTTGCTCATTCGAGGGGGGAGCATAGATGGTTGTATTTTTTTTACCTAGTTATGGTTTTTCTCACTGGGTTTTCCTAGAAAAGTTTTTAACGAGGCAACAAAAATGTTAAGGAAGACTATAGTGACACTGGTCTCCAAAGGGGAGTGTTATGAAAGTCAAAAATATACAGAGGCAAATGATCATCAATTGAGGCTACACGTACAAAGTGTGATAAATAAATTGTAAAACCCATCGTCACTATGTATACACAATAAAATTCTCTTTTTCACTTCTATATAAACGAACATTTCGTTCGATGTATGAAATTTCATTCTTCAACATATAAAGATAGTAAAACTCTCTCTCTTTTCTTTCTTTAGTATCTTCTGTTATGCGGGTATAAAATTTTCATCCTTATTCATAGTTATCTGTACAATAAATTATAAAGGGATAATAATCTCAGATGCCCCTCCGTACGCCAATATAATCTCAGATGCACCTCTTATAAAATTTATTTTCTTTTTCATTTTTATTTTAAACGAAAATGTATGAAATAACGAAGAATAGTATCCGAAATCCTCTAAATTACAAGCCGACCAACTAATAACTATTGGGTTTGGGCTCAAACTTAAATTTGCAGATCCGGCCCATACCTAAATCTAAATTCGGCCCACACCCAAAGAAAAAACAACTTCCACTTCCTGATTTTTCGATCCAACTGCTGCCTTTTGTCATCATCTTCTCTGAACCACCACGACGAACACCCTTCTCTGATACCTCAAACACCACCGATCAAAAATCATCCAATCTGATCAAATTCAAGTCCAAAACCATTGTTCGTCTACTCCAATCTATAGATTATGGCACCGCGGAGAGGGGTTCGGTTGAGATCGTCTTCGCCGGATCAAATTTCATCGCCGCCGCCACCGTTAAGTTCAAATCCACCGGCGAAGAAGAAGAAAACAGCGGCGGAGAAGCGTCAGGCGGCACCGCAGAAGAAGAAGAAGTCGCTGAAGAAATCCAAATCAAACGAGGGAACTTCTACTGCTCCGTCTCCACCTCCGCCTCCACCTCCACCTCCGCCTCCGGCGGTTCCTGTGACTGAAAGAGAAGAAGAAAATCCACCGGTGAAGAAGAAAAGAAAGGGGGAGAAGCATCGAGGAAAGGAGAAGAAGTCGCAGAAGAATTCAAAGTCCGCTCCGTCTCCACCTCCGGCTGCGGCGGCTCCGGTGGCTCTGACGAGGCAACTGGCAACCGGCCCACCTCCGATATCAGAACCAGAAATCGGTTCGTCGTCGCAACCACCACCACTGGTAAACCATAAATTGTGTTATACAATGACTGGTATAGTTGGGTCCAACTAGTCCGAGTAGTGTGAGTTGTTCTACTAGTTCAATAGAACGATTAACTAGTCTGAATAGAATAACTAGATTGTAGTCATACTAATCGTACTAGTCGTACTAGTTTGACAGTAGTTGACCTAGTAATCGTACCAGTCGTACTAGTTTGACAGTAGTTGGCCTAGTAATCGTACCAGTCGTACTAGTTTGACAGTAGTTGGCCTAGTAATCGTACCAGTCGTACTAGTTTGACAGTACTAGTCGTACTAGTTTGACAGCAGTATATTAAACCGGTTTTCTTATTTTTGCAGCATGATGATGATGATGTAGAAGAACCAATGCGGCCTCTCGGATATTTCTTCCATCCCACCGAATATCGAAAGGGATGTAAGCTAAGTACCAAATGCTTGTAACAAAAATTTAAGGAGGATGTATTTCCAATGTTGGAAGAGGATGAGAAGAGTTGGTTTCTGAACCATCCGCAGTTCAAGCACCTGTTTCACATTAAGACTTATGCAACGAGAAAGGTGATGGGGCTGTGGATGTTGCTTCTACGCACGGTTCAAATGGAGAAGGGTAGACAGGCTTGGTTTGTGGTAAATGGAGTGCCCATTAGATACTCCATCAGAGAGCATGCTCTCCTCTCGGGACTGTACTGCCACGAGTACCAAGCCGATTACCCAAAGTTAGGTGGCATGAGGTTTGCTAACAACCATTTTAGAGATGAAAAAATTACAGCTGAAGTTGTGCTAAAAGCACTTCAGGGGATGAGGTATAATAACACTGGGAATCGGCTAAAGATGGCTGTCTTGTACTTCTTGGCGGTGGTGATAAGAGGGAGATCGAAGCAAGGAGTAGCCATAGAGCCTTTCGTTCTGAGGATGGTTGATAATCTCGAGCTGTGTAAGACATTCCCGTGGGGACGGTTTACTTTCGAGGACAACATCAAAGAGATTTTTCATATGGGGAACCATTTCAAAGGACCGATCCTAGAGAAAGCGAGTTGGACGTTTCCTGGGTTCCTCAACCCTTTGGAAGTAAGTCGTATTTCCTACTGTTTTAATTAGTCCGAATAGTACAACTCGTCCGACTGTTTTAATTAAATATGCAGATTTTTCGTATTAATAGTATGACTACGTCAACTAGTGCGAATAGTACAACTAGTCTAACTGGTCTAATTATATGTGCAGATTTTGGCGTTTGAATGTATTCCAACCCTAAAGACACAATTTCGGGTGAAAGCAACAAATGCAGAAGATGATTGTCCAAGAATGTGCAAATAGGAGTTCACGCAGACTGGCACAACTGGATATTCGTTGGGTTCAATAAATGAGCATCTTAGAGATACAAAGGTATTTTACTTTTTGTTAATGGGATCAATTGTAATCGTACTAGTCGTACTAGTTTGACAGTAGTTGGCCTAGTTTGACAGTCGTTGGCCTAGTATTCGTACTAGTCGTACTAGTTTGATAGTAGTTGGCCTAGTTTGACAGTAGTTGGCCTAGTATTCGTACTAGTCGTACTAGTTTGACAGTAGTTGGCCTAGTTTGACAGTAGTTGGTCTAGTATTCATACTAGTCGTACTAGTTTGACAGTAGTTGGCCTAGTTTGACAGTAGTTGGCCTAGTATTCGTACTAGTCGTACTAGTTTGACAGTAGTTGGTCTAATATTTGTACTAGTCGTACTAGTTTGACAGTAGTCATACTTGTATTCGTACTAGTTTCCCAGCAATTAATTAATCGGTTTAATTTTTTTTCCGTTATACTTCAGGACATTACTAGTATTTTGACTGCTGAGGGTGAGGAAGTAGATCTCATAGAGAGGGCCATGGAAGAGACACAGTGGCAGGACTTTGAACTGAAGGATGATTCAGATGTAGCTGACCCTATTGTTGATGGGTGGAACAAGTTTATAGTCCGCCAACAAGGGAAGATACAATGGGAGGATGTCTTCATGGCCGATGTTCAATCCCGAGTTGTCGAAAAAGAAAATATCCAAGAAAAAGATGTCCAAAACGAAGGTGCGGCAATAGGTGAGCCAGCTGAACAAGAACCTGCAGTTGTGATTGAGCCAATATCCGAGCAATTGAAAAAGATGATGAAATTAATGGAAGAAGGGTTCAAGAAAATTAATGACAAGATTCAAGGTTTGGATACAAGGTTGGTAGCTGTGGAGAGCTTCGTGGAAGAGCAAAGAAATCCTCCAGATTTTCAGTATGGTGGAAATGATGATTTCGGTAAGAAACAATTTTTGAGAATTTTTTTGTTTTGAATATTGAAGTTTATTTGACTCTTTTTTTTTATGTCACAGAGAAAACGGCTGAAGAGGAGATGACGGAGGCTGCTGCGGCTGTAGAGAGGGAGATGGCGGAGAGAGCCGCGGCTGAAGAGAAGGAGAAGGTGGAGAAGGAGGCTGCGGAGAAGGAGGCTGAGGCGGAGGCTGCTGCGGCTGTAGAGAGGGAGAAGGCGGAGAGAGCCGCAGCTGAAGAGAAGGAGAAGGCGGAGAAGGAGGCTGCAGAGAAGGAGGCTGCGGAGAAGGAGGCTGTGGAGAAGGAGGCTGAGGCGGAGGCTGCTGCGGCTGTAGAGAGGGAGAAGGCGGAGAGAGCCGCAGCTGAAGAGGAGGAGAAGGCGGAGAAGGAGGCTGCAGAGAAGGAGGCTGCAGAGAAGGCTGAGGCGGAGGCTGCGGCGGCTGTAGAGAGGGAGAAGGTTGAGGCTGCGGAGAAGGCTGAGGTTGAGGCTGCGGCAGCTTCGGAGATGATGGAGGCTGCGAAGACGGTGGAGACTGTGGCGGCTGAGGCTAGTGCAGCTGCGGAGATAGTGTTAGCGGCTGTGGAAAAGGCTCTAGCTGGTAAGTGGAGATTTATCTTCCTTAATGAGCCAAACCATTGAAGATTTATTTTTGATATAATGAGTTTCATCGATTTTTGTTTATTTTTGTTAGGTGGAAACGATGCCGATACAGTCCAAACTCCTAGGAAGGTGAAAATTAAGAAACGACCTAGTCTTCAAGCCCAAGTAGCAAAGAAATTAATTAAGAGGAGTACGACTCCCAAACGAAAAAGGAAGGTTACTCGTTCACGTTTGGTGAAGGATTGTTATTAAGTAACTTAGGCCTTTGAACTTATGTTGTGTCATTATCTGCTATATTAGAATTTGTCTTTGTGTTTTTCAGGATTTGGACATATATATTTTATGCAAGTCTTTTTTTATGTGTTGAATTAAAAGGTACGACTAGCAGAACTAGACCAACTAGATCTGAATTTTAAAAATGTGTGGCAGCAAAAAAAACGTGTGCATGCAAAAAAAACATGTTTAAAATGAAGTTAAAAATGGATAAAATATGAAGTCACGTGCGCCGTCAAAAGAGGAAATGAATATCTTTGCAAGTTTGCGCCATCAAAAAAAAAAAATTGAACCCAGTTTTTTTTATAACATAGTTGTACCCAGTTTTGAGTTGTACCCCAAAGACATAAAGTTGTAAAATTTTGTAATCAGTAGTATCATACCTAAATTAAACATTTTTAGCTGTACTTATAAAATTTAGTAAATAAACTAATATTTTAATGCTATAACTAGTATAAAAATACAAATTTTCATGGTTTTCATGTTTGTGTGGTTAAGATTTACAAAGTAACCTTAAAAGTATAAGGTAGATTGTGTAGAGAACACATTTTCATGGATCAAACATTTTCGTGGATCAAATTTATTTAACTATGAAATGTTCAAATATGTTTGCAAATGTTCTATGGCCTATTTTATATGGAAAAATGTTTACAAATACATTTACAAATTGTGTTATTGACATTTTTGTAGAAAGCATAGTCGTATCAGTCTTCCCAGTTGGACTTTAGTACAACTAAAATGTAGTTGAACTAGTTGTACTTGAAACGAGTGGTACTAGTCGCACCAGTCGTACCAGACATATTAGACGCAGAATATAGAGTTGTACTAGTGGTGCCTTGTCATACCTGATAGAAATAACATGGATACAAGTCTCGGTCATACAAAGTTGCACACATAGTTCAAATAATTTAAAACAAAGACATAAATTACTCTTCACTTCCATCAATCCCAAACCATTGAGCCAAGCGTCCACCTCTCCCTCTTCATCTACCTCTTCTTCCTCTTCCTCTTCCACGATGTTCTCCAGCTGATGGGAATCTTTTCTGTTGCGGTTTTCCTTTCTTTACTTCATATTCCGGAGGTAAGACTTCTTGTGCTTGTATCTCTTCAGGTACAATCCATTCAGACATATGAGGAACTGGATAGATTGTCCTGGAGTATGCCAATGCCCATAGCTCTACCAAATAATATTTGGAGCAAAACTCTTGTAGATGAAGTTCCCTATCTCTGCTCATATGGATGGCAGCAGCAATTGCATGCACACATGGGTATCTATCTATATTAAAATACTTGCAAGAACAAGTTTTCCTAGTCATATCAACCAAATAATTCTTCCCATCAAGCCCAATCACATTGTATTCATGGAGATAGCTGTTTAACTCTTGCATCATGAGTTTCTTTGCATCCACACATCTCAGATCCATTTCGTTCTCCACGGAAGGCACAAGCTTCTGTGACAGTGGGACTTCAGCGGCACTCTGCCTATGGGTGTTCCACCATTCAGCCAATTTGGCAACAATTACATCAATCATTGGCAACAGCGAGTACTTTCTTGCGTTTACAAAAACATCATTGATAGATTCTACACTATTGGTGGTATCTATGTTGTACCTTTCTCCTGAAAAATAGCATTTTGCCCATTTTTTCTCATCAACACTTTTGTCTAGATACTCGGCAGCAGATGGATATTTCATCCTAAAAGCACTATAGAGTTTTCCGAACTCAACATCTGTATAAGCTTTAGCGCACTCGATGAACTTCTTCGCACATGCATCTCTGTGGGTGGCAACATGTCCTTTCACATTCTGTGACAAATGCCTTACACAATACCCGTGTTGAGACAGAGGGAACACTTCCCTTATTGACTTGATCAAGCTTGGATTCCTATCTGAAATAAACACCATTCCAGGTATATCGGGTGTTACTGACTTCAACTGATTCAAAAACCACGTCCAACTTGCATCTTTCTCACCATCAACTACACCAAAAGCAATGGGATAATGATGATAATCAGGATCCTGAGCTGAAGCGACGATTAGAACTCCACCATATACGTTCTTCAGGTGGGTTCCATCTATAATGATGACTTTCCTCATCGATAGAAACCCTTCTATGCAAGCTCCCAATGCAAAGAATAGGTATTTAAACCTTTTCTGCTCATCTAATTCCACACAAGTCCGTGTACCCGGATTCACTTTCTCTAGCATGTACAAATAAGAATATAGCCACCGATAACTCTCCTCAGAACTTCCCCGCACCTCATTAGCAGCTTTGTTTTTTCCTCTCAGCGCTGTCGAGTATGATACTTTCACGCCAAGCCTGCCTTGAACCATATTGATCAGCGTTTTTGGATCTGGTGTGTCGAATCGACCTGGATAGTCTTCAGCCAAAACAGTTGCAACTAAGTACGGTGTGCCTTTCTTTTTTTGTCTGATTGTACTTGTAGTAACCCGAGCGCATGTGTGCACTTTGTTGTAAGTGACAATAGTGAAACTATTTGAGTTCGTACGCACATAAGCTCTTAAACCCCACTTGCATCCCTCTTTTGCTCCCCAACATTTTACCACGAAACGTGTGGGATCAGACTTTTTCGTTTCATACTCAAAACCATTCTCATGTGCACCTTTCTGCATGAGAGCTTGCAGTCCCTGCCTAGTGTCAAATTCTTGACCTTTATATATATCTAAACCATCTTCCCATTCATGACTTACTTGCGAGTTTCCATCAGAATGTCTGACTTCTGTATCATCATCATACACGAGCTCATATCTTTGTAGAGGAACTGTATCATTTTCTTGCATCTCATTGTCTGGCATTTTATTGTCTTGCATTTTACTGTCCAGTATTTCTAAACCATCTCTAGCGGTAGAAAACATCTCATCATTACTTGGACCTACATCAACGTCAACTCCATGATCCTCTCTTGAAACATGCACGCTTCCATGACTTTGATCAACATCCTTGATGAACTCCACATGTAGAACACTTCTACATTGATCCTTACTCATTTGTAGTAGATAACCAAAAACATTTTCGTCATTTCAAATATATGATGGTTTCTTCGTGTTCAAGACCATTGGATAGTAACTAATTTTCAGCTGAGATGTAGCTACATCTATCAAAACCTTTCTGCAAATTCCCTCCACTAATCCAAGATAAGTGACATCCTCCAAAGATTTCCTCATCACTAAAGTGTGAATCTCATCTTCTACAGAATTCCAAATAACTTTATCACCATCTTTTGAATAGAACCCCCCATAATCAAAACATATGACTGTGCAACCACTGCTACTCATTTCCCCTGAAAAGAACAAAACAATCGTAAGGTAATCTTATCATAGTTGTACCAGTTTTACTAGTCGTACTTAAGATGTCCAGTTACGCTAGTTGTACCAGTAGTACCCAGAAAGTTAGGTTCATCCTAGTCGTACTAATTCACTTAATATGTCCAGTTGTGCTAGTTGTACCCAATAGTACCTAGAAAGTTTGGTTAATCCTAGTCGTACTAAATTCACTAAATATGTCCAGTTATGCTAGTTGTACCCAAAAAATTTGGTTGATCCTACTCGTACTAATATGTCCAGTTGTACTAGTTGTACCCAGTAGTACCCAGAAAATTTGGTTCATCATACGAATCATCACTAGTTTTTACGATTCATTGCTCAGTTAACCAAGATATCATATTCAATTAACAATATCAGTTTCTAATAGCCTTACCCAACTAGCTCAGCAGCTCCAATGAGCAAAAAAAAAATCAAAATTTTCTTTACTATGAAATTCTCTAATTGAGAAGAAATTATGTATTATTTGCTCTGCCTATGACATAAACTTGATAATTCAATTAAGAAATCGAAAATAGTATAAGAAACAGCAACAACTAACCTTCAATTTCACGCCTCTGATTTTGTCAATGGTGGAAACATGAGAGGAGGAAGACGACGAGGGAACGACGAGAGGTGCAAAAATTTTGGTGGTTGGTTTGGTTGGTTTAGATAATTAATTTTAGGTTGGTTTGAATTAATTTTTTTACCAAACCACCCAAAATTCTTTTTTATTTTTTTTTTGATTTTTTTTTGTTTATTTATTAAGGAGTAAACAGTCAATTCATTGCAGAGAAGGACAGTAATATTAGAAGGGGGCAGTTAGATTTTCTTGGCTGTACGAGAGGGTATATGAGATTAAAGTCCATTATAAAGTATATTATACCACAGAAACACTTTAACAAACCAACTTTTTATAAGAGTAAATAAGAAAACCTGTATAATAATTTTACAAGCTAATAAACAAAAAAAAAACTCATTTGTCTGAAACAATACAAAGCCAAATAAAAATATCCATTTCCAGAGGGAGAGAGACGGCGCGTGATGAGAGAAATCGAACCGATGACCAGAGCCACCTTCAACTCTTAAAAGCCATCGGCGACTCCTCCTCCTCCTCCTCCTCATCCTCCGTCATCGCCGCCGTATTCGATTTGAAGGAAACGGTGATCAATTCGTTGGATTCGGATATATAAGGCTGAAAGGGACGAGATGCCGCCTAACGGGGATCTCGACCGTCAGATCGAGCAGCTGATGGAGTGTAAGCCGTTGGCTGAAGCGGACGTGAAGATCCTCTGCGATCAAGCCAAGGCGATTCTGGTTGAGGAATGGAATGTTCAGCCGGTTAAGTGTCCGGTTACCGTCTGCGGCGATATCCATGGCCAGTTCTATGACCTAATTGAGCTCTTCCGCATCGGTGGTAACCCGCCGGATACTAATTACCTCTTCATGGGAGATTATGTAGGTAAGTCCTTCTGTTCTCTGATCAATCTTTGAATTATATTCTTAGGGATTCCGATTTCTCGATGTCTTGTTTCAGAGTGTTTTCAGAGGGTTTCATAGATTAATTTTCCTGTTAGATCTGTGTTTTTCATGTTGATGCAACGATGATTCTAATTTCATTGATTTGCTTTTGATTTTGATGAGTGAAATGAAAATTTGCAACTTTGTTATATACCTAAAGTGAGCTTTTTTTTTTATCGTTTGTTGGGAAAAATAACGTTTCGATTTCAGATTGTTTTTCGTTGAACCTTTTATGTTCATTTTCATGAAACCATTCCTTAAACTTAAGACCTTGTCTATGCCTGATTCATTTATGCTGGTTTAGTTTTGAAGTTGGAGATGATAGTGAATGTCTTTGGTTATACATGTGCAGATCGTGGCTACTATTCAGTAGAAACGGTCTCTCTATTGGTGGCACTAAAGGTGCGTTACAGGGACAGACTCACGATCCTACGAGGGAATCACGAGAGTCGTCAAATTACACAAGTGTAAGAAAACTTGTATTATATTCCTTCGGACGTACACTTACATAAAGTGTTTTCATTTTCCGGCGTCTGTTCATGTCCCTTTTTTTGATTTTGTGTGTTCGTTCAGCTATGGTTTTTATGACGAGTGCTTGAGGAAATACGGAAATGCAAACGTGTGGAAGCATTTCACTGACCTTTTTGATTATTTGCCTCTGACAGCACTCATAGAGAGTCAGGTTTGAGCTGTTCTTTGCAGTGTTTTCGACAGTATTTGTTTCGATCCCGCACTTGTCTTCATCAACTGTAATCCATTACAGGTTTTCTGTTTGCATGGAGGTCTTTCACCTTCTCTGGATACCCTTGACAATATCCGAAGCTTGGATCGGATACAGGAGGTATTGATTCTATTTTTTCCTACAAAAATACATTATTTTGGAATGAATATAAGTAAATGTCTCCTCTTTCTCCGTATGAGACAAAGATTATCTTTGGCTATAAACTCTTTGAAAGCTCCGGGTTTTCTTAGTTTTGGCTTCTGATAGAGCAGGAATTGGTTTTCTTTCTGATAGGTTCCACACGAAGGACCAATGTGCGATTTACTCTGGTCTGATCCAGACGATCGATGTGGATGGGGAATATCTCCACGTGGTGCTGGTTACACATTTGGGCAGGACATTGCGACTCAATTTAATCATAATAATGGACTGAGTCTGATATCAAGAGCGCATCAGCTTGTAATGGAAGGCTATAATTGGTGTCAGGTATGTATATATATAGTTCATAACATCGATTGACGTATTTCTGATTGCGAAAAAGCTGAATCTTTTGGGTTTGTGTGTTGATAGGAAAAGAACGTAGTGACGGTGTTTAGTGCACCAAACTACTGTTACAGATGTGGAAACATGGCGGCGATACTTGAGATTGGAGAGAAGATGGAACAGAACTTCCTTCAGTTCGATCCAGCACCTAGACAGGTCGAACCCGATACCACTCGCAAGACCCCTGATTATTTTTTGTGATTTCTCTTACCACTTCCAATTTTTTCTTCGTTTTTAAAAATGATTCCTAAGTTTGTTTGTTGCTGTATCATTGTAGAGGTGTCTCTTTGTTTTATTTCGTTTTGTGTTACTTTATGGGATTTGATACCAGAGACAATTATTTTGAAAATAAAAAGATGTAATTCGTTGACATTACTCAGAAAAAAAAATGTTTCATATGATTTTTTGTGGATTTAGAAAAAAAAAAAAAAACTCAAACACAGTAAAAAAATTCAAGATAAAAAAACGAAAAATAAAAAACACTACAACCGACCTGTGAGAAAATATAAGATGTTGATGTTGGGCGGGAAAACTAATCGAACAAAACTTAACCGTGTTAAGAACGCGTTTCCACAAAGATCTGACCGTTAAACATATTTTCTACCAGTCTATAAATATCATTGCATCAGACTATCTATCTATCTTCCTTTCACAACAATTCCATTATTGTCATACTCTCTCTTACTCTAACAATGGCTCCTCGACACAGAAACTCCGATGATGAATTGAAGAAGGCGAGGCTTGATTATTTCAGAAGAAGATTCCCAAATTTCAAGAAGAAAGCAACTGAACTTTCTGTTCTGTGCGACAACTCAGCTGTCTTGGTCTGTTACACCCCCGAAGACAAAGTTCATGTATACCCTGAAAATCGAGAAGAGATCCAAGATATAGTCTCAAAATTCAAGAACCAGAGCGATGAGAAGAGGAAGAAAAACTATTGCGATGTCAAATCTGGACGGATTGTCTGATGTGGAATGTTGGAACAATTTTTTAAGCCAATGGGCTTATGAAAAAATTGGAACAAGAGTGAAAAGAAATGGGCCGATTCCGGGCCAAGAGAAATGAGAATTGTAAGTGTGAGAATTGTTCATAGTCCCACCTCGAAAATATTAGAGAAAATTCTCTAGTATATATAGACAGGGAGTATTGCTAGTGTTCAACTAGCAAGTACCTATAGAGCGCACAAGAGTGAGAAAAAACAAACCATGTGCGTGCGCCTCCAAGCCGAGCGGTGTCGCGTGGCTATTTTCTTTAGGCTCCTCCTCTTGGCTATTAAAATAGCCTTCATTCTCATTCCAAAACACAACTTTCACAGCGAAATATCTCTCTCACTCAAAACTGTTCTTCTTCTAGTAATCATTTGGTTCATAGTAAATCTCGAGAGTTTAAGTAAAATTTTTTAAGTTTGTAGATTTTGTTTTTCAAATGCTGTGAAACGGTCTTCCATCGGTTGTATCTTGGGACTCTAAATCGTACAGAGCCGTCTCACTACGAGCAATTTTTTGAGTTAAAGAAAGAGAATCAAATTCTCGACTCCATTTTTGTTTATTGTTTAAGTCATGTTTTCCAAAGGTCTCGTTTCTACTCTTTTTTCTTACAATATTTAATTTTAGTTTTTGCGGTTCCTACAATCTTAACTCAAAAAATTCGCTTATAGCCTATCGCTACAATCAAATTAAGTTTTTTTGCGGTTTTATAATTTTTTTATTTTCCAAAATTGTCTTATATTACGGATTTCTAAAAAAAGATTTCTCATACGGTTTTGGTTCTAAAGACGATAAACGGATTTGTGATTCGCCTCTATAGCGTTTTCGCGAATCATTTTTGAAATAATACTATTTGGTTTTTGCGAACGCTTATTTTTAGCGATTCCGCGAAACGTTTTATTATTATAAACAATTTTAAATAAAGGTATAAAGGTTTCTGCGAACGCTTTAAAAACGAGTTTGCAAAACGTTTTCACCTATTTAAATGTTTTAGTGAACGCTTTAAAAGCGAGTTTACTAAACAGAGCGATCTATATAAGATTTGCTACAAACGATATATTGGTTTTAGTGTAAATCATTACTTGAACTCTTGTTCAAATTAGTAGTATATTGATCACCTTTTCTTTAATTGTGATCAGATGGCTAACAATACCTCCAATGTAATCAATCAACAAAATCTTTTGGGCAATCTTCCACAAGGGAATGAGTTTGGACCAGTAGGTGCAGATGATGTCGATGAGGCGACACGCCAGGTCTTGTTTGGCGATGGTACTCCTGCGGCTGTTGCAACTGGTTCCAACCAACCAATCATTCCGTCAATCCATGCTTCTGCGAGTCAAGGACTCATCCCGGATCACTTTGATGGAAATGGTTTCAAATCATAGCAGTTGAAGATGCACTTCTTCTTGACAAACGTGAAGTTCGATAAGTCCCTCACTGAGGATCAACCGATCCTTCCAGTCGGAAACACTTATGCCTACACTTTTGTAAGTGTTCAATCATAGACCCATGGGGACTTCATATGCAGAGGTTGGATCTTAGGCCGCCTAAGTGACAAGCTGTACCTTGTGTACAATAAGGAACCATCCTCTAAGTCCTTGGGGAAGTCGCTGGAGAAGAAGTTCAAATCAGAAGGTGCTGGCTGTCAGAAATATGCGGTTGCAAAATTTCTTGACTTCAAAATGGTTCCAAACCGATCATGGATCAAGTGGAGGCACTCCAACTGATTTGCCAAGAAATAGCTGCTGAGAGAATGTCCATCTGTGAGATCTTCACGGTGAACAGCCTCATTGAGAAGTTACCTCCGTGTTGGGTGGATTTCAAGAACTACTTCAAGCACAAGAGGAAGATAATGTCCCTTGAAGATGTTGTAACTAGGCTGCAAATGGAAGACAGAAACCGTAGGACAAACAGTCTGCAGTTCTAGAAGCACAATGTGAATGTGGCAACCCACAAAGGCAAAGGAAAGGGCAAGGCTGTGGCAATGCCATCACCTTTGAAACTGAGCTCCTCAACAAACTTCAAGAAGCAAAGCAATGCTGAAAGGAAGTTTAAAGGGAAATGCCACAAGTGTAACAAGATTGGTCACAAAAGTGATGTGTGCCGCAACAGGCCCAAAGACAATGGGAGAGCTCAAGCCAACTTGACAAAAAAGGACATGTGTGCTATGGTCTTGGAAGTCAACATGGTTGAAGACAATCCGAAAGAGTGGTGGTACGACACTAGTGCCATAACCCACATTTGTACTGATAGGAAAATGTTCAGCACCTATCAGAAGAGCAAATCAACTGAGCAGTTGTTCATGAGAAACTCAGCATTCTCCAAGATCATTGATCGTGGAAAAGTGGTGCTGAAGATGACCTCATGGAAGGAACTTACTCTTCAGAATGTGAAGCATGTGCCTGACATGAGGAAGAACCTGATTTCTGGCACTAAGCAAAACCGGATTTGCTGCTAACCTGGAGTCAGACAAACTTGTGCTGAAGAAATTTGGGGTGTTTATTGGCAGGGGATATGAGAAGAACGGATTGATCAAGATGTGTGTCACGACAGTCCTTTCGCAACAATGAAGCTGCAATTGCTAATAATGTTGCTTTTGCTTCAAATGTTGTTGAATCTCTTTCTATGATTTCTATCAATAAGAATAATCCAGTTGCTTATTTGCTTGAGTCATTTGATATTTGACATGAAAGGTTAGGACATGTGAGTTATAAATCGATAAAAAGATTAATGAATTTGAACCTAATCCCAAAATGCAAAACAAGCAAAGAAAAATGTGAAGTGTGCGTACAAGCCAAACTCACAAAAACCCCATCACCCCAAGTTGAAAGAACAACTGAACCTCTAGGTCTAATACATACAGACATGTGTGATTTAAAATATGCACTAACTAGAGGCGGTAAAAAATATTTTGTAACGTTCATCGATTATCACATAAAATATTGATATGTATATTTGTTACGTAGTGAGGATGAAACCTTGGAAATATTCAAGGAATATAAACGTGAAGTTGAAAACCAACTTAATAAAACTATTAAAATAGCTACAAGTGATAGAGGAGGCCAATATGATGGACCGTTTAATGCCTTTTGTCAAGAACATTGGATTATCCATCAAACAACCGCTCTTTGCTCCCCAAAATCTAACGAAGTTGTGGAACAGAAGAACCGAACTCTGAAAGAGATGATGAATGTAATGTTACAGAAATCTGGGTTATCCCATGGGGGGGGGGGAAGCTTTGCTTACCATAAATTATATCCTGAATAAGATACCACACAAAGTCACGGGAAAAACCCCTTATGAACTTTGGAAAGGTACTCCACCATCATATAAATACTTGAAAGTGTGTGTGTGTGTGTGTGTGGTTTGGGGGGGGGGTGTTTAGCAAAAGTCGTTGTACCACCTCCAAAAAAATAAGATATACCGGATATCCACGTTAATACAACTATGGAATCTAGATATGCATCTTTCTTTATACACATGTTTCCGTGTAAGGATAACCAAATTCTAAACGAACTCGTGAAGAAAGAGATGCAATCACCTCTGTAATTGAGGCAAGCACTTCAGACACATCCTTTGATGATGCAGAAGAATTACAAGATGAACCTAGACGTAGCAAAAGGGCTTGCAAGGAAAATTCTTACGGTGAAGATTTCTTAAGGGTCTTTCTTAGAGAAAAAGAACCAAGAACTTTCGATGTGGCCATGTCTACACCAGATGCACCTTTTTGGAAGGAAGCTGTTAATAGTGAGAGTGACTCTATGATGCAAAACCACACATATGTGATAACCAATCTACCACAAGGGTTTAAAGCACTAGGGTGTAAATGGATTTTCAAAACAAAGCTGAAAATCGATGGCTCCATAGAGAAATACAAAGCTAGGCTTGTGGTACATGGATTCAGGCAAAAAGAAGGCCTGGATTTCTTTGACACATACTCTCCAGTAACGAGAATAACCTCAATTCGACTGGTAGTAAACATTGCAGCATTGAGAGACTTAGAAATCCATCAAATGGATGTAAAAGCGGCCTTTCTAAATGGTGATTTAGAAGAGAAAATTTATATGAAACAACCCGAGGGGTTTGTAGTTCCATGTCAAGAAAATAAAGTTTGTAGACTTATAAAATCATTGTACGGACTTAAACAAGCTCCAAAACAATGACATGAAAAATTTGACAATGTAATGATGTCAAAATGGTTTCATTATCAATGAATGTGATAAATTCATCTACATAAAATCTACATCACAAGGTTATATTCTATTATGCTTGTACGTAGATGACATGCTCATTATTGGAAGCACGAAAGATCTTATCAATCAAACGAAGAAATTGCTAAGCAGCAAGTTTGATATGAAAGATATGGGACTCGCGGATGTAATTCTAGGGATTAAAATAACTAGAAATTATGATGGAATCATCATGTCTCAAGCTCACTATGCTGAAAAAATACTTGAGAGATTTAAAATCTACTCAAACGGAACAGCAAAAACTCCAGTAGATTCACAACTTCACTTGTTAAAAACACGGGTGAAGCGGTGTCACAACTGGAGTATGCAAGAGTGATCGGAAGTCTAATGTACCTAACAAATTGTACAAGACCCGATCTAGCGCATGCTATAAACGTACTAAGTCGCTACACAAGCATTCTGGGACATAATCATTGGAAAGCTATAACTAGAGTATTAAATTGCTTACATTATACCAAAATTATGGTCTCACCAGAGGCGGATTTAGGATCAATTTTCATAGGGGGCAGATCATGTATAATCAAAAGCATATTAGAACCATATAATTTGATCTTAACAAAATAACATTAAAAAAAAAAATCATCAGGGGCAACTGCCCCCCATACTCTTCATGTGGCTCCGCCACTAGTCTTAACTATAGTAAAGAACCAGCAGTCTTAGAAGGATACAGTGATGCAAACTGGATATCTGATTCAAAAAATTCAAAATCCACGAGTGGATATGTCTTTACACTTAGGGGTGGAGCGGTGTCCTGGAAATCTTCCAAACAAACTCAGCTAGTTAGATCCACCATGGAATCTGAGTTTATAGCGCTAGACAAAGCCGCAGAGGAAGCAGAATGGCTTCGAAATTTTTTGGAAGATATCCCTATGTGGGAGAAACCAATGCCAGCATTACGTGTAGTCTGTGATAGCCAATCGGCTATTGCTCGGACACTGAATAATCTTTACAATGGTAAATCTCGTCACATTAGACGAAGAAATAAAATCATTAGACATTTGATCTCAAGTGGTGTAATCACAATAGATTATATTAAATCACCGGACAACTTAGCGGATCCATTTACTAAAGGCTTGTCAAGAGATCAAGTTGTAAAATCATTAAAAGGAATGGGTTTGAAGCCTATGAACTAAAGATGAAGTTTGATGGAAACCCCACCTATGTGACTGGAGACCCCAAGATCTAGGTTTAAAGGGAAAACTAAATCAAACGGATTCTGAAAAGAGCACTGTAAGACTTGTTCTCTAGTCAATTCCTAGGATGATAAACAATGCTATATACCGGTACGTGATAAGACTAAGCGTTGGCTTTTAATGATTCCATAACTTTGTAAAGAGTGAAGTATAACAGGATACTTCTGGGTAAGTTATTGGCAGATCACCTAGTGAGTGAGAAATTGAGCCGTTTCTAGAAGAATGAAAGTAAGGCTATATTCACTAAGTTCACTCATGAATAACCAGACATGTTCAAGACCAAAATGAACACAATAGAGAACTTAGTTCTACAAGAAATGAAGCTGTATTATAGCTGTTGTCTTGGTTTACATCACAATCCGGGTGGTTCAAGACATCATGTTCACCTCTTGACCATGTAAACTCGACATATATTAAAAATGAGTGGTTCAAAGCTGAAAAATGCTACTTACTCAAACAAAGTGAATTTTTTTTTAAACTCTCAAAGTCTGTCTGTCTAAGTCTTAGGAGTAAGTATAATCAGTCGAGTCAAGTAGAGTCAATCGAGTCGTCATATGTTTTAGAGTCATTTTTATTCATGTGGGGATTGTTGGAACAATTTTTTAAGCCAATGGTCTTATGAAAAAATTGGAACAAGAGTGAAAAGAAATGGGCCGATTATTGGCCCAAGAGAAATGAGAATTGTAAGTGAGGGAATTGTTCAAAGTCCCACATCGAAAATATTAGAGAAAATTATGTAGTATATATAGAGAAGGAGTATTTCTAGTGTTCAACTAGCAAGTACCCATGGAGTGCATGAGAGAGAAAAAACAAACCATGTGCGTGCATCGCCGCCAAGCCGAGCCGAGCCAGGCCAGGCCGAGCACGAGCACAGGTCGTGCTGGTCAAATGGGCCTTCGGGCCAAAGGTGGCTATTTTTTTGGGCCAAATTTTGATAATTGTTTTTAGGCCCAATCTTTAAACCAAATGATTAAAATCTTATCCCAACAAAGAATCAGTCATAGCTAGTATTAATTTGAAATTTATGACTTTTTGACTTATAAAGTTTGCGGTTTTTTTGCCCAACCATCTCTCTTTTGCGTCTGTTACGTCTTCGTCTTTATTGAAAAGATTTGCAACAAAATCCTCCTCTTGGCTATAAAAGAAAGCCTTTATTCTTATTCTAAAACACAACTTTCACAGCGATATATCTCTCTCACTCAAAAATTTTCTTCCTCTAGCAATCTTTTGGTTCATAGTAAGTCTCAAGAGTTTAAGTACAATTTCTTAAGTTCGTATATTCCGTTTTTTGAGTGCTGCGAAACGGTCTTCCATTGGTTGTATCCTGGGACTCTAAATTGTATAGAACCGTCTGACTACAGGCGATTTTTTGAGTTAAGAAAAGAGAATCAAATTCTCGACTCTGATTTTTCTTTATTGTTTAAATCGTGTTTTCCAAAGGTCTCGTTTCTACTCTTTCTTCTTACAATATTATCGTCTGTAATTGTTTATATATCGCAATATTCAATTTTGGTTTTTGCGGTTCCTACAAGGAACTCAGGAATTACCTCTCGATCAACAATGCCCAATTTCTGGAGTCAGACAGATAAAAAGAGAACTTATGTCGAAGAAGATCAATTCCGAACAGAGTGGATCAGGCCAATTATGGTTTGTTTCCGATTTGGGATGTGCGGATGGTGTTGGGTTCTCAGGTAGGGAAGCTGATACTTCTTGGCGGGAATTAGGATTTCAGGCGTCAGAGCCAACGGCGGTGGCATACAATCCGTCGGGGTTTTGTGGCAGTGATTGTATTTGGAATTCTTCTCGGCTAAATTTGAAGTTTTTCGGTTCCACTACGCAGCCGCTTCCAATAGTTTAGTTTCGTAGTTTGATAACTTCGTCTGTTTTAGTTTAATTGTCCACTTTTCAATTTTGTATAAATGGTTGAATGATGAACTCTGATAATTTGTAAGATTTCATACTATCTCTGTTGGAACTTATTTTTTGACAAATGGCTCATGCCAATTTTCCGGCGATATTTACGGTGAGCACAGTTATCGAAATGATCAGATTATGGATTCTTTGGATTTTTTTGTAATGAGTACTATAAGATAATGTATTCACTTGTCAAAAACAAAGTTGATTCGAATTAGAAATCTTTGGTCAACGTGGGCATGTGATCAATACAAAAGGTCAACAAATGTCAGGATGACCATTTGTCCCACATCGAAAGTTGGAAGAATTTTCTACTAGTATATATAGTGATACACTCTCAACAAGGTTCACTAGCTTTGAGAAAAGAACACTATGGAGAAGGAGAGAAACGTCTGTTATGCAAAACTACACACGCACGCACGCTGTGCCGAGCCGGGCTCAGACTTGGTTCTTAGGTCTTGGTGAATATGGACTTCCTATTTTGGAGTACATACTTATTAGCCTATTTTCACATATATGTTAATATTCCTTAAAGATATTTTGTATAATTCGGTAAATCTTTTTGATTTAGGCGAAAATTAATGAGAGAATATTTTCGTAATATTTCCGTCTCGCCCTTATACTTATCGAACAAGGAATAATTAATTTCGATATATTTCCGATATGTATATCCTTTTGCGATAATGAAAAGAAGATTTTCGATATTTCCGTTTATCTAAGAGTGGCTGCCAAGGCAAATCCTTCCTTCCACTATATATACTTGTCTCTCTCATTCATTATTCTTCATTAGCAAAACACATAGCTTTCGAAAACATAAATATCCAGCAAATCCCTCTCGTCTCTATAGTCTTAGGTAAGTCTCGAGAGTATAACGTAGTTTCTAAGTTCACAGATTCTATAGTCGGGTGCTGCGACTTTAGTCTCAACATGGTTGTATCATGGGATTCTGAATCTCATCAAACCGCCACACTGTGGAAGATTTAAAAAATTAAGGAAAGAGATCATATCTCGACTCCGTGTATTGTCTTTCCTTAAAGGTTTTTATTAAAACGTTTTATAAATTATTATCGTTTATTATTGATTTCCACTGTTTTTGGTTTCGTGATTTTAATCCAGATTTTTGCGGTCCTACAATCTTAATTCTTTAAATCCGTTTCATGCTAATCGCTTGAATCATATTGAATACTGCGAACAATTCTTCCAAAACGATTTTATAAAACGATTTTTAAAAACATGTTCTGATTGATCTATAATGCTTCTGCGATTATCTTATATCCAACCGTAGAACGTTTGATCTTAAAAATAGACGATTACCATAAATATAAAAAACGATTTCCGCATTAGCCCTAGGCAGGATCGCGAAACGTTTGTCTATAAATGATCTTATAGATATGATATATAGTGTTTAATAACACCTATATGTAATTTTTGGTAATGACTATTAGGGTTTAAGAATGCCATCAAGCGATTTCTGTGAACAATTAATAGCAAATTAAATATTTTAATAGCTTTTTCTGGATTGAGTTCTCAAAAACTAATCCAGTTCGTTTTTGTGCTTAGATTCAGAATGTCTACTGACGTTGGACTTCCAAACACAAGTGAGCCGACAATCCCACAAGGGAATGGTCAACCACACACGGTTCCATCGATTCCAACTGCTGGACTTCAACCTGAGAAGTTCGATGGAACAAACTTCAAGCAGTGGCAGAAGCGGACACACTTCTTTCCACGTTGCACCTGGCAAAATATCTCATTGAGACTAAACCAGTGCTTCCTGCTGAGAATACAGATCCGCACATGCTTGCTACTGTCCAAGCGTGGATCTATGCGGATTTCCTGCGCAAAAGTTACATCTTGAATAACCTTGCAGATAAGCTGTACAACTTGTACAGTGAGGGTTACGAGACTTTCAGAAATGTTTGGATTGCTCTCGAAAACAAATACAAGACCTTCAACGTGAGTTTTGGAAAATTCGCAACTGCGAAATTCCTTAACTTCAGGATGGTAGACTCAAGGCCCCTTATGGATCAAGTGCATGAGCTACAAACGATATTCCAGCAAATATCAGATGAAGGCATGAGGCTGTGTGAGACCTTCACGGTTAAATGCTTTAGGGAAGTGCTGCCCCCAGGCTGGGATGGTTTCAAGAGCTGCCTCTGTCATTGGCTAACTTGATTACCAGGCTTCAGAATGAGTAACAAAAATGTGACAAGGCTGAACCACCCCAGACACATGATGCAAATGTGGTTAAATTAAAAAAAAGAGGAGAAAGGAAAGAGCTTTCCTCCAAAGGCTGCGATTCACAAAGTTGTAAATGAAGCCCCCTCAAACTTCAAGAAGCAAGCTCAAGCTCCTAATAAGAAGTTCTCTAGGAAGTGTAACAACTGCAACAAGATGGGACATCGTGCTACAAACTATCGCAGTAAAGCTAAGGGTGTTAATCAAGCCAACCTAACTCAAGCTGATATGTGCGCATTTGTAACAGAAGCTAACATGGTTGAAGAAAACCTGAGGGCATGAAGAAGAATCTGATCTCTGGCACGCTGCTGAGCAAGCATGGATTTGCTATCAATTTCGAATCTGACCAGCTGATTCTTAGGAAGAATTGTGTTTTCATTGGAAAAAGATTTGTTAAGGAAAGATTGGTCAAAATGTGTATAATGACCATCCTCAAGAAAAACGATGTACCTGTTTCCGAAAATGATATGAATAAGAAACCAGTTGCTTTGGTTGAGTCTTCTAATCTTTGGCATGAAAAAATAGGACATGTGAATCATAAGTCTGTACAAAGACTGATGAATTTGAACTCAAATCCCAAATGCAAAATTAGCAAAGACAAGTGTGAAGTTTGTATGCAATCAAAACTCACAAAAACCTCATCTCCTCATGTTGAAAGAATAACCAAACCTCTTAGCTTAATCCACACTGATTTTGTGATTTAAAGTACATACAAACAAGGGGTGGTAAGAAGTACTTCGTGACTTTCATTGATGATTGCACAAGATACTGTTATCTATACTTACTGCAAAAAAAAGATGAAGTCTTGGACAAATTTAAAGAGTACAAGCTCGAAGTTGAAAACCAACTGGGAAAAACCATTAAAATGGTTAGAAGTGATAGCGGAGGCGAGTATGATGGACCTTTCAACGCTTCCAGTCAAGAGAAAGGCATCATACATCAAACAACTGCTCCCTACTCACCAGAATCTAATGGAGTTGCAGAGAGAAATAATCGCACTCTGAAAGAGATGATGAACGCAAGGTTGCAGGAATCTGAGACACCCTAGAATGGGGGGGGGGGGGGGGGGGGGGGGGGGGGGGGGGGGGGGGGGGGGGGGGGGGGGGGGGGGGGGGGGGAAGTGCTGCTCACCACAAACTACATCCTCAACAAAATTCCACACAAGATAATTGGCACAATGCCATATGAACTTTGGTAAGAACTTGTACCTTCGTACAAATACCTCAAAGTCTGGGGGTGCTTAGCAAAAGTTGTTGTGCCACCTCCTAAGAAGCTGACCATTGGACCTAAAACGGTTGATTGCATCTCCATCGGATATGCACACAATACAATGCTTATCGATTCCTAGTACACATCCATCTACATAACATACATAATCATGTCAGCTCAAAGTAGAAAGTGATGCCTGGGGATGTTGAATAGAGGCAGGTGAGGTAGTAGACACATACCGATGGGGGTCTCTGTTATAAGATAATGATTGAAGCCATAACTTGTGATCCATAATAGATTTTGCAATGACATCTGATATAGACCACAATTTATGTTGAAAAAGTAAACCATTTCTCATTTTCCAAATCCTCCATCTAATGAAGAGAAATAAATGAGAGAGTTTTCGTAATTGAAGATTAGCCGATATAATAGTTTCAAGGGTTTAAGTGTAAGAGTTTGAAAGCAATTGAGTACCTGCAGGTACGATCACTGGAGAGAGTTCCCAAATCTCTTTAGATACTCTACATTGGAAAAGAAGACGAATCAATGTTTCTTCATGTTCCCCGCAAAGAACACAGGTGGCATCAGAGCTGAGATGGCGCTTTTGAATAGTTGCTGCTTTAGGGAGCACATTATGGAGGCTTCTCCACCAGAAATGCTTTAGTTTAGGAGGAATTGAAAAAGTCCAGATACGTTGATGCAGCTGAAAGCTAGGAGAAGGCCTGGTAAGGTGTTCATCCCGAAGCAAGTTGTAACCCAATTTGTCGGAGTAAAGTCCGTCTTTAGTGAAACTCCAACTGACCAAATCTTCACAATGAGATAGACTAGGGCGAATGCGGAGGACTGAAGGGATATCGGAAGGAGCCAAGAGCTGGCGTAACTTAAGTTCATTCCATTGAGAAGTACCTGAAATAAAGAGGTCAGATACTTTTAAATCAAGATTGGTCGATGGAGCAATTGGTTGTGCATGGACAGAGGGGAAACAAGGGAGCCAGTTATCTTTCCAAACTCGAAATTGTTTGCCATTTCCAACTATCCAGCGGAGACCTTTAGAAATGAGATGATTACCTTGAACAATACTACACCAGATCATGCTTGGACGATTACTTATAGTTGCATCAAGGAGATGTTTGTGAGGGAAATATTTTTCTCTTAATACTCTAGCCATCAAGGTATTGGGATGACAAAGGATCCGCCAAGATTGTTTAGCAATAAGAGCTAAATTGAAATCATGCAAATCCTTGATCCTTAGACCTCCGAACTTCTTCGGGTGTGTAATTGTATCCCAGGCTATCCAGTGGATTTTATGTCGATCTTTGTTTGTGGACCACCATAATTGACGTATGGCTGCATTCATTGAGTTAAGCACTTTATGAGGCAAGAGAAAACAAGAAATACAGTAAGTAGATAAAGCAGTAGCAACAGCTTTGAGTAGTACTTCCTTGCCAAAAGGTGATAAAAGCTTAGAATACCAACTATCTAAGCGTTGGAATAAGCGTTGCTGGATGAAATAAAAGACATCACTCCTAGATCGTCCTATAACATCAGGAAGACCCAGATATTTGCCAAAAGAACCAGTTTTGAGAATTCATGTGAGAGTTTTTAAAGCCTGCTGCAGAGAAAGAGGAGTATGCTTACTGAAAATAAGTGCAGACTTCTGATAGTTGACAAACAGGCCTGAGATACGTCCATAACGGTGCAGTACATCAAGTAAAGTATGGCATTCAGTAGGCTCTGCTTTACAAAATAATAGGGAGTTATCAGCAAAAAACATACGGAAAATGGCTTGACCCCCACGACTAGCACGAAAACCATGAAGCTGTTTTTGTTGGACCATCTTAGTGAGCATATAAGATAAACCTTCAGTACAAATAAGATAGAGATAAGGTGAAATTGGATCACCTTGTCTTAAACTTCATGACGGTTTAATATTACCAACTGGCGCACCATTGATTAGAATTGAATAGGAAACTGAAGTGACACAGGTCATAGTCCAATGACGCCATTGATCTGCAAAACCCAATGACTTGAGCATAAAATTAAGATATGACCACTCAACCTTATCAAAAGCTTTGGCTATATCCAATTTAAGATCCATATGAGGAGCAGTTCTTTTACGAGTATGCATTGATTGAAGAAGCTCATGAGTGATAATAACATTATCAGTAATTTTTCGCTCAGGAATAAAAGCAGTTTGAGCCTCAGAAATCACAGAATGCAACCAAGGTTTAAGGCACTCAACCAAAATTTTAGAGATAATTTTGTACGCTATATTACAAAGGCTGATAGGTCTAAAGTCCTTAACTTCAAGGGGAGATTGGATTTTTGGGACTAAAAAAATATGTGTGTGGTTTAATTTAGGATCAAGTAAGCCTTGGAAAAAGAAATGCTTAACAAAAAAAACCACACCTTTGCCAATAATGTGCCAGTGATGTTTGTAGAAACCTGCTGTGAGCCCATCAGGACCGGGAGCTTTATCAGGGTGCATAAGGCTGAGAGCTCTCAATATTTCTTCATTAGTTATAGGTTTAAGCAGATGGTGATTCATGTAAGCAGTAACCCGCGGCTGTATGTCAGAGAGGAGGACTTCCTGTTCTGGTCGCAAACTGCATTCAAAGGTGTAGATGTTAGTAAAATAGTCTTGGATTAGACCGTTTATACTCTGTTCAGAGTGGAGAAGCTGCCCCCGATGATTCTTAATAGATGTAATCCGATTATAACTTCGCCGTTGTATATTTTTTTCATGAAAATACCTTGTGTTACGATCACCTGCTTGCAGCCATTGAATTCGACTTTTAGTACGTCAGTATTCTTCTTCCAGCCTATATTGGTATAGTAATTGAGATTTGAGATCACCAATATAATGAAAATCCAAAGGGTACAAATCATAGGCTTGGAGCTGCTGCAAGTTACTTATTTTGATAGAGGAATTAGAGGCATGACATGACTTACATCTTGCCAAACTTGTACGATATTTATGAAAGACTGTGCTAAACTTCTCCGGGGGGAGATCTTTGCAAGCTGGATCTCAAGTGTTTTGTAATGCGAGCTTAACCTTTGTATTTTGAGCCCAACGATGATCATAGCGGAAAAGTTTATGACCCTTCCATTTACGATCCTCCGTAAATAAAAGGAGAGGCCGATGATCAGAGCCTTGCCAAGGTAAAACGTTAACATATGCCTTGGGGTATGTATCTTTCCAATCAGATGTAGCATCGATTCTGTCAATCTTGGACTTCACCAGATGATGATGTCGTCTGCCAAACCAGGTGAATTTACCTCCATAAGTTTTAACTTCATGTAATCCAGAGATAGATAGCATAGTCCGAAAGAGTGCAAAAGAAGATTCAGAACGTCTTGGTCCTCCTATTTTTTCATAATTGCCTTGAATGTAGTTGAAGTCTCCTAGAACCAAGCGTGGCTTGTTTCTGTAGAGACCAGCCTCAATATGATCAATCATTCTCCGCCATTGACCAGTACGAGGGTTACCATAAACATATGTAAGATAGAAGGTAATTGCTCTATCGGATATGGACATGTCAGTATGATACAGTGATGGAGGTTGAAGAAAACGGAGTCTAACTTCATCAAGCCAGAAAACTGCTAAGCCACCTTTAACCCCATCAGAAGGTATAACAAAATAATCGGTATAGTCGAGTTGATTGCCGATATTAGACACATAGTCATAGCCGTTCATAGTTTCTATGAGGAACATGATATCAGGAGTATAAAATTTCCTAATATCATGAAGATAATGAATTGTCAGAAGGTTCCTCATCCCCTGGCAATTCTAATGCATAATCTTCATTGGGTTTTCGGCGGCTCCTTCGCCGGAGCCACCGGTTCCTTGAATTGTCCCGAAACTTTCTGCCTTGTTGCTGAAACCTGATCTTGTGCAAGTGCTATAGATATTTTATGCTTAGTACCCCCAAATGCACGAGAAGTAGATCCCAATTCACGGATTGGAGGTGGATCAGATTCCCTGTTGATATCTGGCATATTGACGGAATTATGTTGAGAACCAGGATCCTGCAGCTGAAGGGAGCCATTAACTTGATTCTCTCAAACATTTTCCATGGATTGATTCTGATCCTGAAGATCCTGGATATGCTCACCCATGATATCCAAATTCTGATTTGCCTGAGAAATTAGTGCAGCAAACTGTAGTGGGTCTGCGTCAACTGTAGGAGCAGGATTCTCGAAATCTTGTTGCTGAGGAGTAACTGTATGCGGAAGAGTGGCATCGAGTAACTGTTGGTCGCATAACAGAAAATCATGGGTTAAAGCACCACAACGGAAAGGAGCTTTTCATATTCAAACCGAATGAGAATAGGATCCACTCCAGCTTCGAATTCAACATAGCGCGAGAAAACATGCAAACGATAAGCATCAAACGTGATTTGTATCCAGATTTCAGCATCCTTATCACGGCTAGGTTCATGAATACTAATTTCTTCAAGTTGACCAAAACAACTCCCGATATCCTGAATGGTATGGTGATTCCGATATTCATTAGGTAGCGCAAAGATTTGAACCCAGAAGGTAATTCGCTTGAGGAAATTAGGAAAGTAGCATCGATTCCATCGATCCATCGTTACCATCCACTCCTTAATAAGACCAAGGACCATTTTCGATGACTGTAAGAAGGTTATGCTCTGCCCTGAAAATAAATTGGATGATTCCATCATCTTGTAATCTAGCATCAACCTTGCCGTCTAATCGCCAAGCTTTAGGAAGGGTAAGATGCATCGCAGACAGCGGTTGGTGTTGGGGATTTAAGCCTCTGACAAAAAGATTGAGCTTTTTCTCTAAATCACTCTTCCAACAAGAATCAGAAGAAATTTGGAGAGGACTTTACTCAGAGCCTATAAAAAGCTTCTGTAGAGAGCGCCAAAGATCTTTATCCATCAGAATTTGGTGAAAAAAATCACCGGAAAAACTGTATCAGAACGGAAGCAAAAATTGAACACCGCGTAAGGAGAGCCCTAGAACTTTCAGGAACGATTTTGTATATATAAGTCAGTTAACTCTAATTGATATTTGTGGTACATTTGCAAAAGCTCCACATAAATAAAGTCATTTAATAACTAGATTTAAAATTTGTAAATAAATTGACAACTAATTGAATATAACGTCTGATATAATCTAACGGTTTACAAAATATGATTTAAAGTTTTTTATCGACAGAACTATTTAATATATCTAGCCAGAAAAACATTTTGTCCGTAAAATATGTCTTTATTCTTAGGGTTTTTAAACTGTTCTCAACTTTCTGAGGTTTCTACGCTTCTTAAAATTAACAGACTAACAAACAAAATATTTTAATTATTTATGGAAAAAAATAAAATGATTACCTTAAATTAAAATATTGAAGTTGAATTGGACATTGTTGGAAACTAAATTTAATTTTATATATCTTTTCATTCCAAAAAATAAGCAATTGGGGTTTTTTTCTGTTCAGATTTATATTCTGAAATATAATTTTTTAACAACAACAAAACATATGAAAATAAATATATAAATTATTTTTTGAAAGTAAAAGTAAAATTAGACTGATATTTTACTGTAAATGTTTTCTATATATATGAGATTTAAATAGCATATTATCGTGAAAGCTCACTTAGTCTAGTAGTTGATAAAATGATCATTAATGATTTTACACTAGTAGGTTTGGGGATTTAATTCTTAAAAGGTGCAATGTTTCGATATTTAAATTGATTTATTTAAAAACAGAACTATGAGAAAATATGAAATTTTATATCCTTTTTAGAATAAAAAAAAAAGATAAAAAAATAACCTCAAAGGTGTCATTTTTTGTTTTGTGGCTTCTTAAACTTGAAATCATATAAAATTACCATAATTTATTATAAGGGTGTAGACCAATTATGGAAATCGAATGAAGAGACCATCACACATTGAAAAGATCTTAGAAAAGAACATATATTAAAATGTAAAAAAAGAAAATTGACAACTATTTAAATATAAAGTTCGCTAAATTTGTTTGTTGATGTATCATCACTGTAGATTTGTCTTTTTGTTTTATTTTTTGTGTTTCTTAATGGAATTTGATAACAGACGCACAAAAAACCATCATTTTTGTTATTGTTGATAGACTAATGAAGGTTTGTAATAGAAAACTCACTTTATTATATAAAGTTTCTCTTATCATTTTAGTTAATTTTCATTACTTTTATTTGTTTGAATTATCCAATTCAATACCAAATTATTATAGGAGTTCTTGCAAAAGTAACATCTTCAAATGAAAATATATAGAAAAAGAAATATATGGAAAAGTAACGCTCACAACAAAGTCATTAACAAACTAACATTTTCGGATTATTTTATCCTCTAGACAAAAAAATGTTAGCCTTTTCAATTATATTAGTGTGTATATTTAGCAGTTAATAGAGACATTTATTATCGTACATGTTTTGACTGTTAGCTGAGACGTGAACATGTTGTAACTACCAGAAACTTAGTAAAATTTATGGATATACATTTTTAAAAAAAATATAAAATACTAAGATTTATAACAAGTCATAATATAAACCATAATATAAATTCTAAACACTAAAATCTAAACTATACACATTAAACCCTAGTCAAAGATCGCTGAATCCATATAAAAAATCCTAAACCATAAACTCAAAATATAAACCCTAAACCCCAAATTTGAAATCCTGAACCCTAAAAGCTATACCCAAAAATTTCAAAATATAAACCCTAAATCCTTCCTAAGGATTGGTGAACCCAAATTTATTAAATCTAAATTCTAAAACCCTAATCAAAGATGCCTGAACCCAATCTACCCAAAATCCTCAAAATCTAAATCCTAAATCCTTCCTAAGGATTGGTGAACCCAAAGTTATAAAATATAAACCCTAAAACCCTAACAAAGATAGAGTGAACCCAAACTAAAATACAATTCTAAATCTAAACACCAAAATCCATAATCCTAAACTCTAAATCATTAAATCTAAAACCTAAACCTTAACCAAAGATAGGTGAACTCAAATTTAAATATAATTCTAAATCTAAATTCATATAAAATTTTGATTTCTTAATTCTAAAAACTTTAAATATTTACGTAAACTTTTATTTATTTATTTATATATATTTTAATATATAAATCTTGTCTATTTGTTAGTGTTTCATAATAGTCACAGTCTTATTAAAGTCAAATTGAATGCTTTAGATCGACCAGAAGTGCATAACAGCAAAACCTTTGAAGTAACGGTGAGGTTAGCCTTTATCTACATTTTGCCATTAACATATATTAAAACTTAAAAGGATTAAACCGTAATTATGTAAGGGACAAATGTTTAGTGAGGGGGTTACTTATGCATATTAACACCAAATTGAAGGCTACTTCGTATAATTCCCCATTATTGTAAAGCAGTCTTTTTTTATTATTATAAAAAGGGCATAGTAAAGCAGTCTTCTTCAAACGTTCCAACCATTATCACATTTGGTATATATAATGACACTAATAGTCGCCACTTTTGATTCTGTGTTCCCCAACATTTTTAGAAGTATCTTATTGAAGAAAGTTCAAAACGGTTGCTTTCAATCAAAATATTAAATCTTTCGATTTATAAACAATATTTGTAATACATTTATAAAAATATCTATAGATAATGTACTTTAATAAAAAATAAATTAAAATTTGTAAATAAATTGACAAATAATTGAATATAAATTTTGCTTCATAAAATTTAAGATTTGACAACAAAATATTTAAACTATTTATGAAAAAATAAATTTGTTACCTTAAATTAATAAAATGAAATTGAATACGATATTGTTTGAAACTAAATTAAAGTATATACATTTTTTCATGTATACTAAATATATTTTTTATATATATTAAATATAATAGTTTTAAACAACATCAAAACATATGAAAATAAAACTATGTTAACAGAGTAAAAATAAAATTATGGTAGACTATTATATTATTGTATGAATTTGCTTTTAAAATATGAGATTTGAAAAACATATTATTGTGGAAGTTCTATAAGTCTAATACTTTACAAATGGTTCATTCATAATAATTAAACTAAGGTTCGGCGTTAAATTACACTAAGGTTCTCCAAAATAATAGTGGCAATATAAAATGGTTTATTAAAATAAAAATATAAGAAAATATTAAATTCTATAGCTTGTATAGAAATCAAAAGGGAGAAAATATGACCTCAAAAGTGTTATTCTCATGTTTTTAGCTTCTTAAACCTGAAATTATTTTGAGATCTTAGATCATTATCGTGATTAAGAGAAGGTCATCACAAAACTTTTGTTACTTGATGAAGGTATGTTCTTCAGATTCATAAACAATATTTGATATTTGTGTCGCGTCAACAAAGCTCCTTAGAAATAATATACTTTTCTAGAAAATAAATGAAAATTCATAAATAAGTTAACAACTTATTGAATATAACATTTATGGTACTTTAACAGTTCAAACAATTCGACGATTGACAAACAAAATATTTTAAATATTCTTTTTAAAATAAAATAGTTGCCTTAAATTATAAAGTTCCGTATAATTAATATATTTTTCTATTTCTTTGTAAAGGTTCTCCACAAACAATACATAATTGATATTCATGGTATGTTTACAAAGTTCCCTATAAATAAGGTATTTCAAAGTAAGTAAATTAACATTTGTAAATAAATTAACAACTAAATAAATATAAACTTTGACATAATCTAACTGTTTACAAAATATGAATCAAAGTTTTTTATCGGTCAAGCTGTTTAATTTCTAGCTAAAGAAACATCTTGTCTCCCCCCCCCCCCCCCCCCCAAAAAAAAGTCTTTGTTCTTGGTTTTTCTAAATTGTTTCCAACTTCTGAAGTAGTTGAGCTTTTGGTATCTGGGCGTTTGGAACATGAGGTTTCTGAAGGAAGTGGAACATTTTTGAATAGAGACTGCCAGTATATTCTTAAATATATAGTCAGTACAACACGGATTGAAACTAAGTTAAAGTTCATATTTCTTTCCCAATATACTAAATAGTTCAAAAATAAGCAATTGAGTTTCATTCGGCTCATATTTATATTCTTAAACATAAATGTTTTTACTAACATCAAAAAAATATAAAGGTAAAATTAGAAGTTTCTGTCAGCAAAGTAAAAAAAAAAAATTATGAGAGAGTGATATATTATTGAATGAATTTGTCTTATATATATATATATATATATAATTTAAATAACATATGGAAGCTCTCTATTAATAATTCTACTCCGGCAGGTTCGGGGTTGAATCCCAAAAGATGCAACTTCTCCAAATTATAATAGAGGCGATTCAAATTGATTTATTTAGAAATAGAAATATGGAAAATATTAAATTTGATAGCTTGTATAAAATAAAAATAGAGAAAAGATGACCTCGAATGTGTTCTCAGTCTTTTGGCATCTTAAACTTGCAATAATATATGAAATAACCTGAAATTATTATAAGATCTTACACCGATTATTAAGATTAAGGAAAGAGACCATCACAAGCTTTTGTAACTTGAAAATTGTATGTTCTTCAGATTCTTATACAATAATTGGGTTTTGTGGTACGTTTACAAAGCTCCGTATAATTAATATATTTTTCTATTAAATAAATTAAAAGTTGTAATTAAGTTGACAACTAACTAAATATAAATTTTTACATAATCTAACGATTTACAAAATTCAACAACTCACAACCAAAATAGTTTTACTATCTATGAGAAAAAACAGTTGCTTTAAATTAAAATATTGAATCTTTCAACTCATAAACAATAATTGATATGTGTCCATTGTAATACATTTATAAAATTTCCAATAAATAATGTATTTTAACAGAAAATAAATAAAAATTTGTATATAAATTAACAAGTAGTTGAACATAAAGTTTAGGATACTGTAAAGATTCACAAGATTCGATGACTCACAAATAAATTATTTTAACTATTTATGATAAAATAAAACGATTGCTTCAAAATTAAAATATTAAAGTTGAATATGATTTCAAAATTAAGTTAAAGTTTATATATCTTTTTGTATACTCAATACTGTAGTCCAAATATAAGCATCTGAAACTAAAATTATAAAATTATGTTAACAAAGTAAAAGTAAAATTATGAGAGACTGATATATTATTGTATGAATTTGTGTTTTTATATATGAGATTCAGATAACATATTATTGTGAAAGCATTTTAGTCCAGTGGTTGACAAAGAATCATTAGTGATTTTACACTAAGAAGTTCTGGGTTCAATTTGTATAGATCAAAAATGGAGAAAATATTATCTCAAATGAGTTATTTTCGGTTTTTGGCTTTTTAAACATGAAATCTTACGAAATTATACACCAATTATTTTCTTTGAGAGAAGAGACCATCACACGCTTTTATCACTTCGAAAATGTATGAAGACAAACGTATGTTCTTCAGATTCCTAAGCAATACAAAGCTCTCTATAAATAATATATTTTAAATTAAAATTTGTAAATATGTTAGTTGATAACTACCTGTATTCGGAAGCAATTTACGGATGCTTATGTGAATATGTCGACCAGTGACTGGGTCTAATGCATATGTTCAAACTTTGGAGAGAAAGATGGAACAGCGCAGATGTGATGGAATGGGAAGAAGTTGTCCTCTCAATTATTCTTCGATGTTCAGGTCATAACTAAGGCACGACAGAGCTTTGGAGTGAAAGAGTTAAGTATTAAGCATGCTGGATGATGAACTTTAGCTTCAACTAATGATCAAGGGAATGAGGAGGGATAATAAATTTCTCTTTATTTCTTAAAACATTTATCATTTGCTAGGAATATTGTTTTCCTAACACTCATTTTTATTCCTTATCAAATATGAAATTATATAATAAATGTATTTCTTATACAATTTGAAGAGAAATAAAATATATTTATTTATTTCTTTATGTGTATTTTATTCTTATTTTTTTATTTTATTCTTTTCATTTCACTTTCTTTTTTATTGGTCACCAGTTGTAGCTTTTATCTCTCTAGAATTTCTTCTCTCGTCATTATTAATGTGAAAAATATATTTATAGAAAATATTTTGTTACGAATCGGATGGGGTCACAAACCAGTTCCTTATGGTTAGGGATGTCAATTTAGGTCAAAGTCTGGTCTGGCCCGACCATGAAAAATACTACGTTTGGGCTTGGTATAAAAACCTAAACAATTAGGTTTTTTGGGCTAAATCCATTCGGGCTTACCCGAAAAGTATTGTACTTTATATTATAATTTATTTTTAAAAAATTATTAACAAATTAAAGTTATTAATTTTTTTATAATACTCTTTATTAATTTAAAACTTTAATTTTTAGTTGTGTACCTTCATATAAACATGAAACCTTAAACTTAACTAGTTTCAAGAAACTGTCCTATTTAACCTGAAGATTCTCATCTCGATTATACCATTTCTACTATTTACATTACCTATTTATTTAATTATATTTGATATTAGAATTTATATGGATTTACTAAATTAAAGTTTTGCTTTCAAATTTGTTAAAACTATAATTATGATTATTTAAATTTAGATTTAATTCTAATAACTACTTTTTCTTTTAATTTGTTTTATGTTTAAAATTTATTATATTTTTCTAAAAAATCTGAAAAAATCCGATAATTCTGTTTGGGCCGAACTTAAATATATGCGGGCTTTACGGGTTTTGGACTAAGCCGGGCTGGGCCGGACCAGTGGGTTGGATGCCTGCTATTGTCTGTTGAACTATTCAGTGGGTTCTACTAAGTAATGGTTGCGAGCTAGTCCCATGTTCGCACGCCACCGAAAGTGGGCGTCGCTCACCTGCTCCTAGCTCGGACTAACCATCAACATTATGGACGTGTGTTGTAACTGGGTTACATTTAATGCTTCTTGGATTTCTGTGGTGATTGTATCTCATAGGCTTAACTCGTGAGCTCTTTCTCAGCTTTCAACGAATTCTCGGCCCAACAAACTGAATATTAAGTTGGGTCTCTTGCATATCTACATTGTTTGACCAATAAATTTGGGAAAGTAACTTTTATGAAAAAAGTAAAACATTAACAAACTAACTTTTTGGACCATTATATCCCTTTGGTATAAAAGGCTATTTATTTCAATTTTATTACTATACATGTTTGATTGTTAACAAAGACGTTAACTTCTGTTAACACTTTACAACTTTAGGTAATGATATAATTTGTCGAACAACAATATCTAACATATATTAAACAGAAAAAATTATAGGCTTATGTGTCCATTATCTCTTTTTCTAAATTTTTTTATTGATTTATTTTTGTGTGCTATCATTATTACCAAACACTTTATTTTTAATCACTTAAATTAAACTAAAGTTATATCAAACCAATCACAAATAATTCGATAATTTCATTGGTATAATAAATTAAATTAGTTACTAGAAATTAAAATTATTTCCATATTTTAAGAAATAAAAAACCTTCGGGAGGGAGACCCCGAAGGTCTGATTGACCTTTTATGTAGTGTTTGCAGGGCTGGACTTATCAACTGCCCCACTGATGGGGACCGAACCAGTTTCCTCTTTGGTACGTCTCGTCGCCTTTTCCCCCAATGGATGAAACTCGGAGACACGGCTCCGCTCCCTGAACGAATAACACACCCCCACGTAGCATCTCGAAATTTGCTCACAAACACCATAAATCTAATTTCTTTGGTTGCATCATATATCTTTTTTTAACAGAGTGGTTAGTTCAAATAACGAAATACATTTTCCGGTCATAGTATAGTGCTTCTCCAATAACAAAAATAAGAACACAATTCTAATTAACCGATTTACAGATGCATTGGAATCAAAATAAGATAGATTGCATATTCAGTCGATGGATAAAATATAAGTTTTGAGATTTCATGGTTGTGAGTTTTGAGATTTTTGGAAAATATAAATAGTTTTTGAATATGATTTATTAATTTCAATCGGATTTTTTGATTTTCGTAATCAGAAAACCACTATGTAGTGCTGGAAAACTTATTCTGTTATTTGAGCTAATCGCTCCATTTAATGTGTTAAAAAATTAGTTTGAAGATTTAAAATATTACTTAAAAACCTTCAAAGTTTAAAGTATAAGTTAGTATCACTTTAAAATGCCATTTGTTCTGAAAATAAAAGTAAAATTATGAGTTATTAATATATATTATTATATGAATTTGTTATTTTGAAATGAAATTTGAATAACATATTATTGTCGAAGCTCTCTTAGTCTAATGATTGAAAATAGTTTATTAATGATTTTACAACAAGAGGTAGTAGAGGTTCTTCGGAGTTCAATTCTTAGAAAATGCAATTTCTCCAAATTAAAAGAGAATTTAATATATAGGAATACGGGAAAATGTGAATTTCTATAAAATAAAAAAGAACAAAAGATACCTCAAAAGTGTAATCAAATCAAATTTATGTACATGGGGAAGAAGTAATGGAATCCTAAAGCTTGCCTCTCCACGTAAGTTCATAAATGGAGCTATAAAAAAATGGCATTTAAAGCAAAACACAAACCGATCACTAGTAAACCATCTAAGAGGTTCACATTTCTACATATATTTTTAAATCTAAAGCCCTAACAAAAAAAAACCCTCCCAATTGGATGAAATTGCCTAAATGTACAAAGACAATTAGCAATAATATTATATCATATATATTGCTTTTTACTTCTTCTTCGGTACCTTTGGCCTCGACCTCATACTGGCTCTCCTTGCCACATCCCACGCCTTCTGTGGAGCGTAAACACCTAACTGAGACGCAAAGAAAGATTCATAACCTGGTGAATCAAATGCAAAACCAGTGTGCTTTGAGAGCTCCCGAGGCAATTGTGATATCGCATAGCTTCTCGCCTCTTGGGGTGTAAGCTCGTTCTCAATCTCTAGGTGATCTGCCTTGCTTGCATCTGACTCGTGCCTATGTATTTCTTGAACGATCTGATAATCATATGGGAAGAACCATCTCTCAACCCTGCATTAGTACAAACACAAATTCTTCTCATGTAATAATCCTTACAAAACGTCTCGTGTATGTTTAATAACACCACATGCGGGTTTTACTTACCCTTGGAAGATGAAATCGCCTAGAAGAGAGACAATGGGAACAAGCAGCAATGTGAAGTAGAAATAGAATGTACTCATCAGGACATATATGACAAAGTAAACATTTTCCTGCAAAGACGTGAAAAAGACTAGAAATCAGATTTGCCAAAGTTATGAACAAAAACTAACATCAGAAAACCAAAAGATATATACTCGCTTACATTTCTATCACGTGGTGTTGTGATCCCGCAGTATATGAAAGCGAAAACGAGCCATGCAAGGATGCTTCCACCGACTGTGATATAATGCCATCTGGTAATGGAATTGCTCATCAAAAGGATGCGCACATTCACGGCGATGACGAGACATGTGAAGACCATTGTGCTAACATCCCAGAGACCAAATATTTTGCCTGATGAATTTATAGCACCAAAAGATGAGGCGGTCACGAAGAGGTAGCAGACAAGTGACTGATACACAGCAGATGAAGCCCATACTGCTACGACTCTCCATTTGAAAAATGAGTTGCGTATTCCCTCTCTATACAGTTCTGGGTATCTCTTCGAAAGGGACGCACTCACATCCTACCAAGACCACAACATAGAAATGAAATTTAGTAAGTTAAAGATGGATACTGTTTTGTATCAAGTAGAGATCGAGAAAAGCTAGTACCTTCTCAAATAGCCCCAGGACAATGACAGGAAGAGCTGTAAATACAACGTTATACAATGACTGGAACCAATCATCATAGAACCTTTGACCAGAAAACCCAGTTCGAAATGTGAACCAAAACTGGGTCAAAGTGAAGGTAAGATTTTTGTAGAAGAAATACATAACAACCTGCCAAGCAAAAGATCATTAGAATTTTCAAAAATTCAAAGCATGTTATGTGGCAAAAGACAAATTTAACCTTGCAGATTCTAAGATATGACCACCGTCCATGGACAAGAAGCAAATCTGTAAGAAATCTGAACTGAGCAATGGCAAAATCACTAGCCATCACAGCTTGCATTCCCTCCATCCCACTTATTCCTATACCAACATGAGCGGCTTGAATCATGCTAACATCATTGGCACCATCACCAATACTAAGTGTAATCTTTTTAGCCCCTTTCCTCACCAAGCTTGTCACCTGGATCAGATTTACATATATTAGAATTAAGAAGTCGGTTCAAAGAACACATAGAACCAAATTACTCATTGGATATGAATTACGTGCCAGAATTTAAACCCAAGAAAATATGTGATTACAATTTGCGTAACCATATCCCCAGAACAATAATACATAAGTTCCTTCAAACCCTGTAGTAATTTATTTGAAATTAGTCTTCTGAAATTTACCTGTGCTTTCTGTAACGGAGAAACACGACAGCATACAACTGAAGTACAGTTCAAACTCAAGCTGAGCAGCGTCACACGTAAAGTCGGGTCTAATGCATACATTAAACATTTTCCATCAATAACGAGTGCCAATTTTGGTCCAGCTACGGTATGCAGAGAGTGCTGAGCTTCTTCAAGGCTCTTTCTCAGCCCCTTCTTCACTTCTTCTTTGATAACACGAGCAATCTCAACTTGATCACCCTAATATAAAAGATTACGTTAATAAAAAAAAAATGATTGCACAGTAAAACAACTACCCTTTCTTCAGAGTAAAACAATTACCCTTTCTTCAGCTTCCCTGATTGCATCCGTTTCAGAACTAATAATAAATTGTTTCATATCATTGTTGATCAAGTTGCATGCTGTAGCATAATAAAATCAAAGATTAGATATTTAAAAGGGAGAAGAATAAGTAAGATCCAAGCGCATCAGTTTGTGCCACGTCCTACCATATGCAATATTGATAGCCGTTTCCATTTTGTCCCCTGTTAACACCCAGATCTTAATTCCAGCTCTTGATAAGGTCTCTATGCAGTTAGGCACCCCTTCCTGAAGTTTGTCTTCAATTGCAGTCGAACCGATGAGGATAAGATCCTTCTCAATAAGTTCTGCCACCTTCATGGATCAAGATACCTCATACTCATCAGCTATAATTATCAACTATTTCCTGGCGACTCAAAAACTGTGCTTAAGTATACAATCATCTCACTAATTAAGGACATAATCATATAATAATTTTCGTTCCTGTTATACAAACAAGTTTTATTGCTCCTGGAAGCCATTTTCAACCTCTGGAATTTTCTTCTAAGTCGTTTATTGAAAAGAAAATAGGTAAGAAATAATGGTTTACCTCGTCTAACTTCTTTTCACGGTCTCGTAATGCAGATTTGGCCTGGATGAATTTTTCATTCCAACTATCATAAGTTTCGGGGTTTAAATCTCTATAGGCCAGACAAAGGGTACGCAATCCAGAAGATCCAAAATGTTCCAAATGTTCTCTTGTTACTTTCCTAATATCGTCCATACCATCAGCCAATCTCTCAAAGATGACAGTATCAGCACCCTGCGGACAAAGTTCCAAGTACTGATCAAGATTTAACCTGGAAGTACACAGAGAAGCAGTTGCTTAAGAACTACCACTACCTTACAGTAGAGTACAAGCCTTCCATCTGGGAAACGACATACGACAGACTGGCGCTTCCTTGTACTGTTATGCATTGTGTAAAATTTCATTAGTAAGCTTAAGTCACGACACAGAGAAAATAAACAGACATTTCACTATCATATAGACCTGTTGAACTCGAGAACATTTAGGATCTCATAGGCCACATCTTGAATCTTTCCCATTTTCTCCACGTGAGACTCACGAACATACACCATAGTTGGAGTACGCCTGAAAATACAAGAAACTAGTCTCAAACGAACTAATAGAAACTTGAGAAACAAAAGCGCCTATGGAAGCAAATCTAAAATTTAATACTAGGATCAAGGGGATAAATTTACTAGTTGCACATTTTGTCTTGTTAGATTGCGTGCCATTTCAACTTGTAATGAGAATTACCTGTAAAAGAAGAAACCAAAATTCTTGGCGGCAGTAACTAGGGCAGCTTCATCTGGAGATGCAGCTTGATACACGATCTTCTCAGGGGACTCATCACCTTCAGGAAGGACTGTGTGACAGATGGCTAGGCATCTAAAAAGTTCCTACATATATCAAAAGTACAATACCTAAGTTAAATGAGCATCTGCATGTACATGCCCAGAAATAGACACAGAAGAATCTGGAACCCAACACTATTGAACTACTCTAATCCACGAAAATGTCATTATAATATTTTATAGTCAGAACCATTCTGTACTTTTTAGTACAAGACTCGCAAAAAGAAGACCTGGACTAAAACAAAAGAACCTTTTCGAGTTATAACTTACAAGTTCACATCTCAACACCTATCAAACACACCTAGACCACACTTTATCATGGAAGGAATTAATAAATCTTTTTTAGATTAGCCCTATAACCCTATCACCACTTAGCTACTACAATTGGTAAACTTATTGTGAGCCAAAAAGAGAATGAAAGTCAGGCACCTTGCAAAGATCAGGATTAGGTTCGTTTCTCCAAGCTCCCCGCATTAGCCTTGGGTCATCAAAATTAAATCCCTTTTCTCTTATTGCACCAGTCGATCTTTCCTCCTGAGAATATTTGTAGCGGTGCAAATTAGACATGCTTCCATCAAACCAGAATGCATTAAGCAACTTCCCCATCTGAAAAGAAATAATACCTCTTGAACTTTTAAGCCATGACGCTCAGCGATTCCTCTTTCTATTTCAGTGACACCACATCCATAACTTATTCCTCCAATTGAACATTTAAAGAACTCCATCAAATTTCTCGTCAGCGTTCCAGTTTTATCAGAAAATATGTATTCCACCTGAGAGATATCATAGTAATTTCAACAGCAGTGAGAACAATATCATAGTATATCAAAGAACTAATAATCTAGCACCAGTTAAAATACTAGCAATAAAACGGAAATTTATATCAAACTAGCAACAATTTGTCATATGGATCAGTGGTGGTAATATGCAACATGGACTGATAGCTACCTGTCCAAGCTCCTCGTTTAAATTGGAAGTCCTAGCCGAGGCAGGGGTATTTGTCTCAGCATGATACATATTGAGATCTCGGTTGATAAACTGAGTCGACTGGATAAACTTGATCATCTGGGTTTCGTTTTGGGAGAGAAGATAGAAATCATTCAAATTGTGGGCCCTTGTATTTCAGATAATTATAATAGGATACTAGAAATAGACGTACCTCAATAGAAACATAAAGGGAGATTGGAATAATTGACGAGAACAGAGTGACTAGAGTGAAAAAGGTGAAGAACCCTATCTGTGGCAACAAACAGAAGCAATTTCGTAAAACCAGCAATCCAGAAATAGACAGAAATCAACTTGCAACTACACAAAACTATTTACCACGAATCCATTACGGTATTCCCAATCTGGCTTCTGTAGTAGACCCAAGTAATAGTCCTCACGATCCGTCACAATTGAACTACAAAATTAACAGATATAGATTAGCGTATCGCAACAATCGAAGCCGGACTTGATAATTCACAAGATTGGCGAGTAACCACACCAGCCTATAGCTCCAATAAGACACATTGTGACAAGGACACAAAATATTGTAATAATGAGTTTGTCGAGCTTTTTTTCCAGCGTACTTCTTTTGGAAGGAGCATTCATGGCATTCATCATCACCTACATATGTAGAAGTCACCATAGAATAGCATCAAATTGTATGCATAGCAACTATATCATGAAGTAGAAACCATAGAATGGTTTTAGAATACATGAATCCTGTAAGCTAGAAACACATGTTGCAAAGCTAGTTTCTCATATACCAAGTTAACAAAAGTTTACCTTTGTCTCATGGCCAGTAAAAACTACAGCCCCAACTATGTATTCTGTGTTCCTAAGACTGCATCCCTGAAAATGTAGATGCCAAAAGGCTCAGAATATTATTGAATCCAATACTTTTATTAATCCAAGGATATAAAGTTGCCAACAAAAATTCAAGATATCTCAAAAGTGGATCAACGTTATCCAACACAAAGAAGAAACATCCATGACCAAATCATGAAACTGTAAAAATAAGGCAGAAAAGGAAAACGCAGCCGACAGCAGAAACAGTCGATCATACTCGCAATAATAGCTGGTCTGGAGAGAGAGGTAGTGTCTGCTTTTGCACTATAAGATTCCCGGTGAAAGTGTACAGAGAATTGTTCGGTTGCTCACACTGAATTTCACCTGCATGGTAAAAGAAAGAGATGTTGGAGAAGTAAAGACATGTGTTAGACAGTTACAACACTATCATACAGAAATGAAAAAAAAGAAGTTGAATAAAATGAAGGCCCGTCAGGACAAATAAAATTACATCTACATATATTAGCAGAAGAAAATGGATAAGAGACAAGAGCGTGTATCATCAGTCAGGGAAATGAGCTATAACTCTGTCAGCAAAATAATATTAGAAAAGGTCTACTAGAAATTTGACAATAACCTCTATTTACAAGAGCCAGACAAACACTAAACAAATAATAATTCAACAGCTATATAAGACTCTGCTGCCATTAGTTTTGGTGGTCCTTCAATCCGTACATCAGAATGTGATATAAGAAAAGGCAAGGAGTTTGCAGGGTAACTTTAAAAAGTGACCTGACCCAAGTGAAACTTTTCCAGACAGGTTCATTCATTTATTCAATTAATGATCCAATATATGATAATAGATACTGCCAAGTGTTTCTACAATCAATGCCAAATCGCTAGAAACCACTAGCTTTATTCGCAAACTAGTTCATAGCGAAGTACGTACAATATCACTGCAACAGGTTCATATCCATCTACAAAAAAATCTTGCATGATGATAACAATCAAAGCCATAGGCTAACCTTTAAACTCAGAAGCTTTCTCTGGTAACAGATAATCCCATGTCCTTTCAAGGGCCTTTCTTATTTTTAAATTTGTTTCTCCATCTAGATTTGCAGTCTGCACTCACAAGAAATACGCAAATGGACGGTACACTAGGTAAGAGGACGTTCTTGAATAGCAGCTTTTGTCCTGGACAAAAGAGAGCAATATAAATTTTGAAAGGGTCTGTCAAATAAGAAGCACCTCAACGTAGCAGATACCATCTGGGTTAGTGCTGGACAGAAAAAGAATATCTGCTGGAAAAAAACCATCTTTTTTTATCTGCAAAATCAAGATACAGTTTTACAAAATTAACAAGATTCTGAAATCCTGCTTCAATGCAAAAGAAGGCACATCACTGTTAATTCCACGATCATAGTAGGCATTGGCGGGTCTACGTGTGAAGGAACAAAAGATATCAAGATGGTGTAGACGAGCGCAATGTCTCAACCAGGGTAAAAGCAAAATTTCAAGAGCAGCCAGGGCTGTGGTTGCGTAATGTTTCTTTACCTAATTTTTTTAATACTGTAATGAGTACTGTAAGTATTAGCCAGCTCAGCTGGTAGTTTAGCAAATTTAGGCGGTCGATAATTTGGTGGATATTTGGATTGGATTCGAGGAGTGAGGCTTTTATTAATCAAATCTAATTAAAAATCTTGGTGAACCAGAGTGGTAACTGTTAATAAGGCATATTTATTTGTAAAACTATTTGTCCATCTTAACTGACAGTCTCCCTCCCCATTGAGAATCCTTAAATGTAGTCAACTCAAACAAATTTCTTAAACACAGTGTCCTTTGCTAGAGGCCAGCAAAGAATCATATTTGTTAGTATAATAACTCTATTAAAGGGGAGAAACCAGTATAAACTATTAGACTGTATGTCAAGAAGTCATAGAAACCTTCCATTCCGGAGATAGCAGGGAATAAGTTACCACAGTTGATAGCAGCATAATGACACATATAAATTTACACAATGTAACTAAAATATAAATGCACGCCGTACAAACAACTATACATGTACATGTGTGCCAACAACGCACTGAAATACACCCAACAATAAATAAAACGGGTACCTAAAGAGCAATTCGTCTAATCATGTTAGAGCAATAAAGGACTAACCTTGACAACATCTCCAACTTGCAACTTTCTCCAGGGAATAGCTACCCACTGTTGATCTTGTAAGATCTCCACTTTGCTATTATTTATGGACATGTCATTTTGAAACCGTTTCTGCACCAAGTTATCCACAGAAGAATTTAGAGGTTGTGACACAGATGGGTCTTTACTAACTTGAACATACTATTCCAGCGCTGAAATAATTCTATTCTAAAGCAAGGAGAAACTGCAATTAAAACAAAAGAAGAACAAACAATAATCCCTTACCCAGTCTTCGAAAGCCTCCTTAATAAGAGAGACGAGAAGCACCATGGAGAGTGGAGCTACATTTGTTATTGGACTCACAGGGCTGCAGGAAAAACAATCTATCTAGTTAATGGCCGCATAAATCATGCATATCTAATCAGTCAAATTTCATCCAACCAGAACAAGGGTGTTCTACGGACAGAATGTCAAATAACACGAGGCAACTTCAAAATATCGTAAAAATTAAAAATGTCCAATGGAGTTAGCATACCTTATTGGTGTCATCGATAGACATGAAATCCCAAGAAAGTAAATGTTTGCTATGCGCCTAAACTGTCAAGAAACACATTACAACTAAGATCACAAACACATAACAGAAAAAGGCTTGTGCAAATGAATCCACGTGTTCGTAACTGTTGGCAAATGTACATCAGCTGTAACTTCATTTACGACTTCGATCCTAATTCCATAGGTAAACTCACACTAGTCTTCCTTCAAATATAAGTGCATCAGAGACAAGAATATTCAATGCATTCCCACATGATAGCACAATTCTCGGATAGTACATCGTAGGGTTCCATTAAAGTTGTTGGATTTTACAAAGACTAACTCCTAGATACATACTAGAGCTAAGTTAGCAACCCTTAGATCCAAGAAACAAAGAAAAACCATTCGTATTTACCTGTTCAAACAGACCCTTCGGCAGAAAAGTGAAAACATTGTACTTTGTTGTAGAAATCGAATTACCCTGAAAAAATGAACACACACATTCATTAGATTCCAAACAGATCGATGAATCCAAAATGCACAAATTCCAATGCGCATCTTCGGTAATTGAGATTAGGAACAAAACACCGCAATACAGGAGCGATTAAGCGAACATCAACACACATTCCCCGCCGGGAAAACACTACAACTCCGGCGTACCTTGAACCGGACGGGCTGATTAGAATCCCGATCATTGCAGAAGACGGTACGATAACTCGGAGCCTGTGGCTGTATATGACCCAAAGTCACCGTTCGAGACGGCGTCCGCCGATGACTCGCCGACGAATCGACGCTAAAACTACCCGATCGAACCATTTGGATTCACCCCGATCCAACAGGTCTCGACCTTCAAAATCCAAAATTCGACTTCACTATTATTCGCGTCGATTCGTCGTCTCCCTGATTGATTCGATTCGGCGAAGGAAGAGATCTAAATTCCACGGTAGAAACTAGAAACAGAGAGGACCAAAGACCAGCTTCTCTTCCGTTTCAACCTCGTTCTTTTTTCAATTGAAGAGTAATGCTTCTTCGTCCTAGAAAGTTGCTCCTTCTTCGGGTTGAAATTTAATAATTAATTAAATATTTTTCTTTCAAATTTTGCAATTTCGATACGTATTTCTCTTTCGGGCTATTCTCTACCCAAATCCAATATACGCGTTGGTGCACTAGAAGGAAAAAAATTTAAAGAAGAACGTTCCACGTTGAATAAACTTCCACGCGCCATCAAGCCGCGTGATATTCAGAGACACAACATGGACCCAACTGTGTTGATATAGAAAATTCCCGTAAAATAGTAATTCTCCTTTATTTATTACAATTTTTTTTATTGATATAGAGAATTTAAAGGGTGTTATATAATTGGTTATTTTAATCAAAGAAAAATAATTGCATGGAACATAACTATCTAAAATATTGAAAAAACTCAAATAAATAAATATAGAAAATATATGTTCAACTAACGTAATAATTTTATTTTCTGTGTTTTCTTCACAATTGTTGCTGTCTTTGAAATGTCATATACTATTTTTCTTATGCAGTGATTGTTAAGTTGTAAAACATTCCTTAATTTCTATTTTTTCAAAAAAAAAACATTCCTTAAATAAAATGACGGAATACGCTAACAAAACAAATAATTACGGAGAGTTTGGGAAAATTGGCGCGTGAGAGTTTAATGAGTTTATTCTTATTGGTTTCTCAAAACCGCCGTCGTTTCAACGGTCTTCATCATGACGTGGGCATCATGATTTGTCTCTGGTTTAATTGGCTGTTGAGTTAGGTTGTTCAACGACCGATCATGTTCACTAGCCCAAAAATCGTGGAATGAACAAAAAATAACAATAGTTGACATAAATTAAGCGTTGGATCAAATATGCTAGTGTAATCCTTTCTAGTTTTTTAATCAGTAAACAGTTAGCAAATGTTCTTGTCAAAATAATTGAGATTTGTTTATATAGAGTTTGACCAGAAATAATAGGCTATCAAATGAACAATGAGGTGTCATAATTTCAAATTTTCAATGGCATTAAACTAAACAGTATGTTGAACCGACCCGAGGATTAGATTAATGGGCCTAATTTGGGCTCTTATCCTTAAAGGCTCGTTTGTATAAAAGCGTAGAGCGTAATTGCATTCATGCTGTGTTTAAGTGTGTCACCGATTTTATGATCGATTTGATTTATGGATTATGATTGTAAACTCGATCTCCACGTAGCCCATAAATACAACGCAGTTGTAAAAATTCTTGTAGTTATCTATGTGACTATGTTAACATGAGGAGTGGTCAAGTATTGTAAAATCAAAAATCGGGAGAGGGAGAGCTATTGCATGAAAATATCATAAGGTGATGCATGGTATTTTTTAATTAGTATCTTCTTGTGTTTACTTGATGTTGTTCAATGACTTGTGCTCTTATTTTCTTTTTACATTTTAGTTAGTTTTTATTGTTGGAGGTCTTTTTCACGAGCCTATAAAAGCTCTTTATTCTTGTACTTTAATAAGTTCAAGATTTATTTTATTTTTATTAAAAAAGAAGTTCAAGTTCAAGATTTATCAATCTTATAAACTTCAAGTTTTTGCTTTCAAACGTTTGTGCCATTGAATTGAGCTTTGTTTTGCGAGTTGTGCTGACTTGTCTTTGTTTTAGTTTGGTTTTGTCTCGTTTGATTCGGGTTGTAGTCGTTTGTGTTACCCCTTTAGCTCGAAAATTCAAAAAAATCATTGATGACTATGACAAAAATGGAGAAAAACAAACAAACAAACATGTGAATCCATTAAATGTTATACGATTTAAAAATGATTCATTTCAAGCTTTCTCTATATACACATTATTTAAATCATGAAGGGTCGGTGACTAGTGGGTGAAAACTCTGAAGGCATTTAGTGCATCTGACTTTTAATTTTGTTTGCCCCAATAATAATTCTCTCTTTAGTAATTCAAACACGATCACTTCTGCAAAACCACTATACACTGTTTCGTTCCGGATTGCCTCGGGAAAATTAGAAAGAGAGAAACTTTGAAGAAGGAACTCAAAAGATGAGGCCGAAGATCTTTCTTTTTGGTGATTCCATTACTGAAGAATCGTTTAGTGACGGTGGTTGGGGAGCTTCTCTCGCCGATCTGCTCCGCCGCAAGGTATATATCTCGCATTTGCATCTATCTATCAAAAATGTAAATACTTAGGTTTTGATTAACAACTTCACGATTGTAGGGATTTTATTAATCAGATTACAGAAATTTATCTGATTCTCTATTCTGCCGATCTTAAGATAAAAGTTAGTTTTTTCTATGTCAATAATATTTTTGTTTTCATAATTGTTAAAATCGTTCTTTTTGTTTAAATTGGTTTTCTAGATGGATTATTAGTTCTCATGATGAAAACATAAATTTTAAGAAGTTAAGCAATTATATCCAGTTTACATAATAATATTTTCTTTTGTTTTGAATTCTTTAATTTGTGGCTTTCTTCTTAGTATTAAAATCACAATTATGTCTTCACTAATGATGCCTTCTTATATATAAAATCTGTTAGGCTGATGTGGTGTTACGAGGATACAGTGGATATAACACGAGATGGGCGTTAAAAGTGATGGAGAGAGTTTTTTCGGTGGCAGCAGTAGACGACGGAGAATATCCGGCGGCGGTGAGTGTATTCTTTGGAGCAAACGATGCATGTCTGCCGGAGAGATGCTCCGGGTTTCAGCACGTGCCACTTCACGAGTACAAACAGAATCTTCTCTCTATGGTTTCATTTCTCAAGGTAACCATTTTTCTAATTCTTTTTATATCTTATCAAAAGTTCTGCACATGCATTAATTTAACGTCATCTTGCACATGTATATAATTATGACCTCATACCAATTTTCTGCATTTATGTAATTATTTATTTTTGTTGCTTTTGTAAAGTGGTAGATGGTGGTGATGATCCCTGATAGCCATACTTTTTTTTGTGGTTTATATGATAGCCATACTTTTTTTTGTGGTTTATATGATAGCCATACTTATAAATTACCGGTCACTAGAACTTGAATAAAATAAACAAAGTGCATCTCTATAAAGTGGCTTTTCTGTTAAATGTTAACTATGTTATAATAGTAATTCATTAAATTATTTAATATAGTGTCTTTTTGACTAAAAAGTCCCATGCTTTGATCATTTATTTTCTTTTTGGGAAAGTTTGTATAATTTGAGAAACACTAAGTCTATAATTTGAGAAGCACCAAGTCAGTGGTTAGACATTCCGTATTACTTATAATTATAAATTTCGTTACTAACAAAAATTTTGTTTTGAATAGAACCGTTGGCCACAAACGGTCATTGTTCTTATAACTCCACCTCCAGTCCACGAAGAGGCTCGCCTCCGGTACGTTCGTTCTCTACCTTTCTCGTCTTCATTATTTTATTTCCAACTTTTGTTTAACTTTTATTAAAATCATACATGGATTGTTATATAATTTTTGCCACCAAATTTTATATCTAAGACAGTGTTCTTGGTATTCTTAGATACCCTTATATCGAAAACATGACGGGCTTGCCAGAAAGAACAAATGAAGCAGCCGGATCATACGCAAAAGCGTGTGTAGACGTAGCTAGGGAATGTCAAATCTCAGCCGTCGATCTTTGGTCCAAAATGCAGCAAATTCCAAGTTGGCAAACGGAATGTCTATGGTAAGTATATACTAAATCTTACCTATATCTATATGTTGCATTCTTCAAAATAGTGAATGCAATGCGTGACTAATTAGTTTTTTTGGGGGGGATTTTAGGGACGGTTTACATTTGAGCCGGGTCGGGAACAAAGTAGTGTTTGAAGAAGTTGCAAAGGAACTTAAACAAGAAGGCATTGGAGCTGATGACTTAGCTGTGGATCTTCCCATCATTGAAGATGTTGACCCAAAGAATCCTCTCAAAGCCTTTGACGAGTTTTGATGCTTTACATTTTTATCATGTAGTTTGGTTTCATATATGGATAATAATCGTTAAAGAAAAAACTGATATTACTTAATCCACGACATGATAAGCTATTCTTTTTGAAAAAAAATACGATTTTATTGAAGTATATACTAGGTTAATACACATAAACACAGGGTTTCTATGGGTGCAAATAAAAATGCACTCTCAGGGGCATGATACTCAATGAAATTTAGGTAATGCACTCCATAATCATCACCACCAGCTTCTTGTGGCGCTCCCTCAACTTTCATCCATGTGTGCATGAAAGGTTCATATGTTAATTTTTTTTTATCTTCTGGAGAAGCCATTTCCCGAAAAAGATACGGTAGTATGAGTGCAATAGGCTCCACTGCTAAAGGTATCTCTTCAGGACTATAATGAATGGAAAGGCTGTCCTAAATGACAATGTGCCTATCAAGTGATGATATATACATAGCAACCCAATGATCCCCTTTAATGTTCAATGACATGTATATATCATCAATCTGGAGCCCCCATGTCTTGTCCGTTTTGCAGAAATCTGGTGCCTCACCATTGTAATAATCAAGCGCACCAGCTCGCAGCATTCTACTTGAGCATCTGGATTCATTGTACTATCTACAAACTCTTTGTACTTGTTACTCCACATCAAGTCCAATAATAAATCAAGCAGACAAATACGGTCACTCCTAAACCATTTCAGATGTTTCGTCATGCGCTACCTCAGCAAGTTCATGATGGTGTCCATATCCTGCAGCCACAAATAAATAGAGAATTCAAGTAGCAAACCATAGAACTCTACACAAGAAGTCTACACAGGAAGTCTACACAGGAAGTCTACACAAGAAGTCTACAAAAGAAGCCTACAGATGAAGTTTACACAAGAAGTCTGCACAAGAATAAGTATCAAAAAGTCTGAAAAAAGTCTGACCGTGTCTTTCAGCCACTGCAATGGAGTTCCCAGAATCCACCACCAATGGTTGAATGGTTGCTTCTTATACACCCTTTTTGGCCAATTTCTGCAGAGACATGAGTAGATAATACTCAGATTATATTGACAAAATAACTAAATATGTAGACTTTATAGAACTTGTTTTGATAGGGAAAACTTACGAAAGATGTTTCAACCAATCATTTAGAACCTTACTCTTCTCTGTGTCAATGGAAGCAAGAGGATCATATCACCGCCTTGTTTTACCTTTGCGGTGGTTTTTCCCTCAACTATGGTAAACTGTAAAGAAGATAACCTTCCTAGCCTATCGGTCCTAGCTCTTGCCACAATTTGTGCTACCTTCTTCCGTGACTGTTGTTTCTTTAACTGATTATCCACATCTTTTTTATTTCGTGGGAAATTCCCTACAAAGACGACTCTTGTTTCCATGCTGCAGTTCACACTTTCATATGGATTTTCTGGTTTTTTTTTCTGAAAGTATGCATTAAAGATGTTAATTCAAAGAAGGGAAAATAACATACGAAAGAGGCTTTATTAATATTCTAGAATTTCGAACATCACCAAATAAGAGTACAATTAAGAAAATATAAATGTTCTGTGAGTACAATAACATGAATTATGTTGATTGAAGTCTAATTCTTAGCCTTAGTGCTTGCCCTAGTAACTTTGGGAGTGAAAAAGGCTTAGGAGTCTGAGCAGTCTTATAGGTCCTTTTAGTAGATTTGGGATGGGGTTCTGAACTAATCGACCAGCAGGTGGATCTTCTTTAGGGGTGTCGTCGTTAGACTTGACATGCTCATCATTCTTTGGGTCTTTAATCTTCACAAAGGTTTGCTCCACAGCCACAATCTTGTCAGCCAAGAGCTTCAACTGCGAATTGCACACCTCAAATCCAACCTTCATTTCCCCAGACAATGCTGTGCAGCAATTCTCGAAATATTCTTTCATCGTGTCCACCAGACTTTTCGAATTCTCCTCATCTATTAAAGGAGTATCAACTGCACACGACCTCTTCTGGCTTTCATTTTCCGATTCAACGCTTATTTTCTTGCCTGTCGTTGTAATAACCCGGACGAGAGAAGAGGACGGCCAGACCGAACGGCCAGGAGAGATAACTTTGGCCGAAAAACCAAAATCATCGAATCAACACAAGGATGACTTGGATTGATAGCGTAGGCCAAAATTAACCTTATGGCCGAAGCAGAAGAAGAAAAGCTTGATGCAACCTAAGATGGCCAAGAGAAGACCATTGCGGACGTGGAGATGACCAAAAGCGGACAAGCCAAAAGCCGAAGTTCCAGCTTCAAGGAGGAGTTGATTTGGATTGATTAATGGAGCTAAAATATGAAGAGTTGACACACTTAGAATAATAAATCTAAGTGACTGGTCAAAAGAAGTCTGAAGAATTATCAAGAAAATCTACAAGCGTTCGAAGAAGAAGCAAAATGGTCATCTGAAGCTCGAAAGGCTCGGATAGAAGATTAACATGAGGACTAAGCTTCATTCCAACAGTGGCACATGAAGGAGAGACATTTATTTGTAAAGAAAATGAAGTTTGAAGAAGAAATAGTCGAAGTCCAAATTTGACCAATCAGACGACGACACCCAAGCAGCTACTTGACCAACTTATAACCGCAGCAGGAGATGTCTCGGTGTGACTAGTTTTCGTGGATATGGATCACATCTATAATGACAAAGGAAGTTTAAAATCTTAGCCACCAAGGACGGACCAATAATGATGGCCAAAGCTGAATCTATAAAGACGAAACCAAAGGTGAATCTATAAGGACAAAACCAGCCACCATTGGGGACCAATCATGGATGGACGTGGATTGAGTCATCTATGGGACAAAAACCGTGGCTGTAACCATGAGAAGGGATAGGCTACTAATCTAAGAGATAAGTCTCGTGATTATAGCCTATGGAACAGAAGATAAGATCAAACTACACAGCCAATTCCGCACGAACACCCAGTCTGAAAAGGAGATCAATAGAGACAAAACCGTAACCAGGCTATGGGATAAGCCTCGTGACTATGGTCAGAGCAGAAGATAAGGGCCGTGATTATGGCCAATGGAGAGACAACACACGGGATAAAAGCTTGAAGATAAGGGTCTTGATGATACTTATCCCGATTTCGGCCAATAACGCGAAAACACCCAAACTGAAGAGATAAAGAGATGGGCATGGACTCCTATTTCGTTTTTGTGGATAAGGAGATAAGAATGGACTCCTATTACGTCCATCTAGATGAATAGATAAGCTTGGACTGCTGTTTCGTCTTCTTTGGTTCGGGGATAAGCATGGACTGCTGTTTTGTCTTCTCTGGTTAGTAGATAGGAACGAATGAGTGTCACGTAGCCATTGGATGAGTTACCCACGTCCCAGGCCATCCTTCCCCTATAAATACCCCCCTGAGGCCATTCTTTCAAACCATTCTCAGCCAACGCAAAGGTAAAACAAAAATTCTAGAGAGAGAGAGGGAGAGAGTAGTGAAGAGCTAGTAAGCTCAAAGAAGAGTAGAGCTTAGGCGATCTAAAGAGGAAGGATCCCACTAAGCTAGGAGAGTCCAAGGTGAGTCCCGGTAGTATAGATTTATACTAATGAATTCTCATGCAGGCTGTAACTTAAGGATGAAACACTATGTGTGTTCATCTTAAGTTATTGTTGTTTGGTAGAGGTTCCGCTTTATAACTTTCACAAATAGGAGAACTTTGTGAAGAGTTATGCTGCAGAAATTTTATTAGGATTGCTGTATTAACTTTCACAAAAGAGGAGTTTTGCGAAGAGTTATGCTGCAAAAATTGTGAATAAGTATGCCGTATTAACTTTCATAAAAAGTGAGTTTTGTGAAGAGTTATGCCGCAGAAATTGTTGTGATAAGTATGCCGCATTAACTATAACGAGTTATGCCGCAGAAATGATTATGATAAGTATGCCGCATTAACTATGAAGAGTAATGCTGCATAAATTGTTGTACTACATGTTGGTGCATGTAGTGGAAGCATGATGGTGCGTGAAAGCCCATATGCTTGGAACGGATCATGTGGTGTGATCATTCACATGATCTTGTAGTGTTGTGAATCTATCTGGTGTGATCATTCACATGTGGTTAAGGGGTGTATCGGCAGTCCCGCTTCCCAAACTGATTGGATACGAGAAACCCTCGGTTCATGACGGGAGGAAGACTCAGAGTGGCTTGGGTAGCGCCCGTGGCCGAGTAATGCATAACGATGCATGACCGATTGTCGAGCAAGGGCAATGCAGGCCGACTGTCGAGGCAAGGACATGTCGGATTGATGTTCTGGTCTATGGTCCTTTGTGGTAAGTAGGCACGGGTGTTCAAGTGGAGGGAGCTGTTAACCGATACACCGTAGAGGCCTCGTTACCCGTCTTGTGCCTCTCATGCATAGCCAGTAGAGCTATGATCATGATGGAGGCCTAGTGTAGTGTGTGCCTCTCATGCATAGCCAGTAGAGCTATGGTCATGATGGAGGCCTAGTGTAGTGTATGCCTCTCATGCATAGCCAGTGGGCTACAGTCATGATTGAGGCCTAGTGTGGACATGCATAGCCAGTGGGCTAAGGTCATGTTTGTGGTTTAGGCTTAGTAACTGGGTTGTTATAGCCTCGGCATGCATAGTAGCAGTGAGGTTACTATGGACATGCCACCCTTGTTTGAGTTTCCGCTTGTGTTATTTCTCTGATATTGTTGCATGGTGCAAGCATGCATTGCATTGTTTATTTTGGGGTTTTGGGTTGGGGAATTAACTGTTGTATAGAGGGTCCTGGACTCACTGGGTAATTTTAGATTGCTCATGCCTCACCTATTTGTTTCAAGAAACCTCTAGGAGATCAGTAGGAGGCGTACAGAACGAGTCCAGAGTAGATTGTCGTTGGCTTTTGTAAAACCGGTTGGTTGTATAATATATGTATAATATTTTGGCTCTAGGCCTTGGCCGAAACTTATACTATGTTTGTAAGAATCCTTATTTTGGAATGGTATAATATATAGAGTATGTTTTGTGAAAATGGCTTGTGTTAAATGATATTAGCTTAGTCCAAGCTAACACAACTCTAAACCTTGGTACGGGTTGAGAAGCCTTAGGCCGAAGGTGTAGAGGTTCGATTGCTGAAAGTATTTAGGATTTAGTCTTTGATTCGTTCTTAGTACTAGGACCTGAATGCTCTCGGTGATCATATTGTGGCGCTTTCGGTTTATCTATGTCTAGATCAAATCGAGGGTGTTACAAATGGTGGTATCAGAGCATGGTTTATGATCATGCTCACGGGACAAGCCTTCATTATTTTATCGAGTCAAAATGAGTTGCAAAAGCCAACTAGGATAATCCGGTACGTTCCGTACATTTTAGGATTGTTGTTGAGTTTTAACTATTATTTGATGCAGAGACGTTCAGCCAGCCGGGACCGGAGAAAGGTCCCATTACAGGTTTGTTTGGGTGTTAACCCCCTATTGTGTGTTTAATTTATTGCATGATTGGTAGTTTAGTCAATAGTTGTTGATTCTACGTATTGAGAATATGTATGGTAATATAGGGTTAGTATAATATTATCTTAGCATAGGTTGTTAGATATGATAGATATTATACGAGCGTGGTGAATATGATTTGTCGTTTTGGAACCCTTGGTTAAGGGAAACGACGAACCATTTGGAGAATGAGGATTTATCGTTAAGGGGCCCCGGGGTGGGGAGACGATGAATCATTGTGTTAGAGAGGAACTTCCGTTAGTTTTATTTCCAGGTAGGATGTAAACTCACTTGTGAGAAGTGAGGGAGTTCCTAGTGGTGTTTTTGTGGTGTGGTTAGGGTTGATCATGGAGGTCTAGGGAGATCTGGCCATAGTACCCTAAACCATGTTAGAAACCTTAGGAGTGTTGGTTTAGGTCGTTTACCTTTGGTGAGAATTGGAAGAAGATGGATGAAGGGAAGGGGGGTATGAAGATGCATGGAGCAAGTGGACACCTGAAGTGAAGATCAGCGATACTGGCATATGGTGGGACTATATGGCCAAGGATAATGTGTGTGGAGTCAAGCCAAAAGAAGTGTATAGTTTATGGGAAACTATCACTTAGACTGTACCAGAAGTGAAGACCACTGTAAACTTAGGGGGGAGTTGTCACTACGGCAAGTGTTGAGTGGATAGAGAAGGTCATAGTAAAGATTGTACCTTGCTCTAAACTCAAGCGTGAAGATGTCAAAGAACTTGTCATAGTCTAAACCAAGGCGTGGTAGACTACATGATGAGATCACACAAAAGTGGTGAGACCAGCAGCGAGAAATGGTGTCATTTACTAGTGGAAAATGGCGGTATTAGTACAGTGAAAGCATGGTGGTACTAGAATGGAGTCTGAAGACGAATCTGCAACGACGAAAACGGCATGGTAACGCCCAGTGGAGTGGAAGACGTCCAAAGTCAGTTTATTCGTGCAAAATGATCCTGTGAAATGGTGCTATAGAAGTAGCAGAATCATAATGGAGTATGGTAGCAGCCGTGGATCAACCAATTAGCCATGGAGGACTAGATGGCATAACTTGTAAAGGAGAATCAAGTTAACAAGCAGAGGAAGATGGAGTCACATTCTACACTTTAGAATTCGGGACGAATTCTATGAAGTGGGGGAGAATGTAATAACCCGGACGAGAGAAGAGGACGGCCAGATCGAACGGCCAGGAGAGATAACTTTGGTCGAAAAACCAAAATCATCAGATCAACACAAGGATGACTTCGATCGATAGCGTAGGCCAAAATTAACCTTATGGCCGAAGCAGAAGAAGAAAAGCTTGATGCAACCTAAGATGGCCAAGAGAAGACCATTGCGGACGTGGAGATGACCAAAAGCGGACAAGCCAAAAGCCGAAGTTCCAGCTTCAAGGAGGAGTTGATTTGGATTGATTAATGGAGCTAAAATATGAAGAGTTGACAAACTTAGAATAATAAATCTAAGTGACTGGTCAAAAGAAGTCTGAAGAATTATCAAGAAAATCTACAAGCGTTCGAAGAAGAAGCAAAATGGTCATCTGAAGCTCGAAAGGCTAGGATAGAAGATTAACATGAGGACTAAGCTTCATTCCAACTGTGGCACATGAAGGAGAGACATTTATTTGTCAAGAAAATGAAGTTTGAAGAAGAAATAGTCGAAGTCCAAATTCGACCAATCAGACGACGACACCCAAGCAGCTACTTGACCAACTTATAACCGCAGCAGGAGATGTCTCGGTGTGACTAGTTTTCGTGGATATGGATCATCTATAATGACAAAGGAAGTTTAAAATCTTAGCCACCAAGGACGGACCAATAATGATGGCCAAAGCTGAATCTATAAAGACAAAACCAAAAGTGAATCTATAAGGACAAAACCAGCTACCATTGGGGACCAATCATGGATGGACGTGGATTGAGTCATCTATGGGACAAAAACCGTGGCTGTAACCATGAGAAGGGATAGGCTACTAATCTAAGAGATAAGTCTCGTGATTATAGCCTATGGAACAGAAGATAAGATCAAACGACACAGCCAATCCCGCATGAAGACCCAGTCTGAAAAGGAGATCAATGGAGAAAAAACCGTAACCAGCCTATGGGATAAGTCTCGTGACTATGGTCAGAGCAGAAGATAAGGGCCGTGATTATGGCCAATGGAGAGATAACAAACGGGATAAAAGCTTGAAGATAAGGGTCTTGATGATACTTATCCCGATTTCGGCCAATAACACGAAAACACCCAAACTGAAGAGATAAAGAGATGGGCATGGACTCCTATTTCGTTTTTGTGGATAAGGAGATAAGAATGGACTCCTATTACGTCCATCTAGATGAATAGATAAGCTTGGACTGCTTTTTCGTCTTCTTTGGTTCGGGGATAAGCATGGACTGCTGTTTCGTCTTCACTGGTTAGTAGATAGGAACGAATGAGTGTCACGTAGCCATTAGATGAGTTACCCACGTCCCAGGCCATCTTTCCCCTATAAATACCCCCCTGACGCCATTCTTTCAAACCATTCTCAGCGAAAGCAAAGGTAAAACGAAAATTCTAGAGAGAGAGAGGGAGAGAGTAGTGAAGAGCTAGTAAGCTCAAAGAAGAGTAGAGCTTAGGCGATCTAAAGAGGAAGGATCCCACAAAGCTAAGAGAGTCCAAGGTGAGTCCCGGTAGTATAGATTAATACTAATGAATTCTCATGCAGGTTGTAACTTAAGGATGAAACACTATGTGTGTTCATCTTAAGTTATTGTTGTTTGGTAGAGGTTCTGCTTTATAACTTTCACAAATAGGAGAACTTTGTGAAGAGTTATGGTGCAAAAATTTTATTAGGATTGCTGTATTAAATTTCACAAAAGAGGAATTTTGTGAAGAGTTATGCTGCAAAAATTGTGAATAAGTATGCCGTATTAACTTTCACATAAAGTGAGTTTTGTGAAGAATTATGCCGCAGAAATTGTTGTGATAAGTATGCCGCATTAACTATAAAAAGTTATGCCGCAGAAATGGTTATGATAACTATGTCGCATTAACTATGAAAAGTTATGCTACAAAAATTGTTGTACTACATTTTGGTGCATGTAGTGGAAGCATGATGGTGCGTGAAAGCCCATATGCTTGGAACGGATAATGTGGTGTGATCATTCACATGATCTCGTAGTGTTATGAATCTATCTGGTGTGATCATTCACATGTGGTTAGGGGGTGTATCGGCAGTCCCGCTTCCCAAACTGATTGGATACGAGAAACCCTCGTTCATGACGGGAGGAAGACTCGGAGTGACTTCGGTAGCGCCCGTGGCCGAGTAATGCATAACGATGCATGACCGATTGTTGAGCAAGGGCAATGCGGGCCGACTGTCGAGGCAAGGACATGTCGGATTGATGTTCCGGTCTATGGTCCTTTGTGGTAAGTAGGCACGGGTGTTCAAGTGAAGGGAGCTGTTAACCGATACACCGTAGAGGCCTCGTTACCCGTCTTGTACCTGATGGAGGCCTAGTGTAGTGTGTGCCTCTCATGCATAGCCAGTAGAGCTATGGTCATGATGGAGGCCTAGTGTAGTGTGTGCCTCTCATGCATAGCCAGTGGGCTACAGTCATGATTGAGGCCTAGTGTGGACATGCATAGTCAGTGGGCTAAGGTCATTTTTGTCGTTTAGGCTTAGTAACTGGGTTGCTATAGCCTCGGTATGCATAGTAACAGTGAGGTTACTATGGACATGCCACCCTTGTTTGAGTTTCCGCTTGTGTTATTTCTCTGATATTATTGCATGGTGTAAGCATGCATTGCATTGTTTATTTTGGGATTTTGGGTTGGGGAATTAACTGTTGTATAGAGGGTCCTGGAGTCACTGGGTAATCTTAGATTGCTCATGCCTCACCTATTTGTTTCAGGAAATCTCTAGGAGATCAGTAGGAGGCGTACGGACGAGTCCGGAGTAGATTGGCGTTGGCTTTTGTAAAACCGGTTGGTTGTATAATATATGTATAATATTTTGGCTCTAGGCCTTGGCCGAAACTTATACTATGTTTGTAAGAATCCTTATTTTGGAATGGTAAAATATATAGAGTATGTTTTGTGAAAATATCTTGTGTTAAATGATATTAGCTTAGTCCAAGCTTACACAACTCTAAACCTTGGTACGGGTTGAGAAGCCTTAGGCCGAAGGTGTAGAGGTTCGATTGCTGAAAGTATTTAGGATTTAGTCTTTGATTCGTTCTTAGTACTAGGACCTGAATGCTCTCGATGATCATATTGTGGCGCTTTCGGTTTATCTATGTCTAGATCAAACCGGGGGTGTTACAGTCGTTGTAATAACCCGGACGAGAGAAGAGGACGGCCAGACCGAACGACCAGGAGAGATAACTTTGGCCGAAAAATCAAAATCATCGAATCAACACAAGGATGACTTGGATCGATAGCGTAGGCCAAAATTAACCTTATGGCCGAAGCAGAAGAAGAAAATATTGATGCAACCTAAGATGGCCAAGAGAAGACCATTGCGGACGTGGAGATGACCAAAAGCGGACAAGCCAAAAGCCGAAGTTCCAGCTTCAAGGAGGAGTTGATTTGAATTGATTAATGGAGCTAAAATATGAAGAGTTGACACACTTAGAATAATAAATCTAAATGACTGGTCAAAAGAAGTCTGAAGAATTATCAAGAAAATCTACAAGCGTTCGAAGAAGAAGCAAAATGGTCATCTGAAGCTCGAAAGGCTCGGGTAGAAGATTAACATGAGGACTAAGCTTCATTCCAACAGTGGCACATGAAGGAGAGACATTTATTTGTCAAGAAAATGAAGTTTGAAGAAGAAATAGTCGAAGTCCAAATTCGACCAATCAGACGACGACATCCAAGCAGCTACTTGACCAACTTCTAACCGCAGCAGGAGATGTCTCGGTGTGACTAGTTTTCGTGGATATGGATCACATCTATAATGACAAAAGAAGTTTAAAGTCTTAGCCACCAAGGACGGACCAATAATGATGGCCAAAGCTGAATCTATAAAGACGAAACCAAAGGTGAATCTATAAAGACAAAACCAGCCACCATTGGGGACCAATCTTGGATGGTCGTGGATTGAGTCATCTATGGGACAAAAACCGTGGCTGTAACCATGAGAAGGGATAGGCTACTAATCTAAGAGATAAGTCTCGTGATTATAGCATATGGAACAGAAGATAAGATCAAACGACACAGCCAATCCCGCACGAACACCCAGTCTGAAAAGGAGATCAATGGAGACAAAACGGTAACCAGGCTATGGGATAAGCCTCGTGACTATGGTCAGAGCAGAAGATAAGGGCCGTGATTATGGCCAATGGAGAGACAACACACAGGATAAAAGCTTGAAGATAAGGGTCTTGTTGATACTTATCCCGATTTCGGCCAATAACGCGAAAACACCCAAACTGAAGAGATAAAGAGATGGGCATGGACTCCTATTTCGTTTTTGTGGATAAGGAGATAAGAATGGACTCCTATTACGTCCATCTAGATGAAGAGATAAGCTTGGACTGCTGTTTTGTCTTCTTTGGTTCGGAGATAAGCATGGACTGCTGTTTCGTCTTCACTGATTAGTAGATAGGAACGAATGAGTGTCACGTAGCCATTGGATGAGCTACCCACGTCCCAGGCCATCATTACCCTATAAATACCCCTTGAGGCCATTCTTTCAAACCATTCTCAGCCAAAGCAAAGGTAAAACAAAAATTCTAGAGAGAGAGAGGGAGAGAGTAGTGAAGAGCTAGTAAGCTCAAAGAAGAGTAGAGCTTAGGCGATTAAAAGAGGAAGGATCCCACTAAGCTAGGATAGTCCAAGGTGAGTTCCGGTAGTATAGATTCATACTAAGAATTCCTATGCAGGTTGTAGCTTAAGGATGAAACACTATGTGTGTGTGTTCATCTTAAGTTATTGTTGTTTGGTAGAAATTCTGCTTTATAAATTTCACAAATAGGAGAGTTTTGTGAAGAGTTATGCTGCAGCAATTTTATTAGGTATGCCGTATTAACTTTCACAAAAAGTGAGTTTTCTGAAGAGTTATGCTGCAGAAATTGTTGTGATAAGTATGCCGCATTAACTATGAAGAGTTATGCCGCAGAAATAGTTGTAATAAGTATGCCGCATTAACTATGAAGAGTTATGCCGCAGAAATTGTTGTACTACATGTTGGTGCATGTAGTAGAAGCATGATGGTACGTGAAAGCCCATATGCTTCGAACGGATCATGTGGTGTGATCATTCACATGATCTCGTAGTGTTGTGAATCCATCTGGTGTGATCATTCACATGTGGTTAGGGGGTGTATCGGCAGTCCCGCTTCCCAAACTGATTGGATACGAGAAACCCTCGGTTCATGATGGGAAGAAGACTCGGAGTGACTTGGGTAGCGCCCATGGCCGAGTAATGCATGACGATGCATGACCGATTGTCGAGCAAGGGCAATGTGGGCCGACTGTCAAGGCAAGGACATGTCAGATTGATGTTCCAGTCTATGGTCCTTTGTGGTAAGTAGGCACGGGTGTTCAAGTGGAGGGAGCTGTTAACCGATACACCGTAGAGGCCTCGTTACCTGTTTTGTGCCTCTCATGCATAGCTAGTAGAGCTATGGTCATGATGGAGGCCTAGTGTAGTGTGTGCCTCTCATGCATAGCCAGTAGAGCTATGGTCATGATGGAGGCCTAGTGTAGTGTGTGCCTCTCATGCATAGCCAGTAGAGCTATGGTCATGATGGAGGCCTAGTGTAGTGTGTGCCTCTCATGCATAGGCAGTGGGCTACAGTCATGATTGAGGCCTAGTGTGGACATGCATAGCCAGTGGGCTAAGGTCATGTTTGTGGTTTAGGCTTAGTAACTGGGTTGCTATAGCCTCAGCATGCATAGTAACAGTGAGGTTACTATGGACATGCCATCCTTGTTTGAGTTTCCGCTTGTGTTATTTCTCTGATATTGTTGCATGGTGTAAGTATGCATTGCATTTTTTATTTTGGGGTTTTGGGTTGGGGAATTAACTGTTGTATAGAGGGTCCTGGACTCACTGGGTAATCTTAGATTGCTCATGCCTCACCTATTTGTTTCAGGAAATCTCTAGGAGATCAGTAGGAGGCGTACGGAACGAGTCCGGAGTAGATTGGCGTTGGCTTTTGTAAAAACGGTTGGTTGTATAATATATGTATAATATTTTGGCTCTAGGCCTTGGCCGAAACTTATACTACGTTTGTAAGAATCCTTATTTTGGAATGGTATATATAATATATAGAGTATGTTTTGTGAAAATGGCTTGTGTTAAATGATATTAGCTTAGTCCAAGCTAACACAACTCTAAACCTTGGTACGGGTTGAGAAGCCTTAAGCCGAAGGTGTAGAGGTTCGATTTCTGAAAGTATTTAGGAGTTAGTTTTTGATTCGTTTTTAGTACTAGGACCTGAATGCTCTGGGTGATCATATTGTGGTGCTTTCGGTTTATCTATATCTAGATCAAACCGGGGGTGTTACAAATGGTGGTATCAGAGCATGGTTTATGATCATGTTCACGGGACAAGCCTTCAATGTTTTATCGAGTCAAAAAGAGTCGCAAAAGCCAACTAGGATAATCCGGTACGTTCTGTACATTTTAGGATTGTTGTTGAGTTTTAACTATTATTTGATGCAGAGATGTTCAGCCAGCCGGGACCGGAGAAAGGTCCCATTACAGGTTTGTTTGGGTGCTAACCCCCTATTGTGTGTTTAATTTATTGCATGATTGATAGTTTAGTCAATAGTTGTTGATTCTACGTATTGAGAATACGTATGGTAATATAGGGTTAGTATAATATTATCTTAGCATAGGTTGTTAGATATGATAGATATTATACGAGCGTGGTGAATAGGATTTGTTGTTTTGGAACCCTTGGTTAAGGGAAACGACGAACCATTTGGAGAATGAGGATTTATCGTTAAGGGGCCCCGAGGTGGGGAGACGATGAATCATTGTGTTAGAGAGGAACTTCCGTTAGTTTTATTTCCAGGTAGGATGTAAACTCACTTGTGAGAAGTGAGGGAGTTCCTAGTGGTGTTTTTGTGGTGTGGTTGGGGTTGATCATGGAGGTCTAGGGAGATCTGGCCATAGTATCCTAAACCATGTTAGAAACCTTAGGAGTGTTGGTTTAGGTCGTTTACCTTTGGTGAGAATTGGAAGAAGATGGATCAAGGGAAGAGGGGTATAAAGATGCATGGAGCAAGTGGACACCTGAAGTGAAGATCAGCGATACTGGCATATGGTGGGACTATATGGCCAAGGATAATGTGTGTGGAGTCAAGCCAAAAGAAGTGTATAGTTTATAGGAAACTATCACTTAGACTGTACCAGAAGTGAAGACCACTGTAAACTTAGGGGGAGTTGTCACTACAGCAAGAGTTGAGTGGGTAGAGAAGGTCATAGTAAAGATTGTACCTTGCTCTAAACTGAAGCGTGAAGATGTCAAAGAACTTGTCATAGTCTAAACCAAGGCGTGGTAGACTACATGATGAGATCACACAAAAGTGGTGAGACCAGCAGCGAGAAATGGTGTCATTTACTAGTGGAAAACGGCGGTATTAGTACAGTGAAAGCATGGTGGTACTAGAATGGAGTCTGAAGACGAATCTGCAACGACGAAGACGGCGTGGTAACGCCCAGTGGAGTGGAAGACGCCCAAAGTAAGTATATTCGTGCAAAATGATACTGTGAAATGGTGCTATAGAAGTAGCAGAATCATAATGGAGTGTTGTAGCAGCCGTGGATCAACCAATTAGCCATGGAGGGCTAGATGGCATAACTTCTAAAGGAGAATCAAGTTAACAAGCAGAGGAAGATGGAGTCACATTCTACACTTTAAAATTCGGGACAAATTCTATGAAGTGGGGGAGAATGTAATAACCCGGACGAGAAAAGAGGACGGCCAGACCGAACGGCCTTGAGAAATAACTTTGGCCGAAAAACCAAAATCATCAGATCAACACAAGGATGACTTGGATCGATAGCGTAGGCCAAAATTAACCTTATGGCTGAAGCAGAAGAAGAAAAGCTTTACGCAACCTAAGATGACCAAGAGAAGACCATTGCGGACGTGGAGATGACCAAAAGCGGACAAGCCAAAAGCCGAAGTTCCAGCTTCAAGGAGGAGTTGATTTGGATTGATTAATAGAGCTAAAATATGAAGAGTTGACACACTTAGAATAATAAATCTAAGTGACTGGTCAAAAGAAGTGAAGAATTATCAAGAAAATCTACAAGCGTTCGAAGAAGAAGCAAAATGGTCATCTGAAGCTCGAAAGGCTTGGATAGAAGATTAACATGAGGACTAAGCTTCATTCCAACAGTGGCACATGAAGGAGAGACATTTATTTATCAAGAAAATGAAGTTTGAAGAACAAATAGTCGAAGTCCAAATTCGACCAATCAGACAACGACACCCAAGCAATTACTTGACCAACTTATAACCGCAGCAGTAGATGTCTCGGTGTGACAAGTTTTCGTGGATATGGATCACATCTATAATGAAAAAGGAAGTTTAAAGTCTTAGCCACCAAGGACGGACCAATAATGATGGCCAAAGCTGAATCTATAAAGACGAAACCAAAGGTGAATCTATAAGGACAAAACCAGCCACCATTGGGGACCAATCATGGATGGACGTGAATTGAGTCATCTATGCGACAAAAACCGTGGCTGTAACCATGAGAAGGGATAGGATACTAATCTAAGAGATAAGTCTCGTGATTATAGCCTATGGAACAGAAGATAAGATCAAACGACACAGCCAATCCCGCACGAACACCCAATCTGAAAAGGAGATCAGTGGAGACAAAACCGTAACCAGGCTATGGGATAAGCCTCGTGACTATGGTCAGAGCAGAAGATAAGGGCCGTGATTATGGCCAATGGAGAGACAACACACGGGATAAAAGCTTGAAGATAAGGGTCTTGTTGATACTTATCCCGATTTCGGCCAATAACGCGAAAACACCCAAACTGAAGAGATAAAGAGATGGACATGGACTCCTATTTCGTTTTTGTGGATAAGGAGATAAGAATGGACTCCTATTACGTCCATCTAGATGAAGAGATAAGCTTGGACTGCTGTTTCGTCTTCTTTGGTTCGGGGATAAGCATGGACTGCTGCTTCGTCTTCACTGATTAGTAGATAGGAACGAATGAGTGTCACGTAGCCATTGGATGAGCTACCCACGTCCCAGGCCATCCTTCCCCTATAAATACCCCCCTGAGGCCATTCTTTCAAACCATTCTCAGCCAAAGCAAAGGTAAAACGAAAATTCTAGAGAGAGAGAGGGAGAGAGTAGTGAACAGCTAGTAAGCTAAAAGAAGAGTAGAGCTTAGGCGATCTAAAGAGGAAGGATCCCACTAAGCTAGGAGAGTCCAAGGTGAGTTCCGGTAGTATAGATTCATACTAATCAATTCTTATGCAGGTTGTAGCTTAAGGATGAAACACTATGCGTGTGTGTTCATCTTAAGTTATTGTTGTTTGGTAGAAGTTCTGCTTTATAACTTTCACAAATAGGATAGTTTTGTGAAGAGTTATGCTGCAGCAATTTTATTAGGTATGCCGTATTAACTTTCACAAAAAATGAGTTTTGTGAAGAGTTATGCTGCAGAAATTATTGTGATAAGTATGCCGCATTAACTATAAAGAGTTATGCCGCAGAAATGGTTGTAATAAGTATGCCGCATTAACTATGAAGAGTTATGCCGCAGAAATTGTTGTACTACATGTTGGTGCATGTAGTGGAAGCACGATGGTGCGTGAAAGCCCATATGCTTGGAGGCCTCGTTACCTGTTTTGTGCCTCTCATGCATAGCCAGTAGAGCTATGGTCATGATGGAGGCCTAGTGTAGTGTGTGCTTCTCATGCATAGTCAGTAGAGCTATGGTCATGATGGAGGCCTAGTGTAGTGTGTGCCTCTCATACATAGCCAGTAGAGCTATGATCATGATGGAGGCCTAGTGTAGTGTGTGCCTCTCATGCATAGCCAGTGGGCTACAGTCATGATTGAGGCCTAGTGTGGACATACATAGCCAGTGGGCTAAGGTCATGTTTGTGGTTTAGGCTTAGTAACTGGGTTGCTATAGCCTCGGCATGCATAGTAACAATGAGGTTACTTTGGACATGCCACCCTTGTTTGAGTTTCCGCTTGTGTTATTTCTCTGATATTGTTGCATGGTGTAAGCATGCATTGCATTGTTTATTTTGGGGTTTTGGGTTGGGTAATTAACTGTTGTATAGAGGGTCCTGGACTCACTGGGTAATCTTAGATTGCTCATGTCTCACCTATTTGTTTCAGAAAATCTCTAGGAGATCAGTAGGAGGCGTACGGAACGAGTCCGAAGTAGATTGGCGTTGGCTTTTGTAAAACCGGTTGGTTGTATAATATATGTATAATATTTTGGCTCTAGGCCTTGGCCGAAACTTATACTATGTTTGTAAGAATCCTTATTTTAGAATGGTATAATATATAGAGTATGTTTTGTGAAATTGGCTTGTGTTAAATGATATTAGCTTAGTCCAAGCTAACACAACTCTAAACCTTGGTACGGGTTGAGAAGCCTTAGGCCGAAGGTGTAGAGGTTCGATTGCTGAAAGTATTTAGGATTTAGTCTTTGATTCGTTCTTAGTTCTAGGACCTGAATGCTCTCGGTGATCATATTGTGGTGCTTTCGGTTTATCTATGTCTAGATCAAACCGGGGGTGTTACAGTCGTGGCCTTTGACTTGCAGTTGTTCGACTTGAAAACACCATGGACCCGCCAATCTCTTGACTTCCACTTCCAACCACCAACACAAAACATCCCAACTGTTCTAAAAACTCAGGTTACACCTTTATAAGGATAACAAATAATTTGTGGGTTTAAGAGAATATCAAATCGGAGCTCCGAGATCACATAGAAAATTAGGTCAGCAGAAAGATGAGCTAATATGGATTTTTATTAAGAAACAGCTGAACCTTGAGAAAGGCTGCCTACGTACCCTTTAGAAGGGATCAAGCCAGTCATAGTTCGTTATACGAGAGTTCGATAGACGAAATCTAGAGAGAATTAGGTCTTCTCCAAGTGTGGAGATTCTGGGATGATTGGAAGATATTCTGAGAAGTGAACGACTTCTTTATTTACAGTCTGACAAGGTCGGTCTTTGTGATAACTTCCCCTGTTGAAAATAGGAAAACTTCCTTTTTTAATAAGGCCGACCTCCCGTCTTTTTTGGAATTTAGTTAGATAAATGGAGATTCCCATTTATTTGGCCGACCTAAATATTTTTTAGGGTTTTGAAATGGGCATACCTTAATTGATGTAAGGCTTTAGAGATGGTACAAATTTCATCTCTAACAGTAAGTCCCCCCCCTTCGCCAAGTAAGTTTATCGAGTTTGGCGAATTTAAAGGAGGTAGCTCGACATGAATTGAGATCGGACCATTCCTAGAGTTAGAAAAAATGAAGCATCATTTCTCTAAGATTTTTCAGGTCGGCCATTTGATGGCGTATAGTTTTCAAGATTGGCGCGTATAGTGAAATTTGCCGGCATGAATTGAAGTATAACGAGCTAAGGAACTCTGCTTGATATATACTTGGATGCGAGACTATGCTCGGCTTATTCTATGATATGATTGCGAGGTTTGCTCGACCTTTGTTAGAGTCGACTACGAACGTGCGATGCGATATCAGCTTTAAATTATTCGTATGACTTAATATTTCTAAGTCTGAATGTAAACCGGCGAGATGAGGTCGGCTTTATTTTTTTATATGAACTTAGAAATTTTTCAAAGTCGAATCCAATGTGCGATCAGGTCGGCTTAATAGTTTTGCATGACTTAGGAGTGCAGAACAGGTTCCGACTTAAAGAAAGTGTGAATACAAACGTGAGAGAGGTTCGGCTTACATTTGTTTGTACCATTTAATTTCTAAGTGTGACTACTAATATGCGAATCAGGTCGGCATTTTTTTATTAATACCACTTAGAAATATCCAGGTCGAATATAAAGTGCAAGACTGGCATGGCTTACTACTGTTATATGACTTGGACTTTGCGAAATAGATCGGCTTATATGCAGGTTAACTGCGGCGTTTGTACGCGTGCAAGACGGGTCTTGGCTTTTAGTTTGCCGAGCTAAGTGGACCAGACTTAGCTATAGGCATATCGAACGTTTGGCCAGAACGTCGATGTGTAGACAATTGGTAGATGACGAGTTGATGGTAGTGTGACATGTCGAACAGTGTCAATAGGTCGGCTTGAATTACGATCAAATGTTAGATCAGATTTATTTTCGACCATGTGAGGTCGGCTTGGATTGCGGTCAGATGTTAGATCGGCTTTATTTGCGACCATGTGAGATCGGCTTGGAAAAGCAAAGTAGATCGTTGCTGAAATTAAACGTTTTATTCTGCTGACAGAATATTTTTTCTATAAATTTTTCAATGGATGAGCTGATAGGCCGATATGATAATGAATGAGCTGATAGGCCGATCCGATAATGGATAAGCTGATAGGCTGATCTGATAATGGATGAGCTGATAGGCCGACCTGATAATGGATGAGCTGATAGGCCGATCTGATAATGAATGAGCTGATATGCCGACCTGATAATGTAAGAGCTGATAAGCCGATCTGATAATGTATGAGCTGATAGGCCGACCTGATAATGGATGACCTGATAGGCCGATCTGATAATAAATGAGCTGATAGGCCGACCTGATAGGCCGATCTGATACATTTGGAATGACGAAGGAACTTTAAAAGCGATGATCTGAAGTAGAGTGATCCAAAGAAGACGACCTGATATACAGGTGACGACCTGGTTTAAAGGATATGAGTTGAGATGTGAGAACGACGAGCTGGAAGATCGACGATCTGACGAGCTGATATTGAAGACCGACGACCTCATATATGAAATAGACGACCTGACGAGCTGGGAAGTTGAGGTTGAAGAACAACGACCTCAGATGTGAGGTCGATGACCTGGCGAGCTGTGAAGCTGAGATTGAAGACCGATGACCTCAGATGTGAGATCGACGACCTGACGACCTCAGATGTGAGATCGACGACCTGACGAGCTGTGAAGCTGAGATTGAAGATCGACGACTTCAGATGTGAGATCGACGACCTGACGAGTTGGGAAACTGAGATTAAAGACCGACAACATCGATGTGAGATCGACAACCTGACGAGCTGGGAAGCTGAGATTGAAGACCGGCGACCTCGGATGTGAGATCGATGACCTGACGAGCTGAGAAGCTGATATTGAAGACTGACGACCTCATATGTGAGATCGACGACCAGACGAGCTGCTTAAACTAAAGAATTATTTAAGCAGACGAGCTGTTGGGAGAGCTCGTCTAAAGGAGAGCTGAGCAAGGGCGAATCAAAGAGGGCGACCAGACAAGATGTCAAAACTAACGGATTGTTTAAGCAGACGAGCTGTTGGGAGGGCTCGTCTAAAAGGAGAGCTAAGCAAGGGCGAATCAAAGAGGACGACCTGAAGGGATCTGAAAGCCACAGTCTGATTTAAAGACGACAGTCTGGAGCGAGTTGATGACTGATTTGAAACTAGCATTTTAGAGTAGATGAGTTAAAGAATAGCCATCTGAAGCAAAGCAAGCTGAGAGTTTGAGCATAATCTAGCTTGGTAGGGCTAGCGTCCCTTTTTTTTATAACTTCGGGTCTCATCGGGGACTGGGCCGTTCAGCTAGACGATCTGAAGAGATCCTGAGCTGTGGGATTGGCGAGTTCGCTAGCTGCAAGAGCTGACGAGCTAACGAGCTGATTTGCAGAGAACCAATAATTAGAGAGAGAGCTGATGAGCTGTACAGCTACGAGGGCTGACGAGCTAAATAATTAGGGTTCCCCGATCTTGGTGTTGTGACCCTCTGAATTTGACAATTCTCTTGTTCCCCACAGACGGCGCCAACTGTAAAAACTCAGGTTACACCTTTAGAAGGATAACAAAGAATTTGTGGATTTAAGAGAATATCAAATCGGAGCTCGAGATCACATAGAAAATTAGGTCATCGGAAAGATGAGCTAATATGGATTTTTATTAAGAAACAGTTGAACCTTGAGAAAGGCTGTCTACGTACCCTTTAGAAGGGATCAAGCAGTCGTAGTTCGTTATACGAGAGTTCAATAGACGAAATCTAGAGAGAATTAGGTCTTCTCCAAGTGTGGAGATTCTGGGATGATTGGAAGATATTCTGAGAAGTGAATGACTTCTTTATTTATAGTTCGACAAGATCGGTCTTTGTGATAACTTCCCCTGTTGAAAATAGGAAAACGTTCTTTTTTAATAAGGCCGACCTCCCGCCTTTTTTGGAATTTAGTTAGACAAATGCTGATTTCTATTTATTTAGCCGACCTAAATATTTTTTAGGGTTTTGAAGTGGGCCTATCTTAATTGATGCAGGGCTTTAGAGATGGTACAAATTTCATCTCTAACAACAGTGGCTTTCAAAATGTTCTCAATCGGGACCCCCTCTACTTCATCATCCCAAGTTGGGAACATATCCTCCATGGCCTTCACAGTAAAGTTGTTGAAACTATCCTGCCAAAATTCAGAAGATATAAGTAAGAGAGAAGAAGTCTACACAAGAGGTATAAAAAAAAAGTCTACACAGGAAGTCTACATAAGATGTCTACACATGAAGTCTACCTAAGAATTTTACACAAGAAGTCTGCCTAAAAAGTCTACACAAGAAGTCTGGCTAAGAAGTCTACACAAGAAGGCGAATTGAATGCATTTTTACCTGTTTTAGTAGAGCCTCATTGATGTATTTTCGTCTTCTGCAACTGCTGTAAGCCAGAACCGGTGGAGTTGGGTTGTTGGAGAATGAATTACTGTACTCAGCTCCGAAATCCGTCAAAGCATAATAACCCAGACTTATAGCACTTCAGCAAACCCCACTAGCGTATGTGCGCTGTTCATATTTGCTTTTTTCACAGACTCAATGAGAGTCTTGAAAGCCACTCTTCCCCACAGGTAAATTTCAAATAGTCTTGCCATGTTAGCCCGTGTGGGTGAGTCTCTTCTGCGTGCCTCAATGAATCCAGTGTAGATGGTTAAATATCATAACTGAAGCCTATCCTCCCATGTCCAGGCTCCAACATACGTATACGCATTCGTAAGTTCTTCAACACTGGGACCAACCTCTATATTAACGCCAAGCTTTTATCAAAATTCTCTCGTATCAGGGGTAACATCAGCTTGTAGATCCTCCAGTTCTGCAATGTACTCACAGTTGAGACTAGTGAGGTCTTCAAACTCATTCAGTGAGAATCCAATGGGTTTACACCTATCAAACTCCATACCTCGTACTTCTTCTTGCACTGAAGCTAAAAACCGAGTAGGAAGTGAACCACCCTCGATGCCCATCCAAATTTCAGTTTGTAGAACTTTAGAAATACGCCCAGCTATGATTCTAGCAGCTCTTCCAATTCATCCGTTCTCAGTACTGCATCCAAGCCAGGAAACAACTTCGAGTCGTTGCTGTATTAGCCATGCTTTTACCCGGCAGAGGCTCATCTCCTTTTGTGTATAATCTCTTTGGGAATTGGGGCTTCTCCATCCTGCTAAACAAATGGGCAAGCCAAAGCAAACTTCTAAAAATTAATGTATGCGACTGAAGTCTGAACCCGGAAGTCTACGAAAAAGTAGTCTACATAAAACCTAAGATACAATATAAGCTTAGCAATGGCACTGTAAAATTACTGTTTAAAACCCTGAAATAAATGAAACAACTCAAAGCCAACATAGACAAGCAAGAGCATCTTTGAAATCTGTAAAACCAAACAAAAACTCTTATATTTTGACATGAAATTAACAGATATGACATAGAAAGGGGATATTTATCCAGTGATGGAAACAAGCAGCGACTATTATATCTAGGGTAAAAATTATGTCATAGAGAATGGGGGATAAAGAAAAAATACCGGCGAGGAATGAAAGCGAATAAAATCAGTGTGAAGATTGGATAGGCATGAAGGCAAAAATGGCAGCAATGATATAAAATCAACAGCGAGGAGAAAGAGATATACGAAAAATTGATTAAGAGAGAGGAACAAAGATAAGAGGTAAATATACTGTGCAGAGATATACAGAAGATGGTGAGTGAGATATATGAACAGAGATTACCTGCGGTGATGGTGTGAAGAGGCGGCAGCGACGGAGATGGAGATCGTGTAGAGGCGATAGAAATGGCGATGGTGACAAAGAGACTTTGAAGATGTGTTTTAGAGAAAATTAGGGTTTGTTAGATTGTGAAATTTACCAACAAATTGGGTTTAGTAAATTCTGGTTCCGACCAATTTTGTTAAATATTTAGTAATCCTGCTTGGTTTAATTCAAATTGTAGACTTTTTTAGACGTCTACAATCGAAGTCTACAAGAGAAGTATACTTATTTGATTTGATTGCCATTCACACCGGTTTATTATGGTTCCCCCCCCCCCCTGCCCCCCCCCCCCCCCCCAAAAGTTAAATAATTTGGTATTTCCTCTTGGTTTAATTCCAATTGCAGAATTCTTTAGACATCAACAATCAAAGTCTACAAGAGAAGTCTACTTATTTGATTCAATTGCCATTAACGCCGGTTTATTATGGTTCTGGCCGAATAAGTTAAATAATTTGGTATTTCCGCTTACTTTTATTCAAATTGCAAACTTTTTTAGACGTCTACAATCAAAATCTACAAGAGAAGTCTATTTATTTGATTTGATTGCCATTTGCACCGGTTTATTCTGGTTCTCGTCTAATGAGTTAAATAATTTGGTATCCGCTTGGTTTTATTCTAATTGCAGACTTATTTATATGTCTACAATCAAAGTCTACAAGAGAAGTCTACTAATTTGATTTGATTGCCATCTGCGCTGGTTTATTATGGTTCCCGCCCAATAATTTAAATAATTTGGTATTCCCGCTTGGTTTTATTTGAATTGCAGACTTCTTTAGGCGTCTACAATCGAAGTCTTCTAGAGAAGTCTACTTATCTGGTAAGACACTGCAATTTACCCACAAATTTGGTTTGGTAAATTCTGGTTCCCATCCATTTTGTTAAATAATTTATAATTCCCACATGTTTAATTTGAATTGCAGACTTGTTTAGAAGTCTACAAAAGAATTTTCTACAGAAGTCTACATAAGAAGTCTTAATAAGAAGTCTACATAAGTAGTCTGCCAACGAAGTCTCTTTATTTTACCGAGTACAGAAATACACATATTTTTGGAATCTCATTCATGTAGATGAATTTCAAGAACTACAATGATATACTAAGATCTACTTAAGCTAGCACAAAAGTAGATGATAAAAACTACAAGGACTAGAGAAGGAACAATCACATTCCTCAGCTTGAGGCATCTGAAATGCTTCTTCTCTAGAATTAGCTCTTTTAGTTGAGCTCTGCCTCAACCTGATTATGTGCCTCCTGCCCATCACCATTTTGGAAGACATGAATGTAGTTTCCTTGGTTGTCCAAGGCATTGAAATTCCTCCATCATTACCTTATCCCACCACTTGACTAGATGAGGGGTTCATACTGTACAAGAAAAACAGAATATATACAAATTTTTTCTGTACTAAAACAATTTTGTTCAAAAAAAAAAAACACTAAAACAGTCTCATTACCTTATAATCCTTGCATCCAAAGAACATCCTTCCAGGATATTCGTCCGTACTGTCCACTGGTCTCATCACGGTAAGCAAACTGCAGTAGCATCTGTTAGAAATTCTAAAATTCATAGATCGACACAAATGAGTATATTTCACTTCTGGTTCTCCGTTACTCCACAACTTTCTAGAGTACTTGAAGGTTGACTGTAGCTGTATCGCCCCATTCCTATGTTCGAATATGGAAACATATCTGCAACAAAGAAAAGGGAAATGTTGATACTCACATTATAAATCCGAGATGAGGAAGACCAGATGAAGATCCACAGACAGAAAAATATGAACACAGCAAAAGAATTAGACAAACAGCTTACCACTACCACAAAAGGCAAGGAAGAGGAGGTTGACGGCGAGAGAGAGAGGAGGGAGATTTGATTGACGGCAAGAGAGGAAAGAGATGAGATTCACGGCAAGAGAGGAGAGAGAGGAGAGGGAGGTGACGTTTTAGAGAGAGAGAGAGAGATTTTCTTTTTAACACAATTAGGTTAAACTCCGCTTATATATGAAGGTAAAGTTTTCGGTTCAGTTAAAAAGAATTTGGTTCCGGCCTAGTTAAAAAAATTGAAATTTCCGCTTAGTTTATTTTGAACATCAGACTTCTTTTGATGTCTACAAATAAAGTTTTCTAATGATGTTTTTTTTTTAACTCTAAAACCTAAATCAAATATTTTAATTTTGTTACCATAAACCTAAACATTAATTTTTTTACTATATTCAAAATTTAAAAGTTAAAAGAACAATGATATGGACATAAATCATTAACCAAACCATAAACTATGATTCATATAGAATTTGTGTTTACACTAACAATTACATTTTTATACCTTAAACTTTAAACTTTAAATCCTAACTCTTTTGAACCTTAAATCTGAATCCTTTACAACTTTATACTTACGAAACTTATAAATTAATTTATTTTCATAAAATTTTGTTTAATATAGATGTGAATTGTCTATGTTTTGGTTATGTTTATAATTTTTTTATCATAATATTTTTTATAAATTAAAATTTTGTTATTTATTAGATTTCTTTAGTTGATTTCTGAGGGTTGTATTTTATTGTATTCTAATCTAATTTATCTTTCTTCATTTAAATTGATTCATACAAATTTTATTTTCTATAAATGCTAAATATATATGTTTTAGTTATATTTACCAATTACTTAGAATTTTTTTTTAATTTTCTAATTAAAATTTTAAAAATAATTATGTAGTAGACTTCTTGTGAAGTCTACACAGTTGTGAAGTCTACACAGTTGTGAACTTTACACCAGTAGACTTTTTTAACGGTCTACACCAGTAGATTTCTTTACGAGTTTATAAAAATCAACTTTTTAGCAATTTATAATAGTAGACTTCCAAAAGATAAAACAGTAACTATAGCGAACATTTTTTGTTTAATCATAAAGAACTGAGCAATAATTTTACTACTCATTAAAGTTAGTTTTACCAAACATGCAATATAAGATCTATACATTTAAAAAATCTAATTTTAGATTATTCTCAGCAATTTCTCTTTCTTTAAGCTTGATATTTATTTCTTGACTATATATATATATATATATATATATATATTGTTAGAGGGGAAATTAACATATTTTCTAAAAGGCTTTCTCTAGCAGTAATCTAAGCCCATCAAGATTAGGAGGACTACGCCGACCTAGCTCGGATAAAAGAAAAACTCTTAAAGATAACCTTCAAAGACCGGAAACATTGGATCAACTCGAGGGATAAAGGAGAATTTTCATATTCTTCGGAGAATAAGGGATATTTCCGTATCGCAAATATGGAAATATTCACCAAAGGTAAAAAGAAAAAGGAGTTCGGAGCAAGCGACCTCCTATCCCTATAAATAAGAAGACCCTGAAGCTAAGAAGAAGAACTCATACAATCTAGAGAGCAGCAGAGCTAAAACCAGAGACTCCAACGCTTTCTAGTTTACTTCGCAAACACCTTCTTTCACTTCGGCATAACCTCTCGGTTATCCCATTCTTTGTAATCGTTTCGCTTATTGCTATTAATAAAAGATCTTATTCTCTGAAACTCACAACTGTTAATCAAAACCCTAATGATGATTTTCTGGTTCAATATATATATATATATATTTATATACATTAAAGAGTTAATCAGCCATATCTAAAAAAGAAACAGAATATAATTAAACAACAGTAATGAATTTTCATTATATGCAATAGAAAGGAAAGAAAAATTTCATACTGTTGAAATATTTTTAATTTATGTTGAAAAGTTTTGAGATAAAATAACAGAAATTGATTACATACAGTAGTTTCTCACAACCATATAATGACTGATTGCAGATATCATGTTGAAATATTTTAATTTATGTGGAAAAGTTTTGAGACAAAATAACAGAGAAATAGAGATATCTGCAATCCGTCATTATATGGTTGCGAGAAACTACTGTATGTAAGCAATTTTTCATTAATATGGGACACGTCATTTTGTAGAATATTATCGTTGTTTTTACATGACATGTTAACATATATTATGATATACTAGATAAGTATCCGCGTGATGCGCGGATATTTTTTCACAAAATAATTTTAAAAAAAGTGTAGTTACAATTTATTTTATCGTATATTTAAATTTTTTTAAAGGATATTGTGTATTTGAATATACATATAATACATATTTACATATTATGTGGATATTAACTATATATGTGATCAATGATTTATGGATAAGAAAATATGAAATATATTATACCTTGTATGTATAGAATATATTAAATGGATATAGTGCAAATCAGAAATGTACTATATAACAAAAATTAATTAGAGAAATTCTTCAAGCACAACATAGATAGAAACAACTCTTTTTAACAGGTCATACTTGTTCACGGCGTATATTTACACAATAACAATGCCATGGTTTTATATTTTTATGAACTTAAATAATCGAATTATAATTCTAATTTATACAGCTGCATTAAATATTTTAAAATTATCAATAGAGCAAGCTTGAATAAAATAAATTATCAAATAATTATTAGTTTATAAAAAAATTGTTTTAAAGTTTATTATAATATTGTATAAATTTTTTTTCTAACTTTTTAAGGTTGAAAATATCAAATAATTGTTATTTTTATATTTGTATAATTGTTTTTATAATAATATCTTATAATATTAATTAAAAATAAGAAAACACTCTTAAATATAGAACATAAATTTTGTTAATGATTTTTAAAAACTACTACAAAATAGATATTCAATAATTATTTTTGGATATTATGTATATATTGTTATTAAAATATATTATATAATTCTTTATATTTAATACATTAAATTTATGCATTAACTGTATTTTACATAATTTGTATCATTATATTTTAAAAAATAACACATATTATTTCTACAATAAACCAAAATGATGAGATGGCATTCATACGAAGATAGTTGACCATCTTTTATAGTATAGATATATCATGGTATCATAGAATTGTTGTTTCGCTTGATATTTCAAGATATAAACATTATGTACTCCATATATTTTTTTCCTTTCTATAGTCAACAAAGTGGGTCCCTTTTGTGTATCTGAATACTACGCGGCTTAATGGCGCATGTAAATGTTTTTGGAAAGAAAAAGGGAATTTTTTTCAACGTGCACGTTCTTCCTTTCTATTTCTGTTCTTCTCTTGTGCATTAACGCGTATCACTCAAATATATATATTCTTTTATGTTTTTTTTGGGTATTATTGTTAAGAAGTTTTATATAAGATGTTTCAAAGATTTTGTTTTGTTTTGTTTAATATTTACAAGTTCATATGCAAAAATTATATATTTTAATATGTTGTATTCTTGGGTTATTTCATCAATAAAAATATATAAAAAAGAAAAAGAAAAAGAAAAAGAGATAGGAAAGATGATGTCTCTATATTATATCGATTAGTCATGTAGAGGCAAGTTTGGAATATTGAATTTTAAACAGCACAAGAATAGCATTATTGTTAGATCGCAAATAATAGTAAAATCAGGTGCAAAAAAAGTCACGATCTAATTAAACCTGTCTTATAAATTCTACTACGCTAGATTGAAATAGAAACTTTTACTTTCCATTTCTTACTTACATCGACACGTGGTAAGTTTTCCAGCCAATAGATTAACACATTATCGTGGATAGTGAATACAGCTAGGTGTTAAGAACTGAGGGGTTGTTCCTCCTAACCTAAGTAACAAAGACTTGAAGTTACCTCCACTAAGTTACCTCCTGCTTCGTCCAACCCATCTCTGCTTCGTCCTGGTCAGTGAAAGACTTGAAGTTACCTCCACTAAGTGAGTGAGTTCTAACGAAATTACAAAAAAAAAAAACACAGACATTGCCTATTTCCTTGGACGAAAAGCGATTTCCAGGAGGTAACTATAGGTAAAACCCTAGTTTTTGTTTTTCATGTTTTTAAGTTTTCCATAAAGGTTCGATCTTTTGTATTCTGAAATTTGCATTTTGCATTTTGCATTTGTTTTCTGATCTCAATATTGTTCATGTCTCGGAAAACTAAACACTTTTAAAACTCATCTAATCTTCTTGCCCAATTTTCTTCTACAAATCGGTTGGACGAAAAGCGATCTTCCAAAAAGGTGATTTTTCTTGATCTTGTCCCTTTCCAATTTTCTAGTTTTCTTACGATCTTTTGTTTTTGTGCATCTTTTCTTCTCTCAATCCTGTTTCCGTAGAACAATGTCGCTGAATATATAGTATATCTAAAATGCTGCAAATTGTGGATGATATTATCTGAATTATATAAATTCATGGACGTTCCTCTTAATTTCTACTGTAAGAATTAAAGAATATAGAAACCATATCATTAGGATTCCTGTATTTTTGCTATAGATCATTAGGATTTCTGTATTTATGCTATAGATAATTAGGATTCCTGTATTTATGCTATAGGTCATTAGGATTTCTGTATTTATACTATAGATCATTAGGATTCCTGTAATTACGCTATAGGTCATTAGAATTCCTGTAATTAGTTACTTGATTCTGTCTTTCCATGTATTCATGTAACTAGTCTCCTCTTTACCTCTGTCTTTCCATGTATTCTCTCTTCTATGTTTACATATAAACAGAGCTCAGCCTATCAACAATACTTACCAAATTATTCAACAGTTGCTTTCGTTTCTTGGTTTAGGAAGAGAGTTATGGATAAAATTGTGATTGTTGATGACACTTTCATTTCTTGGTTTAGGAAGAGAGTAATGGCCGAGACACTCTTGTCGTTTGGAGTTCAGCAGCTCTGGAACCTTCTTGTCCGAGAAACTAATAGATTTAACGGCGTAGATGAGCAAATCACTGAACTCAAAAGTGATATAAACCTGCTGAGGTCCTTCTTGAAAGACGCAGAGACGAAGCAACATGCAAGTGCCTTGGTGAGAAACTGTGTTGAGGAGATCAAAGAAATTGTGTTTGACACGGAAGATATCATCGAGACATTTATTCTCCATGAAGAGCTTAAAAAAACAAGTGGTGTCAGAAGGCGCATGAGAAAAATTTCTCGCACTGTAGTGGACCGGTGGGTAGTTGCTTCAGAAATGGAAGGGATACGCAAGAGGATCTCCAAAGTGATTCGTGATATGCAGAGCTTTGGGGTGCAACAGGTGATCATTGATGGCGGCGAGACTTTACATTCTCTACAGGAAAGACAAAGGGAGATGCGACACAGTTTTCCCAGTGACAACGAAAGCAATTTCGTGGGGTTGGAGCCAAACGTGAAGAAATTGGTTGGGTATTTGGTAAATGAGGATAGCATTCAAGTTGCTTGCATTTGCGGGATGGGCGGTATTGGCAAGTCTACTCTGGCCCGACAGGTTTTTAACCATGAGATGGTAAAAAACTTTTTTGATGGAGTTGTCTGGGTCTGTGTCTCACAACATTTCACACGGCAATATGTGTGGGGGACGATCTTGCAGAAGCTCAGTTCAGAATATGACGAGGAGAGAGTGGCAAGTATGACTGAAGACGAGCTTCAGGAAAATATATTTCGATCGTTGGAAGCTAGTAACTATCTGATAGTCCTAGATGATATGTGGAAAGAAGAAGATTGGGACAGAATAAAGAAAGTGTTTCCACCTACAAAAGGTGAACCATAGCATACATTAGGCTATCCGTCTTCAGTTATTTTTTAGGGACTTATGTTGGAATATATATTCTGCAGGTTGGAAGATACTGCTCACTTCTCGCAATGAGGGAGTGGCATTACATGTAGATCCCAGATGTATCATTGTTAAACCGGAATGCTTAACCGTTGAAGAAAGTTGGACCCTCTTTAAAGTGATAGCATTTCCAAGGAAAGGTACGACCGGTAAGCTTCCAAGAACAACATGTGATGATTGTTTTCAATTAAGTCATAAACAATTGACTAGAAAATCTCCAAGCGATATGATCTTGAGAGAATGATTAATATATATACTTGTGGTTGTTGTGCTGCAGAATTGAAGGTTGATGAAATGGAAGAGATGGGGAGGCAGATGATCCAACAAACTGGAGGTCTACCGTTGGCTGTAAAAGTGTTAGGAGGGATTTTAGCTTCACAAAAGACACTGCTTGAGTGGAAAAGGGTGTATCAGAATATCAGTTCTCGCATCGTTGGAGGGACCAGCTTCAATGACAGAAACATCAGCTCGGTTTATCACGTTCTGCATCTGAGCTTTGAAGAGCTGCCAGCTTATCTGAAGCACTGCTTTCTCTACCTTGCCCATTTTCCAGAAGACGATCCCATAGATGTTGAGGAGTTGTCCTATTACTGGGCCGCAGAAGGAATACCAAGGCCGAGGTATTACGATGGAGCGACCATCCGGGATGTCGGAGATGGATACATTGAAGAATTGGTGAAGAGGAACATGGTTATCGCTGAAAGAGACGCTGGTACTTCGAGATTTGAAACATGCCAGTTGCATGACATGATGAGAGAAGTTTGTCTGCGTGAAGCTGAAGATGAGAATTTCTTACAAATTTTTCAGGAAAGGAGAAGTACCGTGGCCTCAGTTGCAAACTCTCAGTCTCCTTTCAGACCTCGCAGAGTCGTCATACCTGAGTGGTTTCCTACATTTCGCTTAGAGAATCCAAAAGTTAGATCTTTGCTGTGTAGCACAGGCGCAAAAAAGAAATATTTCCTGCGCCATGGGTACAAAAAAATGGACTCAGGCTTTTCCTTTAAAAAGCTAGAATTGATCAGAGTGTTAGATCTTTCTTGGGTCTGGTTTGACGGATTACAGTTACCGTCTGGCATTGGGAAGCTTATTCACTTGAGATATTTGAGCTTATTTCAGTCAACCATACGTTTTCTACCGTCTTCTATGCGAAATCTGAAGTTGTTGATCTATCTAAACCTAGCTGGAACGTTTAGTACTCACGTCGTCAACATGCTAACTTTCTTGAAAGAGATGCGAGAATTGGTATACTTGTGTCTCCCGGGGAGTATGCATCAGAAAGAAAAGTTGGAATTGACTAATTTAGTCAACCTGGAGACGTTGGAGAACTTCTCGACAGAACATGGGAGTCTGAGTGATCTCCAGGGTATGACACGGCTCAGGGCTCTGTCTATTCATATCAAAGGCCAAGGCTTTACAATGGAAGCTCTAATTTCGTCTCTGCGTGAGTTGAGACACCTGGAACACCTTTCTGTTACAGATTGGTGCAAGGCGAATGCTTCCACGAATGAAATTGTTTTGGATTACATCAATCTCAAACAGCTGAAGCTGGTGATATATATGCCAAGGTTACTTGTTGACCAACAGTTGCCTTCTCACCTTACAACCATAACTCTATCACATTGTCGTTTCGAAACGGATCCGATGCCGATTCTGGAGAAGCTGCTGCACCTAAAGGAGGTTTCTTTATGCTCTCAATCTTTCTGTGGGATGAGAATGGTTTGTTCGTCGGGTGGGTTTCCTAGATTGCAGAAGCTAACACTATGGGGACTAGAGGAGTTGGAAGAGTGGATAGTAGAAGAAGGCTCCATGCCACTTCTCCATTCTCTCGAGATTTGGAGTTGTAAGAAGTTAAAGGAGGTTCCTGAGGGGCTGCGATTCATCACTTCCTTAAAGGATCTGAGTTGCCATGGTATGGGAGAGGAATGGAAGGTGAGATTGTCGGAAGGAGGAGAAGATTATTACAAAGTCCAACGCATCCCTTCTGTTAGATATGTGGAAAAGGTTCACATTGAGAAAACGAGGTTATGGGCGATGTGATTTGTGACAGGATACATACAGCCGCGATGCCGCTCACTCAATTATCTGGTTCTATAGTGTCTTTAATTTCCAGTTTAGTAATTTTATTCATGTACTTCGGTACAGCAAACATATGTAAGTGTTCTCTATTACGAGAATCAGACAAACAATTATCTTGTTCAATCTCTGTCTCTCATCACCTCTGTTCTTCGCGGTGTGTTCTGAATCGGCTCTATCTAATCATCATATTTTAGTATTTTACAGGGTAAAAGTGTTTTCCGGAGAGTCACAATCAGATTTTCAAGATAATCATGCACATCAGAGCTATGTAACTATGTTGAAGCAGTGGTTTTTCCAAAGAAACAGGGAAGCTGTTGTTCTTACTTATTAGATAGAGCTACAATAGATCTGGGCCATAATTTTTTTTTAACGATTTGAACAATCTACGTATTCATATAACAACAAAAATCTGTCACAAGTTCTGTTACAACAAAACCAGAAGCTGAACTTAGCGGCATAGATGTTCAACTACAAAGAGACAAGAAGGAGAGTACAGATTGTGAACTTGGTGTAAACACAGGAAATGCTCTTCTTAGATATGGCAACGGTGGAGAAATAAGGACTGATAACAGTTGTGCTCTTGTTAAGGTTGCAGGGTTGATGTTGCAGCACATGAGTCTCCACGCTGAATGGAAAAGATTTCAACACAATTCTTTGATCATTAAAGAGTCTCCTAAGGTCCCATCTGATTCTGATAACCAGGAAGAATCTCTTGTATCTGACAAGTTACTCGGAGAAATTTCACACACCACGGTTCATCTACGGTTCTCTCCTAAGACCCTATGAAGCACCAGGACGGCAATTGGGTGCCATCTCCCGTACAAATAACCGAAACGTCTCCGGTATTCAACAAAACCGTGACTGATCCTTTACCTTAGGCCTACTACTCATACTGAAGCTGGATTTTGGACACCATACAACAATTTTGGAGCAGTTCAATAAAGAACAATGCGTTTCACGACTTACACTCTTTTCTTTGATCAAACTTAACAGTGATTGATCCTTTACCTTGTAAGTAGCAATATCTTGCCAGCCTAGCTTTTTGCCTGAGACATAAGCTTGATCCTCAAGCTGTCTCCTAGCTCGATGTTGGCCATTCTCGGAATCTGGGTCCATCCCACATACCTCAAAAGTACGCGATATACTAAGCCCAGAACACAGATCTAGCAAGAAATCAAAACAAATTAACATGGATAAGTAGCAAGTACATTTAAACATATGTCAAAGTAAACACTTTGGGATATTGGGATGCACAGACTAGTTGAGTTTTCTAGTCATATAATTCAATCAAAGGGAGAATTCCAGACTATGATGAGAGAGGACAAACAGATAAATTGATCTTATCAGGCAAATGTTTTGATCAGCTAAAAGCTAATCTATACATTATATGGTAAAACGTAGGCTTAGATAAAAAAACAAAATGAAATTCCCAAATAAGTTCTTATAAGAGAAACAGACAACATCCACTATTTCGTGGCTACACCAACACAAGCAAATATAAACTCAAAACTCTTGGCTCATTTGTGTCAATTCCTTATATCTCAAATCTCAGCACAAGCAACTTAAACTACGAGCTAACTCAAGTGATAACCATGATCAGTGATAAGAAGAGAAGAACTTACTTAGCCGGTGGCTCGCGGTCTTTTCTAATCAGCTTATCCATATCATCATAAGGAAAGATGAGATTCTGCGAGCTCGCTGCTTGAATCCACATTGGGAGATATCTCTACCCAATCAAAGCAGACACTCTCTCCCTCATAGGCTCAGGAGGTTCCCTTGGATACCTCTGCAAGAAAAACTCGGCAAGGGCAAGCTCAAGCACGTACTGGTACAGAAACCAAAGCCTCGAGTGCCCGTTCTTGTCACAGGACGGGTGCTGAAACGCCACATAGAGCAGCTTGTCGAAGTGGTTTGCCGGATTCTCGCCGCTTAAGCTCTCCGAAGGCTCCAGAGAGTACCTTAACGCTTGTTTGACATCTTATATTCGTCGATCCATGTTTTATCTGCGTTGTTGAGCTTCAACAGTGGGCGACAGGAGATTACCAAAGGGAATGATGACAGGAGATTTGGAATGATTTGAGTGACAATTGTGGGCTATTGAGGAACCTCCCTGCTAATTTCTTGTCCTCAAATGTTGGCCTTAGGATGAATCGTTTCCGAGGGACTATCTTCTTCGGCTCTGTGGCTTGTTCACGGTGCGCGAGCTCCTTGAGAAATGGCTGACGGCTGCCTCGTGGAAGGCCCTGAGTCTCCGCCACCCACGGAAGCGCAAATTCGGAGATTCTGAAATCTCGGTTTCGCGAGAATCGATGCGTTTAGTTGGATTCGAGATGGGGAACTGGGAGACCGAAGAAGAAAACGAGATTTCGGCTGTTGAAGAGGAACGGCACTGCCCAGAAACGCGGAGGAAAGAAGACGATGAAGATAAGAACAACGCTCCATTGCTTCTGCACTACTAAGATTTCTAATGTATAATTTTATTTTTCATCTCAAAATATAATAATTGTAAAATAATATTGCATTTTTATTTAATATATGATTCTATTTCCTATTCTATTTTTTTATTATTAATTGCTAATTGATTTATAAATTTATCAAAATTTACAAATTAATTTAATAATTTTTAAAAAAAAACTTTGATAAATTACACTAAATTTTAAATTTAATTATTTTAATATAAAAACATATTATATTATATCAAAATGATAGAACAAATTTTCAATATAACTAATTTTGTTTTAATTTTAATGTTTTAATATTTATAATTAATCAATATAATAAATTATCAATAAAATCATAATTTAATAGTTTTAAAGTACAATTATTTAAAACTTGAAAATCAATTTCTAAATTAAAAAGTCAATTCTATAATATACTTGAAAATAAAATGATTCCAAATTTGAAATAAAAAATAATATTATTCTATTTTTAGAATCAAAAATAGAATAGGATTGGAACTAAATTTATAATAAAATAAAATATAATATCAGATTTAAAATAAGGTTGTTGGAGATGCACTAACAAAAGAAAAATGGGTAGAAAAACCATCACTTTTTATAAAAACATAAAATAAACCTTAACTTTTTTTGGGGGCTTTTAAAACCCTGAACTTGTAAAACAATGGAAATCAGCTCTAGATAAATTAGTTTTTTGCATTTTGAGTTTATCTAAAAAAAGAAAATCTAAGTAGTATTTTTTTCCTAAAGAAGGGTTGTCTTCTTCTATTTTAAATAAAATATAAAATATGAGTCATTCAAAATTTTAAAATAGTACAGCCAACAAAACATTTATATCTATATCATAATAAAATAAAATTGTTAAATAAAATAAATTATCTAAAAAAATGGGAACGAGAGTCTCATATACGTAAATGCATGACAACTTCTAGAAACTTGTCACAATGTAAAATACAAATAAATCATCATATTTTACATTGTCTAATATTCAACTTGTTTCGTTCGTGCTCTGAGAAATGATGAAGGTAGCACAATGTTAATGATCATGTCTCGAACACTTCGACCAATACATACATAGTTGTCTCCTGTTAATGGACTGTGAAAAACACCATGACTTTCTATAGGAAGATTTGGTTGGTTATAATATGTGCGTGTTGGCTGGTTTTGAAATGCAAGTGTTGGCTGGCTTTGGAGTTTGGAGTGTAGATGTTGTCTCCACTGTTGGTTCTTTACTCAGATGATTTTTGGATGGACGACCTCGACACTTCTTTGGGAGAATGATAGCTGTTTCATTTGAGCAGCTTCGCTTGGTATGACCTTTTGTAAGACAATTGCTACATGTCTAGAGAACAAAACAAAAAACACATAAGCACATAATAAAATAACATGACATAATTAAAAGTCACAATCAATTATGAATAAAACGATTAAAAACAAGATAAAAACAACAACTAAAACAACAATAATGATACCATTTGAATTCCATGTTGTGTTTGTCTACCAGCAAAAGTTTCATATGCTTCAAGAAGTCTTTTTGGTGTCTTCTTTCGCCCAACTGGATCTCTAAAAGGTGGTGGTAACACTCTTACATCTCAATGCTTAGAGCATGATTATTGGTGATCTTTTGAGGAGTTCTAAACAAAAAAGAAAAAAAAATGACATGGTTAAGATTTGGAAACAGGAGCGCCTCTCTGCGCAGACCTTGAAGGAACGCCTCTTTGTGATGGTGATCTGATGTGGCGTGACCTGATTGGTTAAATGTTTTTTTTTTTTTTGAAAATCGTTTTTAAAAGAAAAATCGATTTTTTCTAATAATAAAAAAAACTAAAAATTTCTCCTCTTAGAGGCTCTCCGATAATCATGCTCTTAGGCCACAGCTCCATACCACTGTTAGGCTTTACTACTCCACACCACTGTTAGGTTTTAGTATGTGTTCATAACACACTTTTCATTTAGGAATTGAAAACCATTTAGAAACTAATGATTCCGGGATACGAACACTTATATTCTCATTTAATAAAGCAGAGATCATATGAGAGCATGTGATACCACTGACCTTGTATCGACGACACGTGCAAGAAATTTCATTTCTTACACTAACACTACATTTGTCCCTACCATAATCAACCTCATACCAACCTCTTCCACCGCAAATTAGAGTGCAATCTTTTACTTTTTTCTTTGTTTATTGAGTAACTTTTTAACATGTGGGGTTACCTCTCCTTTGTATCCATTTATCATGCGTATATTTCCTTCATTGCTTATCATTACATGTATCCTAATATCTTCAAGCAACCCAACTAGTGGTTTAAACAGTCTCTCATTGATCACATTGTTAAAAGATTTACTTATATTATTTTCAACAGCATCACAGTACTTTTTTATACCTGGACCAATGACATGCGGACCATCACATAAAACGTTCATGAGCCTGATGATTTAAAAACTTAAAATCTTTTACTCTCTGCTTAAAACTCTTATATTATATGCTTTTACCATCTTCCAAAATGCAATATGTAAAAGATATATTTTATCACCGAACTTCTTGTACAAGTTAGCCCATATATGCCTAACACACATTCTATGCTCGTAATAAGGAAGAACTGAGTCTATTGCTGTAATTAGACCTTTCTGCTGATCTGAAACAAGAGTTAGAGCATTTCCTAAACCAAGGTCCAAGTCCTCTTGTAGTAATGTCATAAACCACTCCCAATTTGGCTTGTTCTCTACGGAAAGAATAGCCCATGCAACAGGGAACATTTTATCATTAACATCTCGGCCAACAGCTGTAAGTACTTCACCTTTTATATTTCCTTTCATGAATGTTCAGTCCACGAAGAATATGTCTACACCCATTTCCCCCCCTTTTTTCATTGCAGCAAAGCATGAATAGAACTTCTCGAAAACCTTAGCCTTTGTTCCCACAATTACTGTAGAACCTGGATTTGACTCCTTAAGTGCACCTACATAATCATACATCCTAGAAAATTGTTCTTCATATTTATCAGCAATCAGTTTAATACAAATTGTTCGTCATTTATCTTCTAACACTAAAAGTCAATCATTAATCCGCAACCTATCCCTAATTTCACCAGCTTTCAGACCAGAATTTCTTCTGAATTCATCGATGAACTTATCAGATATTTTCCTGGAAGTTAATAACTGAACTTTACCATTTCATGAGCATGTGTGCTTTCCAACGAAAGTTCTCACAACCATATCTTTACTTGATCTGTTTATGGACTCATATATATTCCAAGGACATCCTTTTTCTGCACAAATAGCGCTTACTTTAATAGTTTCAGATCTCTTATACCGTCTATTTCTCTTCATATCCACAACATATTTGTCAATCACCTTTCTGAAACTATCTTTACTACTAAAAGCTTGGCCGACCCGAAATGCAATCATCTCATTAGAGGAATCTTCGGTGTCACTATCACTGTCCTCTTGCATCCGCAAACCAAGCAATTCTTCACTTGATTCATTCTCACTCTCACCACTATTATCTCTATTCCGTTCACTATCTTCTGCAGCGTTGCGTTCGTTATCTTCCGCAACACCATATTCATGCAAATTATTACTTGACAATGAAAAAATAAAGAGAAATTCAGATTCAAGTAAAAAGTATATTGTCAACTCACTCAAAATCAATAAACATTGTTTTTCAACCCATAGATTAAATTGAATTCTAAGTAATCAAAATTGGGATGAAATCCAGATAATAATCAACTTACCTCATCTCCAACTAGATAAAATCGAGATGTGTGCTCTAGTTTCTCTTATACGGCAAGATTAAGAAATTACAGTGTTGTTAATGTTTGACCTAGAATAAAAGATAGCGTTTTTCTTTCTTAATTATTTTGTTTCTTTTTTAAACGTCATCTTAAACGCAAAACGCAAAATGCAAAACGCTAATTTACTTAGGGGCTGATTTCCATTGTTTTACAAGTTCAGGGTTTTAAAAACCACCCAAAAAGGTAAGGGGTTGTTTTATGTTTTTATAAAAAGTCAGGGTTTTTCTACCCATTTTTCCGAAAACCCTTGCCTTTGTACTTGCTGAACCTCCCTCTTTTTGTATAGAAACCCCCTCGAAACACTCACAAACACATAGATGTCTCAATCTCCGGACGAGACTTCTCACTCCAAACCCGTAGAAACACCTTCCTGACTAATTGTTCCCGATAGGGTGTTCATTGAATTCGGCATCAGAGAACCTTCGGGAGGAAACCCCTTTTCAGTCTTCCCGAAGGTCCCATTGATCTTTTGTGTAGTATTTGCAGAACTTCGTAAGACGACCTCTCCGTTACCAGGACTCAAGCGAGCTTCCCCGGAATGACTCGTCGCCTTTCCTCCAGATGACGAAACTTCACAGCTCCATCCCCGGACGAATCACACACCCCACATGGCATCCCGAACAATTACATTAAAAACCAAAAACATATTATATTATCAATGTATATCATAATATTATATAAAAATAAATAAAATAATACATATTTCATTTTGCAGAGGGCACGAGTTATTATTTTTTTTTAATTTGTTTTCACTTTTATATTATTGATTCAATTCGAAAATCCTGATATATTTGAGTTAATTAGGTTAATGAATATTGTTATTTTTATCAAAAATTTTATTTCGTCAAAATTATCCCATTTTAATTTTGATTTATTTCTATATGAGATTTACTATATATTTTTTTGTATAATATATCTATACAATCCATAAATACAGCTACATTTGAGTTAATTAGATGTATTTTGTTAATCAAAATTTCATCTCGTCAATATTGTCTCATTACATTCTATTCTGATAATTAATTTTGATTTTCTAGAGAAATACATTTTCGTATATGATGTATTATTTTGGTATATATTTATCATAATTTTTTTATAATATACAAAGCCATTAAATTTTATTTTCTGGTATACATGTACTATATATATTACTAAATTTTGACTTATTTTTCTTATTTATATATTTTAAACTCATTAAGTATAAGTTATTTAAATTTATCTCATATCGTTTTTAAATTTTAAGATATTTAAAAGTATTTTACAAATATAAAAGATAGATTTAAATAATTTTTATAATATATCTATAAAACCCGGAAAAAATGCAGCTATATTTGAGTAGATTAGGTTTATAAATAGAGTTATGTATTTTTTTTTACCAAAATTCATCTTTTCAAAATTGCCATATTACTTTCGATTTCTGATCTTGAATTTTGATTTTCTATAGATAAGGATTTTTTTTTTTGATCAACAAAAATTTTCTTAAATATTATATTTTCAAGAAAAAAATTGTAAAACAAATTCCACCAAAATTTATTAATTAGAATTTGCTAAAATAATATCTAGAAAACTATGAATTAAAAAAATTAGCATTAACATTGTTCTTAATATAACTAGATTTTGATCTGCGCGTTGCACAGACTTATCTATTAGTTTAGTTTTAAATTTTTTTATATTTATATTATTATTATGTATATGTTTATTCTATATTATAATGATGTCTGTTTAAAATATTTCTTATATTTTTTTGTCCTAAAATATGTATATTTAAATTATAAATTTCTTTTTCTAATATAGACTATGATGTATTATATTAGTTATTAAAAAAGTCTCTCGTATATTTACACGCTGCATTAAGTATTATATGTGTCATAACTGTTATTGACCCAATAAGTCAAAAATTGGGTGTCGGCTTCTTCTCTTTCTCTTTGAGCTCTCTGCCATCCTCGGTTGCAGTGAGTATCCATTATGATCTCTTGTTCAAAGCTTCCTTTTTCCTCATTTTTCAAAAAAAATACATAACTCTATTTATAAACCTAATCTACTCAAATATAGCTGCATTTTTTTCTGGGTTTTATAGATATATTATAAAAATTATTTAAATCTATCTTTTATATTTGTAAAATACTTTTAAATATCTTAAAATTTAGAAACGATATGGAATAAATTAAAATAATTTATATTTAATAATTTTAAAATATATAAATAAGAACAAATAAATTAAAATTTAGTAATATATATAGTACATGTATACCAGAAAATAAAATTTAATGGCTTTGTATATTATAAAAAAATTATGATAAATATATATCAAAATAATTCATCATATACGAAAATGTATTTCTCTAGAAAATCAAAATTGATTATAAGAATAGAATGTAATGAGACAATATTGACGAGATGAAATTTTGATTAATAAAATACATAACTCTTTATAAACCTAATTAACTCAAATGTAGCTGTATTTATGGGTTGTATAGATATATTATACAAAAATATATAGTAAATCTCATATAAAAATAAATCAAAATTAAAATGGCATAATTTTGACGAGAGAAAATTTTTGATAAAAAATAAAAATATTCATTAAACTAATTAACTCAAATATAGCAGGATTTTCGAATTGAATCGATAATATAAAAGTGAAAACAAATACAAAAATAGTAACCCGTGCCCTGTGAAAAATAAAATATGTATTATTTTATTTATTTTTATATAATAATATGATATACATTGATAATATAATATGTTTTTGGTTTTTAATGTAATTGTTCGGGATGCCACGTGGGGGTGTGTGATTCGTCCGGGGGATAGAGTTGTGCCTCTGAGTTTTGTCATCTGGAGGAAAGGCGACGAGTCGTTCAGGGGATGCTTGCTTGAGTCCTGGTAACGGGGAGGTCGTCTTACGAGGTTCTGCAAATACTACACAAAATATCAATCGGACGTTCGGGAAGACTGAATTGGGGTTTCCTTCCGAAGATTCTCCGATGCCGAAGTCAATGAACGCCCTATCGAGAACAATTAGTCAGGAGGGTGTTTCTACGGGTTTGGAGTGAGAAGTCTCGTCCGGGGATTGAGACATCTATCTGTTTGTGAGTGTTTCGAGGGGGGTTCTATACAGAAAGAGGGAGGTTCAGCAAGTACAAAGGCAAGGTTCCGGGTTGAGAAGTGGTTATCCTGATAGGCATTCTCTCGGGAGAACAAGGGGTTCTCCCTTGATCATGCTGTTTGGCAGTGCAAGTTGACTAGGTTTGGCCGGGCACCTCCTCCTTGAGAGGCGTTTGAGATCCGCTGAGACGATCCCCTTCTGGTGTGGTGATCTCTCTCCTTTTATACTGGCATTCTCCTTGTCCTGTCTTCTCCATTCGGCGTGCCAGGGAAGCAGGTGGGCTAATGATTCTTGCGTGTTTGGAGAAGCTCGCCAACTGCCCGAGAACAATACACGGGAGTGGTTCGGGCGAGCAATCGTGACGTGTGTCAGTGTTTAGAGCAGTTCGATGTCCACGTGTCGAGTCCTCCTTGAACGCGGTAAAATCTATCCCAACAGTTGCCCCTGACTTCTTGACTGATTGAGAAATGAGTCGGGAAGTCGACTTCTCCTCAGTTTCCTGTGCAACAAACATGGGTTATCGGGTTCCCTAAACAGTTCAACATTAAAGGCCAGACTGACGCGACGACCTTGCCGCGTATCGCGAGGAATACGGTACTAGTCTGGGGTAGCTAAGTTTCTGAAGATAGTAAAAATAGGGACTCATCCAAACCGTGCCACACATCCGATGGAGTACGGTACTGGCCAGATGGTCCGGATTTCCGAGGAAGTAAGAAAAGGGTGTCAACTCCGACCTTGCCACATATCACAAAGGAATATGGTCCCAGTCAGAGGAGTGAACGTAAGAGGTTCTTAACCCCGACCTTATTCGTATGTCCCGGGAGAGCACATTATCAGTCGAGGGAATTACACTTCTAGAGAAGCAAGCCACGGGGCAGCTTTTAGTAGACGTCAACTCCGACCTTATTTGCATCCAGGAGAATATGTTATTGATCAAAGGAATTACATTTCCGGAGGAAGCAAACCGTGAGATGGTCAAACTAGATATATAGAGACTCGTCCTGTCTACATTACACATCCGGAGGAGTACGCCGTTTGGCCGGGGGAGTTAGATGAGAAGGTCCTCTCCTGACTGGGGCGTGCATCCGAGGGAGTACGACGCTTGCTCAGGATAGGAGATAGGTGCTCCCGAAGGAACTAACAGCTTGGCTACTGATGGACATCTCTCCGGGGGGATTTTACTTCTTGTTTCGTGAGGCACTAGACAAAAAGCCGTCTTGCCCCCTCTCATTGGGGTTATGAGTGAGGTTATAGTCCTATGTGACCATTGGGATCGATATAAGACAACGACACGGGCTAAGAAACCGTCCCAAGGGCCAGAGGTGGTGCCGGTGGACGGATGAATAGATGTTCCCTGCGTTATGGAGCGCTAACGCAAGGGGGAGTCGCTACTCGAATGCAGCTGGTGCGGAGTAGAGCGTTTCCCGAGGGTGTTACCTCCACTCCCTTACTGCCTGGACAGCCTTCGCGTTGTGCTTACGCAGAAGTTTTCGAGTTTTGAGAACGTGCTTGTGATATACCCTAAAGGGGAAGAGGTCGGGATATTATTAGGAAGAGAAAGCCTGCGAGTCAGCGACCTCAATTCCTGTGGTGCCTGAGTGGCAAGCATGTCCTTGGGAGGAGCATACTGTTATCGCACGGCCCGCTGGAGGGGACTGTCGGGGAAGAGCCAGAGGTCTGAGAGGCCGGAGCCTTAGAATCCCCAAGGAATGGTGCCCTGGAGGGCGAGCAAGTCTGCGGGGGAGCATGCTCATGGTGTGCACGGTCCCCGGGGGGAGCTGGCGCGAGATGTGGCACAGGGGCCTGCTGGACTGGAGTCTTGAATTCTCAGAGGAATGGTATCCCAGAGGACAAGCAAGTCCGCGAGGGAGCATGCTAAGAAAGGGGTTTTTAAGGAGTGTACGTAGACCGAGAGATAGATAATGAAGGTGCACAAACGAGGAAGAATGTAAACGTGATAAGGGATAGGGATTACATTGTTGCATGTGCGGGATGAACACGCAATCATGCAGACAAGAGGCCACACAATCACGCAAGTAGGAAATCAAACATTCATGCGTGCAAGAAATCAAACAATCATGCAGGTAAGAAATCAAACAATCATGCAAGCAAAAAATCAAACAATTATGCAAGCAAGAAGCGAATCAATCATGCAAGCAAGAAATCAAACAATCATGCAGACAATAAATCAAACAATCATGCCAGCAAGAAACCAAACAATCATGCAAGCAAGAAATCAAACAATCATGCAAGCAAGAAATTAAACAATCACACAAGCACGAAATCAAACAATCATGCAAGCAAGAAATCAAACCATCATGCAAGCAAGATATCAAACAATCATGCAAGTTAAAATGTAGCTTTGCGGGCTAAGGTCATTCTAAAGATGGCCACGTTTCATCCAGGGTCGCGGGTTCTGTAAAACCCACTGTGGGGCTCGAGGTGCCCGAGCGGTTATGTTTGACCCACGCGCGTGGCCCTCGTGCAACCCATCCCTGGAGCCAATCTCGCCCGGGAATGGATGGCAGTTTTTCAGTAAGGGCACAAATTTCATACCATCACAACTGTTCGTTAGTCAATTTTCCTGTGGTTTTGGTGGGACCGACGGTCTTTGCTTGGGCCTTCTTAGGCAGGCCTTTGGCGTTGGTGAGTGCGATCCACGTGGTGGAGCCTTGGTGGTTCGAAGCGCAGCGCATCATGTCGTGCAGCATGCCCCCCGCTCCACAAGAACCGCCGGTTACTTTTTCTGCTATGACGGACTGCCTTTTCTCTCTCTATATTAAATGCGCGTCATCTCGGTTGCGCGGCTCGAGAGGCTTAATTATTACAAAACCTCCATCGACTTTTGCATTTCCCCGACCGACATGATTCCTCTCGCGTGTCACTTTGGTTTCTTCTTCTTCTATAAATTCTGCGGAATCTACAATTGTGGTTAGTCCATTTCCAAAGCAATCCGCGAAACCGCTTCTTATTAGATTCTTTCTTTTTATGCCTTCCATCCCTCTTCTCGTTCAATTAAGATGTCGGCTTCAAGTTCATCGTCTAGGGAGTGGCGTGCGCACTTCTCATGGTTCGACGGCGAAGTCGAGAGCATTGCTCGAACACCTTCGGTGGCCGTCCCGTCCGATCGACCTTCGTCGGTTTGCACGCCAAACTCCCTAGAAAGGGTTATGTCGGTGAACCTCCCTCACTCTTTCGGTCTCACCCCAATCTTCCCTAACGAGGGGGATTGGGCAGACTGCCCGCCGCGACATTACATTGCGATCAATGACGACTACATCTTGTACGGCTTCCAGGACATCTGCCAGTGGTTGACTTATGCTGTCTCATCGGCATCTGCCCCAGCCAGCTTCACCCTTCGGCGTGGGGGCTCCTCTGCGCTTACCAGGTCTTGTCGGACCTGTCCGGGATCTTCATCCGTGGTTCCACTGTGCTGCTGTCCTACCAGCTCTGCAACCTAATCTTCGACGCCCTCTGCTACACTCTGCACACCAGAGATGGGTGTGCTGCCCCCATCCATGGGGACCACTCATGGAGCCGTGACTGGCGTGAGCGGCACTTCTTCTGGATGGTGCCACCGGAGGTTAACGTCCAGCTCACTTGGCGCCCACGGGGTATGACTGGTAAATGTCGTTTTTGTCTCGCGTTTACGCTGGCCGCTTGAGCTGTCTTTTAACCACTGGCTTTCGATTTGTCAAGTTCTGCAGTGACGTCAGCCTTCGAACAGGTCGAACTGTGCCGGGTGCTCGCGCTAGACGAACGGTTCAGGTCGTTTGACTTCTTGCTCTCGCCGATGAGCATCGGGGCGAGCTCTCTTGTCCTTCCATCCCACGTTACCCCACATGTCCCAGGTAACGATCCCAACTCTTCTGTTACCGAGCCCGCGTTAGCTTTGCGAATGATGTTTGCTGATCTACTTTGGCGGGTTCTCGAGACCAGATCGAGGAGGTGTAGGATCTCTATGCCCTCGGGGGTCGCTTGCCCAACTCAAGGCTCACGCGGAGCGCACAGAGGACGCCTGTCCAGACGCTGCGCCAGAGACCTCGAGCTAACTCTCGTGAGGGGGAGGCTTCGTCCCGGCTTTTGCGCCGGAGACGCCTCACTGGGTCTCCCAAGGTGAGAGCGACATGGTCCCCCGGTCCTTCTCTCATTCACCCCGGACTCACCTCTACGAAGTCCGACTCCTCCAGCAGCGAGGTTTTGAGGGATGCAGATGCCCCCGAATACCTGGGGACTGTCGAGGCATCCGGGACTGTGCAGGCTGCTACTCCGGTCCCTGCTGCGCCGAGCTTACCAAAGGCGATGAGCGTCTCTTTAGAGTCGGAGCAGATGTTCGTGCCTCCTCGTTCGACTGCTCCCTCATCCCGCGAACTCACCGGGTGGCGGCTGACTGCCTCAGAGCTCACGTTCTCGCTGGACGCGGTAAGTATCGTTTTTTGGAACTTCTTCCCTTTCCATCTCTTGGTTGTTGTTTTACCTGCTTCTTACTTGCCTCTTTGGTCTTGATAGAGCCAATGTTCGCTTGAGAAGTTGGAGCACGAACTCAACGCGGCTGAGCACCGTGAACGTGGCCTTACCGACAGGGCTAGCGAGCTTCATGCTGAACTCCTTGTGTGACCCGGGACCAGGTCGCGGAGACCCAGACTTCCGCTCGGGGAGGGGGGGGGGAGGATCTATGCGCGGAGATGGAGCGCATGTCCTTGGCGCTGATGGACAGCTAGCAGGACTTGGAGGCTCGCAACTCGGAGGTGCAGACACTCCACCAAACCCTCATGGTGTACCGAGGGTTCGCTCTAGAGGCCGAGACAGATATAGCGTTGATGGCGGCCGAGACCTTCACGAACAACCAGACGACGATCTGCATGCTCAGACAGGAGCTCGAAGAGGAACATCGACGGAGCGGGCCGCAGGGACTGGATGTTTCAGGGGCGGCAGAAGGCGCGTGCCGTTCTTCTCTGGCGAGATCTTCACGCCCGTCGGAATTTTAAATTAGGTTGTCTTTTCTTTCGGGGACTTCTGTCTGCTGTATATTCGTAATCTCGAACCTGGATCTGTGGCCGGTTTTTGGCGTGTTTATTTTAATACATTTCGATTTGCTTCGTATATCTTCGTCTTTTATGCACTTCTTTCGTATTTTGCTTCGTTTTAGTGAGTCTGACTTCTCGACTTCGGGGCTAGTACGTGTGATGGTCTCAGAGTCTTAAGTCTCGTTGAACTGAACCACGACTTACGGGCCTTCTGTGTTTTTTGCATAGTTGGCCCGTGTAGACCGCTTCCTTCGTGGAACGCTCGCCGGTGATCCCCTCTCCTTCTAGCGCCAACTGTTCGAGAGCAAATTTTGGGATGCGATGTAGAGGGTGTGTGATTTGTCCGGGGGATGAGCTGTGCCTCTGAGTTTCGTCCTCTGGGGGAAAAGCGACGGGTCATTTCCGGGCAGAAGCTTGCTTGAGTCCTGGTAACGGGGAGGTCGTCTTACGAGGTCCTGCAAATACTACACAAAAGATTAATCTGGACTTTGGGAAGACCGAAAAGGGGTTTTCCACCCGAAGGTTCTCTGACGCCCAAGTCAATATACACCTTACCGGGAACAAGTACTCATGAGGGTTTTTCTACGGGTTTGGAGTGAGAATCTCGTCCGGGGATCGAGACATCTATCTGTTTGTGAGTGTTTTGAAAGGGGTTCTATACAGAAAGAGGGAGGTTCAGCAAGTACAAAGGAAAGGTTTTGGGTTGAGAAGTATTTATCCTGATAGGCATTCTCTCGGGGGAAACAAGGGTTTCTCCCTTGATCATGCTGTTCAGCGGTGCAAGTTGAATCGGTTTGGTCGGGCACCTCCTTGATAGCTTGTATTTGACTAGCTAAGCAAATCCAAACACACTCATGTCATTGCAGCATGTGAAGTATCATCCATTTGAGTTCTTAAGACACCAAGAATACAGCAATTCACTTCAGTCAAGCTAAATTCAAGAAAGCAGTTGTGAACAAACTAAACAAGTCTAAATATTGAACTAAGCAAAACAGGAAATTCAAATAAATAGAATAAGGATCTAAGATGGGGGTTATTGATTAAGAGGGGATTAGAACCTAACTAGTGATGCTTCAAAACCATTCAAACAATGCTATCTTGTAGGCATATGATTAACAACTATAACTAGCTCAATTTCTTGACACTAATCACTTTGCTAAGCACACATTCAAGATAAATCTCTTTACTCAAACACATGATCAGAAAGCATTCAAAACAGAATTCCAATCATTTAAAGCCAAAATGCACCTTAGACATCTAATTCCTTACGCTAAACATACAAATCCTCTAAGCAGCATTTCATCAAATACTTACCAGGCGCAAGAGAAAGCCAAAATACTAAATAAGCCTGGCCAAGACTAATCTAGTGTTAAGCACATATAATAGAGAGAAGACAATCATATTAAGCACAAGATATCACTAATCTAGTCCTAAAACCCCTCTAATCTATCCCATCTCAAACCCTAAATAAGACTACTCACTAGCCATAGTCAAAACCACAAATTCAAAAGAGAAATAATGGTTAAGCATGATTAGGAAGCAGAATAAGCAAGAATAGATGAAAAGCAATACAGAAATTCACTAAATTAAACTAGTTCTTACAAAGCAAAGCTGAAAAAGGAAAGTTTTTAAGTGAAAGAACAGAAGAAAATAATAATATCTAAGTTGCTTAACCCTTTTAGGAATTAAGTATTTATAGGGGAACTAGGAAATCCCTAGTAAACCAAGATTAAACCGAATATAAGCTGACTCGGACAGACCATATCGACTGTGAACATCGATATACATGTCGATATCATCTCTTCTGCGTTGTATTGATGTCCCTTGGTCGATATGCACGTCGATACAGAAGGCTTCCAAGTTGTATCGGTTTGGCTCTCTATAGTGTGAAGTCGATACTATCGCCCTTTAGTTAAGGCTCATCGATCATACAGGTCGATATAGCACCTCGGTATTGTCCTGTAATGTGTATCGGTTTGGGACGTCGATACACTGCTCGATATGGATTCCCTCTGTTGCATCGAGGTGTCTCCTAGTCGATATGCTTCCTTCTCACCATGCCTTTACTGTATCGATGCTGAAGTGGTCGATACTCCCATTGATATGCTCCGTATCGATCAGATGATGTCGATATCATCATCGATATTAGCCTATCCGCCTTTTCCCTTGCCTAGCTCCATTCCCAGCTCACACCCATTGCACCACATGAACTCCACACTCCTTCTAGCACCTGAATAAAACTCCAAATGCATGCAAAATGCAATGCAGCTCCTAAAACTACACTAATTCCTAAATGTATGAAAATGGGACAAGAAGAAGCAAAATATGCATGTTTAAAGACTAAAACTAGTGATAAATGCAAGCTAAAATGGTATAAATAATGGAGATATCAACACCCCCACACTTGCATTTTGCTTGTCCTCAAGCAGGCAAACTAAGACAAGAAAGAAGTGAGGTTTAAAGGTGGGCACTCAAATCTAAAAATGCTAAGGTAAAGAAGTAAAGTCAATGTCTAAGTGCTTAAGTGTAGGATGCAAAACACAATCAGTCATACTAATAAGAACTTAGCCATGCCTTTCCAGTTTCAAAATGATCTATAGCTCAGCCTAGTCAAATGCTCAAATCAATCAATCTTTTTTACATTCATTTAAACTTTGTAACCAAGTGAATCATGTTCAAGCAAATCAAGTGGAATCATTTGGATAAGGGTCAAGGTTACGAGATAAAAATGATCTCATTAAAATGTGGGTTCAAGTGTAAGGGTTTCTCTCAAAAAGGAATGAACTTGGGCATAATGCTAAATGTTAAGCACAACTTATGCATACAAGGATAAATTACTATCTACCCAATGTCTAAGAATGTTCTAAACTCCAAAACTCTTACCCCAAATCAGACCCAATCCTAACAAACCTTTCTCAACACTCTCACACTCTCCACACTTTGCCATTTTCAGGGAAGCTTCTTCTTTGATCTCATCATGTTGTGGCCTTCTTTGTGCTCCTTTATTGTGGGCGCCTTTTCTTTGTATTTGGGAGTCTCCATTCCTTCATCATTTTGATGTATCTTAGGCTTTGATGCCTTCTTTGTTGTTGCTGAGACTATATCTTCATAATAGCCACCTTTTTTGAGCTTATTTGGTTCCACACATGCTAAGCTTTTGTTTGCTTTCCTATCTTCATTCCTTTCCCCTTTTCACTTTCTTCCTTCTCTCATTCTCCAATCCCTTGTGTAATAAAAGAGTAGAATAGAGAAGCAACAAAAATATATTACAAGAACTAAAAAAAATGCAATGGTATATACAATGGATGAGTTTTTGGTACCTTAGAAGGTTGTATGGGAGGTGTGTGAAGTGCCTGAAAGGTCCTCCATGTAAATGTTGTGGCTTCTCATTGGCCTCCCTCTCCTTGGGTGTCTCCTCCTCCTTGGCGCTTCTTGACAGGATGCCCTTGGTGGCACCCAAGCTCTCACTTCCTCATAACTAGCAAAGGAGCGCCTTCTACTAAGGAGCTCTAGCTACTCCTTGGCTTTGAGCTTGTTGCTCTTCTTGAGGATCAGAAGTAGAGGCGCTAGTAGACTTCCTCTTTAAGTCCTTGATTTGAGCTTTCATGCTCTTCATGCCCTTCACCAACTTCTTGATAGTTTTGTCTTGCCATATGTTCCATCTTTGCAAGAGGTTGATGTATTCATGGACTTTCTTAGTAGGCCTTCCTTGGTGTGAGACATCATGGGGCTGGAAGTGGTACTCCTCACTGTTGTAGCTTGGAGCATCTGAGTCTTCTTCTTCCTGAATTCCTTCTTCCATTTTCCCTCCTTCAAAGATCACAAGGAGATAGTCTCCTTGAGGAAGAGGGATTTTAGCGCCTTGGTAAGTGTGGGATGATGAAGCGCCAGCTTAGTAAAGGTGATCTTGGGGAATGGCAAAGAGAAAACTGTTGGGATTGGAGAAGGATGTGAGATGCTCATTGGAGAGAAGAAGCTTGGCAGCTGATCCATCTTCTTGGATGAGGTTGTAGATGAACTTCTTCACCAAGGAACCTTGCTTTCTTCAAGTATGGCATGTCCAAGTATGTGATCTTGACTGTTGGTGGTCCACTTTCAACTCCTGCAGCTTCCATTAGTTGTGTGATAAGTTCAGCATAATACAGCTTTGGCGCCTTGTCATCATTGGTTGTAAACCAATGTTTGATGACTAAAAGCTACTGCATGAAGATGGTGACCATTCCAGTTGTACCATCTGCTCCCCTAAGCGCTACACCTTGGTTGGTGCTGTCCAAAACACTCATAAGATCATGATCAATCAGCTCCCATTCTCCTCCTTCAACAGCTCCACTTTCCTTCCTAGCAAAGAGTGTATGCGCCAGCGCCTTGTGCACATATCTGAATTTTGGATTTCTGATCAGAGAATCTTTGCTTCTTCCTGGCTTGAAAGCGCCCTTGGCTACATGCTCCCAAAGGCTGCTCATATCTTCTTTGCTAACCCCCAGATTCTGTCCTCTAGCGCTTCCATAAGAGAATCCAAAGGCATCTTCTATAGCTGAGAAAGACATCCTATAGTTCTTCTTGAAAACTCTGAAAGTGATGAAGCCATCACCATCTTCTTCAGGAGTCTCTTCTCTTGGCTCATAGAATGTCACTTCAAAGCTTGCAAAGAATTGAAGGACTTGGTATTTGTTGGCTGAATATGGAGTTCCCACCAGCTTTGTGAGCTGCATTGTCTCAAGCATAGAAGAGCAGTCTTCATAGAGTCCCAAGGACTTTAGATATGGCACATGGGGGGTATCTAGTTAGCCTCACATCCACCTTTTGCAGCTTGTCATACAGCTGCCTTTGAGCTGGTGTGATGCCTTTCTTCTTTTAAGGGACTTGCTCACTAGCGCCAACATCAACTCTCTTTTTGCCTTGGGATTTGGCGCTTGGACTCCCAACTTCTTTGGTTTTTCCCTTGCCTTTCTCTTGTTTCTCAGCCTCTTTGTTAGCTCCACTTCTTGTTGTTCTTCCCATGGTACCTAAAACATATTCTCAAAAGAAAAATGAGAACCATGGAAGCAACAAAACACAATGCCTAATGATGCTAAAAATCATAAAAGGAGGAGTTTATATATTAAAAAGTAAACCTCTAACAGTTGTGAAGCCACTAAATAGGCTATGCATGCAAATGATTCATTAAACAAATTTTATCAAGTAATCGAAAATGATGAATCCTAGCATGGTGAATCTAAACAAATGCACTAAAATGCTAATGCGAAGATAAATAGATGAATTTGACAAGCAAGTATTCATTAATTGAAATGCTTCAAGAATCAAAGACAGCTTATTCACCATGCAAAAGAAGTAAAATAAGTAAGAGGCAATGAATCATTGGACTAGAAATCAATAACCAAACAAGAACAAGTTCTTAAGTGCATAAAACAAAATTTGAAACATTTAAAAGCTAAGAGACAATACCTGAAGTAGTTTGACTCTCTCAAGCACTTGAAAGTGAGAAAGAGAGAAGGGTGGGGTTAGTTTATATAGAGGGTTGGAGAATCTTTTTGTGGGGAGCAAGGGGACAAAAAGTGCTAGAGAGAGGTCCCACTTATGCTTTGGAAGGGAAAGGATTCAAATTTGAACTCCTTGATCTTGTTTTGACCAAGGAGGGAAAAAAATTGAATGGAAGTAGGCTTACCTCGTGCGCAATATCGACCACCCAAGTTGATATTTTGATCGATATTGATCATATCGGCTTGGTCTGGTCGATATGCGTGCTGATATCGGTTGTTCGGGTCGTGATATCGACCTGTATGCATGTCGATACTGCCTGACATCTTTTGTATCGACGTCCTTTATGTCGATATGTAGTCCGATCATCATACTTAGCTGTCCAACATCGAGCTAGTAGCTCGATATGTAGCTCGATATGACTTGGAAAAAATCCATATCGGACTAGCATATCGATATGGACGTCGATACACCTTGATATATGCTGAACAGCATGTTTTCATTCGTCACTTAAGGTGTATCGACGTGGGACGTCGATATGTACCCCGATATGCCTTAATAAAAGGCTATTAATCGCCTTTCGTCGTTGTAGTTAAGGCACATCGGTGTGTTATGTTGATATTGTGCTCGATACGCACTTCTTGATGTCATATCGACCTGGTACGTCGATACATGTGATCGATACGGATACCAGTTGAGGCATATCGAACTATTTGTACCCCGATACATTGCTCGTGAAAGCATATCAGGTTGCCTTATATCGGTACTCTGATCGATATAACAATCCTCACAGGTGTATCGATCAGGATCATCCCGATATGCACGTCGATACAAGTCCAACATACTTGTATCGAGCAAGATATGCTCGATATGAGCTGTATCGACGTGCATGGCCGATATGCTGGTCTTAATTGACCCTTCTTCGACCTCTTCTTTCTCTCAAGCTTGGTTCCTTCTACCTCAGCTCGAACCTGGTTAGTAGAGACACTTAAAAACTCTCACACAAACATAAAAAAATAAAAATGCAAAGCTATATACAAGGATACCATGGGATTGCCTCTCAAGTGCGCTTGTTTAGAGTCACTTAGCTTGACTTTCCTCAGCTCCTTAGTTGAGGTGTGGAGCAGGAGTCTTGGAACTCCTTGGTGTGATCTTGCTCCCCTTGACTCTCCTGGTGAATCCATCAATCTTCAGCACTGCAAAAAGCTTAGATCTTCCCTCTTGCTTCATCTTGTAACAAACTTCACCACTCTTAGAGCCAAATGGTCTCAAAACCACTCCTTCTATAGGACCCAATAAGATTTCATTCACAGCATCAGAACCAGCCACTTCGAGGACCTCCTCTTCAGTGGTATCAGTAAACATTATGGACAGACAGCAACCATCAAAACTTGCACCAACATAGCCATCAAACTCTGGCTAATGCTCTCCAACTTTCTTCAACTTCTTGACCTCCATTGAGAAGGCTTGCTCATCTTCCAGCTTGTTTCTTTTGGAGTGAAACTTCAGAACCTTCTCCTTGGTCAACCTTAGCTCTATTGTGCACTCCTTTGCATCAAACACTGCACCAGCTGAGGCTAAGAATAGCCTCCCTAGAATGATGGCGTTCTTGATCTTCCCTTCAACATCTAGGACCAGGATATCTGTTGGGATGATCACTCCCTCAATCATCATTGGCACATCTTTAAGAGCTCCAAGTCGTGCCTTTACTGTGCCATCAGCTATGGTTAGAGACACATTACTCTCTTGAAGTTGAGTGTAGCCAAGCGCCTTAGCAGTAGAGGATGGAAGGAGGTTGATACTTGCCCCAAGATCACAAAGACAGCCCTTGAATATTTGTCCTTTGAGTTCACAAAGCAGAGTGAAGCATCCAGGATCTCCAAGCTTCTTGATGTTCAATACTTCAGTCTTGGCAATGACTTCCTTCAGCTCTGTCCCAATATCAAGACCTCTAAGCTTCATCTGGTTGGCATAGAGAGTGGTGTACTTATCTATAAGCTGCTTCTTAAACCTTCCAGGAAAGGGGAGAGCTGGCTTGTAAGGAGAATGATCATAGATCCCAGTTTGTTTCTCAGCTTGACTCTCCTCAAGTAGCCCCTTCTTCTTCTCTTCCTTAGTTGCTGTTCCTTCAAGAGACTTTTCCTTTGCAACTCCATGGTTGGCGTCAGCTGCCAAAAACTCTTCCCTCCACTATGAAATTCAGTGTCCTCATTGAACAGAGAAAGGAACTCCTCAATGACAGCTTCCTCTTCATCTGAGAAGGTCTCTTCTTCAGTAACTATGGCGTTGCAGAACTCCTTAGGGATAGCTTATGGTTTTCTAGGAAGGTTTCTGATGTTATGGTTTTTAATCCTTAGAATCAATCCTTAAACACACATGTCATTGTAGTACTTGAGGTGTCAATCCAATCCAAAGGCTAAAGAACAATCAAGATGCAGAAAACTTGCTAAGCTAGGCCTAATCAAAAGAGGAAACTGAACTCTAACAACCTATGATGAACAAGAAGGAAATCTAACAAATGAACAAGAAGAAAGCAAAACACAAAAGGTGAAAATCAAGCAAAGCAACCAAAATAAAGGAAGACAGAGCAAACTCAGAACATAGCTTAAAACAGAGAAAAGATGGGACTTGAGATGAGATAATTGGTAATAGAGAACTCTTGACTCAGCCTATGATGCTTACAAACTCACACAATGCTATTCCTTATGCATAAGATTCATTTATATGACTAATCCAATCTTTTGGCACTAATCTCTTTGCTAATTACCAAGTCAAGAACTAATTCTCATTAGTGAAATGATAAATAGCAAGCATTAAGACAAATCTATCAACCCTATATTGCCAAATCACTCCCTAGACAGTCAATCTCTTGAGCTACGATAAGCAATTCTTTTGCAAAGTAGTTCAGGCATTTTATCAAACACTTGGTGGACATAAAATGAGCCTAAGATCTTAATCAACTTAGCTAGGGCTAATTAAGCATTAAACACAGCAATCAAAAAAGGAAATGGAAGAATTAACACTAAGCAATCATAGATAGGGTCTCAAATTCCCTAAACCTAACCCATCTCAAATCCCTAAAAAGAAAGCAAACACAAAAAGGCAAGGTTTAAGACTAAAGTGATAGCAAAGTGAATCATGCTTATGGTTAAAGGATCAAATCAAATTAAGAACAATTCAACTCTAGATAAGGACATCTAAAACAAGACAAACTACTTTATTCATTGGCATGTCAAACCCATGGTTAGTGGTGTATTTACCAACAAACAAGCAAGAAGCACAAGGTCCATAAAATCTAACAAGTTCTCATACCTCCACTTTTGATGGCTTGTGTGATTACTTATCACTTGCTGGAATATATTAGACAACTACTCACTGGTTAGGTTTATTGCAGTTATCTAAGGGCAACTTTCCACCAATGGGTGATGCAAAGACTCATGACATTCTAAGCATCTATTTCAAGACTTAAACCATTAAGACATTTCATCAAACACATGGAGTGCAGGATAAAACACCCAGGATTATTTTCTAATCCAAAGAGGTACTAGGCATTAAAGATCAATTCAACAAGAAGAGGAATGGGATCTAGCAACCTAACACATCAAGCATCCAAAAGAAACACTTTTGCATCACAAAAAATCACGAATCTCTAAAATAACTCAAACCCTAAAGAGCAAATTCGAAATTAATAAAAGTAAGAGCAAGACTAAAGATTAAAGAATTATTATTAAAAGAAGAAGAATACATAAATAAAAGTATACACAAGTGATCCATTCTCAACCCACAAAGGATTTGTTCTTGTTCTATGAAAAACCAAAGCAAAGCTTTGGGGAAGAGAAATGATAAGAGAAAATAGATATAAGTTTAGCTATTTATAGAGAACATCCCCAAAATAGCCCTAGGAAGCAAAAAAAAAAAGTCAAAGATGGTCAAAGATGCTTTTCGGACAAAAACCTATCGATCTGAAGGAATGAGGTAGGAGATCGATGTGGTGATCGATAGGAACTTCTGGTTGCGGACAGTGATGCTTGAACTGCCGTATCTTTTGAAATACTGATCGGATTGACATGATTCAACCTCCGTTGGAAAGCTTATTCGATCCTATACAACTTCTATGAAGGACGTGGAGGCTGAATCTCACCGGAAGACCTTAGTTTGGACCCATACATTTCATATCGATCTGCACATCGGACAGATTTCTCTCAGCTTTGGTCAATACAGGACTTTGGTGCAGCCTAAAACCCGTCATCTTGGCTATTATTCTTGGTTCTTCATGTCCTCATCATTCACCATTCTCCAAATGTCTTCCTTGCTCTATTTAGACCTGAAAAAGACTCCAAACAATGCAAAACATGCAAATGTCTAACCTTAAACCTATTATGTCTAATATGAATGCAAATGTGACAAAATATGATGAATGAATGCATGGAAAAGACCAAAAACTAAACTAAATACAAGCTAAAACAAGGTAAATTATGAGGATATCAGTTTCCTTGTGGTTTGGGACCAGCTATGCCCTTGTTGTTCTCTAGGGTCTTCATTCTTGAAGCCAACCCATCAATCTTGTTTGACAACTCCATATGAATAGTATCCATTCTGTTGTAGATCTCAACAAATTTCTTTGTGATCTCCACATTAGTAGCTTGTTGGCCTTGAAGAAGTTGTTGCAGCAGTCCTTTCACTTTAGCATCATTGGTATTGGATGAGCTTGCTTGACCTTGAGAATCCAGGAGGAGCAAACTGCTTTTGCTGGAAGTTGCTTTGAAAGTTGTTCATTGGTGCATATCCTTGGTTGAATGGCGCAAAAGGTCTTGGCTGATTCCCTTGAGGTTGCTGTTGAGGGTAAACTTGATCTTGGGATTGGCAACATTGTTGCTCCTGTAGGACATGTTTGGGTTAGGTCTGAAGTTCCCATACCCATTGTATCCACCATGATTACCCAAGTAGTTCATCCCCTCTACTTGTTGCTCCTCTTCATTAGGCATCTCCACCATTTCATCGACACAATTGATCTCTCTGTGTTGCACTTGGAGCAGTTTGTAAAGCCTAGTGTTCACCTCTTTCAACTTTGTTCTTGTAGACTCCAGCTCCTTCTTAGTGTTGTCATCCTCTCCTCTTGGAGTTCTATTATAGTCTTCACTATAATTACCATCACTTTGGGCTAAGTTCTCCACCAGCTCTAGGCCTTCATCTACATCCTTAAATAGGAAGTTTCCATTGGAGGCAGTGTCAAGTAGCATTCTGATCTTAGGGAGAGAGCCTCTGTATAAGGTTAAGAGGAGTGAAGCTTGTGAGAATCCATGGTGAGGGCACTGAAGTGTGTATCATTTGAATCTTTCCCATGCTTCACCAAAACTCTCACTATTCTTTTGAGAAAAACCAGAGATCTGATTCCTGAACCTAGCAGTTCTTGAAGTAGAGAAGAACTCTGCTAGAAAAGCTCTCTTGCACTCATCCCAGCTGGTGATACTTCCTTGAGGCAAGTTTTTCTCCCATTGGTGGGCTTTGTCGCTAAGAGAGAAAGGGAACAACCTTAGCTTGAAACTATCTTCGCTTACCCCATTGATCTTGGTTAGTGAGCAGAGTCTATCAAAGTTATCCAAGTGATCCAGAGGGTCTTCAAGTGGTAACCCATGGAACTTGCTGCCTTGAACCATTGAGATCAATCCAGATTTGATATCAAAGTTATAGTTCTGAACTGCTGGAGGAAGGATCCATATTCTGTTGTTGTAAGCGTTTGGTGCGTCACCAGCTCCAATGGGCCTGATTGGGTGTGCACCATGTGTTGGTCCTCTCTTAGCTTGTTCACCTTAAAATCCTTGCTGTCCCTGAACACCAGCAACTCCTTGAGCATCCTGCGCTCCTGGTGGTCCATGAAATCGCTGATCATCTATACCATGCTCCATGTTGAGCTGATGAAACCTTTGCAGCCTCTCTCTTTCCATTGTTGCTCTTAATACACTTTCCACTTGCAGAATGTTGTGTTGATAATCCAGAAGGTTTTGATTGCCTTTAGACCTCAAGTTCATACACCTATAAGCAGAAGAGCAGCTTGCAAATCAATAACAAATAGAAAAATAACAGCTTGATCTTAAACAATCCACAAATCCTAATGATTAATCTAAACCCATATGGCAACGGCGCCAATTTGATAGCTTGTATTTGGCTAGCTAAGCAAATCCAAACACACTCATATCATTGCAGCATGTAAGGTATCAATCCATCTGAGTTCTTAAGACACCAAGAATACAGCAAATCACTTAAGTCAAGCTAAAATCAAGAAAGCAGTTGTGAACAAACTAAACAAGTCTAAAGACTGAACTAAGCAAAGCAGGAAATTCAAATAGATAAAGTAAGGATCTAAAATAGGGGTTATTGATTAGGAGGAGATTAGAACCTAACTAGTGATGTTTCAAAACCATTCAAACAATGCTCTTCAAAACCATTCAAACAATGCTATCTTCTAGGCATAGGATTAACAACTATAACTAGCTCAATTCCTTGACACTAATCACTTTGCTAAGCACACATTCTAGATAAATCCCTTTAATCAAACACATGATCAGCAAGCATTCAAAACAGAATTCCAATCCTATAAAGCCAAAATGCACCTTAGACATCTAATTCCTTAGGCTAAGCATAAAAATCCTGAAAGAGAATCTAAGCAGCATTTCATCAAACACTTACCAGACGCAAGAGAAAGCCAAAATACTAAAAAAGCCTGGCCAAGACTAATCTAGTGTTAAGCACATCTAATAGAGAGAAGACAATCATATTAAGCACAAGATATCACTAATCTAGTCCTAAAACCCCTCTAATCTATCCCATCTCAAACCCTAAATAAGACTACTCACTAGCCATAGTCAAAACCACAAATTCCAAAGAGAAATAATGGTTAAGCATGATTACGAAGCAAAATAAACAAGAATAGATGAAAGGCAAATACGGAAATTCACTAAACCAAACTAGTTCTTACAAAGCAAAGCTGAAGAAAGAAATTTTTTAAGTGCAAGAACAGAAGAATATAATGATATCCAAGTTGCCTAACCCTTTTAGGACTTTAGTATTTATAGGGGAACTAGGAAACCCCTAGTAAACCAAGATTAAACCGAAAATAAGCTGACTCGGACAGACCATATCGACTGTGACATCGATATATATGTCGATATCATCTCTTCTTCTGGGTTGTATCGATGTCCCTTGGTCGATATGCACGTCAATACAGAAGGCTTCCAAGTTGTATCGGTTTGGCTCTCCATAGTGTGAAGTCGATACAATCACCTTTTAGTTAAGGCTCATCGATCAAACAGGTCGATATAGCACCTCGGTATTGTCCTGTCACGTGTATCGATTTGGGACGTCGATACACTGCTTGATATGGTCTCCCTCTGTTGCATCGAGGTGTCTCCTAGTCGATATACTTCCTTCTCACCATGTATTTACTGTATCGATGCTGAAGTGGTCGATACTCCCATCGATATGCTCCGTATCGATCAGATGATGTCGATATCATCATTGATATTAGCCTATCCACCTTTGTCCCTTGCCTTGCTCCATTCCCAGCTCACACCCATTGCGCCACATGACCTCCACACTCCTTCTAGTATAAAACTCCAAATGCATGCAAAATGCAATGCAGCTCTTAAAACTACACTAACTCCTAAATGTATACAAATGGGACAAGAAGAAGCAAAATATGCATGTTTAAAGACTAAAACTAGTGATCAATGCAAGCTAAAATGGTATTAATAATGGAGATATCACTCCTCCTAGATAGGGGTTTGAGAACCGCCAAGTCAATCTCCTTCTGGTGTGGTGATCTCTCTCCTTTTATATTAGCATTCTCCTTGTCCTGTCTTCTCCCCTCGGCGTGACAGGGAAGCAGGTGGGCTAATGATTCTTGTGTGTTTGGTGAAGCTCGCCAAGTGCCCGGCAACAGTACACGGTTCGGCCGAGATCGTGAAGTGTATCAGTGTTTAGGGTAGTTCAATGTCCACATGTCGAATCCTCCTTGAACGCGGTAAAATTGGTCCCAACAGTAATATAATTTGATTGTTAAATAAAATAATTTGAAAATTAAGCCATATACATTTACTAGAATATGACTGAATATAACCAACTTATATCTTAATGCTTTGATTATAGAGTTATAATATTAAAAAATTATTAGTAATTAGAACAGATTATATGTAAAAATTGTGTTAGTTGGGCTTTTGAGTTCATTAACATATAAAAAACATTTATACAATTTTTATTATATGGATGATGTGATAATATTTTAATAAATATAAGTTTTTTAAAAAATATAAAAAATTAATATGATGTAATTTTAATAAAATATAAAAAATAAGAGAAATAATTCAAATACTTAATTCTATATAAATAATTGATATAAAATATTATATAACTAAATTAACGTGAGTAACAGAATATATCACTAATATAGTAACATAAGTAAAAGTTTTTTTTTAATAATAATTTATGAACCATTTATTGAGATTGTAGTTTATTGCCACTGTAAATTTGATATTTAATTTACAAGAGAGATGATGAAAGCAATGTGATTGCAACTTAGTAGCCTCCTTACAACATTTATTTATATTTTATGATTCAAATGCATAATGTTGTTATGTTTATGTAGTCTTACAACAATATGATACATAATAATATTATATAATAACTCCAACACATGTCAAAGTTATATAAAATCTATAATATGTCTTAAGAAAAATCAAAAATTAAAAGAATAGATATCTCAAAAGTTTTTTAAGAATATAAACAAAAATAAATCTATTAACAATAAAATATTATTAGTAGTGTACAATATGTAAGAGAATTTAAATTAAATATGATATATAGTAAAAAATGTATAAATTTACCAAATTTCTTTAGTAGCATTTTCAGATACAGTTAATACAAATTCATACAAATCAAAAGTAATAGATTTTTTTTCATATATACCAAATTTAATTTTAGTTTTCTTACATATTTTACACTATTAACGACACTATATAATTTTTTTTTCAGTTCTTAGAAATCTTTGAAATATCTATGCTGACAAAAAAGACCTTTAAAATATCTATTATTTAGTTTATTATTTAGTTTATTATTTTATATTTTGGTTTTTCTTAAAACAGGTTATAGTTTCTTTTTTAAATTTTGACAGATATGTGAGAAATTAAATTATAATATGACGATGTTTCATATTGTTGTAAAACTACATAAACATATGAAAATTATGCATTTGAATAATAATATATTTATATAAATGCTACAACAAGGCTACTAAGTTGCAATCACATTGCTGTAATCATCTCTATTGAAATATAATTTTTGAATTCTTAGTGATAATTAACTACAATCTCGACTTTGGAATGTAAGTATAATTGTATGAACCCTGAAATAATTAAACATATAGATCAATCGGATAATAAATTTATAAAAAAGGTTTACCATAACACATCATTTTTTTTGTAGCGGAGATGTTTTGTTAAACAATATCCTAAATAGAAGGCAAAATTATTGATTTCTTAGTAAAATTCTATTTTCTCATCAATTTCTCCTTAAATATTATGTTTCTTGATGATATTTCATAATAGTGTAAAATCATTTATTTATAGAAGAAAAGTGGACTAAATTCTTTATTACTTTATAACTAAGTTTTAATTTCAATTGTCCATCAAAATGAAAATAATAACTTAATAATTAAGTTTATTTTAGAGAAATCTCAATAGCTGGTAACAGATACTTGCAAAATTAGTTCTCTCTCCACCTTTACTATATATCCATCAATGCTCATAATAAAAATCCGATTCCATCCTAATCTTTTTAATAGACACACCGTATATATAAATTCAAATTGATTATTCTATAAGTCTGAATCAATCATAATGTTAATAATTTAGTTAACATATTAATATTTCATCTAACATAATTTTTTATTTAACAGGTAACAAGTTTATTTTGACAAAATTTATTATTGGTTATCACTAACATAATTAACAATTGTATATACTTTTGTTAATATCTTTCTATTGATAGATATACTAATGATTTTGTTTAATTCAATTGCATTTAATTGTATTAAAGTTAAATTATAATTTTAATAATTCATTTAATAGATAACATGTTAATCTTTACAGAATTTATTATCGGTTATTACTAACATGGTTAACAATTGTATATAATTTTATTAACAATATTTTATCTCTGCATTTGGTAAATATGACAGATATACTTGTTAACATATATTGCTGATATCATTACATATTTGTTAGTATATATTGTTGATATCATCATATATTTGTTAACAAATATGTCTAATATATTTGACAATTGTGTTTTATATTTTATTTCTCACTTATATAATGCCACCCATCATTTAAATTATCTCAACCATATAGGGGCATAATAGGCTACAATTGCCAATAAAATTACCACAAAACTAATATCAAGTTATCTATTACCATTTTCTTATTTTTTTGATAAATTATGTATATTCATTAAGTTTACCTTTTAATTTAGAGTTAAGTTTAAATTTCAACCGTTTACCATTTAATTCATAGATAAGTTTTCATTTTAATTATTTATTATTTCATAGTTAAGTTTTGACGTAATTGACCAATTGCGGCGTTATATTGTAGTTTATTGTCACTAAGAATTTGATATTTATTTTTCATGACAAATGATGAAAGCATTATGATTGCAACTTAGTAGTCATCTAATAATATTTATTTATATTTTATTATCAAAATGTATAATTTTGATATGTTTTTGTAGTTTTACAATAATATGATACATAATAATATTATAGTTTAGTCTCTAACATATGTCGAACTTTTATAAAAACTATAACATTTCTTAAAAAAAATCAAAATAATAGATATCTCAAAAAATTTCAAAAACATAAAGAAAAACTATTAACGTAAAATATCATCAGTAGTGTACAATATGTAAGAGAATTAGATATATAGTAAAAACTTGTATAAAATTATGAAATTTCTTTAGTAGCATTGTCAGATGTAGTTAATACAAATTCATTCAAATCAGAATTAATAGAACTTTTTTCCTATTTACCATAATTAATTTTAATATTTTACAAATTTTACACTGTTAATGACATTTTGTAATTAATAGTTTTATTTGTTTTTCTCTTCTTAGAAATCTTTAAAATATATATGCTGACAAAAAAAACCTTTGAAATATCTATTATTTAGTTTATTATTTTGCTTTTTGGTTTTTCTTTAAACAGGTTATAGTTTTTACAAAATTTTGACATATGTGTGGGAAACTAAATTATAATATGATTTTTTTTTGTCAACAGTCTCGAAACTCCTAGAATATGATTATGTTTTATATTATTGTAAAACTACATAAACATATCAAAATTGTTCATTTAATTTATATATATATATAAATGCTACTAAAAGACTACTAAGTTGCAATCACATTGCTGTCCTCATGTATATTGAAAATATAATTATCAAATTCTCAATATTTAATAACTACAATCTCGACACAACAATGTAAGTATAATTTATATGAACCCTAGATAATTAAACATCTAGATCAATCACATAATAATTTTATAAAAAAAGTTTACCAGAACACTTCAGTTTTTTGTAGCGGAGATGTCTTCTTAACAATATTCTAAATGGAAGACGAAATATTGATTTCTTAGTTAAACTCTCTTTTTTCATTAATTTTTCTTTGAATGTTATGTTTCTTGATGATATTTGATAATAAAGTAAAATCATTTTATTTATAGGAGAAAATTAGACAAAATTCTTTATTACTTTATAACTAAGTTTTAATTCCAACTGTCCATCAAAACAAAAATAAAAACTCAATAATTAAGTTTATTATAGAGAAATAAAAATGTATGGTAACAAATACGTGCAAAATTAGTTATCTTTCCACCTGTACTATTCATCTATCACTGCGCATAATAAAAAGCTTATTCCACCCCTAATGCTTGACACACCAATAAATATAGATAGATACTTATCTAGTTAAGGTGATGGGACCCATCATAGATATAAATATAAATTGATTATTCTATTAGTCTGAATCAATCATAATACTAATAATTTAGTTAACACTAAGTAATGATCCGTGTTTTTCGTAGAATGAAATATCTGTTATTTAATTAATCTCATACATATATATTTAATATTATATAAAATAATATATTTAGTTATATAATATTATGATATACATTTATAATATAATATATTTTTAGGTTTTTAATATAATATAGTTTAAAAATTAAGCAATATACATTTAATAGTATATGACTGAATATAACCACCTTATATCTAAATTCTTTGATTATAGATTTATATATAATAATATGTAACATTTTTAATATTAAAAATATTATTGATAATTGGGCCACGATTATATGTAAAAGACTGTGTTAGTTGGGATTCTAAGTTCATTAACATACAAATATATATATATATATATATTATATGGATGATGTAATTATTTTTTCATATTTATAAACAAAAGTAGAAGAAAATATGTAATATTTAAAGAAATAATTAATATGATATTGTTTTGATAAAATATAGAAAGTATCTTAACAAATCAAATGCTGAATTCTATATAAATAATTGATATAAATTATTAGATAACTAAATTAACGTGAGTGGCAAAATCTCCTACATATTATTTGAGAAGTACAATTAGTTAAAAAAAAAACTAAGTTGTCAACACCTCAATAAAAGTTAGTGCACTTTAACGATGACTTGTGAATATGACATGTTAATTTTCTTAAAATAAAAGAAATGTTTTGATTGGTGAGATATAATTAACTAAATCTCCTACACACTATTTGAGAAGTATAATTATTAAAAAAACTTACTTGTCAACACCACAAGAAAATATAGTGTATTCTAATGGTGATCTGTAAATGTGACATAAAATATTTTCTAAAATAAATGAATTTTGATTGACTGAATTATAATTAAATAAATTATGAAATTATTTCATAAATATATAAGATTATATAGTAAAATCTCTCTAAATTAATAATGTTGGGACTCAAAAATATATTAATTTAGAAGGAATTCATTAATCTAGAAATTAATAATTGAATAATATTTTATTATTTTATAGAGAAATTTTTCAGTTCGAATTCTTAATGTTTATCAAAAGACAAAAATCAATATTTTCAACAATGTAAAATTTATTCAGAAAATGCCCTAACAATGAATATGGAAGATAAATAAAAAACAAATATAAACTTGAAACAATAATATAATCATATTTTACTATATTATATTATTTATATATTTAAATTTATAATTACTAATATACATAATTATGTGACCATGTTTTTTCCATAGAAGTTCCAAAACAATATTATCTTATTGAAATTTGTTAATTTTTACATTATCTCGACTTTGTACCGATAACATTTATTAATTTATAGTGATTATTAATTGATCGAATATTAATTATTAGATATTTTACTATAATACTAAAATTAAAAAATTAAATTAACAGAAAATAATAATTATTATAATTTTATTTTTAATATATATTTATAATAGATTGCATAAAATATGATTATGAAGTAAAAATAAAAACCAAAAATATTTCTCTACATTTTTGGTTTTCCGTAAAGCTCTCATGCTTTGTTTTATGGATTCATTTAAAAATTATAAGAACCAAATTTTATAATGAACTCATGTGCGGGTTAAAATTTATAATGAACACATGCGTACATGGCAACTATAAAAAAATATTTTTTTCATCAATCCAATTTCGTAATAATAAACAATGAGATGAGCGGAAAAGGGCCAAAAGTTAGTTTTATAAAATATGATTTCACATATATTATAATAAATCTGTATTTTATGTTTTTATTGAAACAGGAAACAATGTACGGTATGTATGTTTCATAGTGTAAAGTAAAATGTTATATTTTGATTTTTTTAGAAGTTTTTTTGTACTTTTTTTTACTATTTAATATAAAATTTAATTTGAAATCGCATCAATAAACGCTAAAAATAAGAAATTTTTATTAAATACAAAACAATAGAAATAGTTTTCGTGATTGTTGTTAAACGCTAAAAGTGCATCGTGTAAAAACATACTGTTTGTGAATATGAGACTATTGACACAAAAAACAATATTCAAAACAATTGTTGTAAGAATTTAGTTATTATTTAATATAACTTTTACATTTACAATTATATGTCACTATGAATATTAGAAAAATAACTAAGTTTTAAAAAGCATCAAAGTTTTTGGATTACCGAAACATTACTTGAAATTAAAGGTTGGTGCTCCAGCCATGTGTTTTCGTAACATGATTTTATGGGTGGAATATGCAATAAAACTAGATTTATTATGGCTCGATATGTGGTTGAAGGTAGAATTATAACGGGAAATATGAATCTGATTGATCAAATAGTTCTAATCTTTAGGATGTATGTGACACCACGAGACACAAGGTTTTCTGTCAGAATGCGTCGTAGACAATTCCCTTTGGCTTTAGCTTTCTCAATGACGATCAGCAAAAACCAAGAACAATCACTTGCAAATGTCGGTTTGTTTATACCTAAACCAGTTTTCTCTTATGGACAAGTATATGTTGCGTTATCTTGAGTTAAGTTTAGATCTGGACTTAAAGTTTTCATAACAGACAAAGAAGAAAATGTACAACAAAAAAACTATGAACGTCGTCCATAAAAAAGTGTAATCTTGCTTAGTTTTCATGTTTTTGATATTTTAAATCTACTTTTTTATATGTTTTAATATTTTCCGTTTATTTAGTTATCATATTTACACTTTATATTGAATTCTATAATATTTTTCATTTAATTTATAGTTATTTATTATTAAATGTTCATATTATATTGTTACTTAAAACATAATTAATCATATAAAATTAGTAATAAATCAACATATAATATTATTCATATATTTAACATATAAAATGTTATAGTCTGCACACGGTGTGGGCCGATCACGTAGTATATAATTAAGAGAAAATACTTCAAAATGATACAGAATGATAAAATAATATGAAATGGATGAAGGAAAATTGTGCAAATGACCCATTTTTACTATTTTTATAAATATCAATGCTACCCTTCTAACTACTGTTATTTGTAAACTAATGACAGACTAACGACAGACTGTTTAGTCTAATAATTGAATGTAGACTACTAGCAGACTAATGCTAGACTAATTGCAAACTACTGGCACACTAACAGCAGATTGAAAGCAAACTAGTGGATCTCTCTTATGGGTCATTTTAGGAAGAGTCATGTTTCATAATAAAATTATCAAGTGGATTATTTCAAAAATTATATCAATAATTAATCTAATAACATAAGTACAAATTGTTTTTTTTTATCATAAATGTTTTCTTATAATAATTTATGAACTATTTATTGATCTATATATCTTTATTTCTAATGAAAGACTTTTTAAATATACCTTTATCTTTCAATCATTTGAGTAATTAAATTTGTTTTTTTTAATATGAATTATAGCATATTTATAAAAAATTATATATATTTTTGGCTTTAAGAATGATACGATGTTTTTTTTATATATATAAAAAAGTAAGTTTACACAAAAATAAGAGAAAAATATAGTGTTTAGAAAAATAATTAATATGCTATTAGAGAACATGTAAAGGAAAGTGATCTTGTAAATGTGATTAGTTATTCAGTATGATCCCAAAGAGTGATGCACAGTGAAGTTGATGAGTTTACTTGAAACACCTTGTGAGTGGAATTGTTCAAATTGATTGACATGCTCCTTCTTCAATGTAACATGGATTTTTGTGATCCTGCTAATAAGATAGAATTAAAAAAAAATAGAATCAATGATAAAGTAGTACAATCACAACTTGAAGCAAAACATAAAAATGATAGCAAACTAACATTAATATCATTTCGATGGTGAGACTAGCATTAGTGGAGTATTGTTTTCAGAGACGCATTATCTTCACCTTAATTTTCTACACGCATTTGAAAAGTTTCAGATAAGAAACTGAGCTAAAAGATACAATGATCAGAAATGTTTAAAAACTTTATAAATAAAAACGATGAGGAGAAAGATGAATAACCAGTATGTTGCTGAACTTATTATATAGTAGTTTACAGTTAGGTTTTACGGCACATGGTAAAACAATTTGCCAATAATTTAATCTAATTATTTCAATTTATCATGTAATTGCTTAATATTGATATATGGGGAAGCTTTGATACGTTTTTCTAAAAAAACAATTCAGTTAATTATGTTATTGCTTAATTAATAATTATTAGTATATAGCATATTTGTGTGATAAGATTTAAAATATTTTCTAAAGTAAGTTGATGGGATTTGCAGCGAATTTAATATATATTCACTCAATTAATAATTCTATCATTTATGATTTATTAGGATTAATATATCTTAATAAAATGATTTATGTAAATAACTAGGGTTTTGGAGGTGAGGGAGAGCGATGCGATGATAGCGGACATTGGGGACAAGGGTCGTCCTTTGGGGGATCCTCCAGATGGTTCATGGGCGATTAAGGTCATGGGGAGTAACGTAGGGGGGAGGCCGAACCCCGAAGACATCTTGGATGATGAGTTTGTTCAAGCGAGACTAAGCCTTGAGTTCCCAAACAGGGAAGATGGTGAACCGGTGATAACCATAGGGATGGAGGTTTTGGAGGCGATGAACGGACTATGGAAGAAGTGCATGATTGTAAAGATCTTAGGACGGAGTGTCTCGATACCGATGTTAAGTAGAAGGCTCTGAGAGTTTTGGAATCTGAGAGGTGCGATACATGTGCTCGATCTCCCTCGCCAATTCTTCATGATCTGCTTTAAGGTGGAGGAGGAATATTTGACGGCGCTTACAAGGGAGCCATGGAGAATGTTTGGTAATTACCTGATGGTACAAGCTTGGTCGCCCGATTTCGATCCGCTACGAGATGAGATCACTACTACACCAGTATGGACCATGTTGGCAAATATCCCCGTAAACTTCTATCACAAGTCGATATTGTTAGGGATTGCTCGAGGTTTGGGGAACCTAAATAGAGTGGACCCTACGACGCTGAGGTGTGAAAGAGCTAGGTTTGCGCGGGTGTGTGTGGAAGTGAAATTAAAGAAGCCAATCAAGAGAACATTGTTGGTTAATGAAGATAGGTATTTTGTGGCGTATGAAGGGTTAACGAGCATATGTTCTAAATGTGGGATGTACGAGCACTTAGTCCTATCTTGTATCTTAGAATTTAGAGAGCTTTAGAGAGAGATTTATTCAGAGCTTTTTGGGATACAAATTCTGTACTCTTTTAGAGATGATTTCGAACCCCTTTATCTCATACTCTATTCTTTTTATGCATTTTTATTCAGCTATGCTATGTGTTTTCATAATCATGTCTGAGTAATCTGTTAGTTACGTTAGGATCATTCAAAGGTTGATGAAGAGTTTGTAGAATCGCTAAACTGTTAGGAATATCTATTAGTTCTTCATCTGTGCTTACATTCATATTGATTTCTGAGACTAATCTTCTAGATTTCTAGGTTGTTTAATAGATGTGAGAACATTGTCAATCACCTGAACTAGTATTAAATGAGCAAAACGCCTGCTTGCAAAGAGATTTGACTTAGGAGTTTTGTGAACAACCGAAACCTGATCTTTTAATGCTTGTTAGCTTGTTAGAATTTGCAAAGAGATTTGGAATTCTGTGAATTAGGCATAGATAACTTCTGCAATGAGAATTGATTAGTTATATCATTGAGTTTTGAGTTCAAGACGGTTTTAATTCATTCCTGCTTGCATGCATTCAACATTCTTGGATTCAACATGCGAATTGTTCTGACTTAGCGCATTTAGCTTTCTGAAACTTAGATCAAACAACAAATCACTTGCTTTCATTACTTTAGTTACTTCGCATTACATTCATTCATTACTGCTTAGCTTAATCCGAATCAATAATCGCCAAAGTAGTAAGTTTACTCCCTTGGGATTCGATAACTTTTTATGCTACAACTGCTTTGCTGTGCACTTGCAGTAGTGAATAAATTGGGTAAACCTGAGCCTATAAGAGAGCACTGTACAGAAAATTATTTTTCAAAAATCAGGCAAGCAACGGAAAATTATAAAAAAATTTACACTGATTGCCAACAAACAAAGTCAAATTTAGCAAAACTTTCCAGCTCAAAAGGATAGACACAATGAAAACTAAAATTCCCACATTAACAAGCAACGATTAAGGCAAATTTAAGCATATGCAGCAAAAACATTATTTTCTCTCCACCAAACTATGAAAATGCATCAGACTCATTATTACTGATCTAATAAGAAGCATTTCAATGGCTAATATGCTGAAAAAGCAATAGCATGCCTAGATTTGGCCAGAATCTAAACATAATTTCAAACTAAGCACAAAAACAATATTTCCTAATCATTTTAACCATAAATTTTGAAAGAAAAGCAATACTGGCGACATGCAGATCAAAACCATAAACAAAATTGTGTAAAACAACCTTAACAATCAATCTAATGCACTCTACTTCATTTTACAAAGATTAAACTCAAGAAACAAGAAATCTAGCAAAGTTTACCTTAATCCTTGAACCAAAAGATGAAGTTCTAGAGCAGAGAATGCAAGAGAGAAAATAGATATGTTTGGCATTGGTGTTTAGCTTGATATGGATGTGTGGAGAGAGATAAAAATGCCAGTTTTAGGGCAAGAGATAAGATGGGGAAAATCTCTTGTAAAATATATAATGCAAGAAAATCTAATTTAAAATTCAAAAATGTGAGGGGGAAAGAAAAGATTCTTTTACCAGCCACAAAGGTCCACAAAAAAGTTTTACTCGATTTACCTATGTAAAAAGTTTTTAAAAATTCTTACACGGATCATATCGAGCAACACACTCGATGTGTACCATATCGGGGACGTTGGGTTCTGTGGCTCGGCGATCATGGTCCTCTGCCTCGGGGGTTCAATGTTCTGGTCAGCTTCTCCTTCAGGGTACCTTGCATTGAGCAGTCTCAGCAGATGTTCTGCTCGATGTTGTTGCTCGGTGTAGGGATACACTTAGGCTTGCAGGATCCTTCCCATGGGCAGTGCATGGCATCATCCTGATGCTTGTTTTTGACTTGGCCATTCTGTATCGAGCAAAAATATTGGTGTTTTGCTCGATGCTACATCTCGATGTGGAACATCTCGTACTCGGTTGCAATGCTCGTCGGTGGTTATCGTACCAGACATCGTCTTGTGCTCGAGTCAGATGATAGCATCCATATCGAGCAAAACTTTGGATGTTTTGCTTGATGCTACTTCTCGGTGTGACTCCATCTAGCATGTTGGTCGATGTACGGGAGTGGCTCCATGATGTACGGACTGGGGATTGCATCGAGCAAGAGTTCGCGAGGTTCTGCTTGATGCTACAGCTCTATGTGATCTCAACCGTGCATTTTGGTCGATGTACGGTCCATTCTCCTCAATGTACGAACTGGGGCTTCATGAGCGATCACATCGAGCCAGGCTTTTAGTGTTTTACTCGATGTGACACCTCCATGTGATCTCCATCGTGCAACCTGCTCGGTGTACGAACTGCTCCTTCCCCGAGATAAGCTGTATCGACCAACGATGACAGATGTTCTGCTCGATATGGTACCTCGATATGAAAACAGAGTTTTCTTTCCTTGGCTTTTAAACCATCATACTCAGCCATGGACCTGTTCTTTGACTTCTGAAACACTAAATCAAGACATTAGTAATAAAAGAAAGCATATATATACAAGGATAGTCATGAGATTACCTCTCAAGTGTGCTTGTTTTAAGTCACTAAGCTTGACTTTGATGGTTTGAGGACTAGTGAGAAGAGGTTGATGGAGCTGGTGCTCCTTCCTATTTCTTCTTGTAAATCCAAGTGCCCACTGACGTCAGTTTCTTCTTGTCACGAGCTGTCTTCCTGTTTCTCCTCTTCTTGACACTTGGTGTGATCAAAGGCTTCACTTCTTTGGTGATTAAGCCTTCATCCTCTTTCAAACCATCTTCAAGCTTCAACTCACAGTCTCAAGCTTCTGTTCTGGCTCATCAAGGAGAGTGTCTCTCATCAGCATGTACATTGTGAAGCTCATAGCATGCTCCACACGCTCTGGAAGTTGCTCTTGCTCACACTCTTCTTCAATAATTGTTCCACAAAAAGCTATGGAAGGAGAGACAATCTTGTAGACTTTGAACTCATCAACATTCTTCAAAATCACAGAGCCTCTCTTGAAGTCTACTTGAGCTCCTGCTGTTGCCAAGAATGGTGTTCCTAGAAGAAGTGGTACCTCTCTTGAATATGTCTTCTCCATAACCACAAAATATGTTGGCACCAAGCAATTTCCAATCTTCAAAGGGAAATCCTTCACCATGCTCAAGGGTCTTGTTGAGGTGTTATCCACAAAAGTGATAGAGGCTTTTCAGGACTTCAACTCCTTGATTCCTAAGGTTTGGCTTAAGTGGAGAGACATGACATTCACAGTTGATCCTTAATCACACAAAGCTCCAACATTGTCTAGCATCTCAAGCTCTCAAGTGATGAGAAACTTTCCTGGATTGGGAAGCTTTGTCAATGTATTCAGCTCCTTGTTTCTCTTTAGATTAGCCCTCTCATTATCTAGAACTGGCTCCACTACTTCCAGCTTGTCAAAGACTTCTTTGAGGAACCTGATTTGATCCTTCACTTCAAGCAAAGTGGTGCCATGAGGAAGCTTTATTCCAGCGTCTTGTTTGTCCTTCCTTAACTTTGAATAGACTGCCATCTGCGCCTTTGTAAAGTGCATTGTGGGGGTAAGGGATTGGTGGTTTATAAGCTTGAACTTCAGGAACTTTACCCTTCTCATTGCTGCTTGAGGAGATACCCACTTGGTGGCCATACAACTCTTTGAAGTCTTCAGAAATTTCTCTAGCCAAGACCATCAAAGCGTGGTATGTATCTACAAGTTCCTTATCAGCTTCACTAAGCTCTGGTTTGGCTTCTTCTTCTGGAGCAACTAAAACTAAACCCAAAATAAATCCCAAGCCATTCCCCAAACATCCTAGCCTATCTAACTCAAGAGTGAGCTAGTTCTACAATGGAAATACTTCCCTTGTAATTCCAACCCAACATTTTTTGCTAAGCAACAACCATGAAGGAACGAGGCCTCACAAATCACACACTATTAATGTTTTGGCTTGAAAGGAGGTTTATTAAGGGTGATGAAATCTAAATAAATCTTTTAGAGAGTGGCAAAAGAGAATAAAGAAGATCCAAATATTTTAAACTATCCATGACATCAATCACAAATGCATAAGACATAATAATTGTAAATTTTAGATTAGGTTCCACTTAGATAAAGGTTAAAATCATTTCAAAGCATGCTTCAGCTTCAAACAAAGCTCACAAAATTGCAAATTCCAAAAGTGGTTCAGCTTTATTTCTAGTTCAACATCAAAGGATTAAAAACAAGGGTTTCATTTTCATAAATTACTAGCTTTAATAAAGATCTACTATCATTATTCTCAAATTAAACAAGCAAGCTAGTCATATATGAATGTATGAAGTCTAAATCCTATATGAATGCATAAAAATCAAACTCTTTTTGTGAAGCATATTCGAAAAAATTAAATTTCTTTTGGTTTTTTTCTATGCCTTAGATGCTATGCAAATGTGATGCATGGTTTCTAATCAATGATGCAAATGCAATGTGCAAAGATCAATTCATCATACACCCCCCCCCCCCCCCCCCCACACTTAAATTACACAATACCTCTGTAATACAAATATTGAGGAGAATGCTCACAAACATCAACAAACAAATCACATAAAATTAAAAAAACAAATGTGTGGTATTTACAATGGTTTAGAGTGGTGTACCTTACTTCAGGTGGAGGAGTGGTGAGAGTCTGAACTCTCAATGACATGGGAGGGAGAGGCTTCTTCCTCAGATGTAGTTTGTTGTCTAGCCCTTATCTTCCTTCCATTGCGCCTTGAAGAATGCACATGAGAGGAGTGTCTTGCTGGTGGACCTACATTTTCTCTTGGCCGCTCAAAAACTTGAAAGGAGTGTCTCTCTTGGACTGTGGCTTCAGGTTCATCCTCAGACATGTTGTCAGCATCTGATTCTCCTCCTTGTGGCTCCGTTTGAACCGCTTGATCAGCCTTCTTTGCTGTTAAAGATTCTCTTAACTTCTTCTTTAACTTCTTCACCTTCTTCTTTAGAGAATCCACAGATTTCTTGCTAGCCTTTACTGATTTCAACAAGCCTCTGATTGCCTTGTCCTTGAAGTTATTCCACCTCTGAAGAAGCCTTATGTGCTCATGAGCAGCTCTTGAGGCTTCAGATGTGCAGATCACATCACAAGGATCAAATGCATAAGGGCGGCTGTCATAATCTTCATGTTCAAGCGCCTCTCTTCCTTGATGCTGAACCTCTTGTTCTTGATGCTGCTCTTCAGTGTCTTCTTTCACATCTGAATCTCTGATTGTTCTCATTTTCCTGACTTTTCTTGGCCTCATCAATGGCGGATCAGTCCTAGGATCATAGAGCTCATCTTCTGTTGGCATAAATCGGATATTCTCATAAGAAGTGAAGTTTGTAAGGTGCGGCTTAGGCAACAAGATCTTCTTCTTCTGGTATTCAAGCTCAAATTGATAAGCAAATCCAGCTTCCACAGCTCCTGAGAGGTAGCCAATCTTGCTGAGGTAGGGAAAATCAATAAAGATCATGCTCACATCTGGTGTTCCAAGTTCCACGTCAGCACTGAGCAAAATGGGAGTGATCAAGCCTCCAATGGCTATCTTAGGTTTCTTATCTCTCGTGTTGAAAGCCCATAGTTGGCATGCAAGGAACTGCTTCATCAGTATAATGACAAGCCCAACTCCTAAGCGATCTCCATGTATCTTGCCATGCCTTGTCTCCATCATGATATTCTTCAAGCCATTCACTAGCAATCCCATCTATTCCTCCTTGACCATGTTCTGTTCTTTTCTGTAGAAGAGTGAGCTTGTGGTGACTCTATGAACATATCTGATAGCTGGATGGCGGATGATTGCACTTCTTAGATGACCAGCCTTGTAAGCATCATTCGATATCTCCTCCCAAACATGCTTTAGCTCATTGTGTTTGTAGCTCATAGCTTGTGCTCTTGAACCTAGATCAAAGCCAAATATCTCCTCAAACTGAGTGAATCCCATAGTGTACCATACTCTGTTGGCTCTGAATTTTATGAACTTATTGCCATAGTCTTCTTCACCCTACTCTTCATCATACTTGAAACTTGCAAGGAATTCACAAGAGAGTTGCTTGTGTGTGGGATATCCAAGACTAGCAAACTTCTCAAGCCCAATGTTGCTTATCAGCTTATCCACTTCAGACTTGATTCCCAGCTCTTCCAACAGACTAGGGCAAGCATATCTTGTTGGAGAAAAATCCACTCTCCTCATCTCCTTCATGTACTCCTTAAACTTAGGTGCTGCATCTTGAACTTGTTCTGCTTCTTCAACAGACCTTTTACCCTCTGATCTGTCTCTTGCATGTGCACTTGAGTCCAAAATTTCCTCATCTCCTCTAGTGCTCGACATAGTACCTGAAAATGCAAGGCTTGAAGCAAAAATTAGCATATTGTTCCCTTAGAGCACTGTGCATAAAATTATTTCCCAAACATTAAACATGCACAGAAAAATTCTATAAAAATTCACACTGAATGGAAACAAACGGAGGCGAATTTTGCAAAACATTTCAGCTCAAAAGGATGAACACAATGAAAATTAAATTCATAAAGCAACAAGCAGCGATTTAGTCAAATTCAGGCATATGCAGAAAAAAATGTCATCTTCTCTCCACCAAATTATAAACATGCCCTAGATTCATCATTGTTACTCTAATATGAAGCATCTAAATAGTGAAAATGCTAAAAAAGCAATAACATGCCTAGATTTGGCCAAAACCTAAACAATATGCCAAATTAAAAACAAAATGAGCTTTTGATAAACAGGTTTTTATGCAAGCTGTTTTAGAATCAAACCCAAACCAAGATAATGATGTAGTATAGTGGTGAGGGGGTATCAATCCATCCTAGGTTGATGAAAGTTACTAGGAATGCAAGAACTTTGTAAATCTAAGTGAAATCGGGTAAATGGAGGAGAAATTCTATGAAAACTAAATGCAACAACTTAATGACCGCAAAAACAATTTTAAAATCCCTTCTTAAGGGTTAAGCAACTAGCAGATGACTTATAGGAATTTAAAATGCAAGACTACTAATTTATGAAAATCGAAAACTAAAGGCAGACAAACAGAGAAATTTCTAACAACCTAGAACAATGATTTTTAAGACTAAAGAAGCAAACTTTATGACTAGGAAATGATAAATTTGAACTTTAAAAATGCTAAACGAGGGTTCAAGGTTGAGGGTCATGTTAAGAAGGTTCAAGATTCAAGCTTGGGTTTTGAAAACATTAGATCTACACATTTTGTGCTATCTCTAAGCTTTGAGAAGCTAAAAGAGGTTTATCCATGGCGTTTGGTATAAATCCTTTCCTCAATCCTTCCTCCTAACCCATGGCGTGTGGTGGAAAGATGGGTCAAAGAACATTAAGCATAGATCTCAAATAATGGCCTAACTAGCTCCCTAAGCATCCATGGCATTTGGGAAAAGATGAGCTAGTATCTTGGATTTGGTTTTAAGAGACTCCTGAATCCCACCAAGGTAAGGAGATCTCTGAGATCATAAAGATCTTTCCCAAGACTCTTTAAGCACTAAGAGCCCAAAAATCACTTTTTCTTAGTTGTTACAATAATAATTGCAAGTTCAAAAAAAGGCTTTTCTCTCAGGTCCATCTCCCGAGGGGCAGCTGCTACTTCAGATCTGAATCAAGATGGGTCGCCGCCGTTGCTTCTCCGCCCAAATACCATCAACTTGAAGAAGCAGCTCCTTCTCCCTTTCTCTCGCCATATGGCATGTCCAGAACAACCGCTTGTTTCACCGTCTCTTGCCGCCGGTCAAATCGTTACCTTTATATTTTTCTGTCTCTCCATGGCCGTGGAGTCTGTGATCCGCGACATCTATACCGCTGCTTGATGCCAAGCTCATCTCCTCAAAAATGGATCTCCGTCTCAATCTCTTTCTTCACTGTCCCTACTGACCGGCGTGACTTTCTCCACCTCTGAAAGCTACCACCATGCATCCACCGCATCATTACCCAACAAGCATCTTCCTCAACTGTGTCTCACTTATGTTTTTCTTTACTGGTCAGAAAAACTGGTCGGGACACAGTTAGATATCTGCATCCTCCACCACGGGGAGGATAAACACCTACATACTTCGAATTAAGTGTTCCCATTTTTCCCCAAATTTGGGTGTGTACTCAAAGACCGCTTCTGTGCTGCTGGTGCGAAAAGTTTTGGGGAAACCAGAAATTTTTCCATCTCACTTTATGTGACGAACTCTAATCATTTTGCTCTTAGTATCATACAACTTCATAGAGAAAAATCTGGAAAAGACTTTCTACAGTTGTCTAAATTTTAAAGGAGGAGTTTTTTGCTCAACACTAATAAAATACGCCCACCTGGTTAAGAATTCCAGATCTACAGTCTCTATTTTCAAAATGAATGTCGTTGCGTGGAACTGTCAGGGGATAGGATCCGATCTAACCAGACAGCATTTGGAAGAGCTTTATCGATGTTTTCGGCCTAATTTTCTCTTTTTATTAGAAACAAAAAATAATCGTTATTTTCTGCAAAATTTGCAAGTCTCTTTTGGATATGATAATATTTTTACCGTTGAGCCTCAAGGTAAAAGTGGTGGCTTGGCTCTCTTCTACATGAATGATCCTACGGTTATCATATCTTACTCGGATGATCGTATGATAGATGTTGAAACATCTCTAGAAGGTCATAAAATTTATATGACTTTTGTTTATGGAGATCCGGTGGTTCAATGCCAAGAACAAGTGTGGGAACGTCTTACGCGTATTAGCCTTAATCGGCAAGATGCTTGGCTTATGATAGGAGATTTTAACGAAATTACTGAAAATCATGAAAAACGAGGAGGGAAAAGACGTTCAGAAGCATCTTTCCTACCATTTCGTACTATGCTAGACAATTGTGGGATGATTGAATTTCCTTTCAAAGGGAATTCATTATCTTGGGTTAGAAATCATCGATCCAGAAAAGTGAAATGCCGCATTGATAGAGCTGTGGGGAACGAGGATTGGTATGATTTGTTCTCTCACTCTTTTGTGGAATATCTAAAACTATAAGGTTCTGATCATCGACCGGTTTTGGCCAGTATCCAATCTATTCCTTTCCATAGGAAGCAGAAATTTCGGTTTGATAAAAGATGGGTGGGAAAACCCGGGGTTGAAGAAGCAATCACTAATGGTTGGAGAACAATTGAAGCACGATCTAATAGGAATTTTCATCATAGTCTGGCATCCTGTAGGAAGAATATCTCCTCTTGGAAGATAACTCTGCCTACTAATACGGCAAGATTAATTGAAGAACTAAAAAATAGTCTTGATCTAGCTCAAGCAGATGATAATACCACCCTCCAAGAAATAGAAGACCTTAGAAGACAACTTTGCTCAGCTTTTAAAGAGGAGGAGATGTTCTGATTTCAGAAGAGTAGAGAGAAATGGCATAAAAGAGGAGATAATAATACAAAATTCTATCATGCATCCACAAAACAAAGAAGAGCTCGCAACAGTATCATCTCCCTAAAAGACCACAATGGGAATTGGGTGGAAAACCCCGTCGGGATTGCGAAGGTCGCATCTGATTATTTTAAAGACCTCTTCACCACATCAAATCCACCTGAGTTTTCAGATTCACTCCGGTATATTACCGCGAAAGTGTCGGATGATGCTAATCAAGCTCTTGTCGCTACTCCTTCTATGGAAGAGATAAAGGCGGCAGTTTTTGACATCAAGTCAGACAAAGCGCCGGGACCAGATGGCATGACCAGCCGTTTTTATCAGAAATTCTGGCAGGTCACAGACCAAGACATAACTAAGATGGTTCAAGAATTCTTTGAGAAAAGCAGCTTTGATACAAGACATAACCAAACAAATTTATGTGTCATTCCCAAAAAAGATCGTCCAAGAACAATGGCGGAATTTAGACCAATAAGTTTGTGTAATGTGAGCTACAAAATTATCTCAAAGATTATGTGCAAAAGACTAAAAAAAGTACTCCCGAACCTTATTTCAGAGACACAATCGGCCTTCATGGATAGACGCCTAATCACAGATAATATCATGCTCGCCCAAGAGAACTTCCATGCTCTTCGCACAAATCCGAGCTGCAAAGGAAATTTCATGGCAATCAAAACAGATATGAGCAAAGCTTATGACAAGATCGAATGGAATTTCTTGAAAGCCTTACTCCTGAAGCTAGGTTTCTCGGAAAGATGGGTGAAGCTTTTGATGTTCTGTATATCTTCCGTCTCTTATCAAGTTTTGATCAATGGTGAAGCTAAGGGAAGAATAAAGCCATTACGAGGTCTACGACAAGGAGACCCCCTATCTCCATTCCTGTTTATCCTATGTACAGAGGCCCTTATCTCCCTCCCTAAAGGAGTGGAAGAAGAAAAGCGCATCACAGGTCTAAGGATTGTGAGAGCAAGCCTTAGGGTTTCCCACCTGCTCTTTGCAGATGATAGCTTATTCTTCTGTAAGGCAGAAGTCCGGCAATGTGCAGAGATATTGAATATAATACATACCTACGGAACAGCCTCAGGACAACAATTGAACCCAACAAAATCTTCGATTCTCTTCGGGAATAAAATTGGGCAGCCCCTTAGACGAGAGATAAAGATGGCCATTGGAATCTTCAATGAAGGAGGCATAGGAATGTATTTGGGTCTACCTGAGCAGATTTGCGGCTCAAAGAAGAAAGTTTTTGCATATGTTCAAGACCGATTAAACAACCGGATAAATAATTGGTCGGCAAGACTCCTTTCAAAAGGAGGGAAGGAGGTCCAAATAAAATCGGTAGCCCAAGCAATTCCGACACATGTTATGTCGTGTTTCCTACTCCCGCAAGGTGTCACAGATAGCCTACGAAGTACGATTGCCAAATTTTGGTGGAGCTCGAAACAAAATAGTAGAGACATACATTGGATAGCATGGGACAAAATATGTACCCCTAAAGACATAAGAGGTCTGGGCTTCAGAGATCTTCATGATTTTAACATCTCCTTACTAGCAAAGCAATTGTGGTGCCTTCTACAATACCCATCCTCCCTTCTGGCTAGGGTGTTGCGGGGAAGATACTATAGAATGTCGAGCCCACTAGATGTTCAGAAGTCATATTCTCCATCGTATGAATAGAACAGTATCATGGCCGGAAGACCCCTCCTCCTCCAAGGTCTACGGAAGACCATTGGGTCGGGCTGTAATACCCGAGTCTGGAGTGAACCTTGGATCCCGGCTATTCCGGCGAGACCCATTAGAGGAATCATCCCCATAATAGATGGAAACCCAGAAATGTTAGTCCATGAACTCATGAGAGGAGACACAAAAGAGTGGGATACTCAAACTCTTCGTGACCTTATCCATCCTGATGATATTCGTATTATCCTCGGGATGAGACCTAGCCAACGTTTTACCCTTGATGGGTACGCTTGGAATCACACAAAATCAGGGACTTACACAGTTAAATCAGGTTTTGAACTAGCACAACGTTTAAAATTGGATAAGAAGCCGATAGAGATGTTGGAACCCAGCATCACTTGTTTATTGAATCAAGTATGGAAAGTTCAGGCGCCCCTAAAACTTCAGCATTTTATGTGGCAAGCCCTCTCGGGTTGTGTGGCTATCTGTCAAAGGCTAATGTTCCGACACCTAGACACAGATAAGAGTTGCCCACGCTGTGGTGATCCAGAGGAAACGATTAACCATATCATATTTGAATGCCCCCCTGCCCTTCAGGTGTGGGCTCTTTCGGACTTTCCGTCCCTTCCGGGTTGCTTCCCGAGTCCATCTCTATATGGAAACATGGATTTCCTATTTTGGAGGATTAAGGAAAGGGAGCTCCCCGGCCCTCAAAGGGATATATTCCCGTGGATCATTTGGTTTATTTGGAAGGCAAGAAATGATAAAGTCTTCAATGGAAAAAAATGTATCACCTATGGAGATCTTGCATCATGCCACTATTGAAGCAGAGAGTTGGCGAACAGCAAACAAAAAAGAGTTGGATGAGGAAAGAGAAGAAATGCAAGGCGCATACGCCCTTGATGAGTCTGAGGGGGCTCTTTTGATTCCCCAAGTCCCGACTTGTCAGATTGATGCCTCTTGGGTCGATCATGATTCGGTTAGTGGACTTGGGTGGCATTTGTTAGACACAAGAGGACACATCACCACTGGACAGCAAGGTTGCAGAAGGGGTCTTTCAGCGCTACATGCGGAGATGTACGGGTTAATTTGGGCGATGACATGATTGAGAGAAAGGGGGTTACAAAGGGTTTGCATCGAAACGGATTGCTCAAGTTTGATTAAAATGCTCGAGGATCCTATGGACTGGCCATCGTTTAGATCAGAGATAGACTATTTATTTTCTCTTAAGCACTCCTTTGTAGAATGTATTGTACGTTTCATTCCTCGTAGCAAAAATACCCATGCTGATACCCTTGCAAAAAGAGCAAGAACACGAGGTATTATATTTTCCCATGTAAGTCATACTCGGTTATTAGAAACAGAATCGATAGATCCCGAATCTAATGACCAAAATTAATTTAATATATGGATGGTAGTTGACAAAAAAAAAGCACTAAGAGCCCAAATACAAGAAGAGAATAGATTAAGAACAAGAAAAGTCCCAAGCTTTAAACCCTTTAAACCCTTCTTAATCGCCCCAATCTTATATCCAAGGGAGACTACTCGCTACACATAGCTAAAACACACGAAAATACAAAGAAAAGAAAGATAAGCATGATTAAGCAAGCAAGATTAAAGAAATACTTAATGATTAAAGCAAGATTAAGGTCTACAAAATGAAAAGCTTGAAAATTAGAACAATGGCGAGTTTTCAGCCTTAGTGACAAAGAAAAACTAAAGTAGTGTGAGACATAATAAATGGTTCAAAAAATATCGCCTAAAATAGCCAAACAAAGAAAATTGTCCCCTCACTAAAATCCAAAAGTGAGCTCGCCGGATAAGGTTCTAGAGATCGACTTGGGTCATCGATCTCTAACTCGATCTTCTGGTAAGATCGTCTTCCTTTGCTCGATCTTCAGGTCGATTCAGTCTGTTGGATCGAGTACTTCTATCGATCTTCTAGTCGAGCCTCGGATGGTCGAGTTGTGCACTCGATCTGGCTCTCATTCTGCATGGCTTAGTCCACGTCCGTACTCACGATCGATCACCTTGGTCGATCTTGACTACGATCCCTTCCTTGAAACGACCCGGGCTTAGTCGATCATCTGGTCGATTTCATCTAGATCGGCCTGCCTAGCTCGATCTTTCTCTCGATCTCGGTCCCTTTGCTGAAAGGCTGAGTTCTCCCAAGTGTCCACAAGCTCCTTCTCGATCCTTAGCACGTCCACGCAACCTCCATAGCTCCAGTGTATCCAAAACAACCTGAATATGATGCAAGAATGCAAGAAATATGCAAATGCTAATGCAAAGGGCACTTAGGACCTAAAATGAGACAAATGGTGCAAACTTAGCCTATTATGTAAGATGAATGCATGAAAACTACTCTAAATGCATGCTAAATATATGAAATATATGAGTATATCAACTCCCCCAAACTTGTCTTTTGCTTGCCCTCATGAAAACAAAATTCAAGAAAGGAAGAGAGGTTTTAAAAATGGGAGCTCACATTCCTTGACAAGTGTTTTTCAAATGAATCAATTCAATGGTCCTAGTTCTTAATTCTAAAATGGAATGCACAAACTCATACTCCAAAGAACTTAGCCATATTCATCACATATTGAATCTCAAATCATGACTCTCATATTCCAAACAATCTAAGAATCCTAACTTTGACATTCATTAAGCTCAAACCGTGAATCACACTTATGCATTTTAAAACCGAATACATTTGGCTTAGGGACAAAGGTTATGAGATAAAGATGATCTCATTAAAATGGGTATATCAAGCAATAGTTTATCTAAAAAAAGGAATGAACTTATGCATAATGCTAAAGGTAAAAGCAATTGATGCATACATGACTAGACTGTTATCAACCCATATACACTAACGATGATCCTAAAACCCTCTCTCATTTTTTCTTTCTTCTTTTTCTTTTTAAGCTCACTCACCCTCTAACCCATAAAGAACAAGGTAAGATGCCAAGCATTACCCAAATAAACACTATCATTTTTCAAACACAACTTAGGGAAACATCTTAAACCTTATAGCTAGTGGGATGGTCTTATACATAAACTTAGCTCTTTCTTTCTATTTTGATAGCTCTCTTCTCAAATATTTTTTTTTCTTTTCTTTAAACATTTGGCCTTTTGGCCCTTTTCATTTTTTTTTTGTTTTCTTTTTGAGAGCTATCTCTTTTTTTTTTAAGCTAGAGCTTTTATACAAAACATTTCAAGACCACCCACTTAAAACCATGAAAACCTTTTATTTCAAATTCCCAACACCAACACTTTTCAAAACCGAAACCAAATAAACAAAAGCAACAACACCCGTGAATCCCCGCCCCAAAACAAGCCTAAAACTAGCTTCAAAATGCAAAGCTAGCATCAATATGACAGCCTAATCATGTCGCCTAAACCTAACATTTTATGCCAAGTTCAAACCGAAAATAAGGCCTCACAAAATCACACACAAAATATTTGGCTTGAAAGGAGGGCAAGGGTCAAGGTGAATAGTTCTATTCAGGCTTACAAGAGAGTGGTTAGAAGGGATAAGAAAGCCTAAATATGTATATGTGATCCATGTATCCTTTTTCAAATGCACAAGTATGATAATTCAAAAAAATTCAAATTAAGGTTCTCACTTGATAGGAAAGGATTCAATTCATGAATGTTCAACTTAAGCCACGAAAATCAAAACAAATGATCCAATTATGGTTAGAGCTTACTTTCAAAGTTTGAACAAAGCATCAAAGAACTACTAACTAGGGCCTTGAAACAATTCATGAGCTTAAAACACTTTTCAAGAAGAACTTTTGCCCCTTATGCAAATGCAAGCAACCTAAATGATTAAAATTCTAGACTCAATCCTAAAATATCTAACAATGCAAATGCAAGCTACATGATTATTTTGAAAATTTTTAAACTTTTTATGATTTTTTGTATTTTTCTATGCCTTAGATGATGCATGAAGACTCAAGTATGATAACTCAAAATAAGACCCAAATAAAACATGTCAAACCACACACTCTCCCCCAAACTTGAATGACACCGTCTCGGTGGCAAACAAATTCAAGAGGAGATCAAAGCACAAAGCAAAAAATGAAAAAGATGCATGATATTTACAAGGGTTGTGTGTTGGTACCTTGGAGCTAGGCACGGCTGGAGCTTGAGGATGCTCCAGTCCTCCTGCTCTTGCGAGGAGTGTCGTGGGTGATTTCCTTGCCTTTCCCCTTGCTTGTGCCTTCTTGTAGAGAAAGGCGTGCAGCTTGATTGTCGCCTTGGGGCTCACGGATCTCAAACCCTCCGATTGATCTTCTTCTCTTCTCCGGTTGCTTAACCTCTTCACTCACGGTCTTCTCGGATGAGCTCCTTTGTAGGTCCTTTATCTTCCTTGCCAAATTCTTAATCATTTTCCCTTTCCATTTGTTGACTTTCCGCTGGATCTCCACGACTGAAGCAAGGAACTTCTTGGCTTTAGTTCTCGGCTCATAGTCTAGTCTTGGAAGATTGAAGCTCGGCGGCATTTCAGCATCCGAAGGAGGTGATCCTGATGGTGCACGAGGGATTTGAGGTGGTGCAGCTGCTGGTCCAAGAGGTGCAAAACATTCCTCATCACTTGGCAAGAACTCGATGGTTCCCATGCTGTCAAGGTTCGTCTCTTCTTGGTTGGGCAAGATGAACACCTTCTTCTCATGCTCACAGTTGTAGAACAGGTAGGCATAGAACCCTGGAGCTGGCGTAGGACCTAAGGAATCCGTGTTGCACATGTAGGTCTCGTCCATGTAGGCTCTCTCCGCGCAAGGCTCAAAGTCTTGAAGAGGAACTCCGGCTTGTATGAACAGCGGTGTGAGGAAGCCTCCAATAAGTGCTGAGCTCGCCTTACACCTCAATGCCCACGCCTTGTACTTGACCAAAGAAGAGGCCAAGATACAACCATAGTTGACATCATTGCCAAGTTCATCCTCCATCGGCTCATCATTCTCCTCTCGGTTGCATACGATCTACTTAACGCCTTGAAAGAGAAAGCACAACTCATTCTTAGTGACCGTTGGAGCCACGGATCGCCCACTGAAAGTGTTGGCTAGGAGTTTGAGCGCATATCTCAGCACGGGGTTGCGAACTTTCTTGATCTTCGCGGTGTTGACTTTGTAGTCATCATCGCAGATCAAGTCCCATAGATCATTCGCTGATTTGAGCTGAGGGAACTCCATTTGTTTTGCCGCAGCATTAAGACCGTAGGCTTGACACAGCTCGGTGATGGAGAGGTGGTAAGCCTGCCTCCTGATCTTGAACGTGAGGTGTCCTTTGGAGGGAGCTGGAAGGCTTGGATCTTCATAGGAGAAGTCCAAGGTTGAGAGGAAGTCAAGAGTTGCCTCGGGGTAGGTGGGGCAGTCCATCCTTGACAAGCACGTAAGCCCCATGTCCTTGAGCAGATTGTCAAAATCTTCCAACAATCCTAGCTTCCCCAAGAGGTTCCTGCTTGCAAACTTGGTGGGTTCAAACCGGAGCCTCTCTAGCCTTTTCTTTGCCTTTTTCTCCTCCTTAGTCCATCTAACCCTCTCCTGAACCACTTTTTGAGATTTTTCTCCTTGTGTTGCCAAATCCCTGCTTCTCTTGGGTGCCATAGTGCCTGAAATACAAATTCTCAAAGAGAAGATGAGTATGGGCGACAATTTAAGAGAAGAAGATAGAACAATAAGAGAAAATCTCTAACTTTAAGTCCTAGATTTTTGGGATATGCTAAGATATATCAATAATAGTAAATGAAAATCTCAATTAAATCAAGAAAATTTCCCTAACACTTAGATATTTTTAAAAAAATTTAGCCTAATCCCTAGCAATAACATTCAACCATTTAACAAAAAGGAAATTTTGAAAACTTGAATATGCAATGCAAGAATTTGAAAATACCTTTGAAAATGGATGAATAATTGATGCTCTTGTCTTTAAAAATAAAAACTCGCACACTCTCTCTTTGTTTTATGAAAATCGGTTTGTTGCAAAGTGAAGAGATAGTGAGTATGCAAAGGTTTATAAAGACAAAAAAAACTTTTTCATGCGAGCAAGTGGGTTCTGCAAAAGTTGTGGTCAAGGCACACATTCTCATGGTCAAAGATGCTTGCCTTGACCACAATTCAAATTTAAAATGAGAGGGAAAGAGAAAGAAGAGAGAAAAATTTGAACTAACCTCGGCATGAGATCGAGTCAAATTGGTCGATCTCGACCTCGATCTCATTGACTCGATCTCATGCCCATGTTGCCTGTGATCGAGAGGGTTGATCGATTGGGGGCTTAATTTGATTTAAATCGAGCCTTAGATCGAGTGTGCCCCCTCATTCCAAGATCCTACGTGATTATGGCATTACTCCTTAGATCGAGTCCCTTGATCGATTTCGAGGTCGTTCAGGCAAGGATCGAGTGAGCTGATCGAGTAAACTGATCGATCCAATTCGAGGATTGAGTGAGGTCAATCGATCCACACCCCGTTTGCATTTCAAGCTAAACACATGGGTGGGTCATCCTCTCGCAATCGACTGGCTCACTCGATTGTCTACTCGATCCCATCTAGATCGAGTGACTTCACTCGATTCACTAGCTCGATCTAGTAAAGATCGAGCTAGGATAGGTCAATCTATTACTCGATTGCTTGCCTCTACTTCTCCTTTCCTTGCCTTATTGACTCCAAGATCATGATCTCCGGTTCCCTTATCCTTTCACCTACACACTTAAACTAAAAAGCATAAAATTGAAACAAAATAAAGCAAAAATATGTACAATGACAGACATGGGAATGCCTCCCAAGTGCGCTTGTTTTACGTCACTAGCTTGACTTTACTTGGTTTAGGCTAGAGGTGGGTCTTGGAGAAGCAACGTGGTGCTCTCCTTGCTGCATTCACTCGCCATGTAGGGCTTGACTCTATGCCCATTCACCGTGAAGCTCTCTCCACTCTTGCCAACCAAAGTAACCGCCCATACGGTAACACTTCCTTAATCTCAAAAGGACCGCTCCACCTAGACTTGAGCTTTCCAGGGAAAAACTTCAAGCGTGAGTTGTATAGCAGAACCAGACCTCCCTTTTTAAGCTCCTTAAGCACCAGCTTCTTGTCATGAACCGCCTTGGTCCTTTCTTTGTAGATCTTGGAATTCTCATAAGCATCTAGCCTTAGTTCATCAAGCTCATGGAGTTGCACCAGCCTTTTCTCTTGTGCCGTCTTGAGACTGAAGTTCACTTGCTTCACGGCCCAAAGAGCTCTGTGCTCTAACTCCACAGGGAGGTGACAAGACTTGCCATAAAGGAGGTTGAAAGGAGTAGTACCAATGGGAGTTTTGAAAGCTGTTCTATACGCCCATAAAGTTTCATCAAGCTTGCTTGCCCAATCCTTTCTAGTTACCCCCTCGGTTCTCTCTAGGATAGCCTTGATTTGCCTATTAGACACCTCCACTTGGCTGCTAGTTTGAGGGTGATAGGGCGTAGGGGTGGGCGTGGATCGGTTATCCGGAAATTTTTAAGTATTTGTTGTTTGCTCTATTTTTAACGAATATTTAATTTTATGATTTGATTTGCTCCAGAAATATACGGATATCCGGATTTTCGGATATCCGGAAAATTTACAAGTATTTGCGGATATTTACGGATATTTATGAATATTTAGTTTGATCCGTTTAGTATACGCAAAACTGAAAGTACATCAATTTTTAATATAAAAAAATATTTTTCATCTAAACTATTAAGTGAAAATAACTAAAAGAAAACATTTTATCTTATAAAAAATCTATAAAAAATAAACCTACAAAATTAAGATGAGGAAAAAATAATATTTTATATTTAAAAATAATATTAAGTATTTAAAACTTTAATATTAAACTTTACTAAAAAAACCTTTGTTGATATTTATTAACTAATATCAAATAAAATATTATTTATTAACATATTTTAAGTTTAAACATATTATTTATTTTTATAATTGGTTATTTAGTCATTTATTTTATATAATCAAAAGAATTTAGAAAAGGTTGAAAATTTAGGAAGAAAATCGAGAGTATACTAATAAAAAATTATAATATAATTGATATATACATGATAATATATACTAATATATAATAAATTTATAAAGATACGGATCGGATCGGATATCCGACGTTGTCTAAAAACATATTTGTGATTTGCTCCGTTTTGTACGGATACTATATTTTGCTATTTGCTTTGCTCCGAAGCTTTACGGATATCCAGATTTTTAGAATCGGATCGAAGCAAATACCGGTTCGAAGCGGATATAACGGATATTTTGCCCACCCTCAATAGGGCGTAGCTACCTTGTGCTTAACCCCATACTTCTTCAAAAGACCTTCAAAGACCTTGTTGATGAAGTGGCTGCCCCCATCGCTGATCACTACCTTTGGAACCCCAAATCTTGGAAAGATGATAGTCTTGAAGAGCTTGATCACAACCTTTGCATCGTTAGTTGGGGAAGCTATAGCCTCAACCCACTTAGACACATAGTCTACAGCCACTAGGATATATTTGTTGCCGTATGAAGATGGGAATGGACCCTTGAAATCAATCCCCCAAGCATCAAAAACCTACACTTCAAAGATGGGAACCTGCAGCATCTCATTCCTCTTTGTTATGTTCCCAGCTCTTTGGCATGCTTCACACGACTTAACAAACTCATGAGCATCCTTGAAGAGTGTTGGCCACCAAAACCCGGCTTGTAGAACCTTTGTAGCAGTCTTGAATGATGCAATGTGCCCTCCATAAGATAAACCGTGGCAATGGAGAAGGATGTCCTTTGCCTCTTCTCTTGTTACACACCTTCGGTAGAAGCTGTCCACTCCCCTCTTGTAGAGATAAGGGTCATCCCAAAAGCAGTGAGAGATGTTCCTCATGAACTTCTTCTTATGGTAATGATCCAAGTGAGTAGGCTCTTATCCACAAGCCAAGTAGTTTACAATATCCGCATACCAAGGCAAATCTTCTTCCTTTAAGCTCAAGACTTCTTCAAACTTCTCCTCTCGCCTTGCACATACCACTGTGTTGACCATCATAAGCTGCTCCTCAGGGAGTGAGTCATCCAAAGGTAAGACTTCATTCACTCTCATCCTTGAGAGATGATCAGCTACATCATTCTCTTTACCCTTCTTATCCTTGATCTCCATATCAAACTCTTGTAAAAGAAGGATCCATCTCAAGAGTCTCGGCTTGGTGTCTTTCTTGGATTATATATACCTCAAAGCAGCGTGATCAGTGTATACAATGACCTTAGAACCCACCAAGTATGATCTGAACTTCTCAAAAGCAAAGACAACGGCTAGGAGCTCTTTCTTGGTGATTGCATACTTCACTTGCGTGTCATCCAAGGTACGACTTGCATAGTAGATCACATGCAGCCTCTTATCCTTCCTCTGACCCAAAACAGCACCCACGGCGTAGTCACTCGCGTCGCACATAATCTCGAACGGCAGGTCCCAATCCGGAGCTTGAACTATAGGCGCGGTGACAAGGGCTTCTTTGATGGTCTTAAAGGCTTGAAGGCATTCTTCATGAACGATGAACTCGGCTTCCTTGCACAGTAGCCTTGTAAGAGGACGTGCTATCTTGGAGAAATCCTTGATAAACCTCCAGCTATCGTGGATAATTCCTTGATAAACCTCCTGTAGAAGCCTGCGTGACCCAAGAAACTCCTTATCCCCTTCACATTAACCGGCGGCTCTAAGCTCATCATAACTTCTATCTTTGCTTTGTCAACCTCAATCCCTTGCTTAGAAATCTTGTGCCCAAGTACAATGCCTTCCTTCACCATGAAGTGACACTTTTCCCAATTCAGCACCAAGTTTGTCTCCTCACATCTCTTGAGAACCCTGCAAAGATTTGACAAACAACCACCAAAAAAAGCACCATACACAGAAAAATCATCCATGAAAACTTCCACTATTTCCTCTATGATGCAGAGAAGATAGACATCATGCACCTTTGAAAGGTTGCTGGTGCATTACATAACCCAAAAGGCATCCTTTGATATGCGAAGGTACCATAAGGGCATGTGAAAGTTGTCTTCTCTTGGTCATTAGGATGAATGGGAATTAGAAAGAAACCACTATAGCCATCAAGAAAACAGTAGTATGGGTGATTAGCTAATCTCTCAAGCATCTGATCAATAAATGGAAGAGGAAAATGATCTTTTCTAGTGGCTGAGTTAAGTTTCCTATAATCAATACACATTCTATGTCCAGTTATTGTTCTTGTAGGAATTAACTCATCTTTCTCATTTTTAATAATCGTGATACCCCCTTTCTTTGGTACCACATGGACCGGAGAGACCCATGTGCTATCACTGATAGGGTATATCACGTCAGCTTCTAAAAGTTTTAAGATCTCTTTCTTCACTACTTCTTTTAAGTTTGGGTTCAAACGTCTTTGATGTTCAATAGAAGAAGTGTTTTCATTCTCTAAGTGAATCCTATGAGTACAAAGCATTGGTGAAAGGCCCTTGATGTCACTTAGAGAGTACCCAATGGCCTTTCTATAATTCCTCAACTCCTTAAGGAGTGAGTTTAACTCATCATCACTCAAATTTTCATTCACAATGACAGGATAAGTGTCATTTGGTCCCAAGAAAGCGTACCTTAGCCCATTTGGGAGCTCCTTTAGGTCCACCTTTGGGGCTAGCAGCTTGCTCCAGTCCTCATCGTGGCTTGTGTTGACGTTGCCATCCTCATTAGCCCCTTTTGAACCCGAGTCATGAGCTTTCAGGCTGCCATCTTGAACCGTTGCTACCACTGAGATCGAGCCAGTCAGTCGATCTTCCTCTCGTTCTAGGCTGGATCGATTGCACTCTCTCGATTCACTTGCTCGATTTGATATGGATCGAGCAGGAGATTGATTCACAGAGTCGTTCTCTAAACAGATCGAGTTGCCTCGGTCGATTGTCTCATCGATCTTCTTCCTGGATCGAGTAACTTGGTCGATCTCCGGGTCGATCTCTGGGCACTCGCCTTCATCTTCTTTCACAACCTTGCGAGAATCAAGGATGTGTATATACTCCTGGGTCTATTCACTCAGGAAACCATACTCTCCACAATTTTTTGTCAATGCCAGCTGTAGATGATCCTCTTGTGCCAACTCCTCAAGCAACTCATCAGCCAATGCATCCAAAGTTTCAATGTAGAACGCTTGTCCTTCAATGGTTGGCTTCTTCAAGACTTTATTGATGTCAAAGTTCAGCTTGATATCTTTACCCAAGTGCAGAGAAATCTTGCCATTCTTCACGTCTATGAAGGCTCCAGCAGTTGCTAGAAACGGTCTACCAAGGATAAGAGGGTCCTTTGGTTCCTCATCCATTTTTAGCACTACAAAATCTGTTGGCACATTCACATTGCTGATCCTCACGGGTAGGTCTTCAAGCAAGCCTACAGGGAGCCTTATACTTTTATCAGCCAGAATGAGTGAGATTCTACACTCCTTAAACTTGGTAAAGCCTAGCTTTTTGGCAATGGAGTGAGGCATAAGATTAATGCTTACACCAAGATCACATAGGCAGCTTTCAAACTTCAAAGGACCTAGTGCACAAGGGATGGTGAATGATCCTGGATCTCCTAGCTACTTTGGTGCTATCTCCTTGTGGATGATTGCACTGCATTCTTGACTCAACACCAAGACCTCGTCACTCTCTTTCTCCTTCTTAGCAAGCGTATCCTTCAAAAACTTAGCATATTTTGGCATCATGGCTAAACAATCAACCAAAGGCAGCTTAATCTCATCATTCCTTATGTGCTTCTCAAACAAAGCCTTATGCTTCTCAATCAGCTGTTTCTTGAAGCGTCCAGGGAAAGGAAGCTTTGGTACATAAAGTGGAGGCACGTAAGCTTCTTTCTCTTTGCTAACTTGCTACACTTTCTTCTCTAAAACTGCTTCCTTGCCTTTCTTAGGTCTTGCAATCCAGACATTGTCAAACGTGATCTCTTGATCATTTGAAAGCTTACTCCCCCCCCCCCCCCCCTTGAACCATAATGTCCCTCAGGTACAGACCTCGGTGGTAGCTGTTTCCCACTTCTCAAGGTAATAGCATTGGCATACTCTTTAGGGTTGGCTTCACACTTCCCGGGTAAGCTACCTTGACCGCTTGAACTGGCTTTTCCTTTCTCTAGCTGGCGTATCTTGTTTTTGAGGTTAGTGATCTGTGTAGATACCTCAGTTGGAGAAGAGTCCAGCCTATTGTTCATATCAACAAACTTCTGATTTGTAGTTGCTTGTCCATGAAGCAATTCTTGAAACATTGCTTGAATCGGATCTTGAGGTGGCGGTTGAGCTTGTTGCTGTTGAGGCACGAAACCAGGAGGAAACACATGAGAGTAGTTTTTGTTTCCTTGCTGTTGCTGACCTTGAAAGTTTCCTTGTCTTTGCCCTTGGTACCCATTGTTTTGTCTAAACCCTCCTTTGTTATAAGGAACAAAAGGTTTGCCTTGTTGTGGAGGGTACACTTGATCTTTAGGGTTCTCCACATTGGTACTGCGGTAAAAGAGGCTGTTGTTGCCTTGATACCCTTGAACATAGCCCTGTGGCTTGTAGTAGTTCTGTCCTCCTACCCAATTCGCTTCCTCTTGGCTCAGCTCTAACTCTTCAATGACATCTTCAGCTTCTCCCAAAAAGTGTACATGCTTTTGATTTGCAAGTACTAACTTGTCAATCTTTTCATGTAGAGACTTCAGCTCCTTCTTGTTTGCCTCAAGGTCAGACCCTCTTGGTGCTCCATCATAATCTTCAGCATAGTTCCCATCACTCAAAGCAAGATTCTCAATGAGCTCCATTCCCTCTTCTACATTTTGACCAAGAAAGTTGCCTTTACTCGCCGTGTCTAGGAGCATTCGAATCTTGGAAAGGGCTCCTCTATAGATGGTGCTCAAGAGTGTCTCCTCACTGAAGCCGTGATGAGGACAAGCTATAGTGTAGTCTTTGAACCGCTCCATTGCTTCACTGAAGGTCTCATTCTGCCTTTGTGTAAAACCTCTTATCTCACTCCTTAGCCGAGCTGTTCTTGTACTTGAGAAGAACTTTGATAGAAACGCTTTCTTGCAATCAGCCCATGAGGTTATAGTCCCATGAGGTAAGGTCTTTTCCCAATGCCTTGCTTTATCCCCAAGTGAAAAAGGGAAAAGCCTAAGCTTGATGCTGTCCTCTGAGATCCCATTGATCTTTATCATTCTGCAAACTTGCTCAAAGTTGTCAAGATGCTCCAAAGGATCCTCCATAGCAAGTCCATGGAACTTGTTGTTCTGCACCATTGAGACAAAGCCTGGCTTGATCTCGAAGTTGTTGTTTTGCACTGCTGGAGGAGTGATGCCAAATCGGTTGTGATGAGTGTTTGGAGCATCACCAGCACCGATGATCCTTGGTGCTCTTGGGGCGTGGTTGGGGTTTCCATTGCCCCTTCCAGCAGCAGCACGGTGAGGTGGAGCCTCAGCTTGGTCTTGCTCAGCCACGACCTCAAAATCAAGAAGATCTGGTTGCAATATCTCCTTAAAGTGTTGTTCTTGTTCTCTTGTCCTTCTTTCTCTTGCACTTCCAAGTTGATGAATGTTGTCTAGAGGTTGTAGTAGATTGTTGTCCCCACTAGACCTTAAATTCATGTACCCGAGAAGACAAGTGTGAAAGTAGATATATTAGTAACCAAAGTAAAAATAAGAACTTAGTCTCTACTAAGCTCCAAATCCTAATACTTTCAACTCAAACCCAAGTTGGCAACGGTGGAGGGATTCCGGAGTCTCTTAAAACCAAATCCAAGAGACTAGCTCATCCTTTCCTAAATGCCATGGATGCTTAGGGAGCTAGTTAAACCATTATTTGAGATCTATACTTAATGTTCTTTGACCCATCTTTCCACCACACACCATAGGTTAGGAGGAACTTTAAACCAATCAGAACAAAACAATAATACACATAGATTTTAAAAAAATTAATGATTGGGTTTAAAAAAAAGTTTGTATGGGCTATCAATTTCATCTTATAATGAAAAAGTTGCCGGCAAAAAAATAATAATTAGAGAGGAATAATCATTATCTAATTTGAATGCCCTCTCTTAAAAAAAACTTAATTAGAAAGGAATAATCATTATAATTTCATAGTTTTTGCAGAAAAATAAAAGTTTTAGGTTTGACGGAAAAATGATTCTTTTGAGTTTTGGCGGAAAAATGCAAAATTTTGGTTTTGGTGGGAAAATAAGATTTTTTAGTTTTTGCAGAAAACGAGATTTCTTGATTTTACCTGAAAATATGAATTTATCAGTATGGAAAAAAATACGATGTTTTCAGGTTTTGCTAGAAAAATATAATTTTTTGATTTTGTTGCAAAACATAATTTTATGATTTTGTCGGTTTTGGTGGAAAGTATGATTTAATTAGTTTTTTTTTGTTTTTTAAAGTTAAAAAATATTTTAGATATTTATTTTTTAGACTGAAACATCTCCATCAAAATGGTCCAATTTGGTTCATCATCATGATTCTCATAAATTTATCTAACTTTTAAGAAATCATCTTATATGATTCATATGAATGCCTTTGAATATTAGGGCTAAAGACAAAACTTCTGATAACTAAAAAATAAACATAATATTTATTTACATTATTATATATAACTGTTTCATATTAAAAATATATAAAATTTAAAATAACATCCCGCAGAAAAAAAAACAAAAACATATAATACTTTTTTACAGTATAGAAAGAACTTTATAATATTAAAATATATATAAGATTTAGAAAATATATACATATAAAATAATAAATTATATAATATTTTATTTTTATATGGTAAATATAAAAATAACAAAATAACTAAAATATTTATTTATTGCTAAAATTCAAAATTTTAGTTTTCAGAGAAATTTACAAAATTTAAGATCAAAGTAAACTTTTTCATTTTTCAGCTATTGTCATATGACAAAGTAAAAATCATTCAAAACATTAGTTTGATGAAGTTGATAATTTATTCTTCCAAGATTGAGACTATAACAAAATATAACATTTTTGAAAAATAAATAACAAAACATAAATATTATAAATTTACCTATGAGATACTAACATGTGAAATTATATTTTATAAATTTTGTATAATTCATCATTTTAAACTAAAATTAATGTATACCTTTTTATATTTAATTAATAATTTGATTTTTACTTTGATTCTATGTAATCTATTATATAAACTTTATTTGATTTTGAGCAGAAAACAAGATATTAAATTAAAATCGCTAAAGCTACAAGAACATACGAAGAAGTCACTTGATCACTCTAAACAAAAGAAAATATTTTGAACCAAAAAGATATTTTGACTAACAATTTATTCATTTTTAATCTATATTTTAATCATAATATGAAATTAGATAAAAAAACATAAAAAATATGTATAAATTGTTTTTATGAAATGGTATCCCGCAGCGTAGCGCGGGTTTAAACCTAATACTAGTACTTACAAAATTAGTTATCTCACCACCTTTACTATATATTTATGAATGCTCTGATTCCATACACCAACAAATATAGATTGCTACTTTTCTAGCTAAATTAATGAGACCCGCTGTAGATATAAATTTAAATTGATTATTCTATAAGTCTGAATCAATCATATTGTCAATAAAAAGTTAACATATTAATATTTCATCTAACATAATTTTTCATTCAATAGGTAGCACGTTTATTTTCACAAAATTTATTATTGGTTATTACTAATATAATTAACAATTGTATACACTTTTGTTAATATCTTTCTATTGATAAATATACTGATGATTTTGTTTAATTTAATTGCATTTAATTGTATAAAATTTAAATTATAATTTTAATAATTCATTTAATAGATAAAATGTTTATCTATACAAAATTTATTATTGGTTATCACTAACATGGTTAAAAATTGTATATAACTTTATTAACAATATTTTATCTCTGCATTTGGTAAATATGGAAGATATACTTGTTAACATATATTGCTGATATCATTACATATTTGTTAGCATATATTGTTGATATCATCATATATTTGTTAACAAATATGTCTAATATATTTGACAGTTGTGTTGTATATTTTCTTTCTCACTTAATGCCATCCATCATTTAAACTCTCTCAACCATATATGGGCATAATAGGCTACAATTGCCAATAAAATTACCACAAAACTAATATCAAGTTATCTATTATCATTTTTTTAATTTTTTGGTCAATATGTATATTCATTAAGGTTATCCTTTATTTTAGAGTTAAGTATAAATTTCAACCGTTTACCATTTAATTCATAGATAAGTTATCATTTTTGCTATTTATCATTTACTTCATAGTTAAGTTTTGACGTAACTGGCCAATTACGGTGTTAGATTGTAGTTTATTGTCATTAAGATATTGATACTTATTTTTCATGACAAAGGATGAAAGCATTGTGATTGCAACTTAGTAGTCATCTAAAAGTATCTATTTATATTTTATTACTCAAATGCATAATTTTGATATGTTTATGTAGTCTTACAACAATATGATACATAATAATATTATAATTAAGTCTCTAACATATATAGAGCTTTTATAAAAACTATAACATGCCTTAAAAAAATCAAAAATAATAGATATCTCAAAAAATTCAAGAACATAAAGAAAAACTTTTAACGTAAAATATCATTAGTAGTGTACAATATGTAAAAGTATTAAAATTAAATATGATATATAGTGAAAACTTGTATAAAATTATAAAATTTCTTTAGTAGCATTGTCAGATGTAGTTAATACAAATTCATTCAAATCAGAATTAATAGAACTTTTTTCCTATTTACCATAATTAATTTTAATATTTTACATATTTTACACTTTTAATGACATTTTGTAATTAATAGTCTTATTTGTTTTTCTGTTCTTAGAAATCTTTGAAATATCTATTCTGACAAAAAAAACCTTTGAAATGTCTTTTTTTTTCTTGTGCGAAACCTTTGAAATGTCTATTATCTAGTTTATTAGTTTGCTTTTAGGTTTTTCTTTAAACAGGTTATAGTTTTTTTATAAAATTTTGACATATGTGTGGAAACTAAATTGTAATATGATTATGTTTTATATTATCGTAAAACTACATAAACGTATCAAAATTTTGCATTTAATTAATATATATAAATGCTACAACAAGGCTACTAAGTTGCAATCATATTGATGTCATCATGTATATTGAAAGATAATTATCAAATTCTCAGTGATTATTAACTACAGTCTCGACACTGCAATGTAAGTATAATTTATATGAACCCTGAGATAATTAAACATTTAGATCAATCACCTAATAAATTTATAAAAAAAAAGTTTACCAGAACACTTCAGTTTTTTTGTAGCATAGATGTCTTCTTAACAATATCCTAAATGGAAGACGAAATTATTGATTTCTTAGTTAAACTCTCTTTTCTGATTAATTTCTCTTTGAATATTATGTTTCTTGATGATATTTGATAATAGAGTAAAATCATTTATTTATAGAAAATTGGACCAAATTTCTTATTACTTTATAACTAAGTTTTAATCTCAATCGTCTATCAAAATGAAAATAAAACTTAATAATTAAGTTTATTTTATAGAAATAGCAATATATGGTAACAAATACGTGCAAAATTAGTTATCTCTCCAGTCTCCACCTGTACTATTCATCTATCACTGCGATTCCATCCCTAATGCTTGACACACCAATCAATATAGATAGATATTTCTCTAGTTAAGGTGATGGGACCCACCGTAGATATAAATATAAATTGATTATTCCATAAATCTGAATCAATCATAATGTTAATAATTTAGTTAACACTAAGTAATGATCTGCACTTTTCGTAGAATGAAATAGCTGTTATTCAATTAATCTCATATATATTTATAATATTATATAAAATAATATATTTGGTTTTCAATTTAATTTTATATAATATTATGATATACATTGATAATATAATATATTTTGGATTTTTGAATGTAATATAGTTTATAAATTAAGCAATATACATTTAATAGGATATGACTGAATATAACAACCTTGCGGTAATTTAAATCTGATCTAAAGACTGAACAAGAGTTTGTGGGTTTAAAGAGAGATCTTTTATTATGAATAGCCGGAGCTTGAAAGTACACAGAGGTTTTAGGTCGTCGGAGTAAACGACCGACCTAAAATAGTAATGAAAGTAAAACTCAAGAACTTGGAGCAATAAGGTTGCAAGTTTGCCCTAGGTCTCGAGAGAGGATTTTCGGATAGATTTGTGAAGCTCTTAGCTTCTATATTTATACTCGATCGGGTCGGTCTTCTAGAGATAACTTCGTATATTTAAAATAGGAAAACTTCCCGACCGATAAGGCCAATCTTTCGACTTTCCGGATTTAGACCGGTAAACAGGGAATTTCCATTTATTTGGCCGACCTGAATATTCTTTGGGTTTCCAAAGTGGGCTGACCTGAGTTTATGTTGGGCTTTTAGAGATGGTATGAATCTCATCTCTACCAGTAAGTCCCCCTTCCCCCAGTTCGGCAAGTGAGGATACATAACTTGGTGAATTTTAGGAGAAGTAGCTCGGCATGAAATGAGGTCGGCCACTGCATAAGTTAGAATATTAAACACAATTTTACCTTGAGTTTAGATCGGTAATAAAACAATGGTTAGATCGTCAATTAGGGGTGAAAAGTTCCTGCCAAAAGTTCCCGCTTTAGTAGGCTAGGCTAGGTCTGCACATGCAGAACTAAGTTTAACACATATCAAATGATAGAGGAGGAAAGCAAAGAGGCCAATTTAAATAAAATGAGAAAAAATGCGAACTGACGCCGAAGTCATGATGACTCTCGATAACCCTTCTCATTTCTGTATAAATATGAGATGTTCGGCTCATAATTTTTCACTTCTGCATTTTGCGAAACTCTGTCCAAAGGTTTGCTCTCGTCCTTTCTCTTCTTTGTTCTTTGTTTTTATATTTTCCGATCAGACCTCCGCCGTATTTCGTTCGAACCCCGCCTTTGATTTCTCTGATTTGCCTGAGCCGCCGTCGCGTTGATAAAAGATGGGTAAGAGTTTGAAGATCAGAGAAGGCCGGCCAGATTCAAAGAAAAACATGTCAGCTCAAACGAAAGCTAATGAGATCGGCGTTTCTTTGAGTGAGTTTTTCCAGATGTCCAGAGACGGCCAGGCTGTAAAAAGCCGATCTAAAAGGAAAAAGTCGTTGTCAGCCAATCAGGATCAGATCGGTCCTCAGATGGGCTTTCCAGGAGCATACACGGGAGAAAAATAAACAAGCGGCGGCTGATCGATTTCATGCCGATCAGATTGGGGCTGTTCCAAGATCCGGGGAGACATCTTCCAGGGTGGAGTTTGAGATCCCGGAGCTTCGAGATGAGGCCGGCGAGAGAGGAGGGCCGAACGAGATGGATGTCTCGGATGAACTAAACGCAATCATCATGGAAGATGAAATCAATCAGTTCGGCATCATCGATATGAACCCCCCAGTGAAGAAGGTGAAGAGGCGAAAGGGGGTGATACAAGCTCGAGTTAGAGACCGGCTAGTATGTCCTCTGGAAAGAGCGTGGGACGTTCAGTCTAGGGTGTTGTTGGCTGGTGGATGCATGGTTGTTCTATAGCCGAGATACTCAGGATATATGAACGATGGAACGGTGAATGATCAAGCGGGACAATTGCTCGATCAATGGAACGGGCGGTAGAACCGGATGGTTGAGCGGGAAGAGTGATTTGGTCGTACCGTCGAGATACACGGACTGTCTGACCGGGGGTTAAGCGTGGAGAATAAACTAGAACCATGGGATTAAAGTGTACCACAAAGGTTAAGGGAAATCCTTTGATACAACACGCAAACACTCTTATGATTTGGAGGTACTGGTCTCACAAAAGATTAAGAGCAAGATCACAAAATTGATTTATAATCTTGAAGAAAATTCAGTATTTTTTATTAATCAAAAGCTAATGATACACTGCTGTGAGAGGGGACTTTAGAATCTAGTCCGAACATCTATGCCCTTATAGGGGTCTTTGGAAGCAAAATTATATTAAATAAAATGCAAGAAATCAGGCTAACATTTGCCTTAGCTATTAAACGAAAATTACCATAAATAAAAATAAAAATCAAGGACTAAACTTATTTGCATTCACTAAAGAAAGAATAACTTGCTTAGTCAAAATATAATTGAAATAAATTGTAACATTTACCTTCTTTGTTTGCTCGTCCACGGTTTTGGGTTTAATGCAAATAGTAACTCTCCTTTTGATGTTTATAACTGTGGCTTTGACTGAGGTGAATCCTTCCTTTTAGCAGCTCTCTTCTTGGGCTTTTGGTGTGACCATAAATACATTGTAGAGGCCTTGACTTGAAAAGAATGGCCAGCTACCTTTGTTTGTTGAAGTTGAACTGGTGTCTCTTTCTTCTAGTAATCCGCTATAAGCTTGTGTAGAGGATGTGAAGTCCTTTTGGTCCGCTTGAAGTATAGCTTGCATAATAGCTTGATTATATTTATGTTGTAGTACTCTTGCCCTTTCTCTGGTTATAACTCCGGTTGGTACTTCAATGATTTGTAGCTCGGTTAAGTCCGGTTCCATAGTGATATCCTCATCATTCCCTCCTTCTTGATTTGGTTTTGACCTCAAAACTGGATCATCTGCAACATATGAAGCTAAATCAGAAACATTAAAAGTGGAGGATACATTAAACTTACCTGGAAGTTCTAAGCGATAGGCATTGTTGTTGATTTTCTCGATGATTTTGAATGGTCCATCTCCTCGTGGCTTAAGTTTTTGAACTCCTTTGGTTTGGGAACCTCTCCTATCTCATGTGGAGCCAGACCCATTCTCCTGGTGTAAATACCACTTCTTTACGGCCTTTGTTAGCTTGTTTGGTGTACTGCTCCGTCCTCTTTTCTAAGTTCTCTTTTGCTTTCTGGTGTAGTTTCTTGATAAACTCGGCCTTCTCTTCTCCAACTAAGCTCACTGCTTCAGCTGGTGGTAACAGTGTTAAGTCCAATGGCGTGGTAGGGTTGAAGCCGTAGACTATCTCAAAAGGGGACATCTTGGTGGCTGAATGTTGAGCTCGGTTGTACGCGAATTCTATGGAGGGTATACATTCGAGCCAGTTCTTCATGTTTCTCCCAATAGTAGCTCTTAACAAGGCTGACAAGGCCCGGTTGACTACTTCTGTTTGTCCATCCGTTTGAGGGTGGCAAGTTGTAAAGAATAAGAGCTTTGTCCCTAGCTTCTTCCAAAAGGTTCTCCAAAAATGGCTAAGAAATTTGCTGTCTCGGTCTGATACGATTGTCCTCGGTACTCCATGTAATCTGACTATCTCCTTAAAGAATAAGTCGGCCGTTTGAGAAGCATCGTTCACCTTGGCACATAGCATGAAGTGCGCCATTTTTGAGAAGCGGTCTACTACAATGAATATGGATTCTTGGTTGCGAATCTTTGGTAGTCCAAGTACAAAATCTATGGAGATGTCCACCCAAGGAGCCGTGGGGATGGGTAAAGGTAAGTATAGCCCGTGAGGGTGTAGATTTCGCTTTCTTGCACGTTACACATCTTGCATAATGAGTTTTCACGGTTTTCTTGAGGTGCGGCCGGTAAAAGTGCTCCTTGATGATGGCTAGAGTCTTATCTACGGTAAAGTGACCCATGAGTCCACCACCGTGAGTTTCTCTTACGATCAAATCCCTAAGAGAGCAATGTGAGATACGAAGCCTCTTCTCACAGAATAGAAAGCCTTCATAGATGTAGAATTTTCCTTGCCCTCCATTGTTGCAACCGTTGTAGCTGTCTTTTAAATCATTGTCTTCATGGTATAGCTCCTTGATGTATTCAAATCCCATTACTTTAGCTTCCATGGTTGAGATCAGAACATATCTTCTAGATAGAGCGTTAGCCACGATGTTCTCTTTCCCCTTATTATACTTGACAATGTAGGGAAATATCTCTATATACTCCATCTAACGGGCGTGTCTCTTCTTCAAATGAGTTTTTCCTCTGAGGTGCTTCAGTGTTTCATGATCCGTGTGGACTACACACTCTCTTGACATCAAATAATGTTGCCAAGTCTCCAATGCCCTTACTAGAGCATATAACTCATGGTCATATGTGGGATAGTTTAGCGTGGCACCTCCAAGCTTCTCGCTGAAAAAGGCTACTCGCTGAAAAAGGCTACTCGCTTGCCACCTTGAGTTAGTACAGCTCCAATGCCAACTACATATGCATCACATTCCACTTCAAAGGTCTTCTCAAAGTCGGGTAATGTTAAGACCGGTGCATTGGTAAGTTTCTCCTTAAGGGTCTCGAACGCTTGTTGTTGAGTTTCACCCCATGTAAACTCTATGTTCTTCTTGACTACAGCGGGGAGAGGAGCTGCTATACTGCTAAAATCTTTCACAAACCGTCAGTAGAAGCTAGCTAGGCCGTGAAAACTCCTCACTTGACTAACACTTGTTGGCGTTGGCCATTCTTTAATGGCTTTTATCTTCTCCTCATCAACCTGTGAACCCTGCGAGCTTACAACAAAACCTAGGAAGACTAGCTTATTAGTACAAAATGCACACTCTTTAAGTTTGTATAAATTGCTTCTTGGCGAAGTGTCTTTATTACAAGCTCAAGATATGATACATGATCAGCTAAGCATTTGTTATATATTAAGATGTCATCAAAATACACAACAAAAAATTTACTGATATAAGCTCTAAGAACCTGGTTCATTAGTCGCATGAAAGTGCTAGGAGCATTGGTTAAGCCAAATGGCATGACTATCCATTCGTAAAGCCCTTGCTTAGTTTTAAAGGCTGTATTCCATTCGTCACCTTTTTTCATTCTCACTTGATGATACCCTCTTCTCAAATCTATTTTAGAAAACAAGTTAGCTCCACTAAATTCATCAAGCATATCATCTAACCTTGGTATTGGATGATGGTATTTGATTATAATATTGTTTATAGCCCGGCAATCCACACACATTTGCCAAGAGCCGTCCTTCTTAGGCACTAGTAGAACCGGTTTGGCGCATGGGCTAAGGCTTTCTCTTACATACCCTTTGTCAAGTAACTCCTTGATTTGTTTCTCTAGCTCTTTAGACTCTTCAGTGCTCATTCCATAGGCTGGTTTGTTGGGTAACCCTGCTCCTGGTATGAAGTCATTTTGATGTTCAATGCCTCTTAAAGGGGGTAATCCTTCGGGCATATCCTCGGGGAAAACGTCTTTGAATTTGTCAAGTATGGCATTCACCTCAGTTGGTAGTTCTAAAGTTCCATAACCTGCTCTCAAAATCTCCTTAAAGATCATTAGTAGCATTGTGTGTTTTAATGCAATAGCCTTTCTAACATGGCTAGTTTGAAAAAGAAAGTTTGTTTAACAATCGTTTCTTTCTCCTTAACCATTTTCATTTGTAAATCTTGCACTTGAGCAGGAGTGAGAGGAGCTAAGCTAACCTTGCGTTCATTATGCATAAAAGTATACATATTAGTTCTACCATCATGCTTAGTTTCTCTATCAAATTGCCATGGCCTACCTAATAGTAAATGACCCGCTTGCATAAGAAAACATCACAAATGACTTGATCTTGGTATCTACCAACACTAAAAGGTATAGTGACTCGATCACTAACTTTAAGCTCTACCTTATCATCGAGCCACCTAAGCCTATAGGGTCGTGGGTATTTAGTTCTCTCAAGGCCAAGCTTTTTAACCATATGAGCGCTTACAACATTGGTGCAAGAACCACCATCAATTATAAGATAACATACCTTGCCTTTAATGGTGCAACGGGTATGAAAAATGTTTTCTCTCTGAATGATTTCAGTTGGCTCCACCATGGTACTAAGAATGCGCCTTGTGACAAGAAGTTCTCCTGAATCAGGATACTCAATAGCTCCTAACTCGTCGAGTACTTCTACATCAGCTTTGTCTTGGGATTCGTACTCTCCAGCCTCGGTTAATAGCTTGACTCTTTGGTTGGGGCATTCCCTTGCCATATGTCCTCTTCCCCTACACTTAAAGAAAGTTATATCTCTAGAACGTTGGGGGTTATTAGGCTTACTTACTTCTGTACGGTTGTCTTTGGAGGGTTCTGAAACTTTTCCCTTGTACCGCGAGTCAATCTCAATGCCCTTGCCCTTATCCATCGGCTTGTTTGTATTTGAGTTCCAAGGGTTTTGAGGTTTGCTTATGGTATTCATCGTCTTTCTTTTGATGTGTTGTTCAACTTATATAGAGAGGTGAAAAAGATCTTTGAATTCTTGATAGGCTTGTCTCTCCACCTTACGGCTGATTCGCTCTTGTAATCCATCTAGAAACTGTGTCATCAATGCTTCCTCATCGTCATGCAGCTCCAAGCGGTTTCTCAAACTCTCAAATTCCTCATAGTATTCCTTTTCTGACCTAGTTCCCTGTTTAAGAGAACGAAACTTGCGTTGTAAGTCTCTATTGAAATGAGGAGGAATGTACCTTTGACGCATGATGTCTTTCATATCGATCCAAGAATCAATGGTACTCTAGCGGTTTCTCCTACGGTCAGCTACCATTCTTTCCCACCAAATGAGAGCATTGTCCGTGAGTTGAGCTACGGCTAAGGCTATCCTCTTGGGGCCGGGGTGATTGTTATACTCGAAGATATAATCCATTCGATTTTCCCATTCGAAATAAACCTCGGGGTCAACTTTACCAGCAAATTGTGGCGCGGTAAGTTTGATGTTGTTGTGATTTGGCCTCTGGTTAGGTATATAGTCATCATCTTCTTCATCTTCTTCATCTTCATAGTCATCTCTTGGCTGTCGCCTTCTACGACCGCAGTCATATCGGGGAAGTGGTTCTTCCTCCTCTTCCTGGGAATCATTGGCATTTCTCTGACCTCCATCGACTGGTTCGTTGATATGTATACCATTACGCCTTGGATTGGCTCCGTTTGCTTGCGTGGTGCCAACGGCATTGTTGTTGCCAAGACTGCCAACGTTTCTAACAAGTCGTAAGGGGGCTCGTGGGGTTTGCTTTACACGGGTGAGCCATTCTCCCATCTCTTGCCTAAAGGCTTGAAATTCCTCCCTCATCATGGCCATCATTAGAGTGACCGGATCATGTGCATTGCTTCTTCGCCCATGTCTCTTAACCAATGGTACCTTAAACCAAAGAATTAAACAGTTAAAGCCTTGATTTAATTCACACGAGATTGGTTTAGGGAGACTATGGTCCAAATAATGTATCAAGAAAATGCTAATGTAAAACCGAGATATAAATAAAATTATGGAGCTACTTAAGGAAATGCAAAGATGCGGTTTTGAAAACTAAATTTTTGACTTTTTTTTTTATAAAGGAAAGAGTGACTAAAATGATTAAATTGCGGTCAATGATTTCGCAAACCTTTAAACTGGGTAATGAATGATGATCAGCTAAATTATTCAGACTAAACAATCAAGGGATGAATAGAGGGAATAGTTTAGAACTGCAATCGTAATGAAACAATGGTGAAGTATGAATGTGAATGACAAAATGCTTAGTTATATGTATGTATTAATTTTTCTTTTTTTTTGAAATGATGTAAGAAATAATAATTCTAAATGCAGAAAGTTATAGATGGGACAGATGCAACCTGAGGGCTGAAAGGAACTTCAGCTTTGATACCAAACTGATACAAGCTCGGGTTCGAGATCAGCTAGTATGTCCTCCGGAACGAGCGTGGGATGTTCAGTCTAGGGTGTTGCTGGCTGGTGGACGCGAGGTTGTTCTATTGCCAAGATACTCAGGATATATGAACAATGGAACGACGAATGATCAAGCGGGACAATTGCTCGAAAAATGGAACGGGCGGGTAGAACCGGATGGTTGAGCGGGACGAGTGATTTGGTCGTACTTTCGAGATACCCGGACAGTCTGACTGGGGGTCGAGCATGGAGAATAAACTAGAACCGGGGGATCGAAGTGTACCAAAAATGTTATGGGAAATCTTTTGATACAACACGCAAACACTCTTATGATTTGGAGGTACTGGTCTCACAAAAGATTAAGAGCAAGATCACAAGACTGATTTATAATTTGGAAGAAAATTCGGTATTTTTTATTAATCAAAAGCTAATGATACATTGCTGTAAGAGGGGGCTTTATAAACTAGACCGAAGAGCTATGCCCTTCTAGGGATCTTTGGAAGCAAAATTATATTAAATAAAATGCAAGAAATCAGGCTAACATTTGCTTTAGCTATTAAACGAAAATTATCATAAATCAAAATAAAAATCAAGGACTAAACTTATGCAGCATTCACCAAAGAAATAATATCTTGATAGTCAAAATATAATTGAAATAAATTGTAAAAATTATCTTCTTTGTTTGCTCGTCCACGGTTTTGGGTTTAATGCAAATAGTAACTCTCCTTTTGATGTTTATAATCGTGGCTTTGACTGAGGTGAATCCTTTCTTTTAGCAGTGATAACTTGCTATTTTAAATCATTTTAGGCTGCATTTCATGCATCTTTTCCTCTGTTTTTGCATTATAGTTTAGTATTTTAGTATCATTTGCACTTAAAATCAACATGGCATGCATTTAGCTTAGGATTGCATATATTTGCATATATGTGCATGTTTGTGGTGATTTTCAGGTGTTTTTGGAGTTTCTTGTAGCTGGAGAGGAGAGGGAAGCAGCTCATGATCACAGAAGATGTCAGAAATGGATTTCTTGCAAAGTCTGGTCCATATCGAGCAATCATATTGAGCAGAACACCCGTGGAGTATACTCGATGCAAGCAGCAAGACGAAAAGGATCAGCACGAGGATTCCAAGCCGTTGTTCTGCATCGATGATCAGCATCGAGGAAGGACGTCGATACCCGCTGCACGGATCATATCGAGGTCGCATATCGAGCAGAACATCGACCGCACGACCTCGATGCAACTTATCATCGTTGACACTTGACTTTTGTTAACCTTATCCTATTTTTTAGTTTTTTTATGCTTCTTTTGGATACCTAATATAAAAGGGAAGCCACAAAACATTATCTTTATCAAGTTTTATCTTATCCAAGTTTAGCTTTCTATCAAAAACTCTCTTCTCTAAACCTTAAAGGACGATTTGCCTTAAGGATCCTTATCTTTAATAAAGTTTGCATTTTATGGTTTAATCTTGTCTCTTAATCTTTGTTCTTGCACCTTGGTAGTTTAGATTTATCATCTTTGCATTTTAACCTCATATAGTTATGTTTAATTCCAAATCAATGGGATTAAACATGACTAGTGAGTAGTTTACTTTAGATTTAGGGTTCTAAGTAGGGAAATGGATGATTAAGATGTGATTAAGGGGTGATTAGGCTTATTTAACTATTCTATGTTGTCTCCTTCTCTTGCAAAGTGGTTATTGTTCATGAAGCTTGCTCCTTTTGATTGAATATGGTATTGCTTGATGCATATGGTTCACTAAATGGCTTGTTATCTCATCTCTAAGTATGGTTCGCTTATTTGGCTTAATAGTTTGGCTTGGTCTATGTTTCCTTTGTTCAGTGACACCAAAGTGATAGTTCACCATTGCTAGATGATTCGCTTAGGGCTAGATAATGCTGGTTTTGAGATTCTTGCTTGATGGTTAGATAGTATGCATCAAAAGATCTTGCCTTTGTTTCATTCATGTTCATTGCATAGCATTGTTAGGATGATGCATATGTGTGCTTAATCCCATGTTCTTGATTGGTGTTTAGTTAACTAGGTTCTTATTGGTTCACAAGATTGATAAGTTGATCTGAATTCTTGCTTGGGTGAGAGATTGATTGCTTGATTAGCACTTCTTTTAGGCTAGAATGGTTCTGATCTTTATGCTCATGGTTGAAGGATACGCCATCACAAGTGGGTCTGGCACTTCAATCTTGTTGAATTTGAACTGCTTATTGACGCCAAGCTGGTTCCTTTTAGATACCTTGTCTAGTAGTACAACATTGAGAATTGCTTGCCTTTGAATGCTTGATGTTTGCATTTGTTAGAAATCCCCATTTTCACTCTTGAAAACCATTATCCCATAATTGCTTAGAACCTTGAGTCTTGCTCTTAATTAATTGTCTTTAAGATCATCTTGCTTAGTTCTTGCTTTAGTAGTCATTCTTGCTTAGTTCTTGTTTTGTCATTTCCTTAAGTTCATTGCTTAATTTTGTTTACTTGCATTTAGTTTATGTTTTCTTTCCATTGCATTATTAGGTTGTTAGACTTGTCCTTGTTCAATCAGAACCCCATCATTGCTTAGCTTATGACATTGTTTGCATCTCATCTTCCACAAACTGGATTGATACCTGATCCCTATTCTACAACTGATTAGAGGCTAAGGACATTTGAGGTAAGACTTGCAAAAATCCATTCTTCAAATTTTTATGGTATTGATTGATGCATATGGTTCACTAAATGGCTTGTTATCTCATCTCTAAGTATTGTTCGCTTATTTGGCTTAATAGTTTGGCTTGGTCTATGTTTCTTTTGTTCAGTGACACCAAAGTAATAGTTCACCATTGCTAGATGATTCGCATAGAGCTAGATAATGCTGGTTTTGAGATTCTTGCTTGATGGTTAGATAGTATGCATCAAAAGATCTTGCCTTTGTTTCATTCCTGTTCATTTCTTAGCATTGTTAGGATGTTGCATCTGTGTGCTTAATCCCATGTTCTTGATTGGTGTTTAGTTAACTAGGTCCTTATTGGTTCACAAGATTGATAAGTTGATCTGAATTCTTGCGTGGGTGAGATATTGATTGCTTGATTAGCACTTCTTTTAGGCTAGAATGGCTCTGATCTTTATGCGCATGGTTGAAGGATACGCCATCACAAGTGGGTTTGACACTTCAATCTTGTTGAATATGAACTGCTTATTGACGCCAAGATGGTTCCTTTTAGATACCTTGTCTAGTAGTACAACATTGAATGCTTGATGTTTGCCTTTGTTAGAAATACCTATTTTCACTCTTGAAAACCACTATCCCATAATTGCTTAGAACCTTGAGTCTTGCTTTTAATTAATTGTCTTTAAGATCATCTTGCATAGTTCTTGCTTTAGTAGTCATTCTTTCTTAGTTCTTGTTTTGTCATTGCCTTAAAGTTCATTGCTTAGTTTTGTTTACTTGCATTCAGTTTATGCTTTCTTTCCATTGCATTATTAGGTTGTTAGACTTGTCCTTGTTCAATCAAAACCCCATCATTGCTTAGCTTATGGAATTGTTTGCATCTCAACTTCCACAAATTGGATTGATACATGATCCCTATTCTACAACTGATTAGAGGCTAAGGACATTTGAGTTAAGACTTGCAAAAAGCAATTCTTCAAATTGGCGTCGTTGCCAATTGTGGATTCTTTGAGTTTAACATTGCTGTTAGACTAAGTTCTTTACTTTAAAAGTTACTAATTTGCTATGTTTTATGTGCTCTGTTTTTCAGGTACTTGTATGAATTTGAGGTCTAAAGGCTCATCAAATCTGACTCCTTTCATTGACAACATCCATAGCAGAAGAGCTTTGAGACAGAGAGTTCAAGAGTTAGAAGAACAAGGATATCAGAGCAAGAAGCCCAGTTACCACATGTTGGTGTTGTTGGACAAGCACCACTACAACAAGCTACAGCACACATAGATGAAGCACAAGAAGCTTTGAATCGAGCGGCTGGAGTTCAGGGATTGCGAGTACCAGTTCACGCACCTAGAGCTGCAAGACCAATAGGAGCTGGCTATGCGTCTGATACTCACCACAACAGGAATGGCATTTACGCTCCAGCTGTACATCAAAACCACTTCGAGATCAAGCTTGGGTCGATCAACATGATTCAAGGCAACAGATTCCATGGCCAGCCAAATGAAGACCTATTAGATCATCTTGACCAGTTTGATAAGGTGTGTGGTATGACCAAGATTCAAGGAGTCTCTGAAGATGCTTTGAAGTTGTGCTTGTTCCCTTTCAGTTTAGGTGACAAAGCACATCAGTGGGAGAAGATACTTCCACAAGGCTCTATATCTACTTGGGATGAATGTAAGACAGCATTCCTCAACAAATTTTTCAGCTCCACCAGAACAGCAAATCTGAGGAACAACATAAGCAGTTTCACTCAGCATGGGAATGAGACATTCGCTGAAGCTTGGGAGCGGTTCAAGTCTTACACTTTGCAGTGCCCACACCATGGCTTCACAAATGAAAGCTTGCTGACTACTTTGTATAGAGAAGTGACGCCAAAGTACAGAATGCTCTCGAATACAGCATCAAATGGAAATTTCATGGGCAATACTGTTGTAGATTGTCTAGCTCTTGTGGAGAACTTGGTACTTTCTGATGGAAACTATGGTGAAGAATATGACAGAACATCTAGAGCTGTTGTAAGCGCTGAAGGTGAGAGCACTACAAAGAAAGAGATTGCTTTGAATGACAAGTTAGACAAGCTGCTGAGTGTGTCTTTCAAGAATGTCAGTTTTGTTGGTGATAGTGTTGTTACACAAGAAGAATATGGGACAATTGTAGAAGAAGAAGCCTTCTATATGAATCAACAAGGAGGCGGTTTTAACAACTACAGGAACCATCCCAACTTCTCTTATAGAAGCACCAACGTGTCTAACCCTCAGGATCAAGTCTATCCATCACAAGCTGCTCAACAAAACCAAGGAACCAAACCTTTTATTCCTTTCAACCAACAGAACTACTTTGCTCCAAGACCACCATTTCAGGGCGGTTTTCAACAAGCTAACTTTCAGCCAAGACCAGCTTTAATCCCACCAGGTTTTGGCAATACAAAAACCTCTTCTAGCACTCAAGATGTTGATTTGAAGCAGATTACGCAACAGTTGTTGACTAGTCAAGCCAACACAACTATAGAGCTGCACAAGAAGTTTGTTGAAGTGCATAACAAGATAGATGCCACTACTTGTGATCTGAATGGCAAATAGATGCTCTGAACCAAATAGTCAAGTCTCTAGAAAGCAAATGAGCTTCATCTTTAAAACCTCAGAATCAGTTACCAGGAAAGAGTGAAGCAAATCCTAAGGAATTCTGCCACTTGCTTGCTGAAGAGGATGAAGAGTTTGATGATGAAGATGCTTCATTGGAAGAGCTTGGCATTATACTTCAAGGGATGCTGTTACATGTGGACATGTTAAAGGCTGAGTATGGGGGGAATGTCATCAACGTCACCATTGATGATCAAGAAGCTGTTGATACTGTAGAGAAGTTCCTTTAAGGACTAGATGAAAGCTTGAACAGAGAAGAAGAGCAAGAAAGAGCCGCACAAGAAGCTGCTGAGAAAGAAGAGGCTGAGAAAGCCTTGATGCTCCAGAAGAAGAAGCCAAACCAGAGCTTGGTGAAGCTGATAAAGAGCTTGTAGAGACATACCATGCTTTGATGGTCTTGGCTAGAGAAAGTCCTGAAGACTTCAAGGAGTTGTATGATCGCCAAGTGGGCAGCTCCTCAAGCAGCAATGAGAAGGGTAAAGCTCCTGAAGTCCAAGCTTATAAACCACCAATCCCTTACCTCACGATGCACTTTACAAAGGCTCAGATGGCAGTCTATTCAAAGTTCAGGAAAGACATACAAGACGCTGAAATAAAGCTTCCTCATGGCATCACTATGCTTGAAGTGAAGGATCAAATCAGGTTCCTCGAAGAAGTCTTTGACAAGCTGGAAGTAGTGGAGCCAATTCTAGAGAATGTGGGGGCTAATATAAAGAGAAACAAGGAGCTGAAGACATTGACAAAGCTTTCCAATCCAGGAAAGTTTCTCATCACTTGTGAGCTTGAGATGCTAGACAATGTTGGAGCTTTGTGTGATTCAGGTTCAACTGTGAATGTCATGTCTCTCCACTTAAGCCAAACCTTAGGAATCAAGGAGTTGAAGCCATGCAAAGCCTATATCACTTTTGTGGATAACACCTCAACAAGACCCTTGGGCATGGTAAAGGATTTCCTTTTGAAGATTGGGAATTGCTTAGTGCCAACAGATTTTATGGTTATGGAGAAGACATATTCAAGAGAGGTGTCACTTCTTCTAGGAACACCATTCTTGGCAACAGCAGGAGCTCAAGTAGACTTCAAGAGAAGCTCTGTGATTTTGAAGAATGTTGATGAGTTCAAAGTCTATAAGATTGTCTCTCCTTCCATAGCTTTTTGTGGAACAATTATTGAAGAAGGGAGTAAGCAACAGCAACTTCCAGAGCGTGTGGAACATGCTATGAGCTTCACAATGAGTATGCTGATGACAGACACTCTCCCTGATGAGCCAGAACAGAAGCTTGACACTGAGTTGAAGATTGAAGATGATTTGAAAGAGGATGAAAGCTTGATCACCAAAGAAGTGAAGCCTTTGATCACACCAAGTGTCAAGAAGAGGAGAAACAGGAAGACAGCTCGTGAGAAGAAGAGACTGATTTCAGTGGGCACTTGGATTTATAAGAAGAAAGAGGAGGGAGCACCAGCTCCATCAACCTCTTCTCACTAGTCCTCAAACCATCAAAGTCAAGCTTAGTGATTTAAAACAAGCACACTTGGGAGGTAACCCCATGACTATCCTCGTAAATATATACTTTTTTTTATTAGTAATGTCTTTATGTAGTGTTTCAGAAGTCAAAAAACAGGTCCATGGATGTGTAAAATGGTCTAAAGGCCAAGGAAAGAAGACTCTATTTTCATATCGAGGTACCATATCGAGCAGAACATCTGTCATTGATGCTCGATACAGCTTATCTCGTGGAAGGAGCAGTCCGTACACCAAGCAGATTGCACGATGGAGATCACATCAAGGTGTAGCGTCGAGCAGAACACCAAAACCACTGGTCGATGTGATCGCTCCTGAAGCCCCAATCCGTACACCGAGGAGTGTGGACCGTACATCGACCAAGAAGCACGGTGGAGATCACATCGAGGTGTAGCATCGAGCAGAACACCAAAAGCCATGCTTGATGCTATCACCAGTCCGTACATCGAGAAGCTATAGCCCGTACATCGACCAAGTTGCTCGATGGAGCCACAGCGAGGAGTTGCATCGAGCAGAACATCCAAGGTTCTGCTCGATATGGGTGCTATCAACTAATTCTATGCGAGAAGGTGTCCGGTACGACAACCACCGAGGAGAACAGAAACCAAGTACGAGACGTTCCACATCGAGGTGTAGTATCGAGCAAAACACCAACATGTTTTCTCGATGCACAATGGCCGAGCCAGAAACAAGCATCCAGACGATGCCATGCACTGCCCACGGGAAGGATCATGTAAGCCGAAGTGTCTCCCTACACCGAGCAACAACACCGAGCAGAAAATCCACTTAGACTGCTCGATGCAAGGTGCCCTGAAGGAGCAGCTGACCAAAACACGGAACCCCCGAGGCAGAGGAACACCATCGCCGAGCCACAGGACATGACGTCCTCGATATGGTACACATCGAGGTACCACATCGAGTGTATTGCTCGATATGATCCGTATAAGATTTTTTTTTTTGAATTTTTACATGGGTAAATCGAGTAAAATCTTTTTATGGGCCTTGATGGATGGTAAAAAAATCTTTTCTTTCCCCCTCACATGTATTTTTAAATTATAAATTAGATTTTCTTGCATTATCTTTGGATTTTTCTAGATATCCCTTATCCTCTTGCATTAAAACTAGCAATCTTTATCTCTCTCCACACACACACCCATATCGAGCTAAACATCCTTTTTCAAGCATCCCTTCTTTCTCTTTTGCATTCTCTAGAACTTCATCTTTTTGGTTCAAGAATTAAGGTAAACTTTGGTAAAATCCCTTGCTTCTTGAGTTTAATCTTTGCAAAATGAAGTAATAGTGCATTAGAATTATTATTAAGGTTGTTTTGCACAATTTTGTTTATGGTTTTGATTTGCATGTCACCATTGTTGCTCTTCTTTGAAAATTTATGGTTCAAATGTTTGAAAAATGCTGTTTTTGTGCTTAGTTTGACTTTATGTTTAGATTCTGGTCAAATCTAGGCATGCTATTTTTTTCTTCTAGAATATTGACCATTGAAATGTTTCTTATTAGACTAGAGATGGTAACTCTGATGCATTTGCATAGTTTGGTGGAGAGAGAATGATGTTTTTGAGTGCATATGCTTGAATTTGCTTTAATCGCTGCTTGTTACTGTGAGAATTTTAGTTTTATCTGTATCTATCCTTTTGAGCTGAAAAGTTTTGCTAAATTCGACTCTGATTGTTGGTAATCAGTGTGAATATTTACAGAATTTTCCAGTGCCTTCTTGAATTTTAAAAATTAATTTCCTGCACAGTGCTCTCAAAAAATAGTATACTAATTCTTGCATCAAGAATTGCATTTTCAGATACTATGTCGAACACTAGAAGAAATGAGGAGATTTCTGACTCAAATGTTGCTGCAAGAAACAAAACTGAGGGAAAAACTCCATTTGTTGAAGAAGAACCAATCCAAGATGCAGCACCAAAGCTAAAGGACTACTTGAGAGCGATGAGGAGAGTGGTTTTCACTCCTACAAGATATGTTGATCCTGGTCTGTTGGGAGAGCAAGGAATCAAAACTGAATTGAATGAGCTGTTTAGCAACATTGGACTGGAGAAATTTGCTAGTCTTGGCTATCCAACTTACAAGAAACTTTCTTGTGAGTTCCTTGCAAGCTTCAAGGTCTACTTTTACATGTTTGATGAAGAGTATGATGAAGAGTATGATGAAGGAGAAGAAGACTTTGGCAATGGATTCATCAAGTTCAGAGCCAACAAAGCATGGAGCTGTTGAGACAGGATTTGGCTATCAGTTTGAGCTGGAAAACAGGAAGAGGAAGATCATCTTGCCCAAACAGCGCTTAACCAACTTCACCTCCTATGAGAACATCCGATTCATGCCAACATAAGAAGAGCTTTATGACCCAAGGACCGACCCACCATTGATGAGGCCAAGCAAAGTGAAGAACATGAGCACCATCAGAGATTCAGATGTGGAAGAAGACATTGAAGAGCAGCATCAAGAACAAGAGGTTCAGCATCAAGGGATGGAGGAAGATGAGTATGAAGACTATGATAGCCGCCCTTATGCATTTGACCCCTATGATGTGATATGCACATCTGAAGCTTCAAAGGCTGCACATGAGCACATTAGGCTTCTTCAGATGTGGAACCACTTCCAGGACAAAGCCATCAGAGGTTTGCTGAAGACGGTCAAAGCAAGCAAGAAATTGGGTGACTCATTGAAGAAGAAAGTGAGGAAGCTCAAGAAGAAGTTGGGAAGATCTTCATCAGCCAAAAGAACTGATCAAGCGGTCCAAACAGAACCACAAGGAGGAGGATCTGATGATGAAGACATGTCTGAGGACACACCAGAGGGTACAGTCCAAGATAGACACTCATTCCACATCAGTGAGCGGCCAAGGACACAAGCTTCTCAACTGGCCAAGCATTCATCTCATGTAGCTGCTCCAAAGTGAAAAGGAAAGAAGAGAAGGACTAGACAGCAAAATCCTTCAGAGGAGGAAGCTTCACCTTCCCATGTCATTGAGAGTTCAGACTCTCACCACTCTTCCACCTGAAGTAAGGTACACCACACCAACCATTTTAAATACCACTCATTTTTTTTATTTCATGCGATTGTTTGCTTGATGTTTGTGAACACTCTCCTTAGCATTTTTATTACACAGGCACTGTGTAATTTAAGTGTGGGGTAGGGTGTATGATGGACTGATGCTTGCATTTGTATTTTCATAGTAGAATAGGAACCATGCATCATAATTACATAACATCTAAGGCATAGAAAAAAGCAAAAAAATTGAAATTTTTTTAAAAAACTGCTTCACAAAAAGAGTTTGATTTTCATGCATTCTTATAGGATTTAGACTTCATGCATTCATATAGGACTAGCTTGCTTTTTTTAATTGGGAACTATGATAGTACATCTTTGTTAATGCTAGTGATTTATAAAAATGAAGCCCTTGTTTTTAATCTTTTGGTGCATTTGATGTTGAACTAGAAATAAAACTGAACCACTTTTGGAATTTGCATTTGTGTGAGCTTTTTTTGAGACTGAAGCATGATTTGAAATGATTTCAACATTTATTTTAGTAGAACCCAATTTGAATTCGCAATTATCATGCCTTATGCTTTTGTGACTAATGTCATGGATAGTTTAAAATATTTGAATCTTCTTATTCTCTTTTGCCACTCTCTACAAGATCAATTTAGATTTCCCCACCCTTAACTAAACCTTCTTTCAAGCCAAAACATTAATAGAGTGTGATTTGTGAGGCCTCTTCCATTATGGTTGTTGCTTTGCAAAAAGTGTTGGGTTGAAACTACAAGGGAAGTACTTCCATTGTAGAACTAGCTCACTCTTGAGTTAGATGGGCTAGGATGTTTGGAGAATGATTTGGGTTTATCTTGGGATTAGTTTTTAAGAGAGGTAAAGAAGAAAAGAAGTCAAGGCACAAAAGAAAAAGGAGTGTGACACGAGCAAAAGGGTGGAAATGGCGATTTTAAACTCAAAGAAAGAAGGCTCATGTTCAAAGAAGAAAAGAAGATGCAAGAAGTGCAAAACAAGAAAGTCAAAAAGCCAAAGGCAAATCAAGCACCAGCATCACCAAACAAAGGAGCCAAACTCAAAAGAAGCAAATCACCACCACTTGAAGTTCAAAAGAAGAAGTGTCCTCCAAAGCACTTGAAGGAGAAAAGTTTTGGGTTTTTAAAAGGGTTTGATTTCTTAAAAAGGGTAGCATAGGAGGGTTTTGATACTGCTTAACTAGAGTTAGGAACACGTCTTATAGATCTTGGGTAGATGGGAGTCTTCCTTTGTATGTGTAAATTGTTATTTGACCCTTAGCATTTTGCCATAAGCACAACCATGCTTTTCCTTGAGAGAACCTTTTAAACACCAAAACCAGTTTATGAAGTGGGATCATTTTATCCCACAAAGCCTTGTCCCTTATCCAAATGATACTTTCGCATTTGCATAAGCATAGTTCACGGTTTGAGCATAATTGAATGTTAAAAATGTTGTTTGATTTGATGAGCATGTGTAGGTTGATAGTTTTGTGATCATTCTTGTTTTGTGATGAAAGTGGCTAAGTATTTAAAGTATTCTTCTATCAAGTGCACTCTAGAATTGGGAACATGGATTTCATTTTGATTTATTGTTAGCATTTTCAAAGATATGAGTTCCCATTTAAAACCTCGTCACCATGTTAAGTGTTTTTTTGCTTAAGGGCAAGCAAAAGCTATGTCTGGGGGTGTTGATAGCTTGCTATTTTAGATCATTTTAGGTTGCATTTCATGCATCTTTTCCTCTGTTTTTGCATTATAGTTTAGCATTTTAGTATCATTTCCACTTAGAATCAACATGGCATGCATTTAGCTTAGGATTGCATACATTTGCATACATGTCCATGTTTGTGGTGATTTTCAGGTGTTTTTGGAATTTCTTGGAGCTGGGGAGGAGATGGAAGCAGCTCATGATCACAGAAGATGTCAGAAATGGAGTTCCTGCAAATTCTGGTCCATATCGAGCAATTATATCGAGCACAACACCTGTGGAGTATGCTCGATGCAAGCAGCACGACGAGAGAAAAAGGATCAGCACAAGGATTCCAAGCCGTTGTTCTGCATCGACGACCAGCATCGAGGAAGGACGTCAATACGCGCTGCACGGACCATACCGAGGTAGCATATCGAGCAGAACATCGACCGTACGACCTCGATGCAACTTATCCGCTTTGACCACTTGACTTTTATTAACCTTATCCCATTTTTTAGGTTTTTTATGTTTTTTTTGGCTCCCTACTATAAAAAGGAAGCCACTAAACATTATCTTTATCAAGTTCTATCTTATCTAAGTTAAGCTTTCTATTAAAAACTCTCTTCTTTAAACTTTAAGGTGATTTGCCTTAAGGATCCTTATCTTTAATAAAGTTTGCATTTTTATGGTTTAATCTTGACTCTTAATCTTTGTTCTTGCACCTTGGTAGTTTAGATTTATCATCTTTGCAATTTAACCTCATCTTGTTATGTTTAATTCCAAATCAATGGGATTAAACATGATTAGTGAGTAGCTTACTTTAGATTTAGGGTTCTAAGTAGGGAAAGTGGTGATTAAGATGTGATTAATGAGTGATTAGGCTTATTTAACTATTCTCTGTTGTATCCTTCTCTTGCTCCTTTTGATTGAATATGGTATTGATTGATGCATATGGTTCACTAAATGGCTTGTTATCTCATCTCTAAGTATGGTTCGCTTATTTTGCTTGATAGTTTGGCTTGGTCTAAGTTTTCTTTGTTCAGTGACACCAAATTGATAGTTCACCATTGCTAGATGATTTGCTTAGGGCTAGATAATGCTGGTTTTGAGATTCTTGCTTGATGGTTGATAGTATGCATCAAGAGATCTTGCTTTTGTTTCATTCCTGTTCATTTCTTAGCATTGTTAGGATGTTGCATATGATCCCACATTCTTGATTAGTGTTTATTTAACTAGGTCCTTATTGGTTCATAAGATTGATAAGTTGATCTGAATTCTTGCTTGGGTGAGAGATTGATTGCTTGATTAGCACATCTTTTAGGCTAGAATGGTTCTGATCTTTATGATCATGGTTTAAGAATACGCCATCACAAGTGGGTTTGACACTTCAATCTTGTTGAATATGAACTGTTTATTGACGCCAAGCTGGTTCCTTTTAGATACCTTGTCTAGGAGTACAACATTGAGAATTGCTTGCCTTTGAATGCTTGATGTTTGCCTTTGTTAGAAATCCCCATTTTCACTCTTGAAAACCACTATCCCATAATTGCTTAGAACCTTGAGTCTTGCTTTTAATTAATTGTCTTTAAGATCCTCTTGCTTAGTTCTTGCTTTAGTAGTCATTCTTGCTTAGTTCTTGTTTTGTCATTGCCTTAAGTTCATTGCTTAGTTTTTTTTTCTTGCATTCAGTTTATGTTTTCTTTCCATTGCATTATTAGGTTGTTAGACTGATAGGGCTCAGGTTTTACCCAAATAAAACTACTGCAAGTGCACAACAAAGCAGTTGTAGTACAAGGGGTATCGAATCCCAAAGAGTATGTAAACTACACTATCGATTGTAGGTCCGGATTAAGCTAAGCAGTATGCGATGTATGTAATGCGAATAAAAAAATTAAATGTAAGCAAACGAAATTTGGTTGTTGATCTAAGTTTCAGAAGACTAAAAGCGCTAAGTCAGGACAGTTCGCAGGTTGAATCCGAGAATATATAATGCATGAAATCAGGAATGATTAAGAACCGTTTTGAACATGAATCGCAAATATATAACTAATCAATTCTCATTGCAGAAGTTAACTATGTATAAATCACAGAGTTTCAAATCTCTTTGCAAACCCTTACAATCTAAACATGCAATATGATCAAATTTAATTGTTCACAAAACTTCTAAGCCAAATCTCTTTGCACTAAGTTGTTTTGCTCATCAAATACTAGTTCAGGTTATCAATAATGCTCTCACATATATTTAACAACCTATGATTTTCGGATTTCTAGATGATGTGTCTAAGAAATTCGATTTTAAAGCAAGCAGGGATGAAAAACCAAAAGATATTCCTAACAGGTAGCAATTCTACAAACTCTTCATCAACCTTTGAAAAAGCCCTAACTTAACTAACAAATTACTCAGACATGATCATGGAATCATAAAACATAACTGAATAAAATTGCATTAAGAGAATAGAATAAAAACAAAGGGGGGTTCGAAATCTTCTCCAAAAAGAGTACAGGATCTGTCTCCCCAAAAGCTCTCAATAAATTCCTCTCTAAAGCTCTCTGAATTCTCAAAAACTAAGATAAAAGCCAACAATAGTTGAAAAGCTTAATAAATAGAGGCTAAACACGATCTGGGGCCTTCTTGCAAATATGAAACTTCTGGGTCAATTCTGCAAATAATCTTCATACTTTTAATAAACTAGCCACGCTCCTTCCTTTGTGGGTGACGAGCGTAACCATAGGTGGTGACGAGCGTCACCCAAACGCATACTCTCTTCTCCGAGCTAGACACTTCGTGGCTTAAACTTGCAATGCTCCAAAAAGCTTCAATATCTCCAATTATGCTCCAGACATGCTATAACATGCAAATACTCTACTAGGACTCTAAAAAGACCAAAAAGACTTATATCATGGTTAAAAACCATAAAACCATGATATATCAACTCCCTCGGACTTAGCTTTTGCTTGCCCTCAAGCAAACATCAGACAAAGAACAGGGTCGAGGTTTGAAAACAAGAAACAGACAACTAAACATTAGGAACAACACATTAGTTAACACTTTCGAATCCACATACCACAGAGTCAACACAAGATCAAATTTCAGTCTAATCATCACAAGCTTAGCAAATCTCTCAAATTCAGTCCAAATCCCTTCAAGAAATCCAAAATTTCTACTGCTAACTCCAGTTATTTATCTAAGTGTGATATCTCATCAAGGTTTTATCATCTCAATCACTTATAGATTCATTTCCTTTCCTAAACAACTGAACAAATCAATCTCAACACAGCTCTCCTATTTTCTCTTCCCTGAATCTTTTTCATTCTGATATTTTTGATTTTTCACTTCTTTTTCACAATTTTTGCAGTCTAAGATATGGTGCTACTCAATACTTGTGTTCCTTGTGAGGAGACAGGTTCTTGAGTGTGTTCATTACTGTTGTTCCTTGTGAGGAGACAGGGTCATGAATGCATCATTCTTTGGACTTAAACTTTTAAAAACTACATCAGGGAAGATCAAAGAGAGATTGTATCTTAACCTTATTGTCAGTGCTGAAAGAGAGAATCAAGATCAATAAGAATAAAGCCCCAAGATAAGAAGTTTGAAGTTCATTAAGGTGGAGCTAACAGCAAAATTTTCAGATTCTCTAAGAACATAAACCTTCATTGCTTGACTGATCTACCTATGACTTTCAACTTAGTAAGACTTGTAATCAACTACTGTGACAATGGTTCTTATAAGCAAAAACGTCTTATGGTTAGTTCCAAGAAAAACTGACAATTTCAAAATTTTGACTCTATAAAAACAGGTTTTTGACTCAATTTTAAAACTCTATAAACATGACACAAAGCACACAATGTCAGTAACCACCTCACCCAAACTTAAACAACAATGTCCCCAGTGTTATTAAGCCAAGAGTTGATCAAAAAGATTCATGAGAATTCGTAAAACCAAGGTGAGAATATGGTACCTTGCGAAGGGTCGGGTGACGAGCGTCACCGCGACTGATACTTCAGTATGCACAAGTTAGATGATCATTAACGTAATGTTATCATATGTACTTTAAAGTCAGACTATTAGAGCACTCAAACACACAATTAATAACATCCAAACAAAGCAATAAGAACCTGGTTCAACAATCTCACAAAACATCATCAAAGTAACAGACAACTGACTCAAAGAAAACATAAAAATGACTCAAGAGAAATAAAAGAAAAGAGAAACAGAAACAAGTGACCAGATAGTAGTGGCTCGGTCCTCATCCTCGCAGGGCTCAGTGGTGTAATGTGGGCGGACACAACCACAGTTGCTAAGTGTAGCAACAGCATCCCAGAGTCCCTCAAAGCTGTCAATGACATACTCCTGAAAAGCAGCCATGTCCATAGGTGTCTGTGGTCGTGGAGGACGCCTGAAAGCAGTGGATGCGTCTAGATGGTCCAGCATCAGCAGTAGGGGAAGTGCCAGCAGTGGCAGCTCTAGCAGGACGCAGAGGTAGAGGGCGCAGCAGACTCCGGTCTGGCAGAAAGAGCAGCTGGCGTGTCACACCCTGGATCGTCTTGAGCGCTCTGTGTGGCAACTTAATGCCAACATACTCTCCAGCAGTAGTAGTAAATGTCCAGACAACTCCAGGCTTGAGCCACGTAACATGGCGCAGATGCTGGTCATCCATGAGAAATCTGTCACTACGAAGGCTGCAGGGTGTGACATCGATCTGAAAATGCTGGAAAATCGGTGTCAGAAGGCTGCCAATACTCTCAGTCTTCTCCCCCGGACTGGTGAATGGCTTGGTCTTCAAGGAGACCAAATGCTCAGCGAAAATAGTGCCTAAGTTGGCGCAGATCATACTATCCATAGGTATCACCTCATCGAGCATATCATCAAAGCCATAGTAAAGGAGAAGCAGCTCACTAACCCGTGTCTTGCTCGGCGCAGACTTGCACAATATGGTGTTGCCAAGAAGGCGCAGAATGTACCTCAAAACAGGATGTCGAACCTCTGTCTGCGTGCTCGTCTTGCTGTCATAGACTTCATTCCCGAACTTGGACCAAAATATCTGCATGTGTGTCCACTGTGAGGGAAAGAGAACGCCTGTGGGATGGTCATAGAAACCATAGATCCCGCAAAGCTCCATCAGACTGATCCTGTAGCGAATCCTGCAGATCAGAAACGTCAGCGTGCCTTCCTGCGCACGCTTGGCCAGCTCATTCGCGTAGTACACGCGAGCAGTGGAGAGAAACTGGCGGACCAAATCTGGGTACAGATCGTACTACTGCAATGGCATAGTGCCCATCCCGATCCTCTCCAAAGTCTCCACAACCTCATCGAAGATACCCATCTTCTGCAAGACAGTGGCATCCGCGAACCTGGTAGGTACGATCTTCACTTCCTGCCACGCATTGTTGAACAGTGTGTCATACTCATCCCACTCCTCCTGAATGTCACGGAATACACAGGTATCCCGCACTACCTCTTGCTTCGGAGTTCCTGCCCAAACTACTCGGAAGCAATTTTCCGATCCTCTCGCTTTGGCCATGGAGGCCTGCAAACTGGGTGGTTACTGAATGATTCTGTTGAGCCTGATGCAGTGCTCGAAGATGAGCCTTGTCGCTGTCGTTTCTCATGTCGAGGCATCTTGCAGATCTTGAAAACTGAATTCATATTGTGAAAGAGGGCCAAAATTCGCACGGATTAGGCTTTTAAATCACTCAATTTGGTTAACAAAATCAAAAGTTAAGAATTTGTTATATTTTCCTATGTGTTCGTTATGATTCGAAGTGAGCACGAGGAGGAAGAAGAAGAAAATAAAGAACCGTACCTGATCTTGATGGGTGATGAGCGTCACCTAAAGGGTGACGAGCATCACCCGTTTTTTTGTCTGGTCGTGCTTTTTTTTTTTTTTTAACTGAATAACTAATAAGTATATGAACACGAAATTAAAATACTAAGTACAGAAAATAAAACTTACCAGTGGGTTACCTCCTACTAAGCACTTGTTTAAAGTCATTTAGCTCGGCTTTGATTGGCTGTTTAGACAGCTGGTGCATTATCCAGAGACACAATGTGTCCTGCTGGAATCTCGACTTGCGCCCAATAATGCTTCACCCTCTGTCCATTGACAGTGAACTCCTCTCCTTTGGAGTTTATCAAGACAATGGCACCATGTGGTCGAGCTTCTTTGACGGTGAAGAGACATGACCATCGAGAATGCAGTTTACCAGGAAAAAGCTGTTAACGAGAGTTGTAAAGTAGTACCTGGTCATTGGGCTCGAAATGTCTGGAGATGATGGCTCGAAATGTCTAGAGATGATCTTCTTATCATGATATGACTTTGTCCTCTCCTTGTATAACTTGGAGTTTTCATAGGCCAGATATTTGATTTCATCTAGTTCATTGAGCTGAATCAAGCGCCTCTCTGCAGCAGGCTACAGATCGAAGTTCAGCTTCTTGATAGCCCATTCTGCATTGAACTCTAGCTCTACTGGTAGATAGCACGCCTTGCCATAGAGCAGATGGAATGGTGTAGTCCCAAGTGGCGTTTTGTATGCTGTCCTGTAAGCCTATAATGCATCATTCAGCTTTGCTGACCAATCTTTCCTTGTCTTCCGAACTGTCTTCTCCAGAATCTGCTTGATCTGTCTGTTGGAAACCTCAACTTGTCCACTGGTCTGGGGATGATAAGGTGTGGCCACTCTGTGCTGTACACCATACTTCTTCAGCAGCTTGTCAAAAACCTTGTTAACAAAGTGAGAACCACCATCACTTATAACAATTCGCGGGACACCAAATATGGGGAAGATAATGGTCGTAAACATCTTCAAAACCACTGCAGCATCATTAGTAGGAGTAGCCACCGCCTCTACCCACTTAGATACATAGTCAACAGCAACCAGAATGTATTTATTCCCATAAGATGAGGGAAAAGGGCCCATGAAGTCAATACCCCAACAATCAAAGACTTCAACTTCAAGAATGAAGTTCTGTGGCTTTTAGATTCAAATATACTTAAGCAGTCAATAATAAATAAAACTAAAATAGCAATGAAGACAATGAAATCAGGGGCGGATTGTAGGTTCTTAAAATCAATAGAGACAAGACGATAGGCAATGGGAAATTCGCAGGTTGACATAAATCGCAGACTACGAACTGAAAAGAATATTTATTAAAACCGTTCTAGAACTCGAAAACACAAATGTAAAACCAATCGACTTCCGTCGCAGAGATTAACTATGATCAGATTCTAGAATCCCAAATTCCTTTGCAAATTCTAACAACCTAAACATGCATTATAGATCAGGTTTGATATGTTCACAAAATCACTAATCCAAATTCCTTTGCAATTAGTTATTTTGCTCATCTAAGATAGTTCTGGTGATTAACAATGTTTCCACATCTATTAAACAACCTAAGATTTGATTTCTAGGTGATCAATCTTAAAACCAGTGTTAAAGCAATCCAGATGAAGAACCAAATGATTTATCCTTCCAGTTTTGTAGTTCTAACAATTCATTATCAACCTTTCAATAACCCAAAACGTAACTAGCAGATTACTCAGACATAGCAAGTGAAACACAAATCATGGCTGAATAAAATTGCATTAAGAAATAAAGTGAAAGATGAAGGGGTTCGAAATTCTTCTCTACAGAGTATGGATTTGTCTCCCTAAAAGCTCTCAATCTAGTCTCTCTCTTAGTCTCAATGAATACAAGAATATAGCCTCACAATGCCTTAAAAACCTAAATACAAGTCTAAACACGAACTGGGGTAAAAGTACAAATAGTGGGAAACTTCTGGGCCAAGTTGCAATTCTTCAACAGAGTTTTAAAGACTCCTTTCGCGACCACGACCGGTGTCAATCGACACCAAGTGGTGGGTGTCGATCGACACCCTGCTCCATAATGCCTTCCGACTTAGTCCTTTCAGCATCAGCTTCAACATAGCTCCAAAAGGCTCCAAAATCCACAGTTATGCTCAAACGTACATAGACCTGTAAAGACTCTATAGGACTCGAAAAATACCAAAAAGACTCTATAAACAAGACTTATATCATGGTCAAAAACCAGCAAAAACCATGATATATCAACTCCCCCAGACTTATCTTTTGCTTGCCCTCAAGCAAACATCAGACAGAGCCTAGAGTCGAGGTTTGAAAACACAGAAAAAAGTCAGCCAGACATCAGGAACACCATATTGATTAACACTTTTGAACCCACATACCACAGTGTCAACATAAGATCAAATTTTAGTTTAATCATCACAGGCTTAGCAAATCTTTCAAATCTAGTTCAAGCTCCTTCTAGAAATCCAAAATCTCTACTGCTAAACTCCTTAATTCTATCTAAGTGATGCCTCATCAAGATTTTATCATCTCAATCACTTATAGATTCTTTTCCCTTCCTAGTCAACTGAACAAAGCAATCTTAACACAGCTCTCCTATTTTTTCTTCCCTTGATCTTTTCTTTCTGAAATTTTTTTTTTTTTTTTTTTTATTTTAAGCTCTTTCTCATTATTTTACAGTATAAGATATGGTGCTACTCAATATTTGTGTACCTTGTGAGGAGACAGGTTCTTGAGTGTGTTCATTACTGTTCTTCCTTGTGAAGAGACAGGGTCATGAATGCACCATTCTTTTGACTCAAACTTTTTAAGCTCTATCAGGAAAGATCAAAGAGAAACTGTGTTTTAACATGCTTGTCAGTGTTAGAAGAGAGAATCAAGATCAAAGAGAATCAAGCACCAAGACAAGAAGTTTTAAGTTCATTTAAGTGGAGCTAACAGCAAATTTTCCAGATTCTCTAAGAACCTAAACCTTCATTGCTAGACTGATCTAACTATGACTTTCAACTTAGTAAGACTTGTAATCAACTACTGTGGTAATGGTTCTTATAAGCATCAATGTTTTGTGGTTGGTTCCAAGAAAAGCTGACAATTTTAAAAATTTTGACTCAATAAAACAGGTTTTGACTCAACATTGAGACTCTATAAATCAAAAACAATGTACACAATGTTAGCAACGACCTCCCCTAGACTTAAACAATACTGTCCTCAGTGTTATTAAGCATGGAGTTGGTAAAAATAGGCAATGAAACGGTTTGTACAAAGATGAGAAAGTGGTACCTGTGACTGGGCATAGTGTCGATCGATACCACATGGTTGGTGTCGATCGACACCCTGTCCGAAAACAGAATGGGATGACCCAAACATGTGTATTTGTTGCAAGTTAGATTGTTAGCTTAAGTTCTCCTAAGTCAAAACTGTTAGGAACACTCAAGCAAACAATTAAAAGCAACAATATAATCCATAATCTCATCAGTTCAAACAAGTGTCAAAACACAATCAAAGCTGACAAACTGACTCAAAACAAAAACATAAAAACTGACTCAATAGAAAATGAAAAATAACAAAGGAAAAAGAAAAAGTAACCAGGATAGCTAGAGGAACTAATCCTCATCCTCAGTATCAGGTGAGTGTGGGGGAACACAACCGCAGTTGGACAGCACGGAGATGGCGTTCCACAGCGCCTGAACACTCTGCACCATGAAACGCTGAAAAGCGGCCTGCTCCATTGGAATGTCTGCAATTGGTGGAAGCTCATGTCGACCAATCGGCTCAGGCAGCGTGTAGGTCCGTGGTGATCCCGCTCGACGAGAGGAACCTCCAGCAAGGCCCTCAACAGGTGCATCCTCAGCAGAAGCAGCAGTTTGGGAAGATCCTCCTCTGCGCCTAGTGGCTGGCGCAGATCGTAGCAATGTAGCATCAGGCTGGAAGCTGAGGGATTCTGTCTGCAGTGTAGTGAGAGCAGTTTGTGGTAGCAGAATAAGACATCGCTGACCAGTGTGACTGACGAAGCTCCATAGCGGCTCATCTCCCGCGATCTAGTGTGTCCTCCTCAAGTAGTCCATGTCTATGAGGTGGCGCTCAGTCACAACTCTGCAAGTCAAAGTATCGATGCGGCAGTAGTGGAAGATGGGAGTGAGGAGACTGCCAATACTCTCGGGCTTGCCCTGAGATCCGGTGAATGCCTTGGTCTTCAGCAAAGCCAAGTGATGGGCAAATATGGCGCCCATGTTGACATCACTGTCAACCGGATACTCCTCTGTCAACACATCCTCAATGCTGTAATACAGGAGAGTCAGCTCAGAAACTCTCATCTTCCCGGGCTCAGACTTGCACATGAGAGTAGTGGAGAAAAGGCGGACAAGGTAGCGCAACAACGGATGGCACACATCTGTCTGAGTAGACCTATTGGAGTCATACATCCCATTCCCGAAATGGGACCAGAAACTCTGCAGGTCAGGAAATGGCGTCGGGAAGGAGACGCCAGTGCGCGCTGAATCGACCCCAAAGATGTTACAGAGCGCAGTCAAGTTGACCCTGTACATGATGCCTCTGATGATGAATGTGAGAGTGCCATCATCTGCTCTCCTCACGATGTCATTGGTGTAATACACCCTCGCTGTGGCAATGAACTGGTGCACTAACTCTGGGTATAGATCGTACTGCTTGGTCGCCATGGTACCCAAACCGATCTTCTGCAGCACTCGCAGAGCCTCCTCCTTGAGCCCGAGCCTGCGCAATGTATCCGGACAGGCGAAGCGTGTAGGCGCAAAGTCCATCTTGGTCCAGGCATTGTAGAACAATGTGTCATAATCGTCCCACTGCTCACTGATGTCCCGGAAAATGCAGGCGCGTTTCGCTACCTCCTTCGCCGGAGTATCCTCCCAGACCCTCTCCATTGGGATCCTCAACCCTTCTCTCTGAGGCCATGGTGGAACAGAGGGTATAGCAGGTGCTGGTGCGGGGTTGGGGGATTCTCCAGTCTCAGTGCATGATCTCTTGTTGGTTCTTGGAGCCATCTGCACTCAGAAAACCAAGAACACAAAAATTCCCAAAATCAGGCCAAAAATTGAAAATTTAGAAATTCAAAATCTGGCATATATCATCAATAGCGAACCTAACCAGCAACTTAGTGATCACTAATCACAAACAATTCCAGTCTAAAACCCCAAATTCGAACCTATCTTTGCAAAATTAATCACCAATCCGAAAATTTCAAAATTTTGCAAAACAAGCTGTAATAACTAAGGGGCAAGGTCAAATTTCTCCTAAACAACCTAGAGAAGCATGATTCAAAACCTAAATCAAGCTAAAACAGGTCAAAACGGAAGATTCAAACCTTGGGTTCGAACTGAAAAAGTGGAATTTCGAGTGTTATACCTTGCAGATCGGATGAATGAGTTGGATATTTAGAAAAAAGCACAAGATTTCGCCCAAGTTAGGATTTTGAATCACTCAAATCCGTCAACAAACAAGGAAGTTGTGATTTATGGAAAATTTGGAATGTGTTCGGTTTTGAGAGAGAGATGAGGAAGAAGAAGAAACCCAATGATATAAGGAGACTTACCCGGTTAATGATGGTGTCGATCAGGGTGTCGACCTTGGTCGACATGTGTTCGCCTCGACACCCTCTCTTTTTTTTTGGCTTACTCTGTAGCACGAAAATAAGTCAGAAAAAATCAAAAATCAAACTAAGTATGTACACTTACCAGTGGGTTACCTCTCACCAAGCACTCGTTTAACGTCATTAGCTTGACTGTCCTCAGGATCAGGCTGTGGGTGCATCTGCCAAAGGTACAATCTGTCCTTCGGGAATCACGGCTTGTGCCCAGTAATGTTTCACCCTTTGCCCATTGACAACAAACTCTCTGCCCTCTGGAGTTGATAGAACAACTGCACCATATGGTCTGACTTCCTTGACTGTGAAAGGACCTGACCAACGAGAACGCAATTTTCCGGGAAATAATTATAAACGTGAGTTATACAAAAGTACCTAGTCATTTGGTTCAAAATGTCTGGCAAGGATCTTCTTGTCATGGTATGCTTTAGTCCTCTCCTTGTACAGCTTTGAGTTCTCATATGCATGATGCCTGATCTCATCTAACTCATTGAGCTGTATCTGGCGCCTTTCTGCTGCAGATTTCCAGTCAAAGTTCATCTTCTTGACAGCCCAATTTACCTTGTGTTCAAGCTCCACTGGAAGGTGGCATGTTTTCCCATAAAGCAAACAGAATGGAGTGGTGCCAAGGGGTGTCTTGAATGCTGTCATGTAAGCCCAAAGTGCATCATCTAACTTGGCAGACAATTCCTTTCTTGTTTTTCCAACTGTCTTCTCTATGATTTCTTTGATCTGCCTGTTGGAAACTTCAACCTGACCACTTGTCTGGGGGTGATAAGGTGTAGCAACCTTGTGATGAACTCCATACTTCTGCAGCAGCTTCTCAAACACTCTATTGATAAAATGTTTCCCACCATCACTGATCACAATCCGTGGTACACCAAACCTGGGAAAAATGATGGTTTTGAACAGCTTCAGGACCACTGCAGCATCATTGTGTGGACTGGCGATTGCTTCTACCCACTTGGAGACATAGTCCACTGCAACCAGGATGTACTTGTTCCCATAAGATGAAGGAAATGGTCCCATTAAATCGATGCCCCAGCAGTCAAAGACTTCAACTTCAAGTATGAAGTTTTGTGGCATCTCATGTCTTTTACTGATCTTCCCTGTCCTTTGGCAGACATCACACTGTGAGATGAATGTCTGAGCATCCTTGAACATTGTAGGCCACCAGAACCCTACTTGTAGAACTTTTGAGACAGTCTTGAAGGTAGCAAAATGTCATGCATACTCAGAACCATGGCAATGGAAAAGCACATTCTGAACTTCAGCCTCTGCAAGACATCTTCTGTAGATTCCATTTGAGCAGTGCTTGTACAAGTAAGGCTCATCCCAGTAATATCTCCTGAGTTCTATCATGAATTTCTTCTTCTCATACCCTTTGAGAGTGTCAGGAACCTCATCTGCAGCTAGGTAGTTAGCAATATCAGCATACCAAGGTTTAGAAGAGGCTATAACTGTGAATATATGCTGAGAGAAGACATCACGCAGGATTTTCTGAAGCAGATTGGCAGTTCGCGACTGGTGTCGATCGACACTAGATGGGGTGTGTCGATCGACACCAAGTCTTTGTCGACCTGGTGACGAGGGCGATGTCGATCCTGCTCGATATTGGCTCGCGTCGAGGTTGGTGTCGATCGACACCAAGTGATGGGTGTCGATCGACACCCTGTCTGCAGTTCAGAAAAATTGCAACTCATCCGCATTTGAAGTCTGCAACCTTGCCTCAATGAGACATATATTCTCTTCTGGCAGGAAATCATCAATGGGGACGTTGTCTTCAATCCTGATTCTGGAGAGATGGTCTGCTACACTATTTTCAATCCCTTCTTGTCCCTTATCTCAATGTCAAACTCTTGTAGTAGAAAAATCCATCTCAGCAATCTTGGTTTTGCATCCTTCTTCTACATCAAGAATTTGAGAGCAGAATGATCAGTAGACGCAATTACTTTAGCATCAACCAAGTACTGTCTGAACTTATCAAATGCACATACTACAGCCAATAATTCCTTCTATGTAGTTGCATAATTCTTTTGAGCATCATCCAAGGTTCTGCTTGCATAGTAGATTGCATGAAGCTTCTTCTCCTTTCTCTGACCCAACACAGCGCCCACTGCAAAGTCTGAAGCATCACACATCACCTCAAATGGTATATCCCAATCAGGAGGCTGCACAATGGGGGCACTCACTAATGTCTGCTTGATTTGCTGGAAAGCTGAATGACACTCTTCAGTAAATTCAAACTTCACATCCTTGCAAAGCAGAGCTGTGAGTGGTCTTGCAATCTTACTGAAATCCTTGATGAACCTCTTGTAGAATCCAGCATGTCCTAGAAAGCTCCTTACTGACTTCGTACAATCTGGTGGCTGCAGACTTGTTATGACTTCGATTTTGGCTCTGTCTACCTCAATGCCTTCACCAGAAACTCTATGCCAAAGTACAATCACATCTCTGACCATAAAGTGGCATTTCTCCCAGTTCAGAACTAGGTGCTTCTCTTCACATCTTGCTAGCACTTGACAGAGGTTGTCAAGGCAGTCTTTGAAGGAGGATCCATAAACCGAGAAGTCATCCATGAAGACCTCCATATACTTCTCAATCATATCAATGAAGATAGAAAGCATACACCTCTAAAATGTCGCAGGAGCATTACAGAGTCCAAATGGCATTTTGCGTTATGCAAATTTACCATAAGGACAAGTAATGTGGTCTTCTCCTTGTCATTTGGGTGAATAGGGATCTGAAAGAAGCCAGAGTAGCCATCCAGGAAGCAGTACTAGGAGTGATTCGCCAACCTCTCCAGCATCTGGTCAATGAATGGCAATGGGAAGTGGTCTTTCCTTGTAGCAGCATTGAGCTTCCTGTAGTCAATACACATCTTGTGCCCAGTGATGGTCCGTGTAGGAATCAGCTCATTCTTCTCATTCTTAACCACTGTGACTCCTCCTTTCTTTGGAACCACATGTACTGGACTGACCTAGGTGCTATCTGAAATCGGATAGATGATCCCAGCAGCTAGAAGTTTCATGATTTCCTTCTTCACTACATCCTGCAAGTTCGGATTCAGCCTCCTCTGGTTCTCAATTGACGACTTTGACTCATCCTCAAGGTATATCCTATGCATGTATAATTCTGGAGAGATACCTGAAATGTCATCAAGAGAATATCCAAGAGCTTTGCGAAAAGTGCGCAGCTTGCTTAGCAGTAAAGTGAGCTCTGCATTGTTTAAGGTAGCACTAACTATAACAGGATATGTAGAGTTAGATCCCAGAAAAGCATACCTTAGACCTGCAGGGAGCTGTTTGAGTTCAATTTTTGGAGCTTTTTCTTCACTCCAATCTCCTAGCTTTGCAGCTTTTACAGATGTCCCAACCAGCTCTTGTTGTGCAACCAGCTGCATAACCTGCTCACTTGCATCCATCATCCTGACATAGCCAGCAGCAATGTTGTCTAGATGCTCTGTTGCTTCTGCAGAAACTGTCAATGCCCTCTCCAAAGGGTCTGCAGGATGCATCTCTTGGAAAATCTCTTCTGCAAGGCTGGTGAGGGAGTCTACATAGAATGTGTGGCCATCTATTGTTGGTCTCTGCATTAACTTTTCCATGTCAAAATGCATCACCAAATCGCCCACATTCAAAGCAATGCTCCCTTTTCTGACATCAATAATGGCGCCTGCAGTAGCCAGAAATGGCCTTTCCAAAATTAGGGGATCCTTTGGTTCTTCACCATAAGCCAGAACCACAAAGTCTAAGGGAATCACACAATCTCCCACTTTAACTGGCACATCTTCTAAAATGCCTTAAGGAATCCTTACAGACCTATCTGCCAAGATAAGAGATATTCTGGTTGGCTGAAAGTCAGTCATGCCCAAGCTGACAGCAACTGAATGAGGCATCAGGTTGACACTAGACCCCAGATCACACAATGACCTCTCAAACCTTTCAGAAAATATTGTGCAGTCTAGAACAAAGCTCCCAGGATCAGTCAGCTTCTCTGGTATCTTATTCTGAATTATTGCACTCACTTGCTCTGAAATCAGCATTATCCCTTGCTCAATCCCCAGATTCTTGGTCATCATTCTTTTCACATACCTCTTTATCACAGGAGTAGTCCTTATAGCATCTATCAAAGGAATCTCCACCACAAGCTTATCCATGATAGCTTTGATCCTAGCATCCTCCAGCTCTTGTTTAGTCTTCCTCTGGTTCCTTGGATAAGGTACCTTTGGCTTATAGACCCTTTCTTCTGCGGTTTCCGGAGTCTGCAAAATCGCAGCTTGCTTTTGTGGTGGGCGTCGATCGACACCAGGGGGTGGGTGTCGATCGACACTGTCTCCTGGAAGTGGTGTCGATCGGGTGTCGAGCTGCTTGTCGACCTCGGTCGATATCTGTTCGCCTCGAGTCGAAGAATGTCAACTTTCATCTAGTGTCAATCGACACTGAGGGGTTGGTGTCGATCAACACCCTTCAAAATTTTCAAAATCCTCATCTTCAAACTCCTGCAGTTGCTCGAAATCTTCTGTACTCAGGCCCTTTTTCTGCACTGGTTGCAGATTCTTTCCACTCCTCAGCGTGATGGCATTAACAGAGTGTCTTGGGTTGGTGTCTGTCCTTCCTGGAAGAAATCCATCTTGCCTTTTCCTAGCCCCAGCAGTTTGAGCCACTTGAGTATCCAAAGTCTTAACATGAGTGTTCAGAGCTTCGGTTTTGCCATTCAAATCTTGATACAGGGCGTCAATCTTGCCATTGAAGTCAACTGTAATCTTCTGCTGACCTTCCAGCAACTGCTCAAGCATGGCTTCCATCTTGCTTGAAGCTGATGGTGCTGGTGCAGGCTGATAAGATGAGGAACCATAGTTCCTGTTGAAGTTGTTGTTCTGGTAAGGCTTCTGGTATTCATACTTCTGAAACTGAGGCTTGGGGGTGTAACCAGAAGAACTCTGATTCCCTGTGAAACTGCTCCTCTGCATGTTTCCACTGAATCCTCTATTTCCTTGCCGATTGTTGTACCTCTGACCCTGAAAACCAGCTCCATTGATGTAGTTGACATCTTCCTCTTCAAACTCCTCAGCTGGCTCAAATGTCTCAACTTCAGCAGCAAACTGAACAGACTTCTTCCCCACCAAGAGATTATGCACAGAATCCAGCTTAGCCTTCATCTCAGCAACAAACTGATTGCTTCCTGCACCCCCAGCATTTTTCTCTCAAAATCAGCATTCTTAGTGCTGTTGCTGGAGGCTAGGTTCTCTATCAGCTTGATGGCGTCAGCTGGGACTCTAGTGTTGAAGTTCTCATTGCTTGCTGCATCCAGAGCCATCTGGTACTTCCAATCAACACCTCTAAAGAAGATACCCAGCAGCTGAACTTCATTGAACCCATGGTGTGGGCAATCCCTTTGGTACAGTTTGAATCTCACCCAGGCTGCCTTGAAATCTTCTGTTGGACCTTGGGAGAATGTGGCGATTTTTGTCCTCAACTCCTCTGATCTTGCATCATCATAAAAGTTGTTGAGGAAGGCAGATTTTGTGTCCTCCCACGTGGTCAAAGAACCAGGCGCCAGTTGTTTGAGCTAATGTGCTGCATCTCCTTCCAAATAGTGAGGGAAGAGCTTGCAGAATAGGAAATCATTGGTGACTCCATTGGCTTTAACACTTGTAGCCAGGTCTTCAAACTTCTCTATATGGTCCATTGGGTGTTCATGTGGAAGCCCATGGAAAGGATGCTGACCTACAAGCTGATAGTAACTGGGTTTCAGCTCATAGTCATTCCTCTGAAAAGCAGGTGGGCGGATTGCAGCTCTATTTGCATAGAACTGATCTGGCCTGTTGTAATCTCCCAGAGTCCTCTGTGGATGACGCCCAGCAGCATCTCCAGCAGCATGTTGTTGGATGTTCTGCTTCTCAATCACAACGCCATTATCATCTATCCTTTATCCATCCTCATTCCTTCTGTTCCCTTCTCTGTCAACTAAATGCCCCTCAGCATATGTCCTCAAAACAAGTGGTCCAACCATTTTAGTCTGCTTTTTGGCTTTCTTTATGGCTCTCTCTCGCTTAGCGAATTCGTCGATGCCTAAAGTCACAAGTTCTTTGTCTTTATTGCTCCTGGTACTGCGATTATGCATGCACTTGAAACAGACAACAGAGAAGTGAAGAAAGTTAGTGAAAAGAAAATAAAAGCTTAGTCAAAATTCTAAAACTAAAAATCTGAAAGTAATATCTAAGTTCCCGGCAACGGCGCTAAAATTTGATATGCTCAAATTAACCCTTAGAGCTACTCTCTCAAATTAAGAGATCACTGTAGTACTTAGAGATCGAATCCACAAGGACTTAAGGCTACTACTCAACAGATTTTAGATTCAAATAAAGCTAAGCAGACGATAATAAATAAAACAAAAATAGCAACGAAGACAATGAAATCAGGGGCGGATTGTAGGTTCTTAAAATCAATAGAGACAAGACGCTAGGCAATGGGAAATTCGCAGGTTGACATAAATCGCAGACTACGAACTGAAAGGAATATTTATTAAAACCGTTCTAGAACTCGAAAACACAAATGTAAAACCAATCGACTTCCGTCGCAGAGATCAACTATGATCAGATTCTAGAATCCTAAATTCCTTTGCAAATTCTAACAACCTAAACATGCATTATAGATCAGGTTCGATATGTTCACAAAATCACTAATCCAAATTCCTTTGCAATTAGTTATTTTGCTCATCTAAGATAGTTCTGGTGATTAACAATGTTTCCACATCTATTAAACAACCTAAGATCTGATTTCTAGGTGATCAATCTTAAAACCAGTGTTAAAGCAATCCAGATGAAGAACCAAATGATTTATCCTTCCAGTTTTGTAGTTCTAACAATTCATTATCAACCTTTGAATAACCTAAAACCTAACTAGCAGATTACTCAAACATAGCAAGTGAAACACAAATCATGGCTGAATAAAATTGCATTAAGAAATAGAGTGAAAGATGAAGGGGATCGAAATTCTTCTCTACAGAGTATGGATTTGTCTCCCCAAAAGCTCTCAATCTAGTCTCTCTCTTAGTCTCAATGAATACAAGAATATAGCCTCACAATGGCTTAGAAAACCTAAATACAAGTCTAAACACGAACTGGGGTAAAAGTACAAATAGTGGGAAACTTCTGGGCCAAGTTGCAATTCTTCAACAGAGTTTAAAGACTCCTTTCGCGACCACGACCGGTGTCGATCGACACCAAGTGGTGGGTGTCGATCGACACCCTGCTCCATAATGCCTTCCGACTTGGTCCTTTCAGCATCAGCTTCAACATAGCTCCAAATGGCTCCAAAATCCACAGTTATGCTTCAAACGTACCTAGACCTGCAAAGACTCTATATGACTCAAAAAATACCAAAAAGACTCTATAAACAAGACTTATATCATGGTCAAAAACCAGCAAAAACCATGATATATCACATCTCAACAACCTTGGCTTTGCATCTTTCTTCTACATCAGATACTTCAGTGCTGAATAGTCAGTATGGACCACGACCTTGGAGCCACCAAGATACTGCCTGAATTTCTCAAATGCAAAGACAACAGCCAACAATTCTTTTTCAGTTGTTGCATAGTTCTTCTGAGCATCATCCAAAGTCCTACTTGCATTGTAAATGGCGTGGAGTTTCTTGTCTTTCCTCTGCCCCAGCAGTGCTCCAACTGCAAAATCGTTGGCATCACACATCACTTCAAAAGGCAAGTCCCAATCTGGAGGCTGTACAACAGGAGCTGTCACCAAAGCTTGTTTGATCTGTTCAAAAGCAGACTTGCACTCTTCTTTGAACTCAAACTTCACATCTTTGCAGAGGAGAGCAGTATTGGGTCGTGCTATCTTGCTAAAATCCTTGATGAATCTTCTGTAGAAGCCAGCATGACCCAGAAAACTCCTCACTGCTTTGACTGAATCAGGTGCTTGCAGACTTGTCATCACTTTATTTTTCGCCCTATCCACCTCTATACCATCTCCTGAGACTCTGTGACCAAATAAAATGCCATATTGTACCATAAAATGGCACTTTTCCCAGTTCAGAACCAAGTGCTTCTCTTCACATCTCTGCAGAACTGCACACAGTAGTCCAAGCAGCTCTTGAAGGAGGACCCATAAACTGAGAAATCATCCATGAAAACCTCCATAAACTTCTCAATCATGTCAGTGAAGATCGACATCATGCATCTCTGGAAGGTTGCAGGAGCATTACACAGTCCAAAAGGCATTCTGCGATATGCAAAAGAGCCATAAGGACAGGTAAAGGTGGTCTTCTCCTGATCATCTGGATGGATGGGGATCTGAAAGAAGCCTGAGTAGCCATCAAGGAAACAGTAGTACTTGTGATTTGCCAGCCTCTCATCTGATCAATAAAAGGTAGAGGGAAGTGGTCCTTCCTTGTGGCTGCATTTAGATTTCTGTAATCAATGCACATTCTGTGTCATGTCATAGTTCTGGTTAGAATCAGCTCATCTTTGTCATTCCTCACCATTGTAACTCCTTTTTTTTTAGGCACCACGTGCACTGGACTCACCCAAGCACTGTCTGATATGGGATAGATGATCCCAGCTTGCAGCAGCTTCATTATCTCCTTTTTCACCACATCCTGCAGATTCAGATTCAGCCTCCTCTGGTGTTCAACTGATGATTTCGATGCATCCTCCAAGTGTATCCTATGCATGCACAAGTCTGGAGAAATCCCTGAAATATCATCAAGAGAACAGCCAAGAGCTTTGCGAAATCTGTGCAGCTTACTTAGCAAAAGGGTGAGCTCTGCATTGTTCAATGAAGCATTAATAATAACAGGATAAGTGGAGTTTTCTCCAAGGAATGCATACCTTAGCCCTGTAGGGAGCTGTTTAAGCTCAACTTTTGGTGCTTTTGCTGCACTCCAATCTTCCATTGCAGCAGCTTTCACAGATGTGGTGACAAGCTCATCCTGTGCAACCAGTTGCATCACTTGTGCAGTAGCATCCATCATCTTTGTGTAGCATGTTGCAGCAGCATCCAAATGCTCATACTCTGCTGTAGAAGTGGTCAACGCCCTCTCCAAGGGGTCCTCTGAACTCATCTCATGGAAAATCTGATCAGCAATGTTTGTGAGAACGTCCACATAAAAAGTCTGTCCATCTATGGTTGGCCTCTTCATCAGCTTGTCCATTTCGAATTTCATCACTAAGTCACCAACATTCAGCTCTATTCTACCCTTCCTGACGTCAATGATAGCTCATGCAGTAGCCAAGAAGGGTCTGCCAAGAATCAAAGGGTCTTTGGGTTCTTCTCCATATTCCAGAACCACAAAATCAGTAGGAATCATGCAAACTCCTACTTTGATAGGTACATTTTCTATCACAGCTTTAGGAACTCTGACTGATCTATCAGTTAGGATAAGAGATATCCTTATAGCCTTAAAATCGGTCATCCCCAAGCTCTTGGCAACAGAATGAGGCATAAGGTTCACACTAGAACCAAGATCACACAATGACCTCTCAAACCTGTCAGAAAAGATTGTGCAGTCTAAAAAAAAGTTCCCAGGGTCTGAAAGCTTCTCTTGCACTCTTTTCTGGATCACTGCACTGACCTGCTCATTGATCATCATAGCTCCAGCCTCTAAACTCAAGTTATTGGTCACCATTCTCTTCACATACCTCCTTATAACAGGAGTAATCCTCACAGCATCAATCAATGGGATCTCAATAACAACCTTGTCCATGATAGCTTTACATTTAGCATCTTCAAGCTCTTGCTTAGACTTCTTAGAATGCTTGGGCTTATACACTGTCTCCTTAGAATTGTTTGAAGTTTCAGTCAAAATTGTAGTATGCTGCAATAGGTGATGAGCGTCACCAGATGAGTGACGAGCGTCACTCGTTTTGGACAAATCGCGATGATTTGCTCGATTTGGGTGACGAGCATCACCCTCCTGGTGACGGTCGTCACCAATCTGTGAAGAAAAATCATCGTGTTTATGCTCAGTGGGTGACGAGCGACACCCATCCTTGGTGACGAGCGTCACCCGTGGGTCTTCAGCAGAAATGTCTTCATCTTCATACTCTTCTAGTCCCACGAAATTCTTTGAGCTCAAATTCTTCTGCAACACTGGTTGCAGGTTCTTTCCACTCTTCAATGTGATGGCATTCACGTGGTGTTTAGGATTAGCATCAGTTCTTCCTGGAAGAAATCCTTCTTGCCTCTGAACAGCTCCTGTAGTTTGGGCAACCTGAACATCAAACTTCTTCATATGAGAGTTCAGACTCTCAATTTTTCCATTCAAGTCCTGATAGAACGAATCTATCTTGCCATTGAAGTCCACTGTCAGCTTCTGTTGTCCTTCTATAATCTGTTCTAGCATAGCTTCCATTTTGTTCTCTTGTGGAAGTGCAGATTGGTAGGAAGAAGAAGCATAGTTCCTGTTGAAATTTTCACTGTTCTGGAATGGTTTCTGGTACTCTGTCTTCTGGAATAGAGGCTTAGATGTGTAACCAGGCGTGCTCTGATTTCCTGTGAAGGAACTCTTCTGATTATTGTTTTTGTAGCCTCTGTTCCACTGCTGATTTCCATACCTTTGACCCTGAAAACCGCCAGAATTGATGAAATTCACATCTTCCTGCTCAACCACCTCTGGACTTTCGAAAGTCTCTACCTCTGCAGCAAAATGAACTGACTTCTTCCCCACCAAGAGGCTGTGCATACTGTCCAGCTTAGCTTTGACTTCAGCATTCTGAGTTCCATCATCCAAACTAGCTTGTTTCATCCTCTGAAAATCTGCATTCTTGGTGCTGTTGATGCAGGCCAAGTTTTCAATCAACCTGATTGCTTCTTCTGGTCTGTTGGTGTTGAAGTTTCCTGCACTTGCTGCATCCAGCGCCATTGAATACTTCCAGTCAATGCCTCTAAAGAAGATCCCAAGTAGTTGCACTTGACTGAAACCATGATGAGGACAGTCTATTTGATAAGACTTAAATCTCAGCCAAGAAGCCTTAAAAGCTTCAATAGGACCTTGAGAGAATGATGCAATTTTCGTCCTCAGGTCCTCTGATTTGGCATCATCATAGAAATTGTTCAAAAAGGCATTCTTGGTGTCTTCCCAAGTGGTCAACGAAGCAGGCTCTAGTTGCTTCAGCCAAAATGCAGCATCTCCTCCAAGTAAGTATGGGAAAAGCTTGCAGAACAGAAAATCATTGCTTTGACACTTGAAACCAGATCCTCAAACCTCTCAATGTGATCCATAGGATGCTCATGAGGCAAGCCAAGGAATGGATGCTGTCCAACCAGCTGATAATAGACAGGTTTAAGCTCAAAATCGTTCCTCTGGAAGGCAGGATGGCGGATTGCAGCTTTGTTAGCATAGAACTGATCAGGTCTGTTGTAGTCTCCTAAAGTCCTCTGAACAAAACGCCCAGCAGCGTTATTGGCAGCAACAGGGACTCCATAATCTTCTTCCACTTGTTGAACCTGCTGTTCAACAATGATATTCTCATCTTGATCAATCCTCTGCCCCTCTTCGTTCCTCCTGTTTTCCTCTCTGTCAATCAAGTGACCTTCTGCATCTTCAACCAAGATCAGTAGAGCAATCATTGTAGACTGTTTCTTAGCTTTCCTGTTGGTCCTCTCCAACTAAGCGAGTTCGTTGATGCTCAAAGTCACAAGCTCCTTCTCTTTGTTGCTTCTGGTACAGCGATAAGGCATACTCCTGAAACCAGCACAAAGAAAAGAAACTGAAAGTTAGTAAACAAATTAAAACTTAAACAAAATCCTAAAACTAAAAATCGATAGGCAGCTATTACTCCTCGGCAACAGCGCCAAAAACTTGATAGAGATCAGGTTTTACATAAATAAAACTACTGCAAGTGCACAGCAAAGCAGTTGTAGTACAAGGGGTATCGAATCCCAAAGGAGTATGTAAACTACACTATCGATTGTAGGTTCGGATTAAGCTAAGCAGTATACGATGTATGTAATGCGAATGATAAATTAAATGTAAGCAAATAAAATTTGGTTGTTTATCTAAGTTTCAGAAGACTAAAAGCGCTAAGTCATGACAGTTCGCAGGTTGAATCCGAGAATGTAGAATGCATGAAATCAGGAATGATTAAGAACCGTTTTGAACATGAATTGCAAATATATAACTAATCAATTCTCATTGCAGAAGTTAAATATGTCTAAATCACAGCGTTTCAAATCTCTTTGCAAATCCTAACAATCTAAACATGCAATATAATCAAATTCAATTGTTCACAAAACTTCTAAGCCAAATCTCTTTGCACTAAGTTGTTTTGCTCATCAAATACTAGTTCAGGTTATCAATAATGCTCTCACATATATTTAAAAACCTATGATTTTCGGATTTCTAGATGATGTATCTAAAAAATTTGATTTTAAAGCAAGCAGAGATGAAAAACCAAAAGATAATCCTAACAGGTAGCAATTCTACAAACTCTTCATTAACGTTTGAAAAAGTCCTAACTTAACTAACAAATTACTCAGACATGATCATGGAATCACAAAACATAACTGAATAAAATTGGATTAAGAGAATCGAATAAAAACAAAGGGAGGTTCGAAATCTTCTCCAAAAAGAGTACAGGATCTGTCTCCCCAAAAGCTCTCAAGAAATTCCTCTCTAAAGCTCTCTGAGTTCTCAAAAACTAAGATAAGAACCAACAATGGCTGAAAAACCTAATAAATAGAGGTTAAACACGATCTGGGGCCTTTTTGCAAATACTGAACTTCTGGGCCAATTCTGCAAATAATCTTCATACTTTTAATAAACTAGCCACGCTCCTTCCTTGTGTGTGACGAGCGTCACCATAGGTGGTGACGAGCGTCAACCAAACGCATACTCTTTTCTCCGAGCTAGACACTTCGTGGCTTAAACTTGCAATGCTCCAAAAAGCTTCAATATCTCAAATTATGCTCCAGACATGCTATAACCTGCAAAGACTCTACTAGGACTCTAAAAAGACCGAAAAGACTCAATAAAAAGGACTTATATCATGGTTAAAAACTATAAAAACCATGAATTGTCCTTGTTCAATCAAAACCCCATCATTGTTTAGATTATGGCATTGTTTGCATCTCATCTTCCAAGAATTGGATTGATACATAATCCCTATTCTACAACTGATTAGAGGCTAAGGATATTTGAGTTAAGACTTGCAATAAGCCATTCTTCAAGCAGCTCTCTTCTTGGGCTTCTGGTGTGACCGTAAATACATTGTAGAGGCCTTGACTTGAAAAGAATGGCCAGGTACCTTTGTTCGTTGAAGTTGGGCAGGTGTCTCTTTCTTCTAGTAATCTGCTATAAGCTTGTGTAGTGGATGTGAAGTCCTTTTGGTCCACTTGAAGTATAGCCTGCATAATAGCTTGATTATATTTATGTTGTATTACTCTTGCCTTTTCTCTGGTTATAACTCCGGTTGGTACTTCAATGATTTTTGGCTCGGTTAAGTCCGGTTCCATAGTGATATCCTCATCAGGGGAGAGAAGGTGGCCAAGCTGACCTGTCAGAACGGCCATGGGACGCTCCGAAGGGATGGTTGTGTCTCTACGAGTGTTTCTTCAAGGATTTTAACCTGTGGTTTCCTCTCCCAAGACTGCTTCTGGAGTCGCCGATCTGCCAGTTTACTCATACCACGATATGCCTGATCGTCAGCATGCTAGTGATGTCAATCAAGCATGACATCCCACTGACTCGAGCTGTATTCGACGCAATGACGAACATCAGACGTACAAAGGTGAAATTGAGGAATCGGGGTTCATATTACACGAGTATGAAGACGAGGTTCAACATCGTGACTGGTGGTCAAAAATCGAAAGGGGCAGATTGGAGGGATCGATACTTCTTCGTGCTAATCAACGAGTTCTCTATCGCCGACCAGGATATTCTAATTCGAATGAATTGGGCGGAGGTCATGTGTAGAGACATGCCCGACCTGAAAAGTTCGTTGGACATCGATATGATCTTCTTGCTTCGCTGCTCGGTTTTATTTTTGTTTTCACAGACAACAAGCATCTCCCTATCGTAGACGATCCGCTTGATATCTACGATATATCTGAGAGGTTTGCAGTTATCAGTGCGTTCACGTGGCCAGAGATCACGGAAGAGAAGATCACAAGAACAAGAGGTTAGTTTAGTTTATTTTTCACAGCCGTCGATTCAACTTGTTTAAAAGGCTAATATTCCTTCCTTTCATTGGTTTCCAGCTGCCGTTAAACGATATTCGGGCCGACCTGAGAAGATGAAATCTCGCTTGGTTAAAGACTTATCTGCAGACCTGGAATCGGCTTTCGGGTCCCCGGGTGTCAAGGAGGCCAAAAATCCTATACCGGGGGCATCATCAGATGGACGTGAAGCGTCCAATGCGTCGAAGGATTGCACCGAGAGTAATTCGGCCAAGGCCAAGAAGGTAGCCGATAAGAGGGCCGAGAAGGATTTGGCAAAGGCCAAGAAGGTGGCCGATAAGAAGGCTGCCAAAAAGGCAAAGAAAGCTCGGAAGCAGGCCGAGCTGGAGGAGCGCAGAGGTGAGGACGCGCAGGATATAGAGGTTGAAGAAAATGATGTTAGTGGGGGAGATGGTCCCGCCGGATCGAGCAAAAAGGGAGCTGAAGAGATGCCTGAGGGCTCACTGAGGCCAAAAAGGCCTCGCGTTGAGTGGGAACTACGCCCGTTCGGGTTCTCTTACGAGTATTGCGGAGATAGCCCAATGGTGAACGATTCAGTGTTCTGCCTCCACTTCTTCCTTCGACTCAGAGGCAACCCAGCTAGTCCCCCCACGGATCCTCACGGCTTCATTCATAGCGACGCGATTGCTCGTTACGCGGTCAATAAGGCCAAGGTGACGCATCGATTGTTTGTCTCCGCTTTCGTTCTTGTATACGTATGTGATTTTGAAGGTGAAACTTGTTTATATGAAGGCTCTAAGTACAGCATTGAATGTAATGCACGATTATGATTGTGATGCCAAGAGGTGCCTGGCCGGTCAGGCTGAGCGAGAGGCTTTCAAGGACACCCTTGAGGCCGAAAAGAAAAATAGTGTCGAGCTGGAAGCTGCGCTTCAAGAGTCTGCGAACGAACTTGCGACAGCTCGTGCTGACAACACCGAGAAGATCAAGCTTCTGGCTATGAGGCAGATTAAAAAAGAAAGAGCTGTCGCCGAGAAGAAGCTTGAGGTCGAGATGAAAGCGGCTAAAGAAGAGAAAGTGGCCTGGGGAGAAGAGGTCGCCAAGCGGACAGCCGCTAAGGTCAACGACCACTATGCTGGCCTTGTGACGAAAGTGAAGAAGTCCCTTGCTCGCAAGGAGAAAGCCAAAGAGTTGATCTCTACTACGGCTCAATGGGTCGGGGAACAAAGGGCCCTTACCATTGTGAGGAAAAGGGGTTACGACTTCCCATCCCTGATTGATGAGAACATGATGAAGAAAATCGCCGAGAGTAAGGCTGAGCAGGAAGCCTTCGAGGAAGTCAGCTTCTCAACCGATGAGCTAGAAGTTCCTGGGCCGGACATCTTCTTGGAGATCACGAACGAAACCGGGCATCAAGAGATTTAAAAATCAAAGTCTCCGAAAAGAGCTGAACAGGAGAAGAAGCAAGAGGCCAACAAAGGAGACAGTCAAAATGCCAATCAGCCCAAAAGCCAAGACGCAGACCTTGTAGAAAAAGGGGAGATCCAAGAAGAGAAGGGCCAAGAGGCCGAGATTGTTGGTTCCGAGAAATAGATTCCTTGTTTTTGTATTAAGTATTTTTGCATGTTAAACTATGATGTATTTCGTTTGCCGTTCTGGTATTTTATTAATGAAATGGAATGTTTTCGAAAATCTAGAACATAAACTACGATGCGATGTCGGCTTTAAATTGTTTATACGATTAAATTTCCAAATATGAGTAGAATACGCGAGCGAGATCGGTTTGTATTCAATACTTAGAAATTTTCCTAAGTCGAATGCAAGGTGCGACCAGGTCGGCTTAATGGTTTTGCATGACTTAAGAAATGCAGAGCGGGTTTTGGCTTTTAGAAAAGTGTGAATATAAACGTGCGAGAGGCACGGCTTATGTTGTTCGTACGACTTATCTTCTAAGTGTGAATACTCTATGTGCGATTCAGGTCGGCGTCATTTCATCGGTACCACTTAGAAGTATCCGAGTCGAATACGGGTACAAGACTGACTTGGCTGATAATCACGCATGAGTCAGATCGATTGAAACAGGTTAACCTGTATTATGCAAGAAAGATTTGGCTTTTAAGTTGCCGAGCTAAAGTAGATCACACTTTAGCGTTTGGAGAATCGAGCATCTGGCCAGGATGCCGATGTGAAATTGATGGTAAAATAGATAATAAATTATGTTTTTTCATTGAATAGTCAAAAGAAAGTAAAGACTAACAAACCAAAAAAGTTCAAAAGGGTAAAGTACCTGCAGTCCCCCCCCCCCCCCCCCACCCCCCCCCCCCCCCCCCCCCCCCCCCCCCCCCCCCCCCCCCCCCCCCCCCGGTTTAGGAGGCGGAGCAGTTGCGCCATCCGAAGATAGGCTGCCTACATACCCCTTTCGGGGATCAAACTGCTTTGTAGTTCATAGGTATTATTCCCTACCTTTTTCGTGATTTCGACCTGAAGCGGATGCCGATCTAGCTGTAGTACCATTTAAGGTTCAAAGAGTTCCAGGCTCGTGGAATCAGTTCGCCATCCATTGCTTCGAGTTGATAAACACCAGGCTTGACTATGTTGGTGATGATGTAAAGACCTTCCCAGTTAGCCCCGAGTTTTCCTGCGTTGTATTCTTTGGTATTCTTGTTGACCTTTCGAAGGACGAGGTCGCCTTTGTCGAAGTGTCTATTCTGCACCTTCTTGTTGTAATACCGAGCCGCTCAGTTTTGATAGTTCTGCATCCTGAGCAAAGCTTGGTTGCGTGTCTCTTCAAACATGTCGAGATTGTCGACCAGCATTACAGCATTCACGGCGGGGAAGTCTGGGAGTACTCGGAGTTGTAAGCTGCCGACGTTGATCTCCGCAGGAACCATGCTTCGCATCCATAAGCGAGCGAGAAAAGAGTCTTGCCGGTAGCTGTACGTGGAGTTGTGTGGTGAAACCAAAGCACGCCGTCAAGCTCGTCGGCCCAGAAACCCTTTTTAGCGTTGAGATACTTCTTGATGCCGTCCAGGATAGTCTTGTTAGTGGCTTCAGCTTGTCCGTTCCCTTGCGGATGACGGGGGGTAGACTTGTTGAGGCTGATTTTCCATTTAGCGCAGAAATCATCGTACTTCTTTGATATGAAAACGGAGGAGGCCGTGGCGGCAAATAATGTACCTCTACACAAAGTTTTGTACTTCGGTAGCGGTGATGTCGGCGAACGCCTTGGCTTCAATCTATTTAGTGAAGTAATCAGTCATTATGAGCACGTACTTACACCGACGAGAAGAAATAATTGGCCCGGCGATATCTATAGCCCAACGCATGAAAGGATAAGGAGGGATCGTCGAAGTTGGAAACTCGGTCGGTTGATGGATCAGTGGAGCGTGTTGCTAGCAATATTCACATTTCCGAGCATACTTGATGTAATCCTCCTGCATAGTTGGCCAGAAAAAACCATGTTTCTTTATTTCAAGGGCGAGAGCTCGTCCACTAGAGTGATTTCTTCCTGCATCATCGTGAGTATCCTTGATGCATCGCTGCACTTCGTCCCTATGTAAACAAGTAAGCAATTCGCCTGAGTCTGTCCAACGGCATAGGACGCCTTCGATGAGTGTATACTTAGCATTGCGGGCACGAATCTGCCGAGCTGTCCACTTCTCAGCTGGTAACTCACCGGTTTTGAGAAAACTTTTGATTTTGATTCATTAGTCCGCTGCTGGCTGTTCGATAGTGGCTGCGGCAGGAACGGTTTCGTCTTCCGCAGCTGTAATCTGGAGAACTTCTTGAATCGAAGTTATGTTGGGTTGGGAGATCCCTTGAACCGGGATAGTTCTTCGAAGGGCTGAGTCTCTATTCGATGCTAGGGCAACTAAAGCGTCGGCGTCTGTGTTGGCTGATCGGTCAATTTGAAGTAACTTGGAGGTTGTGAATTCCACGGCCAACTGCTTCTCTAACTTCAGATAGGCGTCCATTCGATCGTCCTTCGTGTCGTATTCTCCACTGAATTGCTTGGCGACGAGTTGTGAATCGCTGAATGCTCGTATATGCTGGACATTCATCCCTCGAGCAAGACGGAGACCTCCGATGAGTGCTTCATATTCGGCCTCGTTGTTGGATGCGTTGAACTTTAAGCAGAAGCATTGCTTGAGAAGTTCTCCACTGGGAGATTCTAAGAGGATGCCGATCCCAGCTCCTAAGCGAGATGACGCTCCATAAAAGTGTGGAGTCCATGTTTCCAAATTCGCCGGGTCGACATTCAGGAGTTCAGGTGATAGTTCGATCAGAAATTCTGCCAAAACTTGGGATTTTGCAGTGGTTCGTATTTGATACGGATAGCTCAATCGCCTATTTCGCCATGTGCTCGGACTGTGTTGGGCTATGTAAGATTGATCAAAGAGGCTGACTAGTCAGGACGGCTATGGAATGCGATTGAAAATAATGACGTAGTTTCGAGAGGCGACGACGACTGCGAGAGCAAGCTTTTCTAAGGTTGGAAAACGAGTTTCGGTGCTGTCCAACGTTTTGCTAAAGAAGAAGATCGGCTTCTTCTCTCCACGAACCTCCCGAACTAGAACACCGCTAATTGTCGCACTGGAGATCGCGATGTAGAGGAGTAAGGTGTCGCCGTACTCGGGTTTGGCCAGGATCGAAGGTGTTGAAAGATATGTCTTGAGTTGTAGGAACGCTTCTTCACACTTCTCGTCCCATTCGAACCGTTTGTTGCCTCGGAGGAGTTGGTAGAAAGGCAAGCACTTGTCGATAGATCGCGATATGAATCGGTTCAGCGCCGCTATTCTTTCTGTCAGACGTTGAGCTTCGCGAGTGTTCCTCGGTGAAGGAAATTCCAAGATCGCAGAGATCTGTTTGGGGTTGGCTTTAATCCCGTGTTGTGTGACAAAGTAGCCTAAGAATTCTCCCGATGTGGCTGCAAAGGTGCATTTTGCAGGGTTGAGCTGCATGTCGTATGTGTTGAGTATCAGAAAGCATTCGCGGAGATGAAGTATGTGGTCCACTGCCTTAGCTAACTTGACGAGCATATTTTCTATGTAGACTTCCATCATCTTGCCCAGCTGGTCGGCGAACATCTTGTTCACAAGGCGTTGATAGGTGGCTCCCGCATTTTTGAGAACAAAAGGCATGACCGTATAGCAATAAATGCTCTGATCCATGATGAATGCTGTTTTTTCGCTATCGTTCGGGTTCATGAGAATCTGGTTGTATCCTGAAAATGCATCCATGAAAGAGAGAAGTTCGTTGCATGCAGTCGCTTCGACTAGCTGGTCGATGCGGGGGAGGGGGAAACTGTCTTTGGGACAGGGCTTATTGAGATCTGTGAAGTCTACACAGATTCGCTATTTCCTGTTCTTCTTCTTGACCACCACTGGGTTAGCTAGCCACTCCGGATACTTCACCTCGGTGATTGATCCAGATTTAAGTAATTTATCCACTTCATCATGTACGGCCTGTGCTCGCTCCGGTCCTAGCTTTCGTCGTGTTTGTTTGATCGGCTTAAAGGTGGGATCGACGTGAAGTTCGTGGTCGGTGATCTGAGGGTTGATACCTTTCATGTCGGCCATCGACCATGTGAATGTTCCGACATTCTTCCGAATGAAAGTGATCAGCTAGTTCTACATACTTAGCAGAAGCTCTGTGCCGATGCCGACACAATGCTCGGGATGAGCACCGTCGATGTTGACTTGAGTGACGAGATCGCTTTTCGGCTTCTCGTGATGGACTATTCATGGATCAAAGTCGTTACTGTTGCCGATGACGAATGTAGATGCATTACGAACGCGCTGCTTGTCGATGTAGCAATGCCGAGATATCGCCTGGTCACCATGGATGGTGAAGATACGGCCTCTGATCGGCATCTTGATGCATTGATGATAAGGGGATGGGACGACTCACATGGTGTTCAACCAGGATGTGCCCAGGATAGCGTTGTAGATCGTTGGTCGATCAATGACTTTAAATTTAATAGTCACGGATTTGCCTCCGATGGTGATAGGCAATGTGATTGTTCCGATCATTGTGATTGAGTCACCAGCAAAGCCCGTGAGTGGCGATGGTGCGATCTTGATGTCTCCTTCAGTGATGCCCATCTTTCGTAAGGTACCCATGAAGATCAGGTCGACGAAACTGCCCGTGCCAACAAGTATGTTGGAGACATCATCTTCTCCAAGCTGAACTGAGATGACTAGGGGATCGTTGTGAGGTCAATCTATACCATATGCATCCTGTTCTGTGAACGTGATCGGGATATCATCCTTGAATAATGGTGGAGCGTCCTGCAGTGGATTCACGGCCTTTCACTCATGCCGTTTAATCGAGTTGATGGATTCGGTGCATGAGAGTAGTCCGCCCATGATCATGTTGATTCATCATTTAAGTGAGGTCGGAGGAGTATGATCGTTCTCCCGATCGCGCTTCACTTCTTTCCCATCGCGCTTGGTGGCTGGACGATCAGCATCGGGTCGCTGTGCTAGACTATGGGGTTCCGGCACGCTGCATTCACCATCTTTACGGCAATCGTCTGTATGATGGCCATGTGCTTTGTGGTAAGTACAATATGGTTTCTTACTCTCGGGGTCCTTGGCGCTCTGGCGATCCCAAGTGTTCCAGTTTGATTATCCAGCCACAGCGTTGATATTTTTGGGACTCATGTCGTCCCTATCATAGTGCTTCCGAGGCTCTTGATCGAGGATTGGGTTTTCTTATCGCGAGTTGTTTTCTCGTCAGCCAACTTGGCTTTGGCTGCCTTGTCTTCCTCGAGTCTGATAAAGCCATTTGCATTGTGCAAGGCGTCCTCCAGGGTTTTTGTTTTGACGGTCTTCAATCTCTCGCAATATGATTGGTCGTCTCTCAAATTTCTGGTCAGGATGTTGAGAGAGAGTTCGTCTGATAAGCTGCGTCAGGAAACTATGGATCGGAATCGATTGAAGTAGTCGTGTAACGGTTCTACGTCGCCCTAGACGCAGACCCATAAGTCGAGCGCTGTAGATTCCGTGCCGATGTAGATTGAATAGTGCTTGAGAAAACGGCTTGTGAGCTCCTTGAGCTGCAAAATCCGGGTAAGGGCGCTTCTAGAGAGTGAATCCGCGAAATATTGGCAGAGACATGCGTCTCGCTCTTCATCCGTAAAGCGAGCCCGTCCCATGACTGCTTTAAATACGGTCTGATGTCGCTTCGGGTCTGTTGTTCCAGTATAACTGGAAGGTAGCTTCATCTGTCCTATGTCCTTGAGAGGAGCTTGGGTGATGGCCGATGTGAACGGCGTCTGCTCTGGGGCGGAGGTCGTTGCCTTGTGGACCTTGGTATTTATGTCGTCAAGGCGTTGATGGAGAAGATCGAGCTCGGAGGCTGTCATCTGATCGGCACCGTAGTGTTTCGAGACGAACGGGCGTTGGAGCCTTTCGCATGTGCCCTCTGTAGTTCGTCTGTTGGCGTGGTGCCAAACAGATTATTTATCAGCCTCGCGGTTTCTGGGTTTCTCTGCTGGGGGATTGGCTGGTGTCGAGGCATGGTGAGGTCAGATTGTTCTTGGGTATGAGTCCTGGAGTTGAGAAGCCAATCAAGGTCCTCGCGGTAGGCAATCTGTTCGGTGCAGAGTGACTCGAATCGAGCATCCATGCCTTAATGAAGCTGGTTCGCGACCGATCTGTCGAGGCCGGCCATATCGATGGGAGGTGGTCGGTCTGATTTACCCTAGCAGTTTCGCCAACATGATCCTTCCCGAGGGTGTTCCGCACAGCAGCTGCATCGTCTGTCTGCAGATTGGTCTGGTCGACCAGAAGAAGTCCGGTGATTGGGTCGACGAGTCGGTCTTGGGTATTGTCTCCGGGAAGATCGGTGGCTCCTCCGGCGGGAGCGGTAGTATCGGGATCGGTGGGTGTTTCAGTCATCTTCAAGCTCCGCTTTCTTTTAAAGACTTAATCTCTTAATCCCCACAGACGGCGCCAACTAGATAATTCAAATCTGATCTGAAGACTGAACAAGAGTTTGTGGGTTTAAAGAGAGATCTTTTATTATATATAGCCGGAGTTTGAAAGTACATAGAGGTTTTAGGTCGTCGGAGTAAACAGCCGACTTAAAATAGTAATGAAAGTAAAACTCAAGAACATGGAGCAATAAGGTTGCAAGTTTGCCCTAGGTCTCGCGAGAGGATTTTTGGATAGATTGGTGAAGCTCATAGTTTCTATATTTATACCTGATCGGCTTGGTCTTCTCGAGATAACTTCGTATATCCAAAATAGGAAAACTTCCCTACCGATAAGGCCAATCTTTCGACTTTCCGGATTTGGTCCGGTAAACGGAGAATTTTCATTTATTTGGCCGGCCTGAATATGTTTTGGGTTTTTAAAGAGGGTCGGCCTGAGCTTATGTCGGGTTTTTAGAGATGGTACGAATCTCATCTCTAAAACAACTTATATCTAAATTCTTTGATTATAGATTTATACATAATAATATGTAACATTTTTAATATTAAAAATATTATTGATAATTGGATCACGATTATATGTAAAAGACTGTGTTAGTTGGAATTCTGAATTCATTAACATACAAAAATATATTTTTTATTATACAGATGATGTAATAATATTTTTTATAAATTTAAACAAAAGTAGAAGAAAATATGTAATATTTAAAAAATATTTAATATGATATTTTTTGATAATATATAGAAAATATTTTAATAAATCAAATGCTCAATTCTATATAAATAATTGATATAAAATATTATATAACTAAATTAATGTGAGTGAAAAAATCTCCTACACATTATTTGAGACGTACAATTAGTAAAAAAAAATTAAGTTGTTAACACCTCAATAAAAATTAGTACATTTTAATGATGACATGTGAATATGACATGTCAAATTTTTAAAAATAAACGAAATATTTTGATTGATGAGTTATAATTAAATAAATATCCTACACATTATTTAAGTACAATTATTGAACAAAACTTACTTGTCAACACCACAAGAAAATATATTGTATTTTAATGATGACCTGTAAATGTGACATGACAAATTTTCTAAAATAAACAAATTTTGATTGGCTGAATTATAATTAAAAAAATATTTCATAAATACATTATATTATATAGTAAAATCTCTATAAATTAATAATGCTGGAACTCCCAAATTTTATTAATTTATAGAATATTCATTAATCTATAAACTAATAATTAAATAATATTTTAATAACTTATAGAGACATTTTTCATTTTGAATTCTTAATATTATCAAAAGACAAAATCAATATTTTCGACAATGTAAAATTTATTCATAAAATTCCCTAACTATGAATATGGAAGATAAATCAAAAACATTTATGAACTTCAAACAACAGTATAATCATATTTTACTATATTATATTATTTATAGATGTTTTAATGTATAATTATTAATATAATAATCATATGACCACATTTTTCCATAGAAGTTCCAAAAAATATTATCTTATTGAAATTTGCTAATTTTTACATTGGTCCAATTTGCTACTGATAAAATTTAATAAATTTATAGTGATTATTAATTTATCGATTATTAATTTATAGAGATTTTACTATAACACTAAAATCAATTTAAACTAACAGAAAATAATAATTATTATAATTTTATTTTTAATATATGTTCATAATAGATTGCATAACATATGATTACAAAGTAAAATTAAAAATAAAAAGTATTTCTCTACATTCTTGGTTTTCCGTAAAGCTCTAATGCTTTGTTTATGGATTCATTTAAAAATTATAAGAAGAAAAATTATAATGAACCCTTGTGCGGGTTAAAATTTATAATGAACAAATGCGTGCATGTCAACCATAAAAAAAAACATTTTTTTCATCAATCCAATTTCGTAATAATGAACAAAGAGATGAGCGGAAATGTGCCAACAGTTGTTTTTATAAAAATATGAATAAATTTTTATTCTATGTTTTAATTGAAATAGGAAACAATGTACTATATGTATTTTTCATAGTGTAAAGTAAAATATTATATTTTTTAGAAGTATTTGTACTTCTTGTTACTATTTCATATAAAATTTTATTTGAAACTGCATCAAAAACGCTAAAAAATAAGAAATCTTCATTAAATACAAAACAATAGAAAAAGTTTTTGTGATTGTTGTTAAACGCTAAAAACTGCATACGTGTAAAAACATAACATTTGTGGAAAGTATCGGAAAAACTAATCAAAACCTAAATATTATAATTTTATTTCTAATACGTATATACATGCACAAATATACATATTTATGGTACCTATTTCACAGAGCACACAAAGTGAAATATTCACCTCTAAAGGGGTTATTTGTCATGTGGATGGCTCATGGAAACAAGGGGCACCCAACGCAGGATTGGGCTGGTTTAGTCAAGGAATGGGTACGGTGTTGATGCTAATGGGTACGCGCAATATACAACGTAACATATCACTGCTACATATAGAAATATAGGCGTTGATATGGGCAATGCATTGAATATTAGATGCAAGAAGAGTGGCGATTGTTTTTGTTGCAGACAGCTCTAAGTTGGTGAAGATGGTGTCTAATCCAGCGGAGTGGCCGGCATTTTCAGTACATTTGGAGGAATACGAGAGGAGCAAAAAGGAGTTTGCTTTCTTCTCAATCTCAAAGATCTCAAGCGAGCAGAATACAAAGGCGGATAAGCTAGCACGTAGTGCTTGAGACTATCTTTGTTATCTAAACTATGTAAACTCAATTCCACCGGTCTGGCTCTCTGGCCCGTTTTAGGAATATGAGGCTATTGACAAAAAAGTAATATTTAAAACAATGTTGTAAGAATTTAGTTATCATTTAATATAACTTTTACATTTACAATTCTATGTCACTATGAATGTTAGAAAAATAAATAAGTTTTAAAAAGCATCAAAGCTTCTGGATTACCGTAACATTGCTTGAAATTAAAGGTTGGGGCTCCAGTCATGTGTCTTCGTAACATGATTCTATGGGTGGAATATGCAATAAAACTATATTTATTATTATTCAAATGGTTCGATATGTGGTTGAAGGTAGAATTATAACAGGAAATGTGAAACTGATTGATCAAATAGTTCTAATCTTTATGATGTATGTGACATCACGAGACACGAAATTTTCTTTCAGAATGCGTCGTAGAGAATTCCTTTTGGCTTTAGCTTTTTCAATGACTGAAAAAGTGTTTCAAATCTTGCTTAGTTTTTATGTTTTGGATATTTTAACTCTACTTTTATATGTTTTAATATTTTTCTGTTTATTTAGTTATCATATTTACACTTTATATTGAATTCTATAATATTTTCATTTAATTTATAGTTATTTATTATTATTTTATAGTCATATTATATTGTTACTTAAAAACGATTAATAATATACAATTAGTAATAAGTTAATATATAATATTAATCATATATTAAACATATAAAGTGTTTTATAGTCCGCACACGGTACGGGCCGATCATCTAATATATAAATTAAGGGGAAATACTTCAAAATGACCCAGACTATTTTTATCATAAATGTTTTCTTATAATAATTTATGAACTATTTATTGATCTATATATCTTAATTTTTAATGAAAGACTTTTTAATTATACTTTTATCTTTCAATCATTTGAGTAATTAACTTTTTTTAATATGAATTATAGCATATTTATAAAACAATTATACATATTATTCTTTATGAATGATATGATGATTTTTTTATATATAAAATTAAGTTTACACAAAAATAAGAGATAATATAGTGGGCAATGGGTACCGATAAACTCCGTCTGACTTTTTTCGTACGTTAATGGGTGCGAAAAAAAGTCGGATGGAGTTTATCGGCACTGCATTCGGAACTAGAAGCATTAATATGGACAGTGCACTGTATGATTGATGAGGGGAAATTTATGGTAGCTTTTGCTACAGACTGTTCCGACTTTGTGAAGATAGTGTCTAATCCAGCGGAGTGGCCAGCTTTCTCGTTACATTTGGAGGAATATGAGCAGAGTCGACAGGAGTTTGCGCTCTGCTCTGTATCATATATTTTTTGGGCGCAGAACACGAAGACAGACAAGTTAGCACGGAGTGCTCGAACCTACCTTCATCACCTACACTATGTGAACTCATTCCCACCGGCTAAAATATCCAACCCGTTCTAAGAGTTTGCGGCTGTTGTCAAAAAAAAAAAGAGAAAATATAGTGTTTAGAAAAATAATTAATATGACATAAGAGAACATGTAAAGGAAAGTGATTTTGTAAAGGTGACTAGTTATTCAGTATGATCCCAAAAAATGACACAGTGAAGCTGATGAGTTTACTTGAACCACCTTGGTAGAGGAATTGTTCAAATTGATTGACATGCTCCTTCTTCAATGTACCATGGATTTTTGTGATCCTGCTAATAAGATAGAATTAAAAAAAATAGAATCAATGATAGAGTTGTACAATCACAACTTGAAGTATAACATGAAAATGATAGCAAACAAACATTTGAATTGATTAAGATCATTTCGATGGTGAGACTAGCATTAGGGGAGTATTGTTTTCAGAGACATATTAACTTCACCTTAATTTTCTACACGCATTTGAAAAGTTTTAGATAAGAAATTGAGCTAAAAGCAGACCCGGCCCATAGGACAGGTGGACTAAGCGAGGGCTTAGGACCACCAATGTTTTTTTAAAAAATTAGAAACTTTGCATTTTATTTTTTTATAGTTTTAGACCACTATTATAATTGGACCAGGCCTGCTAAAAGATACAATGATCAGAAATGTTTGCAAACTTTATAAATAAAAACGACGAGGAGAAAGATGAATAGCCAATATGTTGCTGAACTTATTATATAGTAGCTTACAATTAGGTTTTACGGCACATGGTAAAACTGTTTGCCAATAATTTAATCTAATTATTTCAATTTATCATGTTATTGCTTAAGTATTGATATATGGGGAAGCCTTGATACGTTTTTCTAAAAAATAATTCAGTTAATTATGTTATTGCTTAATTAGTAATTATTAGTATATAGCATATTTGTGTGATAAGATTTAAAGTATATTCTAAAGTAAGTTAATGGGATTTGGATTAAAAGTTAGTGCAGCGAATTTAATATATATTCACTCATTTAATAATTCAATCATTTATGATTTATTAAGATTAATCTTAATAAAATGATTTTTGTAAATGGCTAGAGTTTTGGAGGTGGGGGAGAGCGATGCGATGATGGCAGACGTTGGAGACAAGGGTTGTCCTCTGGAGGATCCTTCAGATGGTTCGTGGGAGAGTAAGGTCATGGGGAGTAACACATGGGGGAGGCCTAACCCCGAACACATTTTGGATGATGAATTTGTTCAATCGAGACTAAACTTTGATTTCCCAAACGGGGAAGATGGTGAACCGGTGATAACCATAGGAGCAGAGGTTTTGGAGGCAATGAATGGACTATGGAAGAAGTGCATGATTCTTAAGATCTTAGGGCGGAGTGTCTCGATATCGGTGTTAAGTAGAAGGCTCCGCGAGTTGTGGAATCTGAGAGGTGCGATACATGTGAGCCAATTCTTCATGATCCTCTTTAAGGTGGCAGAGGAATATATGGCGGCGCTTACAGGGGGCCCATGGAGAGTGCTTGGTAATTACCTGATGGTACAAGCTTGGTCACCGGATTTCGATCCGCTACGGGATGAGATTACTACTACATCAGTATAGGCCAGGATGGCAAATATCTCCGTAAACTTCTATCACAAGTCGATATTGTTAGGGATTGCTTGAGGTTTGGGGAACCTAATCAGAGTGGACCCTACGACGCTGAGGTGTGAAAGAGCTAGGTTTGCGCAGGTGTGTGTAGAAGTGAAATTAAAGAAGCCACTCAAAAGAACATTGTTGGTTAATGAAGATAGGTATTTCGTGGCGTATGAAGGGTTAACGAGCATATGTTCTAAATGTGGGATGTACGGACACTTAGTCCACAATTTTCCAGTGGGAGGTCAAGAGAAAAATCAATAGAGAGCTAGGGTTCCACATAACCATACATTGATGGCAGAGGCAATGCTTACTGAAAACACGCGGGGTGGAGGATGTGTTTACACCGGTCAGAACAAACGGCCGGAGAGGGGATCAGCCATTGAGCAGAGCATCAACCACGGTGAGTGGATCGGGAGGTGAGTTAGGAAAGAATCGAGGGGTGCTGACGCAAAACAGAGATTCGCAAAATATTGTGACGTCGAATATATTTGAAAGTTTGGGGGAGGATATGGAAACTTCAATGTTAGGGGCAGATCCTGCTATTTCAGGGGCTAATTAAGAAAATTAAGTAACATGTAATCAAATGGGGAAATATGCGTGGAGGGCAAGGTCAAACAGTAGTCTTTGGCAGGAGTTTGGAAAAAGAGAAAGGTGGGCTACGGGGAGTGACCAAAGAGAAAAAAACTGGGCCCAATGGATTTAGGCCCAAAGAAGCTAAAAATAATAGACCCACTAGAGGTCTGGTGTTTGGGCCAGCCCGATGCGAGACTGAACCTCTATCGAATGGGAAGAGAATGAGAATGGAATCAGAAAATCTGGAGAAGCTCGACGGTCAGAGATAACTTGGTGCCCTCCGCCGAGCGAGGATCGTTACAGATTTATAATGAGAAGACGGCGAAGGATCGGCGGGGGTCGGATGATCCGGGAAGAAGGTGATGGGGCGAATCAAATTGTTATCCCATAGGGGAAGTGGCAATACTAAGGTTGGGGGAGGGAACTCAATAATGATTCTCCCCGGTCATTCTAGTGCTAAATCTAGTTTGCATGATGAATTATCTAATGTAAAATTACCGAGTGAAACAAGGATTTTTCGGCCTCAAGTCTTCAATCATTCTTCTTCTTCTTGGTGGTTTAGATTTTTCACTTCATTGCATTGACTCTTCTCTTGCTTTGATTTTTCTTCTCATCTTTTGGATGCTTGTTGCATTTTTTGCTTGCTTTCTTTTTTCTTTAGAGTCAAATTCTAAATTTTAATTATATCCCAACCATTCCAGGTCATTGTTTCTCCTCTTCTTCTTGTCTCCTTTCTTCATTCTCTTCTTTTAAAACACAAACAGAAAAACCCTCCCCTTTTAAAAGTAACAATCCTAGCTATCTAGCTCAGAGATGATGAGCTCTTTTTCTTCTCATCCTTTGGATGCTTGTTGCACTTTTTACTTGCTTTCTTTTTTCTTTAGAGTCAAATTCTAAATTTTAATTATATCCCAACCATTCCAGGTCATTGTTTCTCCTCTTTTTCTTGTCTCCTTTCTTCCTTCTCTTCTTTTAAAACACAAACAGAAAAACCCTCCCCTTTTAAAAGTAACAATCCTAGCTATCTAGCTCAGAGATGATGAGCTAGTTCTACATGGAAGAGTTCCCTTGTAGTTATAAATCTAACATTTTTTACTAAGCTCATTCAAAAACAAGACCTCACAACACTCACTAGAGATTTATTGGCTTGAAATAAATATTGGTTAAGAGTGTGATAATCTACTTGGACTAGCAAGAGTGGTAAAAAGAATAAGAAAGTCTAAGTATGTGGATAATATTCATAAGAACATTTTTCAAAGCATTAACATGATAATTTTAATTTAAATTAAGGTTCATGTTGATGAGGATGAAATCAAATCATGTAAGTTTCAACTAGAAAAGAGTATCAAGGCGAGCATTCCAAATGTGGTTCAACCGTAATTGAAACTTAATCAAATACATCAAACAACTAAGAACTTGGGCATTGGTCTCATTTCATAAATCAACGCCTTACAAAGAAAATTATATCATTGTTCCCAATGCAAGTGCAATGCAAGCCTATATGAGATTCATATAAACTCAATCATAATATGTAAATGCAACTAAATGCTCACTCTCTTTCTGGATTTTCGAAAATTTTCAAAAGTTTTAGATTTTTTTGGTTTTTTTTCTATGCCTTAAGTAGATGCATGTATGCATGATGACTTTAATATGCAAAAGAAAAATTAAGATACAAAACACAAATTCAAATCTCTCACAATCTATCCCAAACTTAAATTACACAGTTCCTTGTGTAATAAAAGTGTAAGAGAGACCAAAGAAATAAGACAAAAACAAGAAAAATAAAAGATGCAATGGTATTTACAATGGTTTTTAGAGTGTATCTTTTTAAAACTGAATAGAGGATGTGGAGTTTAAATCCTCCATGGAGTAAGAATGATTTCTTGACTCAGGTGTAGGTGATCTCATTGCTCTCCTTTTGTTCCTTTGCCTTGCTTCATAGGAAGAAGATCTTGGAGGATCCACATGAGAGGTGCGCCTTTGCTGTTCATAGAGAGAGGAGCTCCTTGTTAGCCCAAGTGTATTCTCAGCCTCTTGTTCTTCTTCACTATCAGGGGGATCTCCTTTTGTTTGCTGAGCTCTTGAAGAAGATCCTCCAACTCTTGCTTTTAGCTCTTTAACTTGACCTTTCAAACTCTTTACAATTCTTACCAACTATCTTATGGTCTTGTCTTGCCACTTGTTCCACCTTTGGAGGAGGTTGTTATGGTGATGAGCTTGTCCTTGAGTATGAGAGGAAAGAGGTGTATCATAGGGGTTGAAGTTGTATCTTTCACTCCCGTAGACATGTCCTTGGAACTCTTGTTCCTATTCTTCTTGAGCTAAATCTTGCATCTCTTCATCTTGTGGCTCTTCATCATGGAGTTCAGGTCCTCTTACTTGGCTGGAGGAAGGTCCTCTTGCTTGGCTGTAGGAGGCGCATAAATTAGTAGTAAACCCTCTGCTCCTTATGTTCTCAAGAGGAACTGATATCGCAGCCTTGTAGTGATACTCTTCTTCAAGATAGAACATTGCTATTGGGTGAACACTTAAGCTAGTGAGCTGTGGGCAAGGGAGCAAGATTTTTGATGGCATGCGGCCCAAGTAAGCAAACTTGTAGGAGAAACTACTCCCCATTTTTCTAGCAAGGAACATTGACTTACTCAAGTAGGATATGTCAATCCACTCAACCTCATTAGTTGCTTCACCAAGCTCTATCCCACAAGTCTTCAAAATAGGAGTGATGATCCATCCAAAACTAAATTGTGGGGCTTTATCAGTGTGAGTGATAGCCCAACTCTTGTAATGCGGCATCCTCTTTAGAATAAGAGAGATGTCCCTACTCCAGCTTGCTCTGCTTTGAACCTTGGTGTATAATCAGGCTTGTTGATAATGTTTTCGAGTCCCATATCAAGGAGCTCAAGCTCTTCTTCAAGCACATAACCTGACTCCTTCCTTGCATAGAAAGTGTGGGCAAGCACCTTGTGTGCATACCTAACAGCAGGATGAGTAATGTCACTGGCCTTGGACCTTTCAGGTTTGAACTCTAAAGCCTCAATGTGATCCCAAAAGCCAGCGAGTTCTCATTTCTCATAGTAGGTTGCATATCCTCTTCTAGGCCCTTCTTGGAATCCATACAACTCATTGAGTTCCTTAAAATCTCTTTCTATATTGCTTCCTTCCAAACTTGAAGATTATGTGCCCATGGACATATTCATCCTCACTCTCTCCTTCTTTTACAAGAGGAGAGAGGACAACCTTCAAGGAGGCCAAGAATTGGGATGTGTACTTCTTGTAAGTTGGATGAGCCATATGGATAAACTTTTGCATCCCCAAATGTGAGATGATCAACATCACATCTTCATAAATTTCAAGCACTTTCAATAAATCCACATGAAGAAATTTTGTCTCCTTGTGCTCAACCTTCATAAATGCTTGATGGATTTCACTTATTGTGGGAGCCCTTTTTTTAGGAGATCTCCTCACTTCATCATCATAATTTTGGACCATCACCTTCTTTCCCTTTCTCCTAACCTTCCTTGGTAGAGCACTTGTCCCAGCTTGTTGTGCTTGTGTTCTCCCCATTAATACCTTTAAGAAAGACAATCTTGGAAACAAATTAGTTCCTTGGAAACAAATTAGTTCCTTGAAGAACACAACTAAACTTCTCAACACTTGGCAAAATTTTGGCATATTTCAGATTTTGTAAAAATTTCAATGTGCTTAAACATGCTATCTAGCAAATCCCTAATCATTTAACATGGTGAATGCAAGCAAATACAAACAAAAACCCCAAAATTTGACAATATTCACAAGGGTGATTAGCATATATGCATTTTTTAATACCCAACAATACTAAATGTCAAAAATTTCAAATTTCATCATTAAAATATTAGAGAATGATACTAAATCATCATACAAACCAATGAGAAACAAAACCCAACTTTTTTAACCAATTCTCAATCGCTTCTAGAAAATATTTCTCAAAACTCACCATGTGAGATATAACTTAAAAACAGAGAAATATGGGAATATACTTTGCTTTTGGAGTGAAATAGGACCTAATATAACTCTAAAATCAGTTACGCGGGACGAAAATAAGCTAGTGTAGCTTTGAATCACTGAATTTGGATGAGAATTGAGAGAGTTGTGGTGTTTTTAGTGAAGTAATAGGAAAGAAGTGTGGCTCAATTTTGGGATAAGTATATAGGGAAGACAAAGCAAAATATTCGGTCAGCATAATTAAAAGAAGAGGTTGGCTTACCTGGGTGGGCTATATCGATGTTAACAAACCGATATGGGTGTCCGATACGTCTCTCTGCCAATCCCATATCGGTATGTGATATCGATACAGATGTGTGCAACACGTCGGTATGGCACTTAAGAGTTTATATTTGGTTGCAACAAACCGACATAACACGTCGGTATTTGATTGAATTTGGACTGCTTCTCATGTAAGTTTATCTCACATCTTGGTTCAACCTCCTTGATCCAGACCTACTGAACACAAACACTCAAAAACACATATTAAAAGCAAAAATTATGAATATACACAAAGATAAACATGGGAATGCCTTCAAAAAGCACTTGTTTAGAGTCACTTATCTTGAATTTTTAAACTCTTTAGGCACTTGTAGGAGCATGGAGTGGAACTGAAGTTCCTTCTCCATTGGTGTTATTTGCCATGGTGAGTTAAGTTGTTGATGGTGAATCAAAGCTTTTCCCCTTGATGATGTTGATAGTAGTTACCTTGGAAAACAACTTTTGAAGATTATTTTCATCAACCCCTTGTGTTGTGGTAGGAATAATAGCCATAGCACTTGCAAAAGGCTTAGAGACTCCTTTGGTCTTCACCTTGCACTCTTTAGTACCATCAACAAGCCTTAGAGGATGAAGACTCCCAGTTATAGAGGCTGGATTATTGAACTCTTGAACTCTTTCTTTGCCTTTTTTGGCAACTCCATCATTGAATCATCTTTCTTAGGACCATCAAACAAGGTAAGTAAGCACTCACCATCAAATCCTTCTCCATCATACCCACTGTTGTAAAGGATGTCTTCTTCCATGACATTCACACTCTTTACCTCCTTGGTAGACACTATCTCTTCACAAGTCATGGTTCCACAAAATTTCAATGAAGAAGACTTGATTAGGTAAAATATTTTTTCATTCACATGCTTCAGCACCACACTCTTCCTTGTGAAGTCTATTGTTCCAACAACAGTGTTAAGGAATAGAGTCCTAAGAAGGAGTGATAGATTGTTGGTCTGCTCCATCTCCATCACACTAAAATCAGTAAAAATCACATAATCTCCTATCTTCAAAGGATTCAAAAAGACCATGTGATTGCCTTAAAGATGCATCCACAAAAGTAATTGAGATTGCATACTCTTTTAAGCTCTTGATGCTTAGGCTCTTAGCCTATTAAGAGACATCACATTAACTGTTTCACCTGAATCACATAAAGCTTCTTCAATCTCTAAGTCTCCAAGGGTACAACCGTAAAAGAGATCATGAACTTTCTAGGATTTCCAAGCTTTGGGAGAAACTTGGGCTCATCTCTATCAAGGATATACGAGATTTATATATGGAAAGGACTCAACTGTACATTACTGTAACCTACAATACACTAGGCTCCTCTGTATAAATATGTAACCTCATCATTCTAATAAAGATATTCAGAACTTACATGGTATCAGAGCCCCACGATCCACAAACCAAAATTTTTTTTTTCTAAACCTCAAAACAGCCGCCACCATGACTCCTTCAACCGTAACATCACATGCAAACATGATCGAAACACTTAACCTCCAATCAAACACCATTCTACATGTGAACATGTCCAATGTGACAAAACTTACCACCACCAACTATCTCATGTGGAGCCTCCAAGTTCATGCACTACTTGATGGTCACGCTCTTGCTGGCCACCTTGACGGATCGACAATTGTCCCCTCTCAAACACTCACGGAAAATGATCTTCTCACTCCCAACCTGGCGTACACTCTGTGGAAACGACAGGATCAACTCATTTACAGTGCTCTTCTCGGAGCCATCACCACCCCGCTGCCGCCTTTGGTGTCTCGTGCAACTGACTCTTCTCAGATCTGGTCCACACTTGCCTCCACGTATGCTAAGCCGAGCCATGGCCACATCAAACAACTGAAGACTTAGCTCAAATCCTGCACCAAAGGAAACAAAACCATCGACGATTACCTCCAAGGTATCACCATTAAATTGGATCAACTAGCTATTCTCGGTAAACCAATGGATCACGAAGATCAAATCGAGATAATACTTGAGGGCTTGCCTGAAGATTACAAATCTGTTGTTGACCAAATCGAGGGTAAAGACACACCTCCAACAATCACCGAAGTCCATGAACGACTTCTAAATCATGAAGCAAAGCTTCTCTCGGCTGCTTCGATCACTCCCTTTGCCATACCTGCATCTGCGAATGCAGTTCAGCATCGCTACAACAACCGCAATCAGCATCAAAACAATAACTTCAAGCGCTACAACAACAACAACAACAACGGGCAACTACAACCATATAGGAACAAAACTGACAATCGCATTTCTCGACCTTACCTTGGAAAATGCCAGATTTGCAATGTCCACGGACATAGTGCAAGAAGGTGCCCGCAACTTCGGGCTATACAATCGCAAATGCCTCAATCCTCACCATTCACACCGTGGCAGCCTAGAGCTAATCTCGCCATTGGCTCCCCATATGCAGCATCGAACTGGCTCTTGGACAGCGGTGCCACACATCATATCACGTCCGACCTGAACAACATCGCTCTTCATCAACCCTACAATGGTGGAGAAGATGTGACGATTGCTGATGGCACAAACCTTGCCATCACTCATACGGGTTCCACTTCAATCCCCTCTAATACTCGTAACTTATTGTTGGATAAAATCCTCTGCGTACCTGATATAAGCAAGAACTTAATCTCCGTTTATCGTCTTTGCAACTCTCACAACGTCTCTGTCGAATTCTTCCCTGCATCATTTCAGGTGAAGGATCTGAGAACGGGGGTCCCATTACTCCAAGGCCGCACTAAGGAAGAACTCTACGAATGGCCCATCTCCTCAAATAAAGCTGTGTCCTTGTTCGCAGCACCTGGATCTAGAACGACTCTCTCTCTCTGGCACTCTCGTCTGGGACATCCATCATCCTCTATTTTAAACTCCATTGTTTCACAATTTTCAATTCCACTCTCTTCATCCTCGCAAAAACCTTTGTCTTGCTCGGATTGTTTTTTGAATAAAAGCCATAAGCTTCCTTTCTCCCACTCATCTATACACTCAAACAAACCCCTTTAATACATCTACACTGATGTCTGGTCTTCGCCAATCCTTTCCATCAATAACTATAAATACTACCTGATCCTAGTAGACCATTTCACCCGTTACACTTGGCTTTATCCTTTAAAACGTAAATCTGATGTCAAAACAGTCTTCATGGCCTTCAAACCTCTTGTCGAGAACCGGTTTCAACACAAAATTGGCACACTCTACTCTGATAACGGGGGTGAATTCATCGCGCTGCATGAGTACCTGGCGAATCACGGTATTACTCATCTCACCTCTCCGCCTCACACTCCCGAACACAACGGCATGGCAGAACGCAAACACAGACATGTTGTCGAAACGGGAATGACACTATTATCGACAGCCTCTGTTCCACTGACGCATTGGCCATATGCATTCTCCACTGCCGTATATCTAATAAATCGGCTACCAACACCGGTTCTCTCCGTTGATTCACCGTTCAAACGGCTATTTGGCGTCAATCCAAACTACTTGAAACTTCGAGTCTTCGGATCCCTCTGCTTCCCCTGCCTAAGACCATACACTCGACACAAACTCGAAGCTAGATCCTTACACTGTGTCTTCGTAGGATACTCACTCACACATGGTGCCTATGATTGTCTCCACATACCAACAGGCCGTGTATACACCTCGCGTCATGTTCAGTTTGTGGAAGACCAGTTCCCATTCTCCACAAACCTGATACGGGCTATTGAAGATGAAAACTCCAACGATATTACCCAGACTGCAACGAGCGTGCTTCCTGTGCGGCTTCCGGTGACACAAGACCCCTGCTCAGATTCTCACCCTCACCAAACACCACCACTCACCATCGTCAACAGCGACGCTCAGGTATCGTTCTCTCATCCTTCATTTTCAATAGAGCCCACTGCTCAAAATCAAAATGGGCCACTACCACTCGTGGCCCAGCCTAACTCTCTTTCCCTTGAGCCCACTGCTCATACAGAAAATGGGCCTCGACCCCAGGCCCAGAACACCAGCCCAAATACCCAAACCAGAAATCATCCTCCACTTCGTCTCTCTCGTTCCAAACCTTTAAAAACATACATACGCCGTAAAACAAAAACAACCACCCGAAACAAATCCCCACCGCGACAAAGTACTCATAAAATGAACACACGGGCCAAAAATAACATCACAAAACCAGTTGATCGCCTCACTCTTCATGTATCCACCACAAAATCTTCCAACCATGAACCACTAACTGATTCTCAAGCCTTGCAGGATGAATTTTGGCGAAGAGCAATGTCCAGCGAGTACGATGCTCAAATTGGAAATTTCACATGGAACCTTGTCCCTGCAGTGCCCGGCCAGAATGTTGTTGGCTGCAAATGGGTATTCACACACAAATATCATCCCAATAGCAAGCTCGAGCGTCACAAAGCAAGACTAGTGGCGAAGGGTTTTCATCAGCGATACGGCGTCGATTACTCGGAGACCTTTAGCCCAGTGATTAAATCAACCACCATTCGCCTTGTTCTCGAATAAGCTGTCACAAAATCTTGGCCAATCAAACAGCTAGACGTAAACAACGCTTTCTTACAAGGAGAACTCATGGAAGAGGTATACATGACTCAACCTCCGGGATTTGTTGACAAAGACAGACTTACACATGTTTGCCGCTTGAGGAAACCCATCTATGGCCTCAAACAGGCACCTCGGGCGTGGTATAACTCACTCAAGCAACATCTCTTGACGACTGGCTTCACCAACTCACTTGCTGATGCCTCTCTGTTCATCAAAAATACAGGATCTTCAGTCACGTATATCCTCGTATATGTTGACGACATTCTTGTCACCGGAAGTAATTCTACTGTTGTCTCTCAGGTTCTTCAAGCATTCTCGGCACGCTTCTCTATCAAAGATCCCGTCGACCTTCACTACTTTCTTGGCATAGAGGCGACAGGGACAACTTCAGGTCTTCACCTTATGCAGAGGAAGTACATTATTGATCTCCTCAATAAGACAAACATGCTCGATGCTAAACCAGTTTCAACACCACTTCCAGCATCTCCAAAGCTCACTCTCACGGGTGGTGTTCCTCTCACAGAAACGACTCAATACCGCTCGGTGGTTGGAAGCCTATAATATCTGGCATTCACACGCCCGGACATCTCTTACGCAGTCAGCAAGCTCTCCCAATTCATGCATAAACCAACAACAGAACACTGGCAAGGCGTCAAGCGTGTCTTACGATACCTCACCGGAACCACATCGCATGGGATCTTCCTTCACGCCAACTCGCCCCTTACATTACACGCCTTCTCTGATGCAGATTGGGCTGGCGACCGAGATGACTACATTTCAACTAACGCCTACATTGTTTACATCGGAAAGAACCCCATCTCCTGGTCATCAAAGAAACAGCAAGGGATTGCTCGGTCTTCAACAGAAGCAGAATACAGGTCAGTCGCTAATACATCCTCTGAAGTTCGCTGGATCTGCTCTCTTATGACAGAACTTGGTATTCACATCTCTTCCACACCAACCATATACTGTGACAACATTGGCGCCACTTACTTATGCGCAAATCCTATTTTTCATACACGTATGAAACACATTGCCATTGACTACCATTTCATCCGAAACCAAATCCAAACAGGGGTGCTCCGAGTTTCTCACGTCTCCACCAAAGATCAGCTAGCTGATGCACTCACGAAACCTCTCCCTCGTCATCAGTTCCAAACGGTTTGCATCAAGATTGGAGTCACTAGAGTCCCTCCATCTTGAGGGAGCATATCAAGGATATACGAGATTCATATATGGAAAGGACTCAACTGTACATTACTGTAACCTACAACAATACACTAGGCTCCTCTGTATAAATATGTAACCTCATCATTCTAATAAAGATATTCAGAACTTACAATCTCTTGGTGTGCTTGGTGTATCAAAGCTTGCCACCTACTCTTCTACCTTCTCTCTATTGGCAAGCATACTCCTTATGAATAACAACTGATCCTTGACTTGGTATTAGTTGTCAACCTTTGGTAAAACGAGAACCAGCCTTTTCCATATTACCCTTTAAACTAGAAAGCAGTTTTTTGTGCCTTAGTGAGTACTGTCTTATGGTATGGAAGTGGTGGCTTGTACACAGAAATATATATAGCAGGAGATCTTTCTCTATGCAGTAAAATAGTCTTGAGAGAATCCTGAACTCTTACTTGTGGAGAAGTCAAGGACTCATCAACAACTATTTGTCATTTATATTTAGCAACATTGGTACTATCTTTGATGATCCTCTCCTCATCTTTCTCTTCAATGTACACATTGACATTTACAGCAGCATCATGATCAGTAGTAAAGCTATCACCATAGGAGGATATGGCATTGCAATACTCTTTTGTTGTATTTTGAGCTTTTCCATTTTTTTAGGGTTGGAGGAGGGGGGAGATACTCCTTTAGATTCCACTAGCTTAACCCTATGATTTAGAGAATCAATCTTGGTGTTAAACTCACTGTTGTAGCAGTCAACCTTGTTGTGAAGTTCATCCAATCTCTTGCTCACATCCAAAGCACTATTTACTTGGCCTTGTAAAAATTGTTGAAGTAAACCTTTAACTTCGGGATCTTGAATAATAAAGGTGCTTCCTTGCCCTGTGGCATAAATCCTGGTGGTACAAAAGATAGCTTTTAAAACCCTCCTTGGTTCCCTTGAAAGTTTTTTTAATGAGCATACCCTTGTAATGTTATGATTGATATCCGGGTCTGATCGTAGGTTGAAATCCTTGTATATAGGAGGATGTATGCAGTTGTTATCACTTGTGTAAAGGACAAGAAAATGATTCCCAGCATTCAATCCAATGTCCCGATCACTATAATAAATTTGACTAGATTGATCTTGGATGGAGAAAATTCTGTTTCTATAGTATCATGTCTTTGAAACAGCATGATCTAATTTGGTATTTTGATCCCCTTTAAATAACCAAGAGTTTCTATTTTTAATGTGCTAGTACGTTTTTTCATTCCGATATGCTTAAGCAAGCTGGCATAGTAACTAGAGGACTGAATACTGAGTTGGGATTATTGGATGTTAAGACGAAATCAAGTTGAAGTTGTAGTGTCTCTATCTCTTTTACAGAATTAGTTTTTAAGTTTTATCTACACGTAACCATTGTTTTTCAGATATTAAGTAAGTGGTTTAGATTAGAATTGTCGTGATGACCTTGTGTTGAATTTCATCATTCACGAATACACTTCTTGAAATTCAGATTCTGAAATAACCTTTTATCAAAATGAATAGGTTTGTTAGAAAAATTCATCAGCGAAGGCTACAGAAGTGATGACAGGCCGATGATCAGAGGCACAACGAAACTCTGCAATGAAGCCATGAAATTTAACCTGACATTCATGGTTTGCGATGACCCTGTCTAGACAACTCCTAAATTTGTTATGGCCCATGTTTCCTCGTCAAGAAAATTGGCTACATTTGTGTCGGATATCAATAAAATCGCAGGAACTAAACATATTTCTGAAGTCCAGAAAAGTTATACTTTCATGACGAGGGTCACCCTGTTTTCATTATTAGATAGAATCTCATTGAAATCCCCCATTATAACCAAGCACCAGTCCTAGTGTGATTCATACGTTCTATACGTTTTCAAAGCTCTTGTATGTGTGAATGATTAGAGTGTCCATAAACGCAAGACAAATAGATGTTCATACTATTATATTCAACATAACATTAATCATACAGATCGATTGATAGAACTTAGTTATACATATGTCTTGTTTCCAAGTCAAAGACAAACCACCACTACGACCTTCAGGTGGAATAGTAAAGACAAAATCAAAACCTAAAACAGAACATACATCTCTTACAACATCACACTTATTCATTGTTTCAACTAAGAAAAGAAGATCCGGTGACACCTTGCAACACATATCCTTAAACATGTCCTTTGTTAATGGGGATTCTAAGTCTTGACAGTTCTAGGAGATAAGCTTTAACTCGTTCTTCAGAGGCGAGGGGGTACAAGACCCCCATGATCTTTAAGTAGCGGTTGATCAACACTGTATGAATGCTGTGATTCACCATGAATCTCAATCCTAACCGGAATAGAGGCCTTTTGATCGATACTTGTTGGTGATGGCACCGATTGTTGCTTGCTGACACCGGAATCATGGATATAATCGTGATCACTGAGCAGAACAGTTCATGGATCCATGTCTATAGATTTACGCTTAATGGTTTTGGCAGTACGCATAGGTTGATTTCCTTGATCCATTTGACATTCAAAAGCATCTAACTCTGATGATATATCAGAGTACATAGGGTCATTAGAGGGATTACCTCTTGGTGTGGTCCCTGGAATTATTGGATGGGAATCATTCGTGAAACCGTGATGGAATGATACAGCTATAAAGCTTGACTACGCATTATCAAACTTCCTCAGCATTGCTTCAACCTTGGCACGCTTGACATCATCAAAACAAGAGTTTTCCTCATGATCAATATAGTCCCTCATTAACTCCGTGAAATCTCTTTCGTTGAATTTTCCTTTCTCCATTTTAGCATGTAGATACCTCCATGTTTTAGAGATTGCGTCTTTGTCTTCTGCAATTTCAAACGGTGCATTGTCATTGAGAGACTTTGGACCGGTACCAGTTTGTAAACTGTCAGCATCATCCTGTGATCCAGCCTTTGCATGATCATCATGAGTATCCTGGATATTGTCTTCAACGCGATGAACTGTTGCATTTGGATCCTCATTATCATCATCATTTTCATGGTGATCGTCCTGATCTTCTTCATTTTGAAAGATTGAACATTCTTTTGTGTCATGAGTCAGCATCCCACAGCGAAGACATAAGTTACAAAATCTTTCGTATCTAAATTTAAGGGTTGTGTTTTCACCAGGACAAATTGGAAGTTTCTCTGGAATATCAAAGAAGAAGCAATGTTCCAGTACAATTTAATACAAACAAAAACCAATGTTTTGTGCTCCATCACTTAAATCGATATCAGCCACAGTTCCCAACTTTCCCGCAATGTATTCTATGAGAAATCGATTAATAAACTGAGAAGGGATCCCACAGACCTGAATCCAAAAGGGTATGATCTGAAGCATTTTGTTTGTAATTGTCAGAGTCCATCATTGTGTGACTAATATCCAGTCATTAAACGACCAGGGTCCATGTCGGAGGATTAAGTTGACCGCTTCTTCATATTGAAAGATAAATTGGAACTTTTTGGAGTCTAGAATTCGGCCAGTGTGTCACTTAATCCCTAAAACGTTGACGTTTGACCGATCAAATCATTAATGTTTTGTTTTCTGATATTTACAAAAAAACCCAACAATTGTATATTGATTGGTTTGCAGTGCTTGGTCGTAAATTAATTGTAGCAAAATAATTAGGGGTTTATCGATTTTCAAATTGATTTTCTATATTCTTTGTTGCATGTTTTCACTCGTATAAAAAATATCTTTAGATGGAATTGTTAGGGAGTTTTCAGTATGAATCCTGATACATAGGTTGTAACTGGTAACCAATTAATTGCTGATTATGGCTGAATTTCAGCTGAACAAGCTTTTGTTACACCAGTTAATTAATTAGAAGAATTGAGAAATGTGTTGAATTGTAAATTTTGTGCTGATTTTTGGGTGCTCTTTTCATAATTCAATTTATATGAGGAATGTGTTGAATTTTGTGTGCACTTTGCTTTCAATCAATTTTTATATTATTTATTCAATTTATTAATTACTTTTGATTAATATAGATTATTTACATATGTTAATATTATAAATTAAATTTTGGATACATAATATCATATAATTATATAATAAATAATTAGAATTTTTCAACAATGCATGTGTGTTATATAAGAAAAAAAAACACAATTATTCTTGTTTTCATTTAAAATAACTCTATAATAACCAATTCTTTTGCGAGTAGTCCTATCCTATGTTTTTTTAAAACAATCATATTTTGTTGGTTAGAGGTTAATTATATTGCTTAAAGTTGAAAATTGCAGATGAATGTTTGAGTTTTTAAGCTTCAAAAAATGAGTGAAAAGACTATGGAAAGAATGATTACAAATCAAATGATGAATTATAACAAAATGCAAGACTTCACTCGTTGATAAGCGGAGGCGGTCTGTAATTTTGTTCAATATTTAGTTCCGGTTCTATATACCAATCATTTGCTCCGGCTTTTATGCGGGTGACGACTTTTATAACAAAATCAAATATCTTCTTACTACCTCGTTAACTTTTTGCACTCCGAGTCAAGTCTCATATAATTTCAAAATTATTTTTGAGTATCAGTTCATGAATGGTTTGCACTAGCTCTAACAAGGCTATTTTGTAAAGGTAGCTTATTTTTTACACAGTTAAAAAAAAAAAAGGTAGTCACATCACATGAGGTTGAAACAAATTAGATTATATAAGTTTGTATACATTTGATTTGTCTCGTAAAGCTCTCACTGTATCTGCTTCAGAAATCTGGAAAACTCTTAACTAAGTGGTTAAAAGAGTCTATGTCGAAGTGGTCGGTGAATGACAGATTGTTGCTAGTTTTGCATTCTAGTTTACATCTTTTCAAAACTAATTAATTATAGATGACATATAAACACAACCTGTATACACCACTTATCAATTCATCTATGATAAAACAAAACCAATTTTAAACACTCCTTTAATATGTACTAGTCCTATAATGTACGCTTTTGCCAAACTGAAGGATAACTAAAAATTTTTTAATAATATGTGTATCAATGTATATATATGTTGTTTGTGATAAAAGTTGAGATTCCATCGGAAAATAGAGAGGATCGAGCTTCGTCGAAGTTTATTAGGGACCTATAAAAAGTAACTTGAAAAAATTCCATGAAAAGTAGAAGAACGTCACGTCTTTACAAGGCAAAAAATTGAATATGTGTAGAGGGTAATATCTTGCATCAACACGTTTTTACTTAATGGAGGTAATTAGCTATTAAGAGTCTGCTTGTTCGTAGAATCATGGAAAATTCAACATCGCAGTTAAAAGCCTTAAATACAATACATTTTGTTTACTATATTAAGTATATAAGATAATCTTACATGAACACATCCAACAAATACTCTGACGTCTTCCATTTACCCCATTAAAAGTAACTTAAATACAAATATTTGCTTAGTAGAGAGAATTAACTATATTAGTGTTTGTTTTGAAATCATGGAAAGTTCAACATTGCAGATAAGAGCCTTAAATACAATACAATTTTAATTTATTTTAATCTGAAATAAAATAATTATGGGAGATTGATGTCGCATAAAAATATTTTTTGGGGGATTAATGTACCAGTACCTGTAGCTAGTTACTTCTTTTTTTTCTTTTTTTTTTGCTAGAAGGCCTACATGTAGCTAGTTACATTAAAGTTTATGGATATTCATTCGATGTACTCAAAAATATTTTTTTTGTTAAATGGTGTACTCAAAAATATAACGTGAACATCATGATCTTATCGATTAATAAACTTTAATGTTGATTAATAATTATTTTAAAATAGAGAAATTGCAAGGAATGGATTCGATTAATCAGTAAATTAACCGACAGAAATCGACACAATTTTTTATTCATACAATTCATTAGAAAAATACTACTTTGTCCTTACTCCACCATCGTTATTACTTAGAAGAAAGAGAAAAATTAAACATAAAGAAAAAAGAGCAGAAGAAATAAAGATGGAGATGGTGGTGTTGATGATACATCGGTGATGGTGATGTCGAGGGTGATGGTGATGGTGGTAATGGTGATGATGCCGATAGTGGTGGTGGTGAAAGCGATGTTGGTGGTGATGGTGGTTGTGGTGACGGTGATGTTGGTGATGGTGGGCCGGTTGTGATGGTGGTTGTGGTGGCGGTGGCGGTGGTGTTGGTGATGGCGGGCCAGTTGTAGTGGAAGGGATGGCGATGCTGATGGTGGCGGTGATGGTGGTAGTGTCGGTGGTGGTGATGGTGGTGGTATTGATAGTGGTGGTGGTAGTGGTGGTGGTGGTGATGACGGGCCAGTGGTGATGGAACTGATGACGATGCTGGTGATGGTGGTGGTGTCGGTGATGGCGATGATGGTGACAGTGTCGGTGGTGGTGGTGGTGGCTATAAATGGTGGTGGTGGTGATGAGTATAAGTTAACACGGTAGTTATCATGCTAACAACGTTAGCATGATAAGTTTTTGATATGATAACATTGTTAATATGATAATTTTGAATAACTTATACAGTTAACAAACTTAACTCCTATTTTTCATGAAACAATAGCAACGTTAACACGATAGTTATCATGTTAACCAGATATTTGTACAATGTGCTAATCGAACAAAGTTAACTCCTATTTTTCATGAAATAATAGCAACATTAACACGATAGTTATCATGTTAATTTGATTTTTGTACTATGTACTAATCGAGCATCATATTAGTTAGCATAGTTTACATAGTTATCACGATATGATATTAGTTAGCATGATAATTTAATTATTATCTATCAAAACTAGATCAAATAATTATAAAAATAATATAGTCATAATTTTTATATATAATATGTATCAACTTAATTTTGATTATTAACTTTATATTTCTAATTTTCCTATTAACTTGGCCAGTTATTAAAATTACCCTTTAAAATAGCCAACTTTTATAAATATAGACAACTTTAGTTCATGTGGATCGTACTTCCACACGTACTATCCGTATTTGTTTCTTCGCAGCTCTGAAGTCTTCCATTTGCCCCATTTATATACTATTACCTTTATTGGTTTGCTGTAAATGTGTATTTCTTTATTGACCAAACGTTTTCTTATAATCTTGAATTATTAGTTATGAGTAGTTCTATAGGTAAATAATGGTCAATTCATAATATTAAGAAAATGAATAATTTTGTTAAGCAAAAAAAAAAAAAGATGAATTAAATTGTCGCTTGTAATTAAGTCTTGCACCTGAGTACTGATTATTTGTAAATTTAAATTACTTCTTTTCCTCTTGTCAAATGCATGGTTCTTATCTGCACAATCTTTTTCTTGTTCGGAATTTTAATTTTTCAATGTGAAATTGAAATATAAAAAATATATATGTGGATACGTGGGAAACAAAGATTATTTCAACACGTGGTTTAGACACTATTAAGTTTCTTCTACTTTAATACTATAGCTCATCTTTTTAATTAATTTTGTGATTTGTATATGTATCTATGAGTTGACAAAATAATAATTCTATTAGTATTAAACTATAAAATAGCTAAACATTGTGAACTATTTTTTCAATCATTTAAAAAATCATGCTGCTGTAAGATATTAATTGACCTGTGACTAAAAACTTTGAATATTTGTCGTCAAGTTGCATGTGAGTATGTGATTGTGTAAAATAGGAGTGGGTAAACTATCCGTTATATCCGCTTCGAACCGATATTTGTTTTGATCCGATTTGAAAAATCCGGATATCCGTAAAGCTTCGGAGCAAAGCAAATAGCAAAATGTAGTATCCGTACAAAACGGAGCAAATCACAAATATGTTTTTAGACAACGTCGGATATCCGATCCGATCCGTATCTTTATAAATTTATTATATATTAGTATATATTATTATGTATATATCAATTATATTATAAATTTTTATTAATATACTCTCGATTTTCTTCTTAAATTTTCAATTGTTTCTAAATTCTTTTGATTATATAAAATAAATGACTAAATAACCATTCATAAAAAATAATAATATGTTTAAACTTAAAATATGTTAATAAATAATATTTTATTTGATATTAGTTAATAAATATCAACAAAGGTTTTTAGTAAAGTTTAATATTAAAGTTTTAAATAGTTAATATTATTTTTAAATATAAAATATTATTTTTTCCTCATCTAAATTTTGTAGGTTTAATTTTTATAGATTTTTTTATAAAATAAAAAGTTTTCTTTTAGTTATTTTATAAAAATTAATGTACTTTCAGTTTTGTGTATATTAAACAGATCAAACTAAATATTTATAAATATCCGTAAATATCCGTAAATATCTGCAAATACTTGTAAATTTTTCGAATATCCGAAAATCCGGATATCCGTATATTTCCGGAGCAAATCAAATCATAAAATTAAATATCCGTTAAAAACGGAGTAAACCATAAATACTTAAAAATTTCTGGATATCCGATCCGCGCCCACCCCTAGTGTAAAATAATGTTAGTGTGATATGGTTAGGTTGTACTTGTCTGACATTATTCTTCTCAGTTCTCGGAGGAATCCGAATCTCTCTTTTTTTTTTTATTATTTCTATTATATATATTAATATAATTATACTAAGTATCTTTAAGTAAATATATATCTAATACTAATATACCACCTAATAGAAATATTCTATAATAGAACCTAATAGAAATAGAATAAAAAGATAGGTACAAGAAACGCTAAACTAAATAAATAGACTTATTCATCTTTCAAAATCAAATAGATGTATCATAATCCCCTTGTTAGATTTATTATTCTTTTTGTTCTTTTTGTCTTCTAATAGTCATTAATAAAGAAAAAATTTTATTCCATTACAAATTTCTACAAAAGTGATTGGAATCGGATTCAACAACAGGGAATTTTTGGGAACTGCAAAAAGATGCAAGACTCTCTATAGATCTGTATATATCTCTATTTGAATTATCTATACATATGCAAGCAAGAGAGGAAAATAAACTTTGTTTTATTTGTCTAGTCTAATTTTAACTTCCCAAAGATTCACTTTTTATCTTGTTGATAGAGGTTTACTGAGTAGTAAACAAGAATATCGATAAAAAAAAAAAGATTCGAAAGAAAAATAAATTTTTCAGGGGTTTCGTTTAATTCTGATAAACTAACTGTTCTATTTGATTTCATTTTTGTTCAAAGGAAAAAAAGCATGGAGCTGAAATAACTCACTCACAACACCTTTTAAAGGATTACGTGGTACAATTGCATCCAATAAGCCCTTACGTAATAAAGATTCAGCCGCTTGTGAACCTTCAGGCACGGCTTTTTTCAATGTTTGTTCAATTACTCTTTTACTCTTTTATCCCCCCGCAAAAATGCAATATAGGCATAGGATATATTCGGCAATAATGATGATCCCACATAAAACCGAAAAATTTTAGCCATTTGCATCAAACTTAAATATGTTGCATCGAGTTAATATCGACTTGATTTTATGTTGCATCGACTCAAGATCGTATAAGTTCCTAATTTTAGAGGGATTTTTTGTACATTTCCAAAGTTCTTTACACATACTCATTTCCTCATGCTTTGAAATTTTTGGAAGGTCGGGGTATTAACAAAGCTTTTAACAAAGGCTCGTCAATTTTACACATACTATTGTTTAGTTTATGTTTGCTCCTTGGTTTATTTGATTTTAATAAAATGACTTGGCTCTCTTTTGTTTTTCTTCTTATGAAATTTTGAGATTTTTTGTTTTCATTTAAAATGAATGTAGATCTTTATCTATTTTTTATGTTTTTTTCCAATTCAGATCTTTGACTAAACTAATTAATAGGTACTGCTTATGTCCGTCAAGTTGAGTATCCCGTTTAATTATGACAGTAGATTATAATTACCATCATGTTACAGTTAAGTAGTATATACAGTATTTGTATTCCTTTTTTTAAAAAACTTTATGCAAATTAACCAGGATGGAAGATCATCAGTCTTATGGTGTTGGTGGCATGCAATAAATCAAAAGCCCCCAGACCAAACTCAAATGTTGGGCCCGTAAAAGATACTGTGGTAATTATAATTAACAATTAATTAAAAAAATAAACTAATGATTTAACATTTTAACAAAGTACAGTAATAAACTTATGCTATCGTTAATAACAGCAAGAGAAAAAGTTTTTTTTTTTTGTAACTGGGCGAGAGAAAAAGTTTACTAATGAATTTCTCTGTTTATTTAATTGGTATTTTATCAGTTGACGGAGTTGGACGAGAGTTTTCCTAAGGTAAGCCAATTAACATTAATCTATTCTATCTATTCTATTTTATCTATTTTATAGGCCCGCTCTCAAAAAAAAAAAACATGAATCTATTTTATAGGCGCATTATATAATACATTATTTCTTAAGGTTAAGAAAGCTCTGTTAACGTTTTTTTAGAGCTTAACAGTTTTCCGGGCTTCTAAACTCCTAGTACAAAGAACTTTTTTGGGTCTAACTGATATCACATTTCAACGCCAAAGAAAATATTTCTTAAGGTTTTCCCAGATTTTAATATTCAATCATACATAAATATTGGTTTTTACAGGATATCAGTGGAACTAAAATCTATAGACTGTCCAGGCGTGATGAGCTTAGAGAGGTAATTGATCAGGGAAATCGGGGTAAGTGAAAACATATTATTATATGATTATATAGAAAAAGATATATTGTTCGATTGCATATTTCTTTCAAGTATATATATTAAGTGTTATTTCGGGGTTGGGTAATGAGTAATGTAGAATATGGTTTTCTGATATGTTTTGAAATCAAATGGAGTACGCAACATCGGATTGTCTTTAATTAAATCGGTTGTCTTTAGACTCCATATATTTATTTATTTATTTTCTGGCATGAAAGCTTTTCTATAAAAGGTATTAGTCTTGAATTAATCACAAAATAGGCATAATTTTATGATTGCGAGCACAAGAGATTTAAATTGCTTAGCTCTAAAATTTCTGTTCGAATTCAACATGTGCCTCTCTTTCCTTTTTCACTTATTAACATCATGTGCCTATTATACCAAGTATTCATATGGTTCTAGCTAATGCTTATATACATGTTTTCAATATATATATGTAACGTGTGTAATCAACTGAACGTCTAGCATCTTTACCATTTTTGGGTTCAAAGACAGCAACATCTTTTAACATTAACCGGAAGTTTATCTTTTTAATATTTAAGATATATGTTGGGCGATAGCATCAACCAGAAGTTTATCTGCTCGTCTTCGTATCCTTAAGAAAATTGAAGCGCCATTATCAGCACTCCATCTTCTAGTGGGGCTCATCGACAAAGTAAATTCCAAAGGAGCACTTGTAGATTTTCAACATCTGCAAACGTTTTTAAAGAAGGATGGCGCAATCTTAGAGGAAGATTGCATGTGTGTTGAACCATTATTAAATACTAAAAAGGGTAAAACTAAATCCAAGGTGCCCACACTGTGTACCAACAAAAGACAGGTAACTAAAAAATATTTTATAAAATCCTTATTTCTTAATATCATTTTGATCTCTCTATTAAACATTTCTTCATGTCTTGTAGCCTAAACGCACATTTAAAGTGAAAGATTTGATCATCTCGGAAAAGGTGGATGAGAAAAAACTTATATCTTTAGTCACCGAAGGTCCTGTGGCGGTCAGTTTAGACTTCTACAAAGAGTTTGAAGACTTAGTAGGGGTTGGTATCTTTAAAAGAAACATACTTTTTAGTGATCCTAATAATATAAATGCATGTTTAATCTACAGTATATATATTTTTTTTTATGTTCATGTTTTATAGGATGGAATCTACTAAGGTCCCAAAAGAGTAGAAAACAGGTCGAGAAGAATATGGTTGTATGTCACGGCTACGGAACAGTTAATGGAATACATTACTGGGATATCCAAAATTCAGCCGGAACTAGATGGGGAAATGGCGGGTTCGGAAAAGTGATTCGACAGGTCAGCCGGGACAAAGGAGAACCATCATTATTTACACGTGTTGTGTACCCTGAGATACGCTTCTCGAAAACTATAAAGGGAAAAATGTCATTTAAATGCTGAACTTTCAAATTTCAGCTATTCTAAGCATCATCTTTTGTGTGATCCATTTAAATAACAAACTTTTCTTTGACCGATGTTAAAATCACTAACTTATGTTGACTTGGCTATTTTAGGCACGACGTTAACATCACTAACAGATTGACTAAACACCGTTTGGTCAACGTCAGTTAGTGAATTCAATGTCATGCCTAATATGGCCAGTCAACATAAGTTTGTGATTTAAAAGATAATCGATATAAAAATTTATGATTTAAACTGTCCACGCAAAATTTAAGCTTATAATGGCCAAAATTTAAAAATTTGGCATTTAAATGGCATTTTTCTCTTCTTTCTACTAACTGAACTTCAATTTTAACCAGTTTACATAACTACAAAACCAAGTAAATCCAAACTAATTAAAAATATATTTAAATGTAAATTAAATTTACATTACACCAAAACAACAAAAAATGAAAAGGTTGAGTTTAACTTAAAAAAGATCACTTTAACCACATTAAAGAGTTTTTAAGAATGCAAATCTTACGAAAAATTGTGATAAATAAATGACTAGTTGAGTGCAATCCATAAATTAGGGAAGACTATCAACTAATTGCGTGCGACTAATGTCTCTATTATTACGATAAGTTTCATATTTAGTTATTTATATAACTGAACTATAAAAAACGATTTGCTTTGTGTAGTGGGTACGTTTCATACTTTTTTTTTCTTTTTTCTTTTCCAAAGATGCCAAACACAAAAATACTTGTTCTACCTCGTTAGCGTTATCATAATAAGAAATTAATTTAATTTACGTTTAGCAAATAGAAAATCCATAAAACAATGATCATTTATCGCTCATGATCACAATTTTACTGAAAGATTCGAGTTTCAAGTTGTGGGAGAGAACTATTGTAATCTTACCATCTTGAACTATTTGAGTTTTGTTTATAAAATCATATTGTAAAGTGAATCATGTGTTATCTCAAAGAACCTCAATAGGTTAAGTTTAAGCTGCTTTTTTATCAGTTTTATTGCTAATTACAAAGTTCAAAAACCTTAAGATTCTTAATCTTTTACATTGTGTAATCTTAAGTTTGAGATATTTTTTTTCAATTAGAAATAAAAGTTACCGTTTAGTAAAAAAAATATCATTTAAATGCCAAACTTTTAAATTTCGGCCATTATAAGCATTAAGTTTTGCGTGGACAGTTTAAATCACAAACTTCTATATCGATTATCTTTTAAATTACAAATTAATATTGATTGGCCATATTAGACATTACATTGAATTTACTAACTGACGTTGACCAAACGGTGTTTAGTCAATCTGTTAGTGATGTTAACGTCGTGCCTAAAATGGCTGAGTCAACATAAGTTTATGATTTTAACATCGGTCAACAAAAAATTTGTTATTTAAACGAATCACACAAAAGGTAATGCTTAGAATAACTGAAATTTGAAAGTTCAGCATTTAAATGACATTTTTCCCAAACTATAAAATATGCATAGTTTAATTAAGCATAAAAAATGTATATAAGATTTTGTCTATACAGCTTCTCGAAGACTACCCACGATGAAGAATTATTCTATAAGATTTTGGCTAGATATTCCATTTACCATTGTTTCTTGACGGTTCCAACACACTCAACTGCAAAAACAATCAAAAATAAAACAAACATCAAGAAAGAATAATAATTAACCAACGGAAGCAAAATAATTAACCAATTTCTAAGAGGCAAGCAAAAAGAAGAAGAAGATAGATCCTCAGAAGACGAACGGAAGTAACCAAGAGAAATTAAAGAGCCAAAAACGAATCATTTCTGCTTTTGATATGATCCTATATACATAATCAAAAACCTGCCAAAGTTTATAGAACCAATTTCTAATCGTTCATTGGAAGAAGATGCAAGCAAACAAAAATATAGACATCTTCAGAAGATAGAGGATGTAACCAAGAGAAAGGGGCAAAAAGAAAATTTGTTTCTGCTTTTGGTATGATTCTATATAAACGATCCAAAACCTGCCAATAGGCCTGTACATAAAAACCGGAACCCAAATCTATCTCAAATACTTTGTTCAGTCGGTTTTGGATATCGGTCCGGTTTTAGGTATTAACTAATACTTGATCGACTATCTAAATGACTCCAAAAATATTTAATGCATTAGTTTATTTTTGGGTATTTTAGATACATTTTCGATATTTCAGATATATTTTCTTAGTTTTTATTAGATTTTCGGATTTTCGTGTATATTTATTTTTTAGTTTTTTCAAATTTTTGGATATATTTACAGATTTTCAGGTATATTTTCAAGATTGGGTTTGCTCAATAGCAATTATTCCTGTAAATTTGACATGCAATCTTAGGTATTTGAGTCAATTCTGGGAAAGAAGCCAATTAAATTGAACTCGTTTAAGAGCATCTCCAATCTACCTCTATTTTAGAGGGAAAAATAGAGTTTAGAGAAAAATTCTCTCCAATCCACCTCTATTTTTACCTCTAAAATAGAGGTTGCTATTTTTCCCTCTATATTTGGAGGAACTCTATTTGTTCCTCTATAATAGAGATAAACTTTTTTATTTATAAACTGGTCCCTTAACTTTTACATCTTTTTTATTTTATTTATATAACATATAAAAAGTTAAATTAAATATTTGCATAATCTAGTTTGTATATATCCAATAAATAGCCATATATCTAACATATAAATTTAATTAAATTATAAAATATTAAATAACTTTAATAAAATTTAATAAAATCAACATCATTTCAAACAATAACTATTATAGAAAAACAGAAAACATTATTTACTTTAATTAACTATATAATTTATAAATGAAAGTGGTTAATCCATGATAAAAAAAAATAAACATGAATAGCAATATAGTATACACATGTACAATAATATGTCAATAAAGTTACATTATACAGTTTTGTATATTATTAAATACAAAAACCTAATAAATAAATAAATTTAATAATTTTGTTATGGTTTGAGAAAATGTTTTGAACATATAATATAACTAAATTAGAAAATTCTCATTTATTTCAAACTAAATTATAAATAAAATGATAAATTGCAATAATTTTTTAAAAATACAGAAATTATAGAAAATGATAAATACCATAGTGATTTAATAAATATTTTGAAAATTATGGAAAATTACAAATACTATAGTCATTTTGAATTTTTTTTATGAAATAAATGTTTAGTTTTAATATATTTTTATTATTGATGGAAATTTTTGTAAACAATAATATAAATGGGGTTAATTTGTGAATTTTATGGAAAGAAGATATTAATAATAAATTATAAAGAGAATATTCTTAAAATATTCCTTTTTAGAGGAAAAAATAGAGGAATACATTGGAGAGAAGTACACCTCTATTTTAGAGGAAAAAATAAAGGAACACATTGGAGATGGTCTAAGATTTATAAGACCATCTCTATTTATAAATATCTAAACTAGAGTATCTAAAGTATATTATATTATTATAGTTTAATTAATAATTTAATATTAAATATTAAAAGGCTAATCCAATAAAATATAGACACATGGCTGTTTGAAATAACAACCATTTCTCAAATCTCTTAATTCTTTTTTGGTTCATATTGATTTTGGGTTGGTTTATTTTTAGAATCGGTAAATACCAAACAAGTTTGAGAACCGAACGATCCAAAACCGATATAAATCGAAACATAATCAAAATACTTGCAGTTATAATGAAGGCCGGAGACCCATGCTTATTCTGCTATAGAGAGCTGTAAAGAAACAAATAGTACCTTTTTGATCGGGTTTAGGCCTGCAAACGAAATACTTGGGCGGGTTATGTGAAGTGTAGTGGATGCTAGTTTGGAAGAGTTTTGTCTGGTTATCATAAGGATCCATAACCTCAAACGTCATGAAAAACATGTACCCAAAAACCGTATAATAGATGGCTTTGACAATATTGACAAATTAATACTTTGTGCCCTCCTCTTCATTATAGCATTCAAGGGATTTCTGAGACAGCTTCCTGAGTAAGTCCCCATAGGTTTTGGGCTCCTCAACGAAATCATCTCCATTGAGAATAACCGGACGGTATTTGAATAAGCACTGAAAGAATGTGTAATCGATATCGAACCCCTATCAGAAAAATTCAACCCTCAAATTTCACACAAATTTTAAAACTTTATTGATTACATATCAAACCATAAGCATAAACATCAATTAATATAAACCTCGCTTTCATCAATCTGTTCGTTAATCATGTATGTTTTTTCCTCGATTGTATACTGAGGCTGATCGTTCTCGGTTCTTGTGATATATGGATAATCCTTACTCTCGAAATCAGCAGGTGCACATAAACAATATGTAGATACCATGTAAGGAGTCCAAGCTGAGACACATGTAACGAGGATTAGTTGATCAAAGCATGTATGTTAGTGATACGAAGATTGGATTCGTCTCATTGAAAAAAAGAATAGAAAAAAAGGTTTTGTACCCATAAATTGACTCATTGCTCCTAATCAATCAAATGTAGGCTATGTAACTCGTACGTTCAGGAACCGATTTTAAATTCTTACTCTCTTTTTAAGTTTTAAACAACATCTTCTTTTTAAGTCTTAACTCTCTCTAAGTTTACTTTTCTCTTTTTTACTAATATTTTAGTTGTGTCACAAAATATAGAATTTGCGACGCTTCTTTTGGCAGCTAATCTAAGAAAATAATATTTTGGGAATTTTAGCTACAAAATATGAAATTAAATAACGTTTCAGTATCTTTTCAATAGTGTTACAGTATTTGCTTTTCATTTTTATAAGGATTCTGATACTGTATTTAATAATTAAATTATTTATCAACAGATACAATTCAATTAAAATATAATACTAATATTTATTATCTATCAAAGACAACAAAATAGCACAAACTTCAATATTCCCAGATTTTATAACTAAATTTAGAATGAAAAAGAACGAATCTGACTAATAAAATAAAATTATAAGATATGGAACCAAAATCATTTCTTAATAATAACTGGTAGCAAAAAAAAAATCAATTCTTAAGAATTTTGATTTTTTTTCTTCCCCAATGGAGAAGAGTATAGAGTTTTGAATTGATTAAATAAAAATGTAAAATAGGTTACGCAATATGGAGAATAGGTTACGCAATATGGAGAATTTTACTCACGTTTTACATATAATATGCTTATATATTATGTTTGCACATTGTTACATATAAAATTCTATATGTGCTGTACACTAAACTATTTTAATGAAATTTGCTGATAAAAAAACAATAAAGGCTAAATATTATTTTTGTTTATCTCCTACTTTTGCTAATGTGTCACTCTTACAATTTTTTCAGCATTTATCTATTTAATTAATTCTATTTTTATAATGTTATAACTATAGTTAAACACTATTTTAGATAACTATTAACTATTTTGTCAAATATCACCTTCTAATTAATTTATCTTTTTGGAATAATTAAATAAATTTTAATTTTGATCTATTATTGTTATTTACAAACAGTTTTGATTAGTTTTTTTCACTCATAATGATTTCATCCAAAAATATATTTTAATACCAAACTAATTTAACCTCACAAAATTATAATTAACAACTTAATTTTTTAAACATAATTTTAAAATCGCCATTTTGAAAGAAAAAAAAACATAATACAATTTTTATTTAATATAGGCAACTGGTTTGTATCCAATATTTTTAAAAAGCATAATTTAATATACTCAACTGATTAAATAAAATTTCATTAAAGACATCAACAATCATTTAGCACAGGAAAACACAAAAAGATAAATATTTTTTTATATTCAAATTCATTTTTTAAATAAAAGTAGAACATGTTAAAAGTAATATTGTTTCTTCAAAAACGTTTAATATTAATCTATATATGTAGTAAAAAATCTAACATTTAATTAATATTATAAATAAAATTCTAGTGTATAAAATACTACTACATTAGTTAACTTCAGATTTTGAATTTTAAAAAAAATCTAAGAATATACTAAAATACAAATATTGAAAACTAAATTTGCTGATGTGTCAATACCATATTTTTCTCAATATTTACTTATTTAACTAATTCTTTTTTTTCTACTACTTTTTTTATAGTCAAATACTATTTTAAGCAGCAATTAATTAATTCGTTAAAAATTAGATTTAATAATAATAATTTGAAAAGGAAATAAATATATTTATTTTTTATATAATATTATACAATATACTAGTATTTTATCCGTATTATGTCCGAGAAAAAGATAGATTGATTTATTTTGTTACAACCGGAATTCATGTTAATATTTTTTGGTAAAGAATTTATGTCAATCCTAACTATTATTTGAGAAGCATGTTTACTAAAAAAAATTCTATATATCAACACCTTAAGAAAAGTTAGTGCAAAACAATGCCACTTCATAAATGTGGCATAGCAAATTTCATAAAATTAACAAAATATTTTGATTGGTTAAGTTAAAACTAAATAATCTCATTTTTAAATATAAAAAAATAGCTTATATCATATATGAATGAATTCTCATTATATAGGAAGAATTCGAATTATAAATAAAGCAAAAAAATAAACAGATAGAAAAAGAAATTATAACTATCTTTTTAGTGTTAGAGATGAGACGTACCATCTCTACAAGTCCGATATGAATTCTGGTCGGCCCATCTTACAAGATTCAGGTCGGCCAAATAAATGGAAATCTTCCATTTATCAAGCAAACCCGGGAAAAAAGGAAGTTCGGTCTTATCGGCAAAGGACTTTCCTTTTTGGAACTGACATAGAAGACCGACCTGATCGGCTATAAATACGGGAAGTCTTCGACTTCTCAGATCATTAAAAAATACTCTTTCGAGACCTAGGGCGAACAAAAAATCTTATTGTTCTTAGCTCTCGAATTACAGCGTTCTTATTCCGACGACCTAAACTACCTTGTATCTCTCAAGCTCCGGCTTAATTCTAATAAAGATCTCTCTTTAAATCCATAAACCCTAGTTCTCTTATAAGTCGAACTTGAGTTTTTACAGTTGGCGCCATCTAAGGGGAATAAGAGACTAAATCTTCAAGCGGAGCTTGAAGATGGTTGAAACACCTATCAACCCTGATACTACCGACCTTACCACATGAGCCACCGATCTCACCGGATGACTCACTGATCGTGCAGGAGGAGCTGCCGATCCCACCAGAAACACCCAGGGCCTGATCATCAATCCGATCACTGGACTCCCGATGGACGATCAGACCAACATACAGACTGACGACATGGCTGCACAGAACACCGACGAAACAGGCCAGGTCGGCCACACTGATGGAACAAACCCTGCCGACCTGCCACAGCCACCTCTCATTGACATGGCCACTATCATCAGATCGGTCGCGGAACAGTTCCAACATGGCATGGATGCTCGCTTTGAGTCCCTCTACGCCGAACAGATTGCCTATCGAAAAGACCTAGATCGGCTTCTCAATGCTAAAGTTCATACCCAAGAGCCGGCCGATCTGATCACGACCCACGCCCGCCGATCCACAACGCAGAAATGACTAGACTAGTCAACAACCTGTTCGGCACCACAGCGACATACGACATGCAGAGAGCACAGATGGAAGGCTCCAACGCTCGCTCATCCCATAACACCACAGGTGCCAACCTGACGACGGTCTCAGAACTCGACCTTCTTCATCAACGCATTGACGATATCAACAGCAAGATCCATAAGGCGACGACCTCGGCACCGGAGTTGGACAAAATCCTCCAACAAACGCAGCAGACCTCGTTTACATCGGCAATCACCAAGGCTCCTCTCAAAGACATATGCTGGATGAAGCTACCCCAAAGTTACACCAGCACGACAGACCCGAAGCGACACCTGACCGCATTCAACGCAGTCATGGGACAAGTTCGCTTCACCGACGAGGAACGGGATGCATGCTTCTGTCAGTACTTTGTGGAGACGCTCTCCGGAAGTGCCCTCACCTGGTTCTCGCAGCTTCCTAAAAATTCCATCGACAGCTACAAGGAACTCACAGCTCGGTTCCTTAAACATTATTCGATCTACATCGACACGGAGTCTATGGCGCTCAACCTATGGGCATGTGTCCAAGGCGACACGGAACCGTTCTGGTCCATCATTTCCTGATGCAGCTTGTCGAACGAGCTATCTCTCAACATCCTCATCAGGAACTTCAGAGACAATCAATCGTACTACGAATGGTTGAAAACCGGGAAAAACAAAACCCTAGAAGACGCTTTACATAAGGTGATCAGCTATATCAGGGTCGAAAAAGATCGGGCAGCCAAGGCCAAAGCCAAATTGGCCGACGAGAAATCTTCACGCGACAAGAAACCCAAATCGTCGAATCAGGATGGCTACCAGGAGCCTCGTCAGCACTACGACAAGGACGACAAGAGCCGCAAGAGTATCAACGCTGTTGGACGGCAGACGAAGTAGAACACTTGGGATCGTTTGAGCGCCAAAGATCCAGACAACAAGAAGCTGTGGTGCAAATACCACAAGGCACACGGCCATCATACCGATGACTGCCGTACCCTCCCGGCCCTCTTGCGGAAGGCGTGGGAAGATGGCGAGTGAACCATACCAGAGCCCCGGAGTTCAGCACGACGATCTGACGATGATCAGGACAGACGACCTGATAGCGATCAAGATAGAAGAGCCGATGCCGATCGTCCATCCACCAAACTCTAAGAGAAGGAAATAAAATGTGATCGTGAAGACGATCACACACCCCCGACTTCGCCCCGACAACGGATCAACATGATTATGGGAGGGCTCCTCTCGTGCACAAACTCGATCAATTCGATCAAACGGTGATATGACTCAGGTTTTACCCAAATAAAACTACTGCAAGTGCACATCAAAAATAGTTGTAGTACAAAGGGTATCAATCCCAAAGGAGTAATACAAACTACACTATCGAATGTAGGTTCGGATTAAGTAAGCAGTATGTGATGTATGTAATGCGAATGATAAATTAAAAGTAAACAAGCAAAATTTAGTGTTTGATCTAAGTACCAGAAGACTAAAAGCGCTAAGTCAGGACAGTTCGCAGGTTGAATCCGAGAATGTAGAATACATGGAATCATGAATGATTAAGAACCGTTTTGAACATGAATGACTGATATATAACTAATCAATTCTCGTTGCAGAAGTTATCTATGCCTAAATCACAGAGTTTCAAATCTTTTTACAAACCCTAACAATCTAAACATGCAGTATGATCAAATTCAATTGTTCACAAAACTTCTAAGCCAAATCTCTTTGCATTAAATTGATTGGCTCATCAAATACTAGTTCAGGTTATCAATAATGCTCTCACATATAACAACCTATGATTTTCGGATTTCTAGGTGATGTGTCTAAGAAATTCGATTTTGAAGCAAGCAGAGATGAAAAACCTTCCTAACAGGTAGCAATTCTACAAACTCTTCATCAACCTTTAAAAAAGCCCTAACTTAACTAGCAGATTACTCAGACATGATTATGGAATCACAAAACATAATTGAATAAAATTGCATTAAGAGAAAGAGTAAAAGAATATGGGAGTTCGAAATCTTCTCAAAAGAGTACATGATCTGTCTCCCTAAAAAGCTCTGAATAAATCTCTCTCTCAAACTCTCTGAATTCTAAAATCTAAGATAAAAGCCAACGATGGCTGAAAACCTAATAAATAGAGGCTAAACACGATCTGGGGCCTTCTTGCAAATATTGAAACTTCTGGGCCAATTCTGCAAATAATCTTCATACTTTTAATAAAACTGGCCACGCTCCTTCCTTGGTGGGTGATGAGCGTCACCAAGCGCATACTTTCTTCTCCGAGCTAGATACTTCGTGGCTTCAACTTGCAATGCTCCAAAAAGCTTCAATATCCCCAAATATGCTCCAGACATGCTATAATCTGCAAAGACTCTACTAGAACTCTAAAAAGACCAAAAAGACTTAATAAAAACGACTTATATCATGGTTAAAAATTATAAAAGACATGATATATCAACTCCTCCAGACTTAGCTTTTGCTTGCCCTCAAGCAAACATCAGACAAAGAACAGGGTCGAGGTTTAAAAACAAGAAACAGTCAGTCAATCATCAGGAACACCATATTGGTTAACACTTTCAAATTCACATACCACATAGTCAACACAAGATCAAATTTCAGTCTAATCATCACAAGCTTAGCAAATTTCTCAAGTCCAATCCAAATCCCTTCAAGAAATCCGAAATCTCTACTGCTAACTCCTTATTTTTTATCTAAGTGTGAAGTCTCATCAAGGTTTTATCATCTCAATCACTTACAGATTCTTTTCCCTTCCTAAACAACTGAACAAAGCAATCTCAACACAGCTCTCCTATTTTCTCCTCCCTTGATCTTTTCTTTTCAGATTTTTTTTCGATTTTTCCACTCTTTTTCTTATTTTTTTACAGTCTAAGATATGGTGCTACTCAATACTTGTGTTCCTTGTGAGGAGACAGGTTCTTAAGTGTGTTTATTACTGTTGTTCCTTGTGAGGAGACAGGGTCATAAATGCACCATTCTTTGGACTTAAACTCTTAAAAACTACATTAGGGAAGATCAAAGAGATATTGTATCTTAACTTTATTGTCAATGCTGAAAGAGAGAATCAAGATCAATAAGAATCAATCCCTTAGACAAGAAGTTTAAAGTTCATTAAGGTGGAGCTAACAAGAAGTTTAAAGTTCATTAAGAAGTTTTATCTGTCTGTTAGAAACCTCAACTTGTCCACTGGTATGGGGATGATAAGGCGTGGCCACTCTGTGCTGTACACCATACTTCTTCAGCAGCTTGTCAAAAACCTTGTTAACAAAGTGAGAACCACCATCACTTATAACAACTCGCGGGACACAAAATATGGGGAAGATAATGGTCTTAAACAGCTTCAAAACCACTGCAGCATCAATAATAAGAGTAGCCAACGCCTCTACCCACTTAGATATATAGTCAACAGCAACCAGAATGCATTTATTCCCATAAGATGAGGGAAAATGGCTCATGCAGTCAATACCCCAACAATCAAAGACTTCAACTTCAAGAATGAAGTTATGTGGCATCTCATGTCTCCTACTGAACTTTCCTCTTCTCTGACAAGTATCAGAGCTTGTAATGAATGCATGGGCGTCCCTAAACATAGTAGGCCACCAAAAACCAGCTTGAAGAACCTTGGAGACTGTTTTGAATGTGGCAAAGTGTCCAGCATACTCTGATCCATGACAGTGAAAGAGGACGTCCTGAACTTCTTCTTCTTCTATGCATCTCCTGTAAATCCCATCAGCACAATGCTTGTAGAGATATGGCTCATCCCAATAGAATCTTCTAAGTTCTCTCAAGAACTTCTTCTTAGCATAACCCTTGAAGTCATGTGGTTCATCCTCTGCAGCAAGGTAGTTGGCAACATACCAGAGCCTTTTGGATCATCCAAACCATAAACTTGCTTTTCAAAAGCCGTCCCCAAGCTTGCACAAATCACAGCCAAGTTCAGAGTTTGGTGACGAGCGTCACCATCCTCGTATGATTTTCTGGTCGCGATTGTTCTTTGTTGGTGATGAGCGTCACCCTCCTGGTGTCGCTCGTCACTCCCCTGCAGTTTCGTGAAAACTGCAGGTTTTCAACACTTTCTTCCTGTTCTCTTGTTTCCACCAAGTGCACATTCTCTTCAGGCAAGAAATCATTGATTGGAACACTATCTTCGACCTGAATCCTGGATAGATGATCAGCAACTCCATTCTCAATACCTTTCTTGTCCTTCACTTCAATATCAAACTCTTGAAGAAGCAGAATCCATCTCAGTAACTTTGGCTTTGCATCCTTTTCTGCATCAGATATTTCAGTGTTGAATGGTCAGTTTGGACCATGACCTTGGAGCCAACAAGGTATTTCCTGAATTTCTCAAATGCAAAGACAACAGCCAATATTTCCTTTCCAGTTGTTGCATAGTTCTTCTGAGCATCATACAAAGTCCTACTTGCATAGTAAATGGCTTGGAGCTTCTTGTCTTTCATCTGTCCCAGCATTGCTCCAACTACAAAATCGCTGGCATCACACATCACTTCAAAAGGTAAGTCCCAATATGGAGGCTGCACAACATGAGCTGTAACCGAAGCCTGTTTAATCTGTTCAAAAGCAGACTTGCACTATTCTGTGAGCTCAAACTTCACATCTTTGCAGAGGAAAGCAGTAAGGGGGCGTGATATCTTACTAAAGTCCTTGATAAATCTTCTGTAGAAGCCAGCATGACCCAGAAAACTCCTCACTGCTTTGACTGAATCAGGTGCTTGCAGACTTGTCATCACTTCAATTTTCGCCCTATCCACCTCTATGCCATCTCCTGAGACTCTGTGACCAAGTACAATGCCATCTTGTACCATAAAATGACACTTCTCCCAGTTCAAAACCAAGTGCTTCTCTTCACATCTCTGCAGAACTGCACACAAATTGTCCAAGCAGCTCTTGAAGGAGGAACCATAAACTGAGAAGTCATCCATGAAAACCTCCATAAACTTCTCAATCATGTCAATGAAGATCGACATCATGCATCTCTGGAAAGTTGCAGGAGCATTACACAGTCCAAAAGGCATTCTGCGATATGCAAAGGTGCCATAAGGACAGATAAAAGTGGTCTTCTCTTGATCATCTGGATGGATGAAAATCTGAAAGAAGCCTGAATAACCATCAAGGAAGCAATAATACTTGTGATTCACCAGCCTCTCAAGCATCTGATCGATGAAAGGTAGAGGAAAATGGTCATTCCTTGTTGCTGCATTCAGCTTCCTGTAATCAATGCACATCATGTGTCATGTCACAGTTCTGGTTGGAATCAGCTCATCCTTGTCAATCTTCACCACTGTAACACCTCCTTTCTTGGGTACCACGTGCACTGGACTCACCCAAGCACTGTCTGATATAGGATATATGATCCCAGCTTGCAGCAGCTTCATAATCTCCTTCTTGACCACATCCTGCAGATTCGGGTTCAGCCTCCTCTGGTGCTCAACTGATGATTTCGATTCATCCTCCAAGTGTATCCTATGCATGCACAAGTCTGGAAAAATCCCTGAAATATCATCAAGAGAATAGCCAAGAGCTTTGCAAAATCTGCGCATATTACTTAGCAAAAGGGCGAGCTCTGCATTGTTCAATGAAGCATTAACAATAACAGGATAAGTGGAGTTTTCTCCAAGGAAGGCGTACCTTAGTCCTGCAGAGAGCTGTTTAAGCTCAACTTTTGGTGCTTTTGCTGCACTCCAATCACCCATTGTAGCAGCTTTCGCAGATGTGGTGACAAGCTTATCCCGTGCAACCAGTTGCATCACTTGTGCAGTAGCATCCATCATCTTTGTGTAGCTTGTTGCAGCAACATCCAAATGATCATACTCTGCTGTAGAAGTGGTCAACACCCTCTCTAAGGGGTCCTCTGAACTCATCTCATAGAAGATCTGATCAGCAATGTCTGTGAGAACATCCACATAAAAAGTCTGTCCATCTATGGTTGGCCTCTTCATCAACTTATCCATTTCGAAGTTCATCACTAAATCACCAACATTCAGCTCTATTCTACCCTTCCTGACGTCAATGATAGCTCCTGCAGTAGCCAAGAAGGGTTGCCAAGAATCAAGGGATCTTTGAGTTCTTCTCCATATTCCAGAACCTCAAAATCAGTAGGAATCATAAAATCTCCTATTTTGATAGGAACTTCCTCTATCACCCCTTTAGGAACCCTGGCTGATCTATCAGCTAGGACAAGAGATATCCTTGTAGCCTTAAAATCGGTCATCCCTAAGCTCTTGGCAACAGAATGAGGTATAAGGTTCACACTAGAACCAAGATCACACAATGACCTCTCAAACCTGTCAGAAAAGATTATGCACTCTAAAACAAAGCTTCTAGAGTCTGAAAGCTTCTCCGGTACTCTGTTCTGAATCACTGCGCTGACCTGCTCGTTGATCATCATAGCTCCAGCCTCTAAACTCAAGTTATTGGTCACCATTCTCTTCACGTACCTCCTTATAATAGGAGTAATCCTCACAGCATCAATCAATGGGATCTCAATAACTAACTTGTCCATGATAGCCTTGCATTTAGCATCTTCAAGCTCCTGCTTAGACTTTTTAGGATGCTTAGGATAAAGTATCTTGGGCTTATACACTGTCTCCTTAGCATTATATGTAGTCTTAGACGAAACTATGCTATGCTGCAACGGGTGACGAGCATCACCAGATGGGTGACGAGCGTCACTCGTTTTGGACAAGTCGTGGTCGTTTGCTCGATTTGGGTGACGAGCGTCACTCTCCTGGTTACGATCGTCACCAACTTGTGAAGAAAGATCGTCGGGGTTGTTCTCAAAAGGTGACGAGCGACACCCATTATTGGTGACGAGCGTCACCCGTGGATTTTCAGCAGAAATTTCTTCATCTTCATACTCTTCAAGTCCCACAAAATTTCTTGAGCTTAAATCCTTCTGCAACACTAGTTGCAGGTTCTTTCCACTCCTCAATGTGATGGCATTCACATGATGCTTGGGGTTAGCATCAGTTCTTCCTGGAAGAAATTCTTCTTGCAGTTTGGGCAACTTGAACATCAAGCTTCTTCATTTGAGAGTTCAGACTCTCAATTTTTCCATTCAAATCCTGAAAGAGCGAATCTATCTTGCCATTGAAGTCCACTGTCAGCTTCTGCTGTCCTTCTAGGATCTGTTCCAGCATTGCTTCCATCTTGTTCTCTTGTGGAGGTGCAGATTGATAGGAAGAAGAACTATAATTTATGTTGAAATTTCCACTATTCTGGAATGGTTTCTGGTACTCTGTCTTCTGGAATGGAGGCTTAGGAGTGTAACCAGGCGTGGTCTGACCTCCTGTAAAGGCACTCTTCTGATTGTTGTTGTTGTGGCCTCTGTTCCACTGCTGACTTCCATACCTATGACCCTGAAAACCGCCAGAATTTATAAAATTTACATCTTCCTGCTCAACCTCCTCTGAACCTTCGAAAGTCTCCACTTCTGCAGCAAAATGAACTGACTTCTTTCCCACCAAAAGGCTGTGCATACTGTCCAGCTTAGCCTTAACTTCAGCAATCTGATTTCCATCATCCACACCAGCTTGTTTCATCCTCTGAAAATCTGCATTCTTGGTGCTGTTGTTGCAGACCAAGTTCTCAATCAACCTGATCGCCTCTTCTGGTCTGTTGGTGTTGAAGTTTCCAGCACTAGCTGCATCCAGCGCCATCTGGTATTTCCAGTCAATGCCTCTGAAGGAGATCCCAAGTAGTTGCACCTGACTGAAGTCATGATGAGGACAGTCCCTTTGATAAGACTTGAATCTGATCCAAGAAGCCTTAAAAGCTTCAGTGGGACCTTGTGTAAAAGGATGCAATTGTCGTCCTCGTGTCTTCTGATCTGGAATCATCATAGAAGTTGTTCAGAAAAGCATCCTTAGTGTCTTCCCAAGTGGTCAGTGAAGCAGGTTCCAGTTGCTTCAGCCAATATGCAGCCTCTCCTCCAAGAGAGTAAGGGAAAAGCTTACAGAACATATAGTCATTAGTGACTCCATTAGCTTTGACACTTGAATTTAAATCCTCAAACCTCTCAATGTGATCCATATGATGCTCATGAGGTAAGCTATGGAATGGATGCTGGCCAACCAGCTGATAATAGACAAGTTTAAGCTCAAAATCGTTCCTCTGGAAGGCAGGAGGGCGGATTGCAGCTCTGTTGGCATAAAACTGATCAGGTCTGTTGTAGTCACCTAGAGTCCTCTGAACAAAACGCCCAGCAGCGTTATTAGCAGCAACAGGGACTCCAGCGTTTTCATCCACTTGTTGAACCTGCTGGTCAACAATTGATAAACAGAATGTTTTGGGGTTTTATCAAAGCCAAATGCACATGTTTATGATGTAGTATAGTGCAAGAGGTGTTAATCCATCCTAGGTTGATGAAAGACACTAGGAATGCAAGAGCAAAGCAAATCTAAGCAGATTCGGGTAAATGAATGAGAAATTCTATAAAAACTAAATGCAATGACTAAATGACCACGAAAACTATTTTTAAATCCCTGCAAGAGGGTTAAACAAGTACTAGATGAACTCTAAGAATTTAAAATGCAAGACTACTAATTATTAAAAATAGAGAACTAAAAGCAGATAAACAGATAATTTCTAGCAACTTAGAACAATGATTTTAAAGACTAAAGATGCAAACTTTATGACTAAGAAATGATAAACTTGAGTTTTTAAATGCTAAAAGAGAGGATTCAAGGTTGAGGGTCATGTTAAGAAGGTTCAAAATTCAAGCTCGGGTTTTGAAAACATTAGATCTACACATTTTGTGCTATCTCTAAGCCTTGAGAAGCTAAAAGAGGTTTATCCATGGCCTGTGGTATAAACTCTTTCCTCAACCCTTCCTCCTAACCCATGGCGTGTGGTGGAAAGAAGGGTCAAAGAACATTAAGCATAGATCTCAAATAATGGCCTAACTAGCTATCTAAGCATCCATGGCGTTTGGGAAAGGATGAGCTAGTCTCTTGGATTTGGTTTTAAGAGACTCCTGAATCCTGCTAAGGTAAGGAGATCTCTGTTACCATAAAGATCTTTCCAAAGACTCTTTAGGCATTAAGCCCCCAAATCCAAGAAGAGAATGAGTTAAAAACAAGAAAAAGATCCAAGCTTAAACCTCTTAAACCCTCTTAATCGCCCCAACCTTAAACCCAAAGATGACTACTCGCTACACATAGCTAAAACCGATTGAAATGCAAAGGAAAGGAAGCTAAGCATGACTAAACAAGAAAGATTAAGGAAAATACTTAGATTAAACAAGATTAAGAGTTTACAAAACTTGAAAAGCTTAAAAAGTAGAACAATGGCGATAAGCCTAAAAGAAAACTCGAAAAACTTGGAGACAGAGTGTGCATAATGAAAGTGATGGGGTTTTTACGCCCAAAATAGGCCAAGAAGAGAAAATGGTCCCCTCACTAAAATCCAAAAGTGAGCTGGCCGGATAAGGTGTAGAGATCGAGTTGGGTGATCGATCTCTAGCTCGATCTTCTTCGTGGATCGTCTTCATTTGCTCGATCTTCGGGTTGATTCGGTTGGGTGGATCGAGTGCTTCCATCGATCTTCTACTCGATCCTTGGATGATCGAGTCGTGAACTCGATCTGGCTCTCGTTCTGCATGACTTACTCCACGTCCGTACTCACGATCGATCACCTTGGTCGATCTTGGTCTCGATCCTCCTTCTTGAAACGACCCCTTTGTCTCGATCTTCTGGTCGATCTCATATAGATCGACCTGCCTAGCTTGATCTGCCCTCGATCCCGGTTCCGTTGCTGAATGGATGAGTTCTTCCAAGTGTCCACAGGCTCCCTCTCGATCCTTAGCATGTCCACACAACCTCCACAGCTCCATTGTGTCTAAAATAACATGAATATGATGCAAGAATGCAAGATATATGCAAATGCTAATGCAAAGTGCACTTAGGACCTAAAATATGATAAGTGATGCAAACGAGCCTATTATGAAGAATGTATGCATGAAAACTATCCTAAATTCATGCTAGATATGCAAAATATATGAGTATATCAACAATGACATTCCCATCTTGATCAATCCTCTGCCCCTCTTCGTTTCTCCTGTTTCCCTCTCTGTCAACCAAGTGACCTTCTGCATCTTCAACCAAGATAAGTGGAGTGACCATTGTTGATTGATTTTTAGCTTTCCTGTTAGTTCTCTCCAACCTAGCGAGTTCGTCGATGCTCAAAGTCACAAGCTCCTTCTCCTTGTTGCTTTTGGTACAGCGATTAGGCATACACCTGAAACCAACACAAAGAAAAGAAACTGAAAGTTAGTAAACAAATTAAAACTTAGACAAAATCCTAAAACTAAAAATCGATAGGCAATTATTACTCCCCGGCAACGGCGCCAAAAACTTGATAGGGCTCAGGTATTACCCAAATAAAACTACTGCAAGTGCACAGCAAAAGCAGTTGTAGTACAAGGAGTATCAAATCCCAAAGGAGTAATGCAAACTATACTATCGAATGTAGGTTCGGATTAAGCTAAGCAGTATGTGATGTATGTAATGCGAATGATAAATTAAAAGTAAACAAGCGAAATTTAGTTTTTGATCTAAGTTCCAGAAGACTAAAAGAGCTAAGTCAGGACAGTTCGCAGGTTGAATCGAAGAATGTAGAATGCATGAAATTAGGAATGATTAAGAACCGTTTTGAACATGAATCAATGATATATAACTAATTATTTCTCATTGCAGAAGTTATCTATGCCTAAATCACAGAGTTTTAAATCTCTTTGCAAACCCTAACAATCTAAATATGCGGTATGATCAAATTCAATTTTTCACAAAACTTCTAAGCCAAATCTCTTTGCACTAAGTTGATTTGCTCATCAAATACTAGTTCATGTTATCAATAATGCTCTCACATATAATTAACAATCTATGATTTTCGGATTTCTATTTGATGTGTCTAAGAAATTTGATTTTAAAGCAAGCAGAGATAAAAAAACCAAAAGATATTCCTAACAGGTAGCAATTTTACAAACTCTTCATCAACCTTTGAAAAAGCCCTAACTTAACTAGAAGATTACTCAGACATAATTATTAAATCACAAAACGTAACTGAATAAAATTGCATTAAGAGAAAGAGTAAAAGAATAAGGGGGTTCGAAATCTTCTCAAAAGAGTACAGGATCTATCTCTCCAAAAAGCTCTGAATAAATCTCTCTCTCAAACTCTCTGAATTCTAGAATCTAAGATAAAAGCCAACAATGGCTGAAAAACCTAATAAATAGAGGCTAAACACGATATGGGGCCTTCTTGCAAATATTGAAACTTCTGGGCCAATTCTGCAAATAATCTTCATACTTTTAATAAAACTGGCCACGCTCCTTCCTTGGTGGGTGATGAGCGTCACCAAGCGCATACTTTCTTCTCCGAGCTAGATACTTCGTGGCTTCAACTTGCAATGCTCCAGAAAGCTTCAATATTCCCAATTATGCTCCAGACATGCTATAACCTGTAAAGACTCTACTAGGACTCTAAAAAGACCAAAAAAACTCAATAAAAATTACTTATATCATGGTTAAAAACCATGATATATTAAACGCACGAGCGAAAGGCGGCCAACCCCCCGAAAGACGCCCCATCGCTGTACAAAGACGATCTCCCAATCACGTTTACGGAGCAAGACGCGCAGAATATCGACTGCCCGCATAATGATCCACTCGTCATCTCACTTCGGCTTGGAAAAGATGACGTCTCGAAAATATTGATCAACACAGGAAGCTCGGTCGACCTCATCTTCATGGACACTCTACGAAAGATGAGTATCCCCGAGTGGGACATCAAAGTCGCATTGTCACCCCTCACCGGGTTTGTTGGAGATTCAATCTCCACGATCGGGACCATACCAATGCCCGTCACCATAGGAGGAAAGTCCATTACGGTCATGTTCGAGGTCATCGACCGACCTGTGATCTATAATGCTATCCTGGGAACACCTTGGCTGAACGCCATGCGGGCCGTCCCATCTCCCTATCACCAGTGCATCAAAATGACGATCAGGGGCCGTATCTTCACCATCTGTGGTGATCAGACATTATCTCGGCATTGTTACATCTACAAACAGCGGGCTCGCAAGGCTTCGATGTTCGTGATCGGCAGCAGTAGCGACTTCGATCCACGGATAATCCACCATGAGAAGCCGAATAACGACCTCATTGTCCAAGTCAACATCAACGTAGCCCACCCCGAACGTTGCGTTGGCATCGGCACGGAGCTGTTGCCAAGTATGCAGGACGAGCTGATCACCTTCCTCCGATATGAATGGCATCAGCCTCCAAATCACAAATCACGAGTTGAACGTAGACCCCACTTTCATGCCGATCAGACAGAAGCGACACAAGTTAGGACCTGAGCGGGCACAAGCCATACATGACAAGGTCGATAAGCTGTTGAAGGCCAGATCAATTGCCGAAGTCAAATACCCGGAATAGCTCGCCAACCCGGTGGTTGTCAAGAAGAAAAACGGGAAGTGGCGAGTCTGTGTGGATTTCACAGACCTCAACAAGGCTTGCCCGAAGGACAGTTTTCCTCTTCCTCACATGTTAGAGATGAGATTCGTACCATCTCTACAAGACCGATATGAATTCTGGTCAGCCCATCAACAAGTTTCAGGTCGGCGAAATCTTCCATTTATCGAGCGACCCGGGAAAAAAGGAAATTCTTTCTTGTCGGTAAGAAGACTTTCCTATTCTAAACACGTTGAGGACCGACCTGGTCAGCTATAAATATAGGAAGTCCCCGACTTCTCATAATCATCCAAAAATCATCTATCGAGACCTAGGGCAAACTAAGCAATCTAATTGTTCTAGCTTTCGATTTACTTTCCATAAAGTTTAGGTCGACGTTCTTATTCCGACAACCTAAACCTCCGTGTATTCATTCAAGCTCCGGCTTCTTCTAATAAAAGACTTCTCTTTAAACCCACAAACCCTAGTTCTTTAAACCCACAAACCCAAAAAACATGTTTGTTTGATATAGAAAAATATACTTTCTAAGTTTTGGTTACAAAATTTTTTTAGTTTAGAAAAGATGCACTTTGTCCACTATTAAAATAAGTTAATCTGATTTTGCCTTTTCTCTTTTTTTACGTTGTCCACAGATGTTCATCCATGTGATCGAAATATTTTAGTTATTTATAATGTCCACGTTTTTATATCCTTGTAAATACTAGATGAGTACCCGCGCGATGCACAGATTTTTGCTTTCAAAAATAGTTTGTTAAAAAGTTTAGTTATGATTTATTTTATCGCATACTTAATCTTTTTCACTAACAATGGTAATAGTTTTTGACTTTAATTTCTAATCGTCGTATAATTTTAACTTGATGTTGCAATAATGTTTTGCTACATTTTCCAAATATATTATAACTAAAGAAATATATGATGTTAAAATGTTTAATAAGAAAGGGTACTTATCCATTATTACATATGTTGTTATTGAATGAGAAACTTATAATTCTAATAATGAATTACTATGTCTGAATTTTCCCTTGTGTATTTGAACAAACATACAGTATGTATATGTATGTGAAACATTTGTTGATCAAAGAATGTATAGAATTATGCCATGTATATATTGTATAAATCAAATGGATATACTGCAAATTAGAGAAGTGGATGATAAAAAATAATTAATTAGACTCTTCAAGCACAATATACGCAAAGATGACATCTTTTTAACAGATCGTGTTGCACTATCGTGCAGAGTGCAGACTACTTAATTTTTTCTAGTTATTATTTTTCCGGTTACATATTCATGCCGCAACTCACGATTTGTCTTATCTTTATCTTAGTTATTGGTTGGAGGTTTCCATTATATTGACAATAAATTGAAATATACATTCATTAGATATATGGAGACCAAAACAAAAAGCAGATATGATTGTAATTGACACACAATTAAAAGATAAATAATTAATTAATCTAATTTTGATAATATTATAATAATATACTATTAATTACAAATTTTTTAAAAGACACGTGTCACTCTCTCCAATGCTGATGTGGCACTCAACTGTAGAGAGTTGACCATCTCTATATTATTGATGTTCATATGTTATAGAATACATGTTTCACAGAGTTAAACCATGAAAAACGTGCAAAATGGATAGACAAAATCATATTTAGCTGTCCATGAAGGTTCATCCACGAAAGATATGTAAAATGAATAGATAAATTCAAACAATACATGTTTGGTTGTCCATGAAGGATCATCCACATGAGCATGAGCTTCATCGATCTCAAACAACTCCAATCGACGTATAAAGTTGTCCACGAAGGTTCATCCACAAAGATTGATGATGAAGTGTTATGGTTGTCTACAGAAGTTCATCCATGTGATTTGAGTCATTTGACGGTTCTGGACATCTGGTCTTGCAAAATCACATGTGGACAAAAATATTATAACAAAAGAAATGAAAGTTATCATATTTAGCTGTCCACGAAGATTCATCTACACAAAAAAATGTGAAAATTGACAGACAAATTCAAATGATATATGTTTGACTGCCCACGAATGCTTAAATATTTTAGAATTTAAAGGTGTGGATGATTGCGTAGAGGTGGACAAATAATCTAACTAATTTATAAAAAGGACAAAAAACTTATTTTGCAAAGTCAAAGTGTCTCTTCCCTTTTAAATGCTTTAAGCTATTATTTTACTTTTTAGAAATGTTTTCCTTCGTAATTATCTCTATATTAATCGAATTCTATCACAATGATTAATAATATCCTTTCACATTTATTTTACTTGGACATTGTGAGATTTGTATAACTAAATATTAGAATAGTTATACTGTAGTTTTTACTTTTTTTAAAATTTCATGGTTGGCTCTTTTTCTGTTTTTTTCCGCTTAACCTCTTTGGAATGAAGTAGAGGCTTTGTCTTTTCTTGGTTAAATCTTGGTTCCCTCTTCCAGTGATCCTTACATATCCGGCAATCAATTGCTTTGGTTTAAGATGATTTACTTATCTTCCTTTTCCTCTCGAGAATATCTCGAACTTCTAGTTTCCTCTCAACTCTTGCCTTTTCTCTCAAACACACTTTCCATCTATACTCTCTACAGATTGAAATCCAATCATTCGATATGATCTCTGTGAAATTAGTGAGTGAATATTGCAGTTTTAATTGCAAATTTACCCTTTTCTGTGCTGACCTCCTCCCAAGTATCGATCCAACATGACGGTAGAATCCATGTATTATCGCTGGCAAGTGGTTTCTAATGACGGAATCACTACAAGTTGCAATAAGCAAGATAAGACAATGATCCCACTGAGCTTCTGAATAGTCAGCGCTTCAAAGCCTTCGATGAAAACATGATGAGTTTGCTTAGTCGCCTACTGAATAAAATGATTGAAGATATGCCTCACATCTGGAGGGTGTATGACAGAGTTCGTGGCACATCGTTGTCACGAGATAAGTTTCAATTCATATTTCAAAGGGTAGAAGATATTATTACAGTCATGAATGATCGACCATGGTCGTACAACAATGGACAATGCTGCTCAATAGATAGATCCCTTCTCTGCCTCCGGATCTTCATACATCTGTGGATGTCCGGATTAAAATTAGAAACATCCCGGTAAACTACCACAGAATAGAAACAATGCAGCTATTGGCAAAACGGATCTGGTTTGCCCATGAGATTGTGTATGATCCCAAGATATCACAGAAGGAGACTTACACTCGTGCACATATCAGTCTCAAGATTTCCAATCCAGCATTGCATTCCAAAACGCTAAATTTGCCACAAGGTGGGTCTGTACTCATCGAGTACGAGTATGAAAAACTGAAGAAAATGTGCTTCCATTGTCAATGGTTAACACATGAGAGACCCGCATGCCTTTTTCTTCACAAGAAACCTCTATTGCTGGCTAATATAAATCTAGTGGAACTAGCCTTCTTCATGTGCATATACCTCCACCTGATCATTATAAGTAGGGTAACCAGGAATTAAAGGAGTCGGTCCCTCCAGATTTCTCTCCCCTGTTTCTGAATATGCAAAGGGAATAGCGTTAAATGGCACTTCAATATATCTTACATAGCGACGCTACGGAACCTCAAGCTAGAATTCTACGTGTGGAACAATCTTTGGAGTCTAATTTTACGGACACTTCTACTGAGATGCCCCGTATTACACATGATCTAGACAAAGGTAAGGGTCATGTGTTTGGTTTCGAAGAGCAGAATCAGAAGGTCAAGAGGAGGATTACTGAAGACAGCTGTTCCTTCATGTCAATCCTCTCTGCCAATGGTAATAAATCCTTTAAGGAGCTATTATTGGAATAAGAAGTATCTTCTTCTTCCACTCCGATTGTTGCTACGGGTTTCCGATTGAGCTCTTCCTCATAATCTTTTTCGGCCGGAACTCGGAGTGATAATAAGAAAAGCAGGAGGCACCCAAATAAATAAAAGAGAAAGAACATTTGTCACTCTTCTGTAAAGATAATTTCAGTGGCTGATGAGAATCTACAAGTGAGTAAGAGCAACAAGTTTCCGGAAAAAGGGAACCTTAGGATAGAATTACATTCCAAAAGAAAAGCAGACATGCGTGTTGGAGAATATTCTACAAAATATCCAAAAACTTCAAACCTTCTGGTGGCTTCCGTCTTGAAGTCACTGCCATCCCAATGAGCAAATTTAGCTGGAACTGTCAAGGAGTTGGAAGCACCAAGACAGTTCGACGTCTCCGGGAGATAAGATGAAAATATTTTCTGGATTTTTTATTTCTATGGAAACTAAGGAAAAGAAAGATTACGTTACAAGTTTGATGAATGATTTTGGGTACGATATGTTGATATTAGTTGAGCTAATTAGCTTAAGTGGGGGATTAGCTGTAATGTAGAAAGATAGTTATAAAGTGGAGGTTTTGTCAATGGACAAGAGATTAATGGACTTGAGAATAGAGATGGGTTCTACAGTATTCTGGCTCACCTGTGTGTATGGGAATCCTGTGCGTGGGAGGAGGCGAGAAGTATGGGATCAGGTTAACAGAGATTGGTTTTGTACGGGACAAGGCTTGGATTCTTGTAGGAGACTTCAACGAGCTTATGAAAAAGGAAGAGAATTTGGGAGGGCCAATCAAAAACGTTCATACGTTCTGGGATTTTAGAAATATGGCGGAGAATTGTAAGTTTAAGGAGATTAGAAGCTCGGGAAACACCTTTACCTAGGCTGGTTAGAGAGATGATGTATGGATAAAATGTCGACTAGATAGAAGTTTCGGTAATGATCAATGGTATTAACTTTTCCCTCGAGTGCAAACAGAATACTTAGAGAGGCTGGGATCTGATCATCGACTGATAAATGCCAGCTTTGCTCAAGAAGGGGATGAGCCTAACAGGGGAAGATTCTTCTTTGATAAACGCATGCTCCAACGAGAAGGGATTGAAGATATAATCAATGCTGGATGAGTTGGGGAGGATGAGAACAAACTATTAAAATTGATGGATCGCATTGCGCGTTGTCGCCAAGAAATCTCTAAATGAAAAATAAACTGCTGATTTAAACTCCCAAGATTGCATAGCTAGGCTCCGACAGGCTTTGGAGAATGAAATTAGGAAGGAGTTTCCTAAAAAAATTACAATGCAGAACACGAAAAGGGCATTGGCTGAGGCCTATCGTGATGAAGAGATATTTTGGCAACAACAGAGTAGAGAGGAGCGGCTGAAGTCTGGAGATAGAAACACGACCTACTTCCACAATTGTGTCAAAGGGAGGAAAGTCAGAAAATACATTTTTATGCTTATTGATGAATTAGGCAGAGAGCAGTTTCAGAAGGAATCGAAAGGCAATATTGTTGTTGATAATTTTTGAGATCTATTCCTAAGCACCAACCATTTTGATCTTAACTCTCTCTTTGAGGGCTTCAATACAAGGATTAGAGCTGAGATGAATGTCATGCTTACTGCTCCGGTTACAGCAGAAGAGATAAAGAGAGAAGTTTTTAGTATAAAAGGATATAGTGTTCCAGGTGAGGATGGATTGACAGGTTTATTCTATCAGCATTTCTGGCATATAGTGGGTGATAAGATCATGGAGGATATTCAGAGATTTTCTGCTACAGCAGTAATCCCAGTAGGCTGGAATAATACTCAGTTGTACATACTTCTAAAAGTACTAATGCTACAAAGAGGTAAGAAATGCGACCAATCAGTGTATGCTCTGTTCAGTATAAGATAATCTCAAAAATCCTATATGAATGACTGAAAGTCATCTTGCCGGATATCATCCCTGACACTCAAGGGGGCTTTGTCTCAGGTAGGCTGATGTTCTCATTGTGCACAAGATGATTATGGCGATAAAAACGGATATGTCTAAGGCATATAATAGAGTGGAATGGGGTTTCTTAGAGACCCGTTTGGAGAAACTGGGTTTTGACCATAGATGAATCAAATGGATGATGGCGTGTGTAACTACGGTGATGTACTCTATCCTGTTAAATAGTAGAACTCACAGATTCATACGTCCTGAGCACGACATTAGATAAGGTGACTCATTATCTCTGTTTATCTTCATTCGCTGTGCTGAAGCTTTGGTAAGTTGCCTCAACCAATCAGAGATGCAAGGAAAATTGCATGGTATTAGATTAACCAACAGTAGCTCCAGTGTACATCATCTTTTATTCGCGGATGATAGCCTACTCATGTGCAAAGCATCAACTGGAGAAACAGTGGAAATATCAAGATGCTTAAAGCTTTGCGGTGAAGCATCTGGCCAGGTAATTAACAAGACAAAGTCTTCAATCATCTTTGGATCAAAGGTAGATAACTCAACCAAATCTGAAATTAAGAGAGCTTTGGGGATTGATAAAGAAGGTGGAGAAGGCTCGTACTTAGGACTACCTGAATGTTTAGTGGCTTCAAGATCAAAATGCTGAACTTCATCAAAGAGAAGCTTAAAAATAGAGTTCAAGGATGGTATGTCCAGTCACTTTCACACAGAGGCAAAGAAATTCTACTGATTGGCATTGCCAGTTTTTTCTATGTCCTGTTTTAAACTCCTAAAAGGTGATGCAGTCATCAAACCAGTAGCTGAACCAGGGCTTTACCAAACATACCACTATAGCCACCAAGGGTCCAATCAGGACACATGTGCCTTTGATAGAGCATATCTAGCCAACAAGAAAAAGTTAAGCAACAAATCAACCTGTTCCAGAAGCCTAACTCAACAAGAATTCACGAAGAGCTTGAATAATCCAAATCAAGATTCTGATGAAGAAGTTATTCAGCTTACAAAATCGGTGATCTCGAGCTTAACCAAATCGGACACATACGCATTGAATAGAAGATTCCGACCGGACCAGAAAGAACTAAGCTACAAACCGGATTTTTATGCAATCTTGGTTCAACAAAGAATCCCCTAGAATTGGAATCACATGAATACCGTATCAGACTTGGAAGTTATTGATCCTACAAGTAGTAGGTGGACTTATTACGGAGTCAACTACGCGACTAGGCCAGAAATTGAGCTGCACAGCCAAACTCAGCTACTTTCTCGACCCGAGACCACTTGGAGATTGTTATTGGGTCTCTCCTGGTTTCAAAAAGCCCAAGATCTGAAGATATGCCTACTGGGTTCTCAAGTTATGCCCAATCTCCCAAAACAGGTCAAGTTGGTTCTATTCCGGGAAAATTCTATCATATTTGTTCTTCTTAGTCAACATACATCCCATGAAGAACGCCCACCTCCTAAGCCACTTTTCAATCCACAAGATTTCAGTCTTCAAAAGCATAAAGGCGTGGTCAAAATTATTCTTTCTCATTCACACCAAAATTCCTGATTAGCCATTTGACCATTCTAATTAATCTCTTTTATTTAAATTTAATTATTTTATTTTACATATATTTGTTAAAATCATATCTTGTAAGAGCTATAAAAAGCTCACCAATACTATTGTAAAAGTAACAAAGAATATTAAATTATTAAAAGTCATTTTGTTTATTTTCAAAGAAAGTTCTTTGTATTCAAAATTGTTCATGCATTTTATACTAAGTTTCTTGAGGGATTCAGAAGCTTGTAAGATGTGTAGACTCTCCTACCTCTCGCGTGGATTAGTCTTTGAGCTAGAAGAATCTAACCCTTGTGTTTGGGGTTCAAATACAACTGACTTTCTCACCATTAAAGTCATTCAGCCATCCTTTAGCTATAAAGCAACGATTTCAAGGAAGTAGAGTTTGAAGCATTTTTCAATCCTACATCAAAAGGGCTATGTGAGAAGTTAACAAGCATCATGGTTGAATTTTGGTAGAGTAGCAGGGATAACAGAAAGGGCTATGTGAGAAGTTAACAAGCATCATGATTGAGTTTTGGTAGACTAGCGGGGATAACAGATTTAAGATTCATTGGGTCGCTGATATATCCATTATTTATACCGTATTAGGATGTATTCATCACTAGTTTTAGGTATTTAAACATGTATTTTTTACTTGTTCTTGTCCCATTTGCATATATTTAGGAGTTATAGTAGTTTTAGGTGTTGTATTGTATTTTGTTTGCATTTGGAGTTGTATCAGATACAAAAGGAGTGTTTGGAGACCAAGTGGTGCAATGGGTGTGAGCTAGGAGTGGAGCAAGAAGGAGAAAGAGGGTGGATGGACCAATATCGAGCTGGATATCGAGCAGTCTTGCCCGATATGGCGTGTACCAGTCAGAATATCAACAACTTTACATCGATAAGGAGAGCTTGTACTGGGCAGCATATCAAGCATTCAAGCCGATACATTTAAGACACGACAATACCAAACAGCATATCGAGCGATGAGTTCTCGATCGGCCTTAACAGAGGGTGATCGTATCGAGCAGCGTATCGAGCAGCGTATCGACCATGGCCACCCTGAGACATCCTCTGAAGTTCGACATATCGACCACCATACCGGGCAGGACCAAGTCAATACAAGCATGAAGACACCATATCGAGGAGTGTATCAACTTCTCCAAACCGATATGGGTCAGCCGAACTAGCCAAAAACTAGTTTATTCCTGGTTTATTAAGGGTTTTCAAGTCACACTATAAATACTTCTAAAATGTTTAGGCAATCTGATCTATCTATTATTCTAAGCAAAAACCTTTCTCTTTTGAGTAATTTTTGTAAGAACCTTGTTTGATTTAGTGAATTTCTGTGTTTTCCTTAATCTATTCTTGTTTATTCTGCTTTCTAATCATGCTTAACCATTATTTCTCTTTGGAATTAATGGTTTTGGCTATGGCTAGTGAGTAGTCCTTTTTAGGGTTTAAGATGTGATAGATTGGAGGGGTTTTATGATCAGATTAGTGATGTCTTATACTTAATATGATCGTTTCCTCTTTATTTGATGTGCTTAACACTAGATTAGTTTTGGCCAAGCTTGCTTAGTATCTATGCTTTCTCTTATGCCTAGTAAGTGTTTAATGAAATGCTGATTGGTCTTTTAGAAGATTTATCTGTTCTAGCCTAATATATTATATGTCTAGAAGATATCTTGGCTTAATATAACTGGTTTTGCTTGCTTGTTAGTTTCATAATCACTAATGGGAGTTACTTCTTGGTTAGGTTGTTAGCAAAGGGGTTTTCACCAAGAGATTGGGTTAATCTGTTGTGTTTGAATTCTATGCCTAGGAAATAGCATTGTTTAATGATTTGTGAAGCATCATTAGTCTATTCAAATCTCCTCTACATCAATAACCCCATCTTAGGTCTTGCTTTTATCATTTGATTAACACATTTCGAATTTGATCTTTTGTTTAGCTTTGATTAGTTGATTGCTTGAGTTTGATCATCACTTATCTTTGATTTGGCTTAACTTAAGTGTGCTATTATATTTCTATTGTCTTACATTGCCCAATATGAATTGATACCTACATACTATAATGATATGAGTATATGTAGGAAATGAAATAGCATAAATACCTACATCAATTTGGCGCCGTTGTTATATAGAATTATTTTAAGCATTAGGATTTGTAGATTGCTTCAGATTAAGCTGTTATTTTCTGTTTGGTTACTGATTTGCACACTTGTTCTATCTCTCTTGTAGGTGTATGAACTTGAGGTATAGAGGAAATCATTATTTGTTGTACTATCAAGATAACATTCTGCAAATTGATAGAGGTTTGAGAGCAAGAAGGGAAAGGGAAATACTTGAGAGGTTCCATAGGCTCAATATGGATCAGCATGGTGTTGATGATGTTAGACACCAAGGTCATCATGGTGAGCAAGGCGCTCAAGGCGTAAAAAGCCAACAAGGGCCTCAAGGAGCTCAAGGGATACAAGGTGTTCAAGGAGAAAGAGGTCATGCTCATCCTCCACGACTTATAAGACAAATTGGCGCAGGAGATGCTCCTAATACACACAATAACAAACATAGAATACAGCCTCCTCCTGTGCACAACAACAACATTAAGATAAAGAGCAGTCTTATCTCAATGGTTCAAGGAAGCAAATTTCATGGGATGCCACTTGAGGATCTCTTAGATCATCTTGATCAATTTGATAGATTGTGTTCCCTCACAAAGATCAATGGAGTTAATGAAGATGGCTTCAAGTTAAGGCTTTTCCCATTTTCTTTGGATGATAAAGCCTACCAATGGGAGAAGAATCTTCCTCAAGGGAGCATCACTAGCTGAGATCAGTGCAAGAAAACATTCCTAGCAAAGTTCTTCAGCTATCAGAAATGAGATATCAAGCTTTTCACAAAGGAGCAATGAGTCTTTTGGAGAAGCATGGGAGAGGTTCAAAGGATACACCTTGCAATGTCCAGATCATGGCTTCTCAAATGAATCTTTGCTGTCTACAATCCATAGAGGCGCTGATAGGGTCAGGTTTTACCCAAATAAAACTACTGCAAGTGCACAGCAAAAGCAGTTGTAGTACAAGGGGTTATCGAATCCCAAGGGAGTATGTAAACCACACTAGCGATTATAGATTCAGATTAAGCTAAGCGATAAATAATGAATGTAATGCAAAACAGTAAAATAAATGCAAGAGGGCGTTTTTATGCTTGTTCTTAAAGTTCAGAAGGCTAAAGGCGCTAAGTCAGGACAGTTCGCAGGTTAAATTCTGAGAGTGTAGAATGCATGCAATCAGGAATGAATTAAAACCATCTTGAACATGAATCGCAAAGATATAACTAATCAATTCTCATTGCAGAAGTTATCTATGTCTAAATCACAGAGTTTCAAATCTCTTTGCAAACCCTAACAACCTAAACATGCAGTAATGATCAGGTTCAATTGTTCACAAAACTCCTAAGCCAAATCTCTTTGTACTAGGGCGTTTTGCTCATCTAATACTAGTTCAGGTGATTAATAATGCTCTCACATCTATCAAAAACCTAGGGTTTCGAAATCCAGATGATGTGTCTAAGAAATCGATATGAATGCAAGCACAGATGAAGAACCAATGAATTTCCTAGAAGTTTTTAGCAATTCTACAAACTCTTCTTCAACCTTTGAAAAGCCCTAACTTAACTAACAAACTACTCAGACATGGTGATTTGAGAAAACATCATGAAAAGAATAGATTGCATAAAAGAAATAAAAAGTAGAAATAAAGGAGTTCAAAATCTGCTCTGAAGGAGTCTGATTTGTCTCTCCCAAAAGCTCTGCTACAAATCTCTCTCTCAAGCTCTCAAAAATAATAAGATACAAGATATATGCCAAAAAATGGCTGAAAAACCTAATATACAAGCTAAAACACGATCTGGGGTCTTTTTGCAAATACTGGAACTTTTGGGCCAAAACTGCAATTTCTTCCCAATCTTTTAAAAACAGGCCACGACCTCCTTCCTTGGTGGGTGACGAGCGTCACCAGCTTGGTGACGAGCGTCACCCATTATGCATACTTTCCTCTTCGAGCTAGGTACTTCGTGGCTTCAACTCAGAATGCTCCAAAAGGTTCCAAAATCTCCAATTATGCTCCAGACATGCTATAACCTGCAAAGACTCTTCTAGGACTCTAAAAAGACCAAAAAGACTCAATAAAAAGGACTTATATCATGGTTAAAAACCATAAAAACCATGATATATCAACTCCCCCAGACTTAGCTTTTGCTTGCCCTCAAGCAAACATTAGACAAAGAATAAGGTCGAGGTTTGAAAACAAGAAACAGTCAGTCAGTCATCAGAAACACCACACTAGTTAAAGCTTTCGAATCCACATACCACAGAGTCAACACAAGATCAAATTTCAGTCTAATTATCACAAGCTTAGCAAATCTCTCAAGTCCAGTCCAAATCCCTTCAAGAAATCCGAAATTTCTACTATCAACTCCTTATTTTTATCTAAGTGTGAAGTCTCATCAAAGCTCTATCATCTTAATTACTTTACAGATTCTTTTCTCTTCCTAACAACTGAACAAATCAATCTCAACACAGCTCTCCTATTTTCTCTTCCCTTAATCTTTTTCTTTAGGATATTTTCGATTTTTCACTTCTTTTTCTCAATTTTTTCAGTCTAAGATATGGTGCTACTCAATACTTGTGTTCCTTGTGAGGAGACAGGTTCTTGAATGTGTTCACTACTGTTGTTCCTTGTGAGGAGACAGGGTCATGAATGCACCATTCTTTGAACTTAAACTTTTAAAAACTACATCAGGGAAGATCAAAGAGAGACTGTATTTTAACTTTATTGTCAGTGCTTAAAGAGAGAATCAAGATCAATAAGAATCAATCACCAAGACAAGAAGTTTAAAGTTCATTAAGGTGGAGCTAACAGCAAATTTTCAGATTCTCTAAGAACCTAAACCTTCATTGCTAGACTGATCTACCTATGACTTTCAACTTAGTAAGACTTGTAATCAACTACTGTGGCAATGGTTCTTATCAGCAAAAACGTCCTATGGCTAGTTCCAAGAAAAATTAACAGTTTCAAATTTTTGACTCTAGAAAAACAGGTTTTTTACTCAACTTTAAGACTCTATAAACATGACACAAAGCACACAACGTCAGTAACCACCTCCCCCAGACTTAAACAACACTGTCCCCAGTGTTATTAAGCCAAGAGTTGGTCAAAATGAAGCATGAGAAGTTGTAGAACCAAGGTGGAAAAGTGGTACCTCGCGAAGGAGCTAGTGACGAGCGTCACCATATTGGTGACGAGCGTCACTACTCTGAAACTTCAGAAATCGTCATGTTGGATGTTTAAATGCTATGCCATCATGTGTACTCCGAAGTCAAACTGTAAGAGCACTCAAAACACACATCAAAACATTCAAACAAAGCATAATCCATGATCCAACAAGTTCACAAGACATCATCCAAGCAAACTGAACAAAGTGACTTTTTTTTTTTTCATGTTTTTGGGTTTTTTTAGCTATGTAATAGAAAACTAAACTAATATATGAAAAAGAAAACTTACTAGTGGGTTGCCTCCCACTAAGCGCTTGTTTAAAGTCATTAGCTCGACTTTGAATGCTGCTCAGACAGCTGGTGGAACAGAGGGTGGCAGTGAATGCCTTGGAGAAGAATGTCTCCTCATCCATGGTGGTTTGTAAGCAGTAGATGTATGAACACTTCCAAGGAAGTGAGGAACATCAGCAGAGTGGGTCGTGACTGTGGGTGGGATACTTCTTTTTCCTGCAGAATCATCAAAAGAAACACCAAGCATTCTTTGCTTAGTTGCAGGTTTCTGGGTTGTGGACTGTTGAATTTTCGGATTGGTAACATATGATGGACTTGTAGCTGTAAAATCACGTTGCTGCTTTGTGTTCAGGTTGGTGACGAGCGTCACCAGGTCAGTGACGCTCGTCACTGACTCTACAGTTCGAGTTTCTGCAGTTTTCCTGCAATTCAGCTCTGCAAGTGTTGCTTCCATCACAAACACGTCTTCCTCCAGAAATTTGGCATTCATTGGAACCTCTTTTTCAAGCCTAGTCATGAAGATATGATCCTCACTGCAATCCTCAAACCCAACAGCTTCTGCAGAAGTTTCAGATATTAGCTCTTCAACAGCCATCTTGCTCACTTGCCCACTAATATCTGATTCATTGACACACTCAGCAATAGTGTCTTCTAAATGCTCCATGAAAGTCTCTTTATCTCTGGAAGTTCTTACAGAAAAGGTCTGACCATCAATGGTAGAACTCTTTCTTAACTTATCCATGTCAAAGTTCATGACAGCATCACCAAGATCAAGCTCAATGTTCCCCCTTCTAACATCAATGATGGCTCCAGCAGTAGCCAAGAATGGTCTTCCCAGAATAAGAGGATCTTTAGGTTCTTCAGCATATTTCAGAACCACAAAATCTGTAGGAATTATGCAGCCTTCAATGTTAACATGAACATTCTCTAACATGCCTTCTGGGGTCCCTATGGATCAATCTGCTAGGATGAGAGAGATCCCAGCTGGCTTGAAATCAGTTATTCCAAGTCTAGCAGCAACAGAGAAAGGCATCAAGTTAATACTTGACCCTAGATCATATAGAGAGTGGGGAAAACGTCCTGCAGATATTGAGCAATCAAGCACAAAGGTCCCTGGATCAGATAGCTTCTCTGGAACTCTGCTTTGAGTGATGGTATTGACTTGTTCAGAAACAGTCACCTTCTTCTTCTTCTTTGGAACTGTGCCTAAGAGAATTGCACTGATGTCTCTGGTAAGCAATGCTCCTTCCTCAGGACTTACACCATTCACAACCATTCTCTTTACATACCTTCTTAGAGCTGGTGAAAGCTTGACTGCATCAACAAGTGGGATCTCAAGCATCAGCTTGTCTATCATAGCTTTACATCTGGCTTCTTCTATATCCTGTTGAGACTTCCTAGGATGCTTGGGGAATGGTGTTTTGGGTTTATAGACACGTTCCTGGTCATAATTTGCAGTTACAGGCGAAGCAGCTTCGTTCTGGGGTGGGTGACGACCGTCACCAGGGGGGTGACGCTCGTCACTCACTTGTGACAACCCCCGATACCCTTGTAGGTTGGTGAAGAGCGTCACTCCTTCTTGGTGACGCTCGTCACTCACCTCTGAGACAGAAAAAATTTCATCTTCAGACTCCATGAGTTGCACGATCTGTTCTGCACTCAACCTCTTTTTCTGCACTGTTTTAAGCTCCTTTTTATTCCTGACTGTGATGGCATTAACCTGATGCTTGGGATTGATATCAGTCCTTCCAGGAAGGAATCCCTCTTGCCTTTGAACAGCTCCTGCAGTTTGAGCAACCTGCACATCAAGCTTCTTCATGTGAGAGTTCAGACTCTCAATTTTTCCATTCAGGTCTTGATACAGCGAATCTAGCTTGCCATTGAAGTTCACTGTCATCTTCTGCTGTCCTTCAAGTACCTGCTCCAACATAGCTTACATTTTATTGTCTTGTGGAGGTGCAGTTTGGTAGGAAGAAGAACCAAAATTCCTGCTGTTTTGGTAAGGTTTCTCAACTTCAGTCTTCTGGAACTGTGGCATTGGAGTATAACCAAAAGCATTCTGGTTTCCTGAGAAGGTATTCTTCTGATTGTTGCCATTAAATCCTCTGTTCCACTGTTGATTCCCAAACCTTTGGTTCTGAAAACCTCCATTGATGAAATTAACATCTTTCTGCTCAATGTCTTCAGGATTTTCGAAACTCTCCACTTCTGCAGCGAATTGGACTGACTTCTTTCCCACCAAAAGGCTGTGCATGCTGTCTAACTTAGCCTTAACTTCAGCTATTTGGTTTCCATCATTCAAACCAGCCTGCTGCTTTCTCTGAAAATCTGCATTCTTAGTGCTGTTACTGCAGGCCAAGTTTTCAATCAATCTTACAGCTTCTTCTGGTCTGTTGGTGTTGAAGTTTCCTGCACTTGCTGCATCCAGCGCCATCTGATATTTCCAGTCAATGCCTCTGAAGAAAATTCCAAGTAATTGCACCTGACTGAAGCCATGATGAGGGCAGTCCCTTTGATAAGACTTGAACCTGATCCAAGAAGCCTTAAAAGCTTCAGTAGGGCCTTGTGTAAATGATGCAATTTTCGTCCTCATATCTTCTGATCTGGCATCATCATAGAAGTTATTCAGAAAGGCGTTTTTGGTGTCCTCCCAAGTAGTTAATGAAGCAGGTTCCAGTTGCTTCAGCCAATATGCAGCTTCTCCTTCAAGAGAGTATGGAAAAAGCTTGCAGAACAGAAAGTCATTGCTAACCCCATTAGCTTTGACACTGGAAGCCAAGTCCTCAAATCTCTCTATGTGATCCATAGGATGCTCATGAGGTAAACCATGGAAGGGATGCTGACCAACCAGCTGATAGTAGACAGGTTTGACCTCAAAATCGTTCCTCTGGAAGGCAGGAGGTCGGATTGCAGCTCTGTTGGCATAGAACTGATAAGGTCTGTTGTAATCACCTAGAGTCCTCTGAACAAAACGCCCAACAGCATTATTGACAGCAGCAGGGACTCCCACGTTCTCAGCCACTTGCTGAACCTGCTGTTCAACAATGACATTCCCCTCTTGATCAATTCTCTGCCCCTCTTCGTTCCTCCTGTTTCCTTCCCTGTCAACCAAGTGACCTTCTGCATCTTCAACCAAGATCAGTGGAGCGACCATTGCAGATTGCTTCTTAGCTTTCCTGTTAGTTCTCTCCAACCTAGCAAGCTCATCGATGCTCAAAGTCACAAGCTCCTTCTCTTTGTTGCTTCTGGTTCTGCGATTAGGCATACACCTGAAACAGGAACAAAGAAAAGTAGCTGAAAATCAGTAAACAAATAAAAACTTAGACAAAATCCTAATACTAAAAATTGATAGGCAGCTATTACTCCCCGGCAACGGCGCCAAAAACTTGATAGGGTCAGGTTTTACCCAAATAAAACTACTGCAAGTGCACAGCAAAAGCAGTTGTAGTACAAGGGGTTATCGAATCCCAAGGGAGTATGTAAACCACACTAGCGATTATAGATTCAGATTAAGCTAAGCGATAAATAATGAATGTAATGCAAAACAGTAAAATAAATGCAAGAAGGCGTTTTTATGCTTGTTCTTAAAGTTCAGAAGGCTAAAGGCGCTAAGTCAGGACAGTTCGCAGGTTGAATTCTGAGAGTGTAGAATGCATGCAATCAGGAATGAATTAAAACCGTCTTGAACATGAATCGCAAAGATATAACTAATCAATTCTCATTGCAGAAGTTATCTATGTCTAAATCACAGAGTTTTAAATCTCTTTGCAAACCCTAACAACCTAAACATGCAGTAATGATCAGGTTCAATTGTTCACAAAACTCCTAAGCCAAATCTCTTTGTACTAGGGCGTTTTGCTCATCTAATACTAGTTCAGGTGATTAATAATGCTCTCACATCTATCAAAAACCTAGGGTTTCGAAATCCAGATGATGTGTCTAAGAAATCGATATGAATGCAAGCACAGATGAAGAACCAATGAATTTCCTAGAAGTTTTTAGCAATTCTACAAACTCTTCTTCAACCTTTGAAAAGCCCTAACTTAACTAACAAACTACTCAGACATGGTGATTTGAGAAAACATCATGAAAAGAATAGATTGCATAAAAGAAATAAAAAGTAGAAATAAAGGAGTTCAAAATCTGCTCTGAAGGAGTCTGATTTGTCTCTCCCAAAAGCTCTGCTACAAATCTCTCTCTCAAGCTCTCGAAAATAATAAGATACAAGATATATGCCAAAAAATGGCTGAAAAACCTAATATACAAGCTAAAACACGATCTGGGGTCTTTTTGCAAATACTGGAACTTTTGGGCCAAAACTGCAATTTCTTCCCAATCTTTTAAAAACAGGCCACGACCTCCTTCCTTGGTGGGTGACGAGCGTCACCAGCTTGGTGACGAGCGTCACCCATTATGCATACTTTCCTCTTCGAGCTAGGTACTTCGTGGCTTCAACTCAGAATGCTCCAAAAGGTTCCAAAATCTCCAATTATGCTCCAGACATGCTATAACCTGCAAAGACTCTTCTAGGACTCTAAAAAGACCAAAAAGACTCAATAAAAAGGACTTATATCATGGTTAAAAACCATAAAAACCATGATATATCAGGCGCCTTACCCAAGATCAGAATGCTCTTTGATACAGTTAGCAATGGGAACTTCTTGTCCAAGGATGTAGATGAAGGTCTAGAGCTTGTGGAAAACTTGGCCCAAAGTAATGGGAACTGCAATGAAGACTATGACAGAACTCCAAGAGGTGAACAAGAGACTACAAAGAAGGAGTTAGATTCAACAAGGAGAGAGCTTAAGGAGCTGGACTCTAGGCTGGACAAGTTACTACAAGTGCAGCATAAGGAGATACACTTTGTTTGTGATATGGTTGAGATGCCAAGTGAGGAAGAGCTCTAAGTTGAGGAAATGAATTATGTGGGCAATGAAGGTGGTTACAACAAATATGGCAACTATAGACCAAACCTCAATCTGTCCTATATGAGCAACAATATGGCTAACCCACAAGACCAAGTGTACCCACAACAACAAGCTCAATGACAAAAAGGCTTTGTGCCATTCAATCAAGGTTTTGCTCCCAAGAACAACTTCCAAGTGAAATTTCAGCCTAAACAGTTTGCTCCTCCTAGTTTTGCATAAGTTCAAGCTAGCTCCTTTAACTCCAGTGAAGCTGAGATGAAAGGAATGCTTTAACAACTCCTTCAAGGACAGCTCACTACAAATTTGGAGATCAACAAGAAATTTATGGAAGTTTACAACAGGATTGATAATTTCCATGCTGAACTCTCCACTAAGATTGATGGTTTTACTTCAATAGTGAAGACACTGGAGGTCAACAAGGGCATTGCTGGACCAAGACCCAAAGAAAACCTTTCGGGAAATCAGAAGCTAATCCAAGGGAGTTTTGCAATGGTATAGCCTCCAAGGAAGAGTCTATCTTGGCTAAAGAAAAGACTATCACTGAAGACTTCCTTTCCTTCATCAATGAGGATATTGAGCTTCAGAGTAGGAGAGAGGAGTCTCTAGTAGCTGACACCACCAAGGACGAAGAGAAATGGGCGCTACTTGAAATTTTTGAAGCCAAGAAGGAAGAAAAAGCTTATGTTCTTCCACCTTACAAGCTTTCTCTCCCTATTTCCTGGAAGGTTAAGAAGGAGCTCATTGAGAAATACACTAGTCTCTATGAACCTCAGTTGAAGAAGACCAATGGAGACAAGGTTGAGCTGCCTAAGTTGGCAAAATTTGAGAAGCTCAACATCACCAAGCTTGGTGATCAAGGTTGCTTTACTCTACCTTGTGAGCTGAAGGGAAAGACTTTCAAAAGATGTCTTTGTGATTTGGAGCAAGCATAAATCTGCTCCCTTCCTCTACAGCCAAAGCTGGCTATACCACCTTCAAAGAGAGCAATGTATCTCTCACTATAGCTGATGGTTCTGTCGAAATACCCCTTGGAGCCTTGAAGGATGTTCCAGTGATGATTGAGGGTGTGGTGATACCAACAGATTTTCTGGTGTTGGATGTAGAGGGAAATATCAAGAACCCCATAATCTTGGGAAGGCCTTTCTTGGAAACTGCAGGAGCTGTATTTGATGCAAAAGAGTGCACCATTGAACTCAGATTGACCAAGAGCAAGGTGCTGATATTTGATTCTAAGTGCAACAAGCTGGAGAGTGAGCAAGCCTTCTCCACGAAAGTGAAGAAGCTGAAAGTAGCTGCTGAGAATTGGCTTTCATTTGATGGTTATGAGGATGAAAGTTTTGATGGATGCAGTCTATCTAAGTTGTTTGGTGAAACCACTAAGGAGGAGGTCCTCTAAGTGGAATGTTTAAAGCTTGGAAATGATATTCTACTTGGTTCTATTGAAGATGGGGTGGTCTTGAATCCATTTGGTTCTAAGTTTGGTGGAGTATCCTACAAGATGAAGCATGAAGGCAGGTCTAAGCTTTTTGCTCTGCTCAAGATGGATGGGGTCACCAAGAGAGTCAAAGTAAGCAAGTTTCCACCAATGAGTTCCCTAACTCCTTCTCCTTACTCCAACTAAGGAGCCAAGGAGAGTAAAGCTAAGTCACTCTAAACAAGCGCACTTGGGAGGTAATCTCATGGTATCCTTGTATATATTAATGCTTTTTTATGTTTTTTATGTTTGCTTGAGTGTTTTTTAGTGTCCCTAGTAGCCAGGTTTGAGATGGGGAAGAAGGTACTACGCTTGGAAGAAGGAAGAAGGCGCGGAAGTTCAATATCGACCAGAATATTGCCAATACAAGCCGATACAGCTCATATCGTACAGTGTATCAGGCAATTCTTGCTCGATATTAGTGTCTTGAGCTTGCATCGATATGTGTATTGGGGTAATCCTGGTCGATACAAATGAGAGGATGCTGTATCGACCATTGTACCGGAATAAGGCAAACCAATACACCTTAATTGGCATTATATCGGGGTGGAGATGCAACCGATATGCCTTAACTGGCATTCGTATCGAGTACTGTACCGGGATGGCAAGCCGATAGAACACATTGTGGTTCATATCGAGCAACATATCGGGCTCCCAGGCTGATATGCCTTATTTGGCAAAGTGCAGAGGTGATATCGAGCACATGCTAAGGCTTATCGAGCAGCATACTGAGGTGCCAGTCCGATACAAGGGGGCACATGATGATAGCTACATATCGGGCTACTCTGCTCGATAAAGGACGGTATGAATATCAGACAGTGTACCGGGGTGCAAGGGAGCCGATATGAAGGATGCATGGCAATACTGAGCAAAGTATCGATCGATACACATGCCCATAACACCATATCGACCAATATATCGGGCAGATCAAGTCGATATGGTCAATACAAATATATGCAATCCTAAGCTAAATGCATGATATGTTGATTAAGTGCAAATGATACTATAATGCTAAACTATAATGAAAAAACAGAGGAAAAGATGCATGAAATACAGCCTAAAATGATCTAAAATAGCAAGCTATCAAGCACCAACATGGCTAACCCTCAGGATCAAGTCTATCCATCACAAGCTGCTCAACAAAACCAAGGAACCAAACCTTTTATTCCTTTCAACCAGCAGAACAACTTTGCTCCCATACCACCATTTTAGGGCAGTTTTCAACAAGCTAACTTTCAGCCAAGACAAGCTTTTGTCCCACCAAGTTTTGGCAATATACAAATCTCTTCTAGCACTCAAGATGTTGATTTGAAGCAGATGGTGCAACAGTTGTTGACTGGTCAAGCCAACACCACTATAGAGCTGCACAAGAAGTTTGCTGAAGTGCACAACAAAATAGACGCCACTACTTGTGAACTGAATAGCGAGTTAGATGCTCTGAACCAAAGAGTCAAGTCTCTAGAAAGCAAAGGCGCTTCATCTTCAAAAGCTCAGAATCAGTTACCAGGAAAGAGTGAAGCAAAACCAATGGAATTCTGCCACTTGCTTGCTGAAGAGGATGAAGAGTTTGATGATGATGATGCTTCATTGGAAGACCTTGGCATTATGCTTCAAGAGATACTGTTATATGTGGACATGTTAAAGGCTGAGTGTAGGGAGAATGTCATCAACGTCACCATTGATGATCAAGAAGTTGTTGATATTGTAGAGAAGTTCCTCTAAGGGCTAGATGAAAGCTTGAACAGAGAGGAAGAGCAAGAAAGAGCCGCACAAGAAGCTGCTGAGAAATAAGAGGCTGAGAAAGCCTTAGTTGCTCCAGAAGAAGAAACCAAACCAGAGCTCAGTGAAGCTGATAAAGAGCTTGTAGAGACATACCATGCTTTGATGGTCTTGGCTAGAGAAAGTCCTGAAGACTTCAAGGAGTTGTATGATCGCCAAGTGGGCAGCTCCTCAAGCAGCAATGAGAAGGGTAAAGTTCATGAAGTTCAAGCTTATAAACCACTAATCCCTTACCTCATGATGCACTTTACAAAGGCTCAGATGGCAGTCTACTCAAAATTCAGGAAATACATACAAGACGCTGGAATAAAGCTTCCTCATGGCACCACTTTGCTTGAAGTGAAGGATCAAATCAGGTTCCTCAAAGAAGTCTTTGACAAGCTGGAAGTAGTGGACCCAATTCTAGAGAATGTGGGGGCTAATCTGAAGAGAAACAAGGAGCTGAAGATATTGACAAAGCTTCCCAATCCAGGAAATTTTATCATCACTTGTGAGTTGTGAGCTTGAGATGCTAGACAATTTTGGAGCTTTGTGTGATTCAGGTTTAACTGTGACTGTCATGTCTCTCCACTTAAGCTAAACCTTAGGAATCAAAGAGTTGAAGCCCTGCAAAGCCTCTATCACTTTTGTGGATAACACCTCAACAAGACCCTTGGGCATAGTGAAGGATTTCCTTTTAAAGATTGGGAATTGCTTGGTGCTAACATATTTTGTAGTTATGGAGAGGACATATTCAAGAGAGGTGACACTTCTTCTAGGGACACCATTCTTGGCAACAGAAGGAGCTCAAATAGACTTCAAGAGAGGCTCTATGATTTTGAAGAATGTTAATGAGTTCAAAGTCTACAAGATTGTCTCTCCTTCCATAGCTTTTTGTGAAACAATTATTGAAGAATGGAGTGAGCAACAGCAACTTCCAGAGAGTGTGGAGCATGCTATGAGCTTCACAATGAGTATGTTGATAAGAGACACTCGCCATGACGAGCCATAGTGGAAGCTTGACACTGAGTTGAAGTTTGAAGATGGTTTGAAAGAGGATGAAGGCTCGATCACCAAAGAAGTGAAGCCTTTGATCATACCAAATGTCAAGAAGAGGAGAAACAGCAAGACAGCTCGTGAGAAGAAGAGACTGATGTCAGTGGGCACTTGGATTTACAAGAAGAAAGAGGGAGGAGCACCAGCTCCATCAACCTCTTCTCACTAGCCCCCAAACCATCAAAGTCAAGCTTAGTAACTTAAAACAAGCACACTTGGGAGGTATGCTTTCTTTTATTACTAAATTCTTTATTTAGTGTTTCATAAGTCAAAGAACAGGTCTATTGATTTGTAGAATGGTTTAAAAGCCAAGGAAAGAAGACGTTGTTTTCATATCGAGGTACCATATCGAGCAGAACATCTGTCATTGATGCTCGTTACAGCTTATCTCGGGGAAAGAGCAGTCCGTACATCGACCAAGACGCACGGTGGAGATCAAATCAAGGTGTAGCGTCAAGCAGAACACCAAAAGCTTTGCTTGATGTGATCACCAGTCCGTACATCGAGAAGTTATAGCTGTATGTCGACCAAGTTGCTCGATGGAGTCACACCGAGGAGTTGCATCGAGCAGAACATCCAAGGTTCTGCTCGATATGGATACTATCAGCCAATTCGATTCAAGACGGTGTCCGGTACGATAACCACCGAGGAGAACAGCAAACGAGTACGAGATGTTCCACATCGAGGTGTAGCATCGAGAAAAACACCAACAAGTTTGCTCGATGCACAATGGCCTAGCCACAAACAAGCATCCAGACGATGCCATGCACTACCCACAGGAAGGATCATGCAAGCCGAAGTGTCTCCCTACACCGAGCAACAACACCGAGCAGAACATCCACTGAGACTGCTCGATGCAAGGTGCCCTGAAGGAGAAGCTGGCCAGAACACGTAACCCCCAAGGCAGAGAAGCATCATCGCCGAGCTATAGGACCAGTCCCTGATATGGTACACATCCAGGTACCACATCGAGTGTTTTGCTCGATATGATCCGTGTAAGAATTTTTTGAAATTTTTACAAGGGTAAATCGAGTAAACCTTTTTTGTGGGCCGTGATGGCTGGTAAAAGAATATTTTCTTTCCCCCTTACATGCATTTTTGAATTTTTAATGAGATTTTCTTCCATTATCCTTAGATATTTTAGATTTCCCTTATCATTTTGCCTTAAAACTAGCATTTTCATCTCTCTCCACACATCCATATCGAGCTAAACACCAATTGCCAAACATCTTTTCTTTCTCTCTTGCATTCTCTGTCCTAGAACTTCATCTTTTGGTTCAAGAATTAAGGTAAACTTTGCTAGATACCTTGTTTCTTGAGTTTAATTGTGGCAAATTGAAGTAGGATGCATTAGAATGATTGATTGAGGTTGTTTTGCAAAACTTTTTTTACGGTTTTGATTTGTATGTCACCATTGTTGCTCTTCTTTGAAAGTTTATGGTTGAAATATTTGGAAAATGCTGTTTTGTGCTTAGTTTGACATTATGCTTAGATTCTGGTCAAATCTAGGCATGCTATTGTTTTTCCAGCATATTGACCATTGAAATGTTTCTTATTAGACTAGTGATGGTGAATCTGATGCATTTTCATAGTTTGGTGGAGAGAGAATGATGTTTTTGCCGCATATGCTTAGAATTTGCTCTAATCGCTGCTTGTTACTGTGGAAATTTTAGTTTTAACTATATCTATCATTTTGAGCTGAAAGTTTTTGCTAAATTCGACTTTGTTTATTGGCAATCAGTGTGAATTCTTTCAGAATTCTCCAGTGCCTGCTTAAATTTTGAAAATTAATTTTCTACACAGTGCTCTCAAAGGATAGTATATTAATTCTTGCTTCAAGCATTGTATTTTCAGGTACTATGTCGAACACTAGGGGAAATGAGGAGATTTCTGACTCAAATGCTGCTGCAAGAAACAGAGCTGAGGGGAAAAGGCCAGTTGTTGAAGAAGAACCAGTCCAAAATGCAGCACCAAAGCTAAAGGACTACTTGAGAACAATGAGAAGAGTGGACTTCACTCCTACAAGATATGCTGTTCCTGGTCTGTTGGGAGAGCTAGGAATCAATCCTGAAGAGGATGAGTTGTTGAGCAACATTGGACTGGAGAAATTTGCTAGTCTTGGCTATCCAACTTACAAGCAACTTTCTTGTGAGTTCCTTGTAAGCTTCAAGGTCTACTTCTACAAATTTGATGAAGAATATGATGAAAGAGAAGAAGACTTTGGCAATGGATTCATCAAGTTCAGAGCCAACAAAGCATGGTACACCATGGGGTTCACTTAGCTTGAAGAAATCTTTGGATTTGATCAAGGCTCAAGAGCACAAAACATGCGCTTCAAGCATGATGAGCTCAGGCATGTATGGGAGGAGATAGCGAATGATGCTTATAGAGCTGGTAACCTGAAGAGTGCTAGCATCCGCCATCCAGCTATCAGATATGTTCATCGAATCCTCACCAGCACACTCTTCTACAGAAAGGAGCAAAGTATGGTCAAAGAAGAAGAGAAGGGGTTGCTTGTGAATGGCTAGAAGAACATAATGGTTAAAACAAGGCATGGGAAGATCCAAGGGGAGTGATATCCATTGTATTTACACCATTTAGGGCTGCATTTAGTACATATTTTGGTCCTCTTTTGCATGTTTTCCCTTTTCTTTTGTCCCATTTTCTTCTCCTTTTAGACTTAGGTTGCATTTAGAGTATAGTTTGCATTTTCTTTGCATTTTGGATGTTTTTAGGTGCTTTTGGAGCTTAAAGGAGCTTGGAGGAGTTTTGGGAATGATACAAGATGCTAGCTGGGCAAAAGGGAGCAAGAAGGATCACAACAGAAGATCTCTGCAGAAGTTTTCGGTCAGAGCACAGAGAGTATCGGTCAAGGATGACCGATACTGAGCAATTTCGATCACCAGTATCGGTCAAACGTGATCGACACAAACACACCGTTTGAATTTCGGTCATATGTGTCGATCACTCCAGACCGATATGGATCCTTTTCGGTCACTCAAGACCGACACAACTGATCGATACGCTGCCAGACTGAAGACCTTTTATTTACAACTTTGCCATTTTTGCTTGGACTCCTATATATACGAAAATCCCTAATTTCTGGGAATAAGGTTTTACCCAGCAGTTTTTTCTTTCTTGTTTGGACTCTTGGATCTTGTAATTTGAATCTTTGCTTCATTTTAATCAAAGTTTGCTTCTTTCATCTTGCTTAAGCTTTCTAATCATGATTAGTCATCTTTTTCTCTTTGATTTGGTGGCTTTAATGGTGATTAGTGAGTAGTTCTTTTTAGGGATTTGAGATGGGTTAAGTTTAGGGAATTTGAGACCCTATCTATGATTGCTTAGTGTTAATTCTTCCATTTCCTTTCTTGATTGCTGTGTTTAATGCTTGATTAGCCCTAGCTAAGTTGATTAAGATCTTAGGTTCATTTTATGCCCACCAAGTGTTTGATGAAATACCTGAACTGTTTTGCATGAGAATTGCTTATCCTAGCTCAAGAGATTGACTGTCTAGGGAGTGATTTGGTAATATAGGGTTGATAGATTTGTCTTAATGCTTGCTCTTTGTCATTTCACTAATGAGAATTAGTTCTTGACTTGGTAATTAGCAAAGAAATTAGTGCCAAGAGATTGGATTAGTCATATAAATGAATCATATGCATAAGGAATAGCATTGTGTGAGTTTGTAAGCATCATAGGCTGAGTCAAGAGTTCCCTATTACCAATGATCTCATCTCAAGTCCCATTTTTCCTCTGTTTTAAGCTCTGTTCTGAATTTGCCCTGTTTTTACCTTCATTTGATTGCTTCACTTGCATTTCATTCCTGCTTTGTGTTTGCTTTACTCTTGTTTGATCACTTAGGTTGCTAGATATTATAAACCTTTTTTATCTGTTTGAATTAAGATCTGTATTGCATTCTTACTGTTTTATTCTCTCCTTTTGGATTGATAAAACCATATGCTATACTACAACTGATTAGTACAAGCTTGGGTAATTGAATCAAGTCCCAAAAAGTCTTGTATCAATTTGGCGCCGTTGCCATTAGGGAAAATCTTTGTTCAGTAGGATTTGTAGAGATCTTGAGATCAAGCTTTGTTATTTTCGATTTTGTTTACTGATTTCTCTTTTGGTCTAGAATTTCTTTTGTAGGTACCACAACACTTACTCTTAAGTGTCTACAGCTACATCTGAGGTTCAAGGTCAGGAATTTGGGGTTTGCTAAGCCAGAATTCAGTTGTTGAAGCATGGAAGGACATCAGTATGCTGCTGGTTTTGATCCACAAGGTCAACAAGGTCTTCAAGGGATCCAAGGGTTACAAGGACAGCAAGGTTAAGCTGGTGAACAAGGAGCTGTTGTTCAGAGACTAAGAAGACCCATTGGTGCTGCTGATATACCCTCCAACTATGCTTCAAGGCAAGGAATCCTTCCACCAATGGAAACTGAGCAATACCAGATCAAGAGCAGTCTCATCACAATGATCCAAGAAAGGCGGTTCTTTGGATTGCCAAACCAAAACCCTTTAGAGCACCTGGATCAGTTTGAGAGGATATGCACTTTAACAAAGCTTAGTGGAGTATCAGATGATGGTCTGAAGCTCAAGCTATTTCTATTCTCACTTGGTGATAGAGCTAGACTATGGGAGAAATCTCTAGCACAAGGCAGCATCACTACTTGGGAACAATGCAAAGGTGCTTTCTTAACCAAATTCTTCTCTCCCTCAAGAACTGCACACTTCAGAAATGAGATCACAAACTTCAGGCAGTGGTCTAATGAAAGCTTTGGAGACACTTGGGAGAGGTTCAGAGGTTTCACTCATCAATGCCCCCATCATGGCTTCACTAAAGAAATGCTTCTATCCACACTATATAGAGGTGTTCTACCAAAGATCAGAATCCTTCTAGACACAGCTAGTAATGGCTATTTTCTTGGAAAAGATGTTGATGAAGGCTGGATACTAGTGGAGAACATGGCACTCAGCAATTAGGACTATGTGGATGACAAAGACCAACATTCCATGGAACTAGCAACAGCATTGTCTGAGATGAAAGCTCTGCAGAAGAAAGTTGATCTACTACTCAATGCAACCACTAAGCTCCTACCACATGATCTCTCAACAAACCTTTACAAGCAACACCATGTCAAGGCTCTCCAACACCAAGAGGCTCCACTAAGGCATCATGACCTTGACGCCTGTATACACTAGCCCATTGAAGACACTCACTCTTCACAGCATCAAGCTTCCTCTTCCCAAACAGCTGGTATCAATAACTCTTCACCCTCATATAGTCTGGATTATAAAGAGATGCTCCTCCAACTCCAACAACTTCACAATGGAGGACTGCAAAAGATGATGGCTGTTGAGATTCAGAAGACGTTTACTGATATTCAGAGAAGTATCACTGATGAAATACACAAGGACATTGACTCCAAACTTTAGTCACAAATAGCTCCTATCAACATCAAGATCAACAAACTAGAAACAATGCCTACCCCTTCTACCTCTTCACTCACACAGGAGTATGTCAAAGCTGTCACTCTCAGAAGTAGGAAGCAGCTTCCTCCAAGAGTAACTCCTTCTACACCCAATGAGGACATTGAGGAAATAGAAGAGGGGGTGGAGGTCAAAGAAAAAGAAGATACTCCAGAAGATGAAATGATTGAAGCTGAAAAGATTTCTGAGAAAGCCAAAGACAAGGAGGTTACTAAAGGCAAGACAAAGGAGGCTTCTAAGGAGTTAGCCAAAGAACCAAGATATATACCTCCTCCTTATCAGCCCACAATACCTTTTCCTGGAAGGTTTAAGAAGCAGCTGGTTGCTAAATACAAAGGACTCTTTGATGAACAGATGAAGAAAATCCAGCTCACAATGCCATTGTTAGATGCCTTTGTCTTAGTCCCTCCTTATCAGAAATTTCTGAAGGATGCTGTTGCTGAAAGAACCAAAGATCTGCAGAGAATGGTAGTCCTCACACATGAATGTAGCGCCATTATTCAGCAGAAGAGAGTGACTCCCAACAAGCTAGGAGATCCAGGGAGCTTCACCATACCCTGCTTTATAGGTCCACTCCTGTTTGACAAATGTTTGTGTGATCTTGGAGCTAGCGTCAGCTTGATGCCCTACTCTGTAGCACAGCACCTAGGCTTCACCAAGTTCAAGGACTACAGAATCTCCTTGGTATTGGCTGATAGGTCAGTAAGACATCCCAAATGTTTGCTTGAAGATGTACCACTCAGGATTGGGAGTGTAGAAATACCTACTGATTTTGTAGTTTTGGACATGGATGAAGAGCCTAGAGATCCTCTTACTCTTGGGAGACCATTCCTAGCCACAACAGGAGCAGTCATTGATGTTAAGAAGAGAAAGATTGACCTAAAGTTAGGCAAGGATATATCTTTGAAATTTGACATCAAGAAGATTATGCAGCAGCCTACCATTGAAGGTCAAGTACTCCAGATTGATATTCTAGAAAAGCTGAATGATGAACTTCAGAAAGAGCTGTGTTGTGGAGACAAGCTCCAAGTGGCTTTGACAAGTGAGCATATAGATGATGGGTACTTGGATAAGGAAAGCTTAGGCTATCAGCTGAGATTGGACTCTCACAGATTCTTTGAGGAGGAAGAACCATTTGAAAGCTTGGCGTACACAAGAAAAGAAGTCTTCTCAGCTCAGGAAACTGGTTCCCCAAGCAAGGCAGCTCAGATAAGGACTGGAGTGAACTCAAGGCACCAAAAGTGGAACTCAAAACACTTTCTCATGGGCTAAGGTATGTTTTCCTAGGTCCTAACTCCACTTACCCTGTTATAGTCAATGACAGCCTCAATGATGATGAGATCCTGGCCCTTGTTAAGGTGTTGAAGAGGTTTAGGAAAGCTATTGGGTATTCATTGGATGATATCCAAGGCATATCTCCTAACCTCTGCACTCACGGGATCCATCTAGAGGATGAGACAAGAACTTCTATTGAACCTCAGAGAAGACTGAATCCTAATTTAAAAGAAGTAGTGAAAAAAGAAATCTTGAAGTTGCTTGAAGCAGGAGTGATCTATCCCATCTCAGATAGCACATGGGTCTCACCAGTCCATGTGGTACCTAAGAAGGGAGGGATCACTGTTGTTAAAAATGAGAATGATGAACTAATACCAACTAGGACAATCACTGGTCATAGAATGTGCATTGATTACAGAAAACTTAATTCTGTTTCTAGGAAAGATCACTTCCCTTTACCATTTATAGACCAAATGCTAGAAAGATTAGCAAATCATAAGTACTACTGCTTTCTAGATGGCTATAGTGGATTCTTTCAGATCCCTATCCATCCCAATGATCAGGAAAAAACTACTTTTACTTGCCCATATGGAACTTTTGCTTATAGGAGAATGCCTTTTGGTTTATGCAATGCTCCTGCTACTTTCCAAAGATGTATGACTTCTATATTTTCTGACCTGCTTGAAGAAATGGTGGAGGTATTCATGGACGACTTTAGCGTCTATGGATCCTCCTTTGGTGTCTGCTTGTCTAATTTTTCTCAGGTTCTCCAAAGGTGTGAAGACACAAAACTGGTTCTAAATTGGGAAAAGTGTCACTTCATGGTGCAAGAAAGAATTGTTTTGGGTCATAAAGTCTCAGAGAAAGGAATAGAGGTGGACAAAGCCAAGATAGAGGTCATAATACACTTAGAACCTCCAACTACTGTCAAAGGGATCAGAAGTTTTTTTGGGCATGCTGGCTTTTACAGAAGATTCATCAAGGACTTCTCAAGGATTGCAAGACCCTTGACAAGATTGTTGTGTAAGGAGGCAGAGTTTGCGTTTGATGAAGACTGTCTCCAAGCCTTCCTTACTCTCAAACAAGCCCTGATATCAGCATCAATAGTTCAAGCCCCAAACTGGGATCTACCATTTGAAATAATGTGTGATGCTAGTGACTATGCAGTTGGAGCAGTTTTGGGGCAGAGAGTTGACAAGAAACTTCATGTTATCTACTATGCCAGCAGAACTATGGATGAGGCTCAGTCAAAGTATGCTACAGCTGAGAAGGAGCTCTTAGCAGTGGTTTTTGCATTTGAGAAGTTCAGGAGCTACCTAGTAGGATCCAAGGTGATTGTTTATACTGACCATGTTGCGCTGAGACACATCTATGCTAAGAAGGACACCAAACCAAGACTTCTTAGATGGATTCTTATTCTACAGGAGTTTGATATGGAGATTGTGGATAAAAGAGGCATTGAGAATGGAGTTGCTGATCACCTCTCCAGACTGAGGATAGATGACTTTGTCCCAATCAATGATACCCTACCAGAAGAACAATTGCATGCTTTAGGAGTCAGGAAAGCAGAGGTAGAAAGCCTAGAAGAAGATAAACTACCTTGGTATGCTGACTTTGTGAATTATTTGGTGGTTGGACAGATACCACAGACCCTCAACTCACATCAGAAGAAGAAATTCTTAAGGGATGTCTCCCATTACTTTTGGGATGAGCCTTATTTGTACAAAAGAGGGAATGATGGGCTGTTCAGAAGGTGTGTAGCTGAGGAAGAGATTCAGGAAATCCTGCACCATTGCCATGGCTCAGCCTATGGAGGACATTTTTCAACATTCAAGACAGCCTCCAAGGTCCTACAAGCTGGTTTTTGGTGGCCTAGTTTGTTCAAGGACGCTCAAGCCCACATCTCCTCATGTGATGCCTGCCAAAGGAAGGGAAACATCTCCAAGAGAGATGAGATGCCTCTGAATTCTATCCTTGAAGTAGATCTTTTTGATGTGTGGGGGATTGACTTTATGGGACCCTTCCCTTCCCCTTATGGGAACAAGTACATTCTGGTAGCTGTTGATTATGTGTCCAAGTGGGTTGAAGCCATTGCTAGTCCAACAAATAATGCTAGAGTTGTGCTGAAGCTCTTCAAGACAATCATCTTCCCAAGGTTTGGTACTCCAAGATGTGTGATCAGTGATGGTGGTAGTCATTTCATCAACAAGGTTTTTGAGAGCTTGCTCAAGAAGAATGGTGTCAAGCACAAGGTTGCTACTCCTTACCACCCTCAAACAAGTGGCCAAGTGGAAATATCCAACAGGGAGATCAAGGCCATCTTGGAGAAAACGGTTGGTGTCACAAGGAAGGACTGGTCTAATAAGCTTGATGATGCTTTATAGGCTTATAGGACAGCCTTCAAGACACCCATTGGCAGGACTCCTTTCTCACTCCTCTATGGGAAATCCTGCCATCTGCCTGTTGAGCTAGAGTATAAGGCCTTTTGGGCAACAAAGTTGCTGAATTTTGACATCAAGACAGCTCAAGAAAAAAGACTTATCAACTTGCATGAACTAGAGGAGAACCGCCTTGAAGCTTTTGAGAGTTCTAGGATCTACAAGGAGAGGACAAAAGCCTTCCATGACAAAAGGATCAAACACAAGGACTTCAAGGCAGGGGATCAGGTGCTGCTATTCAACTCAAGGTTGAAGCTATTTCCTGGAAAGCTAAAGTCAAGATGGTCAGGACCATTCAAGGTCAAAGAAGTGTTGCCATATGGAGCTGTGACTTTGTTCAGCAAGAATGGAGAGGACTTCACAATGAATGGGCACAGGCTGAAACCATACATGGCAAGTGAGTCTCTTGGAGATGAAGTGGACATCAACCTTGATGAGCCTCCACAAGAGTAATGAACCAAGGAGAGTCAAGCTTAGTGACTTTAAACAAGCACACTTGGGAGGTAGTCCCATGGTATCCTTTTGTATATATATTATGCTTTCTAGTCTATCTTTTATGCTTTGTTTTAGTGTGTAGAAGCAGGATTTCGAACTGGGGTTTGAGGAAGTTGGAAGGAGACAAAGAACAGGTGTATTCTGGCTGATATCGGTCATTTGTATCGGTCATGACAGACCGATACACAAATTTTCGGTCATTAGTATCGATCATGATTGACCGATATCAGTGGAGCCAGTCTATACCAGTCAACATATCGGTCACTTGTGACCGATATGGAAAGCAGCTCGACAGCAGGACTAAATTTTGGTCATTCATATCGACCACACTTGATCGACATAAACACACCGTTTGATTTTCGGTCCAGTGTGTTGATCACTGGTGATCGATGAGATTCTTAGAATCGTATCGGTCACAAGTATCGATCACTCAAGATCGACACAATCACACCGGATGTATTTTGGTCAAGTGTGTCGGTCACTGATGACCGAAATTAATCCCAGGAAGCAACAGCCTCCAATATCGATCACTAATGACCGATACTGCCATTTCGGTCAGTTGTATCGGTCATGTGTGACCGAAATTCCACCTGAGGTACAATGAGAAGCATGAGCAGCTCAACAGCAAGCGACAGAAGGTCACAAGGAGAGGAAGCATCCCTTTCCCCAGAAAACTAGCAAGTCTCCACAAACCTCAGGATCATCCCACAACTCCACAACTCCTACCATTGAACCAAGTACCACATCCCTTCCATTGTTCTATACCCTTGCATCTTTTTATTTTTGTAATATATTTTATTACTTTGCTTTCATGATATGCATACATGTAAGGCATGGAAAAACACAAAAAAAAGCATGTAGTTGCATTCCATTCTTCTAGGATTGAGTCTAGTGTTGACATTTAGGTTGCATTGCATTTGCATAGGGCATTATGATGAGTTTTCCTTGTAAAGTGCTTAGTGTTTAGAGATGATTTCAGTTTTTAAGTGCTTAGTTGTTTGATGCATCATATGATTGCTAGAAGTTAAGGCTGAACCATGCTTAGATTGCTAGATTTGGTCTTCTCATCTCATTCTGAAAGCATTTGTTCTCTGAAAATCAACTCTATCAACTTGAACTTTAACTTGGACTTTTAATTATCATGTCTTATGCATTGAAAAGTGATTACATGGCTACCATATACATATTTGGATCATCTTTCTCCTTTCTACCACTCTTGTTGATCCAAATAGCTGATCCTCATAATTATGGGACAGTTACATCCTCACCCTTAACCAAAACCTCCTTTTGAGCCTAAACACTATTGTGAGAGTTGTGAGGCCTTTGCATTACATTTTCGATTTTGCCTTGGCAAAAAGTGTTAGGAATAAGGCTGGAAATGATTAGCTCTCTTGTAGATATCAGCTTGCATCTTGAGCTTGATTCTAAGATAAGAGTTTTGGGGTTTAAAAAGGGTAGAGTAAGTGGTTTGAACTTCATGTTTTTATGCTTTGAAAGAAAGGGAAAAGATCTGAAATGTTAGAAAAGGGAAAACAGTTTAGTATTGTGGTTAAGTAAAGGGAATAAAAGCTCTAAGTTTAAAAAGAAGGTTTGGCGCCAACAACAATGCTTAGAAGGGTCCAAAAGAAGAAAAATCTGACCAAGAAGCAATCCACCAAAGGTGATGAAGGTGCCAACACAACAAAGAAGAGCAAGTCCCAACCAAAAAGGAGCAGCCACACAAGCAAAAGAAGAAGTTTCCCCAGCCATGAAGATGGGTAAAGGGTAGAATTTAGGAAAGGGTAGACTTAGAGGGTTCACTCTTGGGTTTAGAAATGCTTAGGACTCATTTTTGGAAGTAAGAGTAGAAGAGAGCTTTGAATTGCATGCATAAGTGTGCTTTTACCTATAGTATTTTGCCTAAGATGAAGTCATTTCATTGAGTGATCCTTTATGTTTTTGAACCCTTGTGCTTAAATGAGATCATTCTTATCTCATAACCTTACCCTTTTCAACCAAATGTCTTCACTTGATTTGCATAAGCATGATTCATGTTCTGAACTTAATTGAATGTTAAAGAGTTGATTGTTTTGAGCATCTGCCTAAGTTGAGATTTGAGATCATTTTGAAATATGATGAGCATGGCTAGGATCTTTAAAGTATAGCTAATTATGTTTTCATCCTACAACTAGGTACTTGAGCATTGAAACCATCTCTTTACCTTTGCACTTTTGGAATCTGAATGCCCACTTTCAAACCTCACTCTCCCATTTGTTCTTGATTGTTTGAGGACAAGCAAAAGACAAGTGTGGGGGTGTTGATATCTATTGTATTTACACCATTTAGGGCTGCATTTAGTATATATTTTGGTCCTCTTTTTCATGTTTTCCCTTTGCTTTTGTCCCATTTTTTTCTCCTTTTAGACTTAGGTTGCATTTAGAGTATACTTTGCATTTTCTTTGCATTTTGGATGTTTTTAGGTGCTTTTGGAGCTTAAAGGGGCTTGGAGGAGTTTTGGGAATGATACAAGATGTTAGCTGGGCAAAAGGGAGCAAGAAGGATCACAACAGAAGTTTTCGGTCAAAGCACAGAGAGTATCGGTCAAGGATGACCGATACGAGCAATTTCGATCACCAGTATCGGTCAAATGTGATCGACACAAACACACCGTTTGAATTTTGGTCATATGTGTCGATCACTCCAGACCGATATGGATCCTTTTCGGTCACTCAAGACCGACACAACTGACCGATACGCTGCCAGACTGAAGACCTTTTATTTACAACTTTGCCATTTTCGCTTGGACTCCTATATATACGAAAAATCCCTAATTTCTGGGAACAAAGTTTTACCCAGCAGTTTTTTCTTTCTTGTTTGGACTCTTGGATCTTGTAATTTGAATCTTTGCTCCATTTTAATCAAAGTTTACTTCTTTCATCTTGCTTAAGCTTTCTAATCATGATTAGTCATCTTTCTCTCTTTGATTTGGTGGCTTTAATGGTGATTAGTGAGTAGTTCTTTTTAGGGATTTGAGATGGGTTAGGTTTAGGGAATTTGAGACCCTATCTATGATTGCTTAGTGTTAATTCTTCCATTTCTTTTCTTGATTGCTGTGTTTAATACTTGATTAGCCCTAGCTAAGTTGATTAAGATCTTAGGTTCATTTTATGCCCACCAAGTGTTTGATGAAATACCTGAACTGCTTTGCAAGAGAATTGCTTATCCTAACTCAAGAGATTGACTGTCTAGGGAGTGATTTGGCAATATAGGGTTGATAGATTTGTCTTAATGCTTGCTCTTTATCATTTCACTAATGAGAATTAGTTCTTGATTTGATAATTAGCAAAGAGATTAGTGCCAAGAGATTGGATTAGTCATATAAATGAATCCTATGCATAAGGAATAGCATTGTGTGAGTTTGTAAGCATCATAGGCTGAGTCAAGAGTTCCCTATTACCAATTATCTCATCTCAAGTCCCATCTTTCCTCTGTTTTAAGCTCTGTTCTGAATTTGCCCTGTTTTTACCTTCATTTGATTGCTTCACTTGCATTTCATTCCTGCTTTGTGTTTGCGTTACTCTTGTTTGATCACTTAGGTTGCTAGATATTCTAAACCTTTTTTATCTGCTTGAATTAAGATCTCTATTGCATTCTTACTGTTTCATTCTCCCTTTTTGGATTGATAAAACCCTATGTTATACTACAACTGATTAGTACAAGCTTGGGTAATTGAATCAAGTCCCAAAAAGTCTTGCACAAACATGATCCATTGGTTACTGATTAATGAATGTTAAAGAGTTTGTTGATTTGAATGCTTGTGTAGGCTAAGCTAGAGTTCATTGTTTGCTATGATAGGTATGGCTAAAGTTTTTAAACTAGAACAATCTCTATGCACCTTAGAACCAATAACTTGGGCATTGAATCAGTTTTTCCATTGACATCTTTAGTTTTGAGCTCCCACTTTCAAACCTCACTCTCCCATTTGTTCTTATTTGCTTGAGGACAAGCAAAAGGCAAGTGTGGGGGTGTTGATATCTCTTGGATTTACACCATTTAGAATTGCATTTATTACATGTTTTGGTTCTCTTTTGCATGTTTTCCCTTAATTTTTGTCCCATTTTCTTCTCCTTTTAGACTTAGGTTGCATTTAGAGTATAGTTTGCATTTTCTTTACATTTTGAATGTTTTTGGGTGCTTTTAGAGCTAAAAGGAGCTTGGAGGAGTTTTGGGGATGATCCAGGATGCTAGCTGGGCAAAAGGGAGCAAGAAGGATCAAAGCAGACAATCTTTGCAGAAGTTTTCGGTCAGAGCACGGTGAATATCGGTCAAGGATGACCGATACGGAGCAATTTCGGTCACCAGTATCGGTCAGAAGCGATCGAGAAAACTCAGCGGATGAATTTCGGTCACCAGTATCGGTCAGAAGTGATCGACATAAACCCAGCGGATGAATTTCGGTCACCAGTATCGGTCAGGAATGACTGATAGGATTCATATCGACTGAAGATCAGCTCAGAGGAGGTGTTTCCATTCCGATTTGGCTTCGGCGTCCTTCAACAACTTTGTAGCTACTTGAGCTAGCTTTCGTGTGGAATTAGTTTAGTGTCATTCCCATCAGTGGTTAAAGAGTTACGGCGAATAAAGTGAGCACATGTCCATCTGGAGTTTTTACCGTTGATCTTGACCGACTTTAAGATCAGCTTGGACGAGTAGCCTCCGTCCCTATTCAGCATCTTCACTCTTCACTAAAGTCGTAGCCACGTGAGTTAGATTTCAGGAGAACTTAGTTTCAGGTCATTCTGATATGCCGTTCAACAGATATCGCAATTTTCGTGAAACCGCTCAATCCATTTCGGTCACTGAAGACCAACGCAACTGACCGATATGCTGCCAGACTGAAGACCTTTTATTTATAATTTTGCCATTTTCGCTTAGACTCCTATAAATACTTAAAATCTCTAAATTCTGGGGACACAACCCTTTATCCAGCAGTTCTTTCTTCTTTGTTTTAGCTTTTTGATTTTGTAACTTGAATCTTTGCTTATTTTAATAAAAGTTTGCATTTTTCTTAATCTTTTGTCTCTCTAATCATGATTAACTATCTTTTCTTCATAGATTTGATGGTTTTCATCATGATTAGTGAGTAGTTTGCTTTAGGTTTGAGATTAGGGCAGATGGGGTGATTTTAGTGATTGTTTAGGTTGATTAGGGCTTAGATCTTCTCATTCCCTTTCTTATATGATTGTGCTTAATGCTTAGTACCTCTTTGTTGGAGAAGTTGATTTTAGAGTTTTCACATGCACACCAAGTGTTTGATGAAATTCCTGAATGAAATTCAATGCTTGAAAATGGTGTTTTGCTAATCATGAGTCTTTGCATCTATCATTTCTTGCTTGAATGTGCTTATTGCTTAGTACCATATTGATGAGAAATTTTCTTTTGACATTGATTATGCATGAGAATGTGAGTTGATGTTTGATATATCATATAAGAGATTAGTAAACCTAGCCTAAGAGATTAGATGTCTAGCATGCTAATTGGTTTTATGGAACTTGATTTTAATGCTTGATGATTATGTGTTTGAGTAAAGAAATTTATCTTGAATATGTGATTAGAAAAGGGATTAATGCCAAGAGATTGGATTAGTCTATATTAGTGTTCCTTACCTAAGGTTGAGTGTTTAGAATTGCTTGTTTTGATCACCCTAGACATGAACATGAATCACCCTATCACCATTGCCTTGATCTTGAACCATCTTTTCATCTTTGAAGTTTAGTTTTACTTTGTTTTAGTTCAGCTTTTACTCTGTTTTTGCTCTGTTTCTTATTGCCTTTATTGCTCCTTAATTGCTTTCTTTTGCTTCTTTGCTTGATCATTTAGGTTGTTAGACTTCTAAAACTATCTAAATCTGCTTGAATTAGGATCTCTACTGCATTCTTATTGTTTCATTCTCCCCTTTTGGATTGATAAAACCCTATGCTATACTACAACTGATTAGTACAAGCTTGGGTAATCGAATCAAGTCCCAAAAAGTCTTGTATCAGAGAGCGCTTAGGAGTTGGTCTTGTGACAATTCTAATGAAAAAATTCTAGTATGCCAACAATGGGCTTTTAACACTAGAGACAAGAAGCCAAAGATAGCTATTGGAGGCGTGATCACTCCTATCTTGCTTGGTGCTGGAGTTGAGCTTGGCACACCAGATGTTACAATGATCTTCCTAGATGTTCCTTATCTCAGTAAGATCGAATACCTTTCTGGAGCTATTGAGACAGGATTTGGCTATCAGTTTGAGATGGAAAACAGGAAAAGGAAGATCATCTTGCCCAAGCAGCGCTTAACCAACTTCACCTCCTATGAGAACATCTGATTTATGCCAACAGAAGATGAGCTTTATGACCCAAGGACCGACCCACCATTGATGAGGCCAAGCAAAGTGAAGAACATGAGCACCATCAGATACTCGGATGTGGAAGAAGACATTGAAGAGCAGTATCAAGAACAAGAGGTTCAGCATCAAGGGATGGAGGAGGATGAACATGAAGACTATGATAGCCGCCCTTATGCATTTGATCCTTATGATGTGATATGCACATCTGAAGCTTCAAAGGCTGCACATGAGCACATTAGGCTTCTTCAGAGGTGGAACCACTTCCAGGAAAAAGCCATCAGAGGTTTATTGAAGACAGTCAAAGCAAGCAAGAAATCGGTTGACTCATTGAAGAAGAAAGTGAGGAAGCTCAAGAAGAAGTTGGGAGGATCTTCATCAGCCAAAAGAACTGATTAGGCTGTCTAAACAGAGCCACAAGGAGGAGGATCTGATGCTGAGGACATGTCTGAGGACACACCAGAGGCTACAGTCCAAGAGAGACACTCATTTCAAATCAGTGAGCGGCCAAGGACACAAACTTCTCAACTGGCCAGGCATTCATCTGATATAGCTGTTCCAAGGCGAAAAGGAAAGAAGAGAAGGACTAGACATCAAACTCCATCAGAGGAGGAAGCTTCACCTTCCCATGCCATTGAGAGTTCAGACTCTCACCAATCCTCCACCTGAAGTAAGGTACACCACATTAACCATTGTAAATACCACTCTTTTTTTATGCGATTGTTTGCATGATGTTTGTGAACACTCTCCTTAGCATTTTTATTACACAGGCACTGTGTAATTTAAGCGTGGGGGAAGGTGTATGATAGACTGATGCTTGCATTTGAATTTGCATAATAGAATAGGAACCATGCATCATGATTTCATAACATATAAGGCATAGAAAAAACCAAAAAAAACTTGAAAATTTTTCAAAAAAATTGCTTCACAAAAGAGTTTGATTTTTATGCATTCTTATAGGATTTAGACTTCATGCATTCATATAGGACTAGCTTGCTTGTTTAAATTGGGAACTATGATAGTACATCTTTGTTAATGCTAGTAATTTATGAAAATGAAGCCCTTGTTTTTAATCATTTGGTGCATTTGATGTTGAACTAGAAATAAAGCTGAACCACTTTGGAATTTGCATTTATGTGAGCTTTGTTTGAGACTGAAGCATGCTTTGAAATAATTTCAACCTTTTTTTAAGTGGAACCTAATTTGACTTCGCAATTATCATGCCTTATGCTTGTGTGATTGATATCATGGATAGTTAAAAATATTTGGATCTTCTTATTCTCTTTTGCCACTCTCTAAAAGATTCATTTATATTTCTCTACCCTTAACTAAACCTTCTTTCAAGCCAAGACATTAATAGTGTGTTATTTGTGAGGCCTCTTCCATCATAGTTGTTGCTTAGCAAAAAGTGTTGGGTTGGAACTACTAGGGAAGTATTCCCATTGTAGAACTAGCTCACTCTTCAGTTAGATAGGCTAGGATGTTTGAGAAATGGCTTGGGTTTATCTTGGGATTAGATTTTAAGAGAGGCAAAGAAGAAAAGAAGTCAAGGTACAAAAGAAAAAGGAGTGTGACACAAGCAAAAGCGTGAAAATGGCGATTCTAAACTCAAAGAAAGAAGGCTCATGTTCAAAAAAAGAAAAGAAGATGCAAGAAGTGCAAAACAAGAAAGTCAAAAAGCCAAAGGTGAATCAAGCACCAACATCACCAAATAAAGAAGCCAAACTCAAAAGAAGCAATTAGCCACCACTTGAAGTTCAAAAGAAGAAGTGTCCTCCAAATCGCTTGAAGGAGAAAAGTTTTTGGGTTTTTTAAAGGGTTTAAATTTCTTAAAAAAGGGTAGCATAGGAGGGCTTTACATTGATTAGCTAGAGTTAGGAACACATCTTATAGATCTTGGGTAGATGTGAGTCTTCCTTTGTATGTGTAAGTTGTTCTTTGACCCTTTGCATTTTGTCAAAGCACAACCATGCTTTTCCTTGAGAGAACCCTTTAAACACCAAAACCAGTTTGTGAAGTGGGATCATTTTTATTCCACTAAGCCCTGTCCCATAGCCAAATGACACTTTCGCATTTGCATAAGCATGATTTACGGTTTGAGCTTAATTGAATGTTAAAAAGGTTGTTTGATTTGATGAGCATGTGTAGGTTGATAGCTTTGTGATCATTCTTGTTTTGTGATGAAAGTGGCTAAGTATTTAAAGTATTCTTTCATCAAGTGCACTCTAGAATTGATAACATGGACTTCATTTTGATTTATTGTTAGCATTTTCAAAGTTAAAAGTTCCCATTTAAAACTTTATCACCATGTTAAGTGTTTGTTTGCTTGAGGGCAAGCAAAAGCTAAGTGTGGGGTGTTGATAGCTTGCTATTTTAGATCATTTTAGGCTGCATTTCATGCATCTTTTCCTCTGTTTTTGCATTATAGTTTAGCATTTTAGTACCATTTGCATTTAAAATCAAAATGGCATGCATTTAGCTTAGGATTGCATACATTTGCATACATGTGCATGTTTGTGGTGGTTTTCAGGTGTTTTTGGAGTTTCTTGGAGCTGGGAAGGAGATGGAAGCAGCACATGATTAAAGAAGATGTCATAAAATGGAGCTCTTGCAAAGTCTGGTACATATCGAGTAGAACACCCGTGGAGTATGCTCGATGCAAGCAGCAGAACGAGATGAAGAGGATCAGCAGGAGGGTTCCAAGCCGTTGGTCTGCATCGAGGACCAGCATCGAGGAAGGACATCGATACGCGCTGCACGGACCATATCGAGGTCTCATATCGAGCAAAACATCATCCGAACAACCTCGATGCAACTTATCCGCGTTGACCACTTGACTTTTGTTAACCGTATCCTATCTTTTTAGATTTTTTATGCTTCTTTTGGCCCTCTACTATAAAAGGGAAGCCACAAAACATTATCTTTAAGCAAGTTTAGCTTTCTATCAAAAACTCTCTCTTCTCTAAACCTTAAAAGGCGATTTGCCTTAAGGATCTTAATCTTTAATAAAGTTTGCATTTTTATGGTTTAATCTTGTCTCTTAATCTTTGTTCTTTCACCTTGGTAGTTTAGATTTATCATCTTTGCATTTTAACCTCATCTAGTTATGTTTAACTCCAAATCAATGGGATTAAACATGATTAGTGAGTACTTTACTTTAGATTTAGGGTTCAAAGTAGGGAAAGTGATGATTAAGATGTGATTAAGGGGTGATTAGGCTTATTTAACTATTCTATGTTGTCTCCTTCTCTTGAAAAGTGGTTATTGTTCATAAAGCTTGCTCCTTTTGATTGAATATGGTATTGATTGATGCATATGGTTCACTAAATGGCTTGTTATCTCATCTCTAAGTATGGTTCGCTTATTTGGCTTGATAGTTTGGCTTGGTCTATGTTTTCTTTGTTCAGTGACACCAAAGTGATAGTTCACAATTGCTAGATGACTTGCTTAGGGCTAGATAATGCTGGTTTTGAGATTCTTGCTTGATGGTTAGATAGTATGCATCAAAAGATCTTCCCTTTGTTTCATTCTTTTTCATTGCTTAGCATTGTTAGGATGTTGCATCTGTGTGCTTAAACTCATGTTCTTGATTGATGCTTAACTAACTAGGTCCTTATTGGTTCACAAGATTGATAAGTTGATCTGAATTCTTGCTTGGGTGAGAGAATGATTGCTTTATTAGCACTTCTCTTAGGCTAAAATGATTCTGATCTTTATGCTCATGGTTGAAGGATACGCCATCTCAAGTGGGTCTTACACTTTAATCTTGTTGAATATGAACTGCGTATTGACACCAAGCTGGTTCCTTTTAGATACCTTGTCTAGGTGTACAACATTGAGAGGTTTTATGGGTAAGGTTATGAGATTAAAATGATCTCATTCAAGCAAAGGGTTCATAAACATAAGGGATCACTCAATGAAAATGATTTTATCTTAGGCAAAATGGTAAAGGTAAAAGCATACTTATGCATGCAAATCAAAGCTCTCTTCTACCATTTTACCCAAAGATGAATTATAAGAACTTCTAAACCCCAAAGTGAAACCCTAAATATACCATTTTCCTAAACTCTAACCTTCCTTCTTCATGGTTGGGGAAACTTCTTCTTTTTGCTTGTGTTGTTGACCTTTGTTGTTGGGACTTGCTCCTTTCTTGTTGATTAGGCGCTGTTTTTCACCTTTGGTGGATTGCCTTGGGTCTGATTTCTTCTTTTGATTGACCTTTCAAAGCTTGCTGATTTTTGGCGCCTCCTTATCTTACACACTTAGAGCTTTTTCTTTCCTTTACTTAACCCTAATTTAAACTTATTTCCCCATACTACCATTCCATACTTTGTCTTCTTCTTTTAAAGCATAAACATAAAGCTCAAGCCACTTAACACTACCCTTTATCTCAAACTCCTAACCTAGAATCAAGCTCAAGATGCAAGCTGATAACAACAAGAGAGCTTTTCCTTGCCAGCCTTAATCCTAACACTTTTTGCCAATATAAAATTCAAAAATGATATGCAAAGGCCTCACAACTCTCAAGATAGTTTTTAAGCTCAAAAGGAGGTTTGGTTAAGGGAGTGGATTAACTGTCACATAAGTATGAGGATCAGCTACTTGGATCAACAAGAGTGGTAAAAAGGAAGAAGATGGTCCAAATATGTGTATGGTAGCCATGAAATCACTTTTCAATGCACATACATGATAATTAAAAATTCAGATGAAGGTTCAAATAGATAAAGCTGATTTTCAATGAACAAATGGTTTCAGTATGAGGTAAGAGAATCAAATTTAGCAATCAAAACATGGTTCAGCCTTAACTTCTAACATTCTCATGATGCATCAAACAATTAACAACTTAGACATTTAAATCATCTCTAAACACTAAGCATTTTACAAGGAGAATTCATCATTATGCCATATGCAAATGCAGTGCAGCCTATATGTAAACACTAAACTCAATCTTAAGCAAATGAAATGCAACTATATGCTATCTTTTTGGTTTGCAAAAACATGCAAAAATTTTCAAATTTTTCAATTTTTGTGTGTTTACTATGCCTTAGATGAATACATGAGATGCATGTGACTCAAAGATGACAGAAATGAAAAACTAAGAAAAGAACAAACAAGGTCAAACCCCAAATTCCTCACACCACACTTAAATTACACAGTCTCTTGTGTAATAAAAAGAGTGAGAGAGAAAAGCAACAGCAAAATAAAAACAGAAAAAAAAAATGTTATGGTATATACAATGGAAAGATGTGGTACCGTAGTTGTGATGGGAGGAGTGGTGGGATGTGTAAGAAAGTTCCTTAGTCTCTCCTGGATTTTGTAATAATCCTGATGTTGCTGGTTGTGGAGACTGACTCGCCCTCCTCTTATTTCTCCTCTTCTTGCCTTGTGAAGAAGTTGCTGGTTCTTGTGGTGGAGGAACCCAACTTGGCCAATGAACTTGTACTTGAGTTGCAAAGTGAATTTAAAGCAAGCAAGCAATTAGATTTATGAACGGTAATCAGTTCCTAGAAGTGGTTATTGACTTTGGAGAATTCAAAGGCAAGACTTAGACTGTTTCAAACATCATTGACAATGCAAACAAGCAATCAATGATAATTCATAGACATAGAGTTCACAATCAAACAAGTTAAGTCCAATCTCTTGACAAATAACCCTTTGCTAATCATCCTAACAAGAACTAACTCTCATTAGTGCTAGAACAATCAACAAGCATGAGAAACCAACTCTATTCAAGTCAAAATACTCTTCAAACAGTCAATCTCTTCAGCTGAGGCCAGCAAATCCTCTATTAAACAAGATCAGCATTTCATCAAACACTTGGCAGGCAAAAAATGAAGCTTATATCTAGATTCATGTGATCAAGACAAATCTAGCTTAAGAACAAATTAATAAAGAGAAATCAACCTAATTAAGCACTAACAAACCCTAATCAAGCCTCTAAATTCTCATAATCTACCACATCTAAGAATTCTAAAAGATCTACTCATTCATCATAATAGAAAACACCAAATAACAAGAGTAAATTATGATAAACATGATTAAGAGGTAGATTAGAGAAAATTAAAAGGCAAATACAAAACTCTGATTAAAATGATAGACTTGTTCTTACAAAGACTGAAAAACTCTTAAAACTAAGCAAGAACAAGACTTGATGCAAAAATCATTAGATCAAGCCTATTTATAGTAAATGACAAAAGCCCTAAAATAATGGCAAAGTTATAAATAACAGGAAGTTCGGACTGGCTTACATCGGTCACAAGTGACCAATGAGGATGACTGATGCTCCTCTCAGGTGCTTTACATTGGTCAGTTGATGACCGATACGGATGATCGATGCGAATCTTCAACCTCTCGGCTTGGTTACATCGGTCAGTCTTGACCGATGTTCTTGACTGATGCAGGTGTCCTGTCTCTTCATATTGGACTGATGCATATGACCGATGTGATTCACCAGCTTCTCTGTTGCTGTACATCGGTCACCATTGACCGATGTGCTTCGTGTCATGACTGATGTTGCACCAGAAATCGATTTCCTTAGCTCCTTTTGCTCCTTCTCAGCTTGGCTAAGTCCTTGAACCATTCCCACACTTCATCCTTGCTCCCAATAGCTTCTTAAGTATCTAAAAACATCCTTAATGAATAGAGAATGCAAACTACAACCTAAATGCAACATAAGTCTAAAAGGAAATGAAAATGGGACTAAAGAGAAGGAAACATCCAAAAGAAAACCAAAACATGAACTAAATGCAAACTTATATGATGTAAATATATGAGATATCATAACTCTTACGTCATCTTCTGTATTTATTTGTCTTCCAACTCATTTTTTCACATTCTCTTCGTTTATATTCAAAAGAACATCTCAATTTTTTTAATTTCGTAGGGAATTTGTAGTTTTTACAGTTTGTGAAATATGTATTTATTTTATATGAATGATTTTACATCATTTTATACATAAATATTTTGGAGTTTTTCTTTAAGTTTGCATCATCTTTTGTATTTGCTCATCTTCCAACACTTTTTCACATTCTATTTGTTGTTTTAATCCAAATAATATTTTGATTATTATATCATATCGAATTTATAGTTTGTATGATTTATAAAATATATATATTTTTTCTTTAAGTTCGACAACTGTTCTCTTTACTTTTTTAAATATCTGTTTACATATTCTCTTTGTTTTTGTAGAGAATTTAGATTTTTTTATAACTATTTTATTAATGTTGTTTTTCATTTTTGTTCGCCTTCAATCGGCAATTTCTACATTCTTTTGTTTTTATTCGAATTAACATTTTGATATTTTTAATTTAGTAAAAAATTTAGACTTTTTGTGGTTTGTGAAATAAATATTTCTTTTTTACTTTTATGTTAATGTTTTTAGAAGCCCAAAAAGTATAAAAATAAACTTATAAAAAATTAATATCATGTGAAAGTCCAAAAAATTAAAAACCATTTTTTTTAATCGTCTGAATGCAAATTATGGAAACAATTACAAGGATAATATTTAACGGACAAATTAACTATTCCACAAAGATCCACCATAGATATGCGGGTCCACCATGAATAACTCCAAATGTCTGTCCTTTTTTTATCTGAATATCTCCATTAACCTGCAGAAATCGTATTTTCTGGGAATCGAAACCCAGACCTCCTGGTGTAGAAGCATTAATGAACTTTTAGTCAACCACTGGACTAAGGGGCTTCCACATTAAAAAAATTTAAAATGCTGATATGTACACCTTAGATGGAGGAAATATATTTGACTATTGGATTTGTAGTTTTTATAGTTTGTAAAATATATATTTTTGTATATAAATGATTTTATTTTAGTTTTATTCATAAATATTTTCGATCTTTTGTTTTTTCTATAATTTTATAACTACTATTTATAAGTTGTTGTGTCATCTACTGTATATGTTCGTTTTCCAATTTTTTCACATTCTCTTGGTTTTTTATTACAAATATTATATTAAATTCTCTTATTTCATATAGAATTTCTAGTTTTATAATTTGTTAAAGATATATATCTTCTTTAAGTTTGATAACTATTCTCTTCAATTTCTTCATATTTGTTTGCCTTTACTATCTGTTTTCCGATGCTTTTTTTTTAAATTCGAATTATTATTTTCCTATTTTTTGTAGAGAATTTAGAGTTTTTGTAACTATTCTTTTCTAGTTCTTTCTTTTTTGTTCGCCTCCAATCTTCCTTTCACATTCCTTTTCTTTCTTATTCAAAAGCATTTTGATTTTTTTATAGTTTATAGAGAATTTATTTGTTGCAAAGTATATCTACACAAAAAATACTTCTAACTAGTCCTGGAACTTTTATCCGAACCGAAGTAACCGAACTGGATTTTTTGGTTTTTGGTTCTGATTCGGTTACTGAAGTAAAACCGATTGGTCAGGTTTAAAATCTGGTTTGGTTATTGGTTCGGTTTACCGACCTAAAATTATTTAAAATTATTCAAATTTATCTGAAATTACCCGAAATTATCCGAATTATACCGAATTTAAACAAAAAAATAGTTAGTTTCAGGTAACAAATTTAATATCTGAACTAACTGAATTAAATTTTGGTTATTTTCGGTAGAATTTCAGCAATTCTAACTATCCATTTATTCAAACTATCTGAATTATCTGAAGTCTCATAGCTACTTCTAACAGAGGGAGCTAAATCCATAAAATTAACCCAAGTTTAAGGAGATCAAAAAATAGGATATGATACTTACATGTGTAATTTAATCTCTGATTGATTGCTATTATTTTTCTTCTCTTCTCGCTAGAGTGTTCGGTTATTTGTCGTCTTACCAGTTATCACACCAATACCCACACATTTTTGAATACTATATCAATGAATCATTATTTGTTAGGCGCAGTTGCAGAGCCACCTTAGAGTTAGGGGGTCAAGTGACCCCTATGAAATCTGTAAATTTTGGTTTTGCAACCTTAATTATGTGTAATTTCTTGTGTCGAAATGGTTAATTTCTATCAGTTGACCCCAGTGACAAATGTATATAGGCCGGTAACCCCAATGTGAACCCAGTCAAAAATAATTCTACCTCCGCCTTTGGTTGGGCGTGAGAATAACCAAAAAGTTAGAATGTTGACAACAACAAAAAAAACATAAGGGATAGAAAAAGAAGAATCTCGATCTATAGAAGAAGACTACAGAATAGAGTAAGTCTAGATAGATTGAGAAACAAAACATAGGAAACTATGAGATGTGTGAGTAATTTACCTGGGAGAAGAGACGTCACCAACATCGAATGGGTTTTTGGATTTGATATTGAGAAAAACTGTGTTCTTTTTTTGTAAAGCAATCGAGGGACACAAAATAGTGTCACACAAATATAAATTGAATAATACAAGGTAGTTTTCCAAAGATTGTGGCTTGGGAATGATTATGGAGATGATGAGATGAACTAAAAAAAAATTTACAAAAAAAAATAACTAAAAATATAAAGACGAAAAGTAATTTTATAAAAGCACACGTGTTATAACCACAGTTGCCAACTGACATATATTTTATATAAGTATAAGTTTTTTTAACTGTAAATTAAACATTTTATAATATGATTAGTAATTAATATAGTTTACAGATATATGAATTCAATATTGACAAATATTATAAAATTTTACAAATATATTTCAATCCACTTAAAATATATACATAGATTCAATTATCATAGATTTCGTCAATAAGCAGATGGTGAAACTGAATACATATGAGATGGTGCGTCACATGAAAATTCTAGACTGGCAACCGTTGGTGGGTCTTACGCGATGAGAATGGCAAGTGGTGTGGAGAGTTTGCTCTTAATATTGAGATATGTTTGGCACGGTTTGCTGAGCTATAGAGAATCTACTATAGATTATACATAAAGTGGAAGCATCGAGTCACTCATTTAGAGCTTGAAATGGATGTAGAGATAATGGTTGATTTTCTAACAATGGGAATCAATGATTCTCATCTCTTGTCTTCCCTACTATATTGGTGTTATGGCTTTATATTAAAAGATTGGATAATTTGGATTTCTTATGTGTATAGAAAGACTCATCGCTAACAGATGGATTAACAAATTATGCGTTCTTTTTACCATTTTTTCCATTGTTTGAAAAAAAAATTCATTATAACGGAGGATGTAAACGTTCTACGCAAGCATGACATAGCGTTTGTAAGTTTTTATTTTAGAGTTTTTTTGTTCAATAATCATATTTGCAAAACAATCAAAGAATATAACCATGCTATTTAAAAAATTAGTAAACTAACCATGGTCTATAATCAGTTGTCGAAAATAATCATTACTATACTATACTATATATCAATTTTATGAAATAGTTTTATTTGATATAGTATTTACAAAAATATTTTTTGTAAAGAGGAATGAAGAGAAGAAAACGAGAGATGAAGGGAGGAGAGGGAAAGGGAGGCAAGGAAAAGGGAAAGGGAGGAAGGGAGATGAGATGAACGGAGGTGAGCAGAGGAGAATAGAGGGGAAAAATATGAAATGAGAAGAGAAGATGGAAGGAGAAATGACTAAAGGGAATAAAACAAAAGGGTAATTTTGTATATATTATAAAATATATAAAAAATATTATAGCATCTAGTTTGTTATGATTATTTGAATAATTTAACTTGATTATATCATATGATCCAATTTCTCTTTATTTTATCATAAATAAATTATGGAAAGACTTTTGTCTCCCCGTTTACTACAAAAAAAATAAAAAGAATGATTTAATTTAACGTATGTACAAGAGACTTAACCTAGTTACGAAACACAAAAGTTGAACTCTATGAGTTAGGGTTTTGGGGTTTGGGGAAAGTTATTTACACATTTCCAAAATTGCCCCTATCATCACTTTCTTATTACTCCTTCTAATCTCAATATACCGTTTGTTCGCCGCTAATTCCTCGACGGCGTTTCTCATCTTCCTCCTCTCAAATTCTCCTCTGAATCAGAGCAAGAACACTCGCCGGCGGAAAACTATACACACCCATTGACCATGGGCTCGGTGAAGAGAAAATCGGCGGAGGAATCGTCTGATTGTGCTCCGCCGCAGAAGGTTCAGAAAGAGGATGATTCCACTCAGATCATCAACGAAGAGCTCGTGGGTTGCGTTCACGATGTTTCCTTCCCTGAAAATTACGTTCCTCTTGCTCCCTCCGCTCAAGGAGACACCAAACCACCTGCCAAAGAATTCCCTTTCACCCTTGACTCCTTCCAGTCTGAAGCTATCAAGTGTCTCGATAATGGCGAATCAGTCATGGTAAGCTGAAAAACCGAATTCAAAGGCTCAAGCTTTTCGAATCATTATGTAATAAAACCGTGTATAGATATCTCAGGTTTCGAAAGATTTGGATTTTTTTCCACTGCCCATGATTCTCATAAAGTTTAATTTTTTGGTTACCAAATTTGTAATCTTGTGTAATTGATTTGGGTACTCTGTGAATTCTACTTCTTTGGTTTCTGTCACTTGACTAATTCAAGCTGTGAAATTTACAATGGTTGTCTAATTCAAATGAAAGTAGAAGAGAGAATAAACTGAAGTGTGTGGTTCATGTTCAGGTTTCAGCTCATACATCTGCTGGTAAAACAGTTGTGGCTTCCTATGCGATTGCCATGTCGTTGAGGGAGAACCAGAGGGTTATTTATACCTCTCCTATAAAGGCACTAAGCAATCAGAAGTACAGAGATTTTAAAGAAGAGTTTTCTGACGTTGGTTTAATGACCGGGGATGTGACTATTGATCCTAATGCTTCTTGCCTGGTAAGTGTATTTGCCACTGTTCGACGCCGTCTCATAAATTGCTTTATTTGCTGGTTGTTCTTAGTTTTTTTTGTCATCTTTGTTTTAGGTCATGACCACAGAGATCTTGCGTAGCATGCAGTATAAAGGGTCAGAGATTATGAGGGAGGTTGCTTGGATTATTTTTGATGAGGTGCATTACATGCGTGATAGTGAGAGAGGTGTGGTTTGGGAAGAAAGTATTGTAATGGCTCCGAAGAATTCTCGTTTTGTGTTTCTCTCTGCAACTGTGCCCAATGCCAAGGAGTTTGCTGATTGGGTTGCAAAGGTGATTCATTTCTCTCTTTCTAATCCTTCTACTTCTCTTTTGTGAATGGAGTAATACATTATATACCGTTTTTTATCTGGATTCTCATCTCAACTTGTTATTCTGATTAAAGGAATACAATGTAACTTTCGTATCCATGGTGTTTCTTTGAGTTGACATGATAACGCAGCCTGTTCAAATGAAAGCTCTGGAGATTTGATTAGTGTTGGTATTGCAGGTTCACAAACAACCATGCCACATTGTTTACACCGATTATAGGCCAACTCCGCTTCAGCACTATGTCTTTCCTGCTGGAGGTAATGGGCTTTACTTGGTTGTGGATGAAAAGGCTAAATTTCACGAGGATAGCTTCCAGAAATCTCTTAACGCACTAGTTCCTGCTAGTGATGCTGACAAGAAAAGAGAGAATAGAAAGTCTCAAAAGGGATTAATGGTTGGAAAACTTGGTGAAGAAAGTGATATCTTCAAATTGGTGAAAATGATAATTCAGCGGCAATATGATCCCGTGATTTTGTTCAGTTTCAGCAAAAAGGAATGCGAGGCACTTGCTATGCAGGTTAGTTTCCTCATTTCTCCCTAGAAACTTAGGTTTTCTTTTTTGTGTTTCTCCTTTCATCTTATGCATGGGATCAGCCTTATCCCCTTCAAAACGATCTGGGTTGGAGTGACTGTGATAAGCTCCAGGAGTCTTATGTGTGGACGTGGTACCTCATTGGTTGTTGTATGTGTTCATGTGTGTTTAATCGATTCAGTAACTATCAAAGTCTCCTGACTAAAGGTCTTTTCCTCAGTAAAACTTTATTGCTAGAGCTGATAGGGGTTAAATTCCGTTAGTAGCAGAATAGGTGAGTAATCTGGGACTCGTTGTAATAGTTGGGTCCCAAAAGAAGTCTGTAGCATACTGTTCCCCCTAGTGAGTTAAAAGAGTTTCTACGTTCTGAATCTTAACAGTATGTTTGCATTGCAGCAGCGTTCTTTTCATTTTATTTCTGTGTACAATTCGCTTGTGTAGACGGTTCAGCAATTGTTTTGTTTAGTGTGCTAACCTGCACTTTGCAATGTCTTGTTTTATGTGTATTGTAAAACCTGAAATTCATTTTCTGCTTATCATGGCTCGTATTGTCTAAAACATGATTGTAATGCCTGTCTGTTTGCACTACAGATGTCTAAGATGGACTTAAACAGCGACGATGAGAAAGACAATGTGGAGATGATTTTTACTAGTGCAATCGATAACCTTTCAGATGATGATAAGAAGCTACCTCAGGCAAGCACTCATTAAAAGTTCTTTCTTGAAACATAAAGTTATGTTTGGGCTATCTATGGGCTAGGACGTCTCGCAATGGCTAGTATTTCTTTAGCCTTTAGTATTGAACTTCACACCAATTTCGCCTCTTTTATCTCAAACTTTATTTTCTATTTTACTTGACCAGTAGCCATCCTCCTGCGTAAAAGTTGAGCTTCCCTTAAATACTGTACTTGTCACAATGTAATAACTCATGTTCCTTACTCCTGCTGTTCGATAAATGATCATATTGGTCCTTGTTTAGTTTATCTAGTTTCAGATGTGATTTGGCTTGTTGGATATATATTTGTTACGCAGGACAATTGACATGGTTCCTGGCTTCATGTACTGCAGGTGTCAAGTCTCTTGCCCATCTTAAAACGTGGTATAGGCGTTCATCATTCGGGTCTGCTCCCAATTTTGAAAGAAGTAATTGAGATATTATTTCAAGAAGGTCTGATTAAGGTAGGTGAAAGCGTTGAGCTACAGTTTCCATATTTTCAATTCGTTCACTGTCTAGATCTGTTTGGTGTGTAATATGTTTATCTTTACTCTCTTTGCCATGCATCACTTCGTTTCATGTTTTCCTCTTTATTGTTGTTTATTTACCTTTCTCATGAAGTGTTTTCGTTTAGTGTCTGTTTGCAACAGAGACATTTAGTATTGGATTGAACATGCCGGCAAAGACGGTTGTGTTTACAAATGTACGTAAGTTTGATGGAGACAAGTTCAGGTGGCTATCTAGTGGAGAGTACATTCAGATGAGTGGCCGTGCTGGACGTCGAGGTATTGACAAACGAGGTATCTGCATCCTCATGGTTGATGAGAAGATGGAACCTGCTATTGCTAAATCAATGCTCAAAGGAAGTGCTGATTCTTTGAACAGGTACATGTTAAATCCACAGGGTAGAAAATGATCAACCTGACTGATAAGTTCTGCTTTAGACCTCATGAAATAGTTATTGACCTAAACTGTTTTGTTTCCTTTTTCAACTAGTGCTTTCCATTTGAGCTATAACATGCTTCTAAATCAGTTGCGGTGTGAAGAAGGTGATCCTGAGAATCTTCTCCGAAATTCTTTTTTTCAGTTTCAAGCTGACCGTGCTATCCCGGATCTAGAGGTGCAGTTGCAAAATGAGTAAATGTCAGATTTATTGATTATGATAATGTTCAATTTATGTAAATGATGTGATTGTGGCCTGGTCTTTGCAGAAGCAAATCAAAACCCTGGAAGAAGAGAGAGACAGCATGGTGATTGAAGAAGAAGAAAGCTTAAAAGATTACTATAAATTGATTTTGCAATATAAGAGCAAGAAGAAGGATATACGTGAAATTGTCTTCACTCCAAAGCACTGCTTACCCTTTTTGCTGCCAAACAGAGCTGTTTGTCTCGAGTGCACAAATGATGATGAAGAGCCACAATCATTCAGCGTTGAAGACCAGGATGCGTGGGGAGTGATAATGAAATTTAACAAAGTCAAAACCTTATCTGAAGGTTAGAACTCTGAGAATTTTTTTTAGTTTTAGTCTATTTAAACAGTGATAATTCCGTCTTGACATGAGCAATTCATCTAGATGATGATAATAGAAGACCAGAGGATGCAAACTACACCGTAGATGTGCTGACTAGATGTATGGTAAGCAAGGATAGCGTTGGCAAAAAGAAAATTAAGGCTGTGCCATTTAAGGAGCGTGGTGAGCCTGTTGTGGTCTCTGTTCCTTTATCTCAGGTAACATGGCTGCTCCATTTCTTGTCTTCGTGGTTCTTTATAATGTAAACACATTCTTATGCGGCTTATCCTCGCCAGATTCTGATCTTGATGATCTTTTTGTTTATCCTTTATTATCATGAACAGATTAAGAGTTTAAGCAGTGCAATCATGAATATACCAAAAGATCTTGTACCAGTAGAAGCTCGAGAGAATGCTCTGAAGAAGGTTTCTGAGTTACTTTCTAGACATCCCGATGGAATACCCCTTGATCCTGAAGTTGATATGAAGGTACGTATATTGTTTTTTGGTCCCCAAATACACTTCTACTTTTGCTCTCTTTCATTTGTCTTAAGATATGAATACAACTTTTACGTCATTAGATTCGGAACAGCTCTTACAAAAAGACAGTTCGTCAGCTGGAGGCTCTGGAAAACCTATTTGAGAAACACAAAATTGCAAAATCTCCCCTCATAACACAGAAGCTGAAAGTTTTTCACATGAAGGAAGAGATAACGGCCAAGATCAAATCACTGAAGAAAACCGTCCGATCCTCAACTGCATTGGCGTTTAAAGATGAACTTAAGGCCAGAAAGCGTGTTTTACGAAGGCTAAGGTAATATACTTGCTAAATTTATCACATTCCCTTACTTATGAAACATATTTATGAAACCAACTCAAGTTTCTTCATCAGCCACACCTTCTATCTCAATCTTGTTTGACTGTAATATTGTTGTTTGTCCTACTGATGACTGTATAAACTTCTCTTTTATTGATAATCTGATGTTTTAAAACAGATACATCACTAGCGACAATGTAGTGGAGTTGAAGGGAAAGGTTGCATGTGAAATCAGTAGTGCGGATGAATTAACATTAACTGAGCTAATGTTCAGTGGTGTCTTCAAGGAAGCAAAGGTGGAGGAGTTGGTTTCTCTCCTCTCTTGCTTTGTGTGGCGAGAGAGACTCCCCGACGCAGCTAAACCCAGAGAAGAACTCGACTTGCTCTTTATACAGTTACAAGACACGGCCAGGCGTGTCGCCGAAGTTCAGCTTGACTGCAAGGTATTCTCACTAACACTCTTTTTCCCTGCTCATCCAAGAAAAAACCTGACCACCTAAAGAAGATTTGGTTCCATAACATTTCTGTCTTTTGTGACAGGTTGAAATCGATGTGGAGAAGTTTGTGCATTCGTTCAGACCGGATATAATGGAGGCCGTGTATGCGTGGGCTAAAGGGTCGAAGTTTTATGAGATCATGGAGATTGCTCGTGTTTTTGAAGGGAGCTTGATCAGAGCGATAAGGAGAATGGAGGAAGTTCTGCAACAGCTCATAGTAGCTGCAAAATCCATTGGAGAAACAGAGCTTGAAGGTAAACTAGAAGAAGCTGTTTCCAAGATCAAAAGAGACATTGTATTCGCAGCATCTCTCTACTTGTGATGGCATCTTTACTTCTTTCTTGGCAGCAAGATTGAAAACAAAAGAAGCAAAGAGCTTTTCTTGTACTTTCATTCATTTTTGTTAAGAATTTATAGTGTGTACTAAGATAAAATCAAGAGGAAATTTAATTTCATAATTTTATTTTTGACCATGACCATTGGTTTGATGTAGAGCAAGAGATGAGTCTCAATTTCCACACTTTCCTTACAAAAGCTAAACAATCCCCCAAAACACTTACATCTAAGTGACTTCATAAGACCTGAAGATAAAAAACTTCATTGCTATACACAGACATCTCATTTCTCAGTTGTCTTCCGATCTTTTGCTTCTGCTTTCATTTTTTCTAAGAGGTAACAAATGCGTTTTTTTTTTTTTTGACGTCGAGGCAACAAATGCGTTAAAACAATGACATACTCAATTTTTCTACCGTGCCCTCCGTGTTCCCATTTTCGTCTGCATCAGTTTTGGGCTGCTTCCTAACATTCACTGCCAGTTTGTTCTTGGGTGAAAGTTTCTTCACTTCCTCAGGTGTGTATATGAATATCTTTCTCACCATTCCACAGAACTCACTGCACCACAAAACAGAAGACCAAAAGGACCCATTAAAGAGGAAACATTGCAGTAGGATGATGCTCTACAATTGTAAACAATGCTGTGTTGTGCTTATTGAGATTAAAACAAAAATTGAATTTTAGACTGCAAATACACTTACTTCCATGGATCATCACCAACCATCATCATGTCATCTTCATCATCCGTGTAAACAACTTGCCATTTCTTGGTCGATTCTAAGAGTTCACCCTCGATGTCAAACATCTCCTCCAGCTTCTTGAACAGGTCTTCATAACACTCAGACCGTGTCAAATCAACAGCTCTACCTACTGCACTGCCTTGCATGTGCACCTAAATCAAATTGCCAAAGCAAGACCAATGTTAAGATTGTGTCAATTTAAGACTAATATTCAAGCTGTTATCAGATTTTAAAAGAGCGAACGATCCATGAGGCTAATAATCACCTTTGTGCAGCTACGTATCTGTCTACTTTGCGATTCTTGAGGAGACCTCAGACAAGACTTCTCAGGATCACCACTCCCGGAAGGGATATTAGATTGGTTGATAATTAACGGCTCAGATTGCTGGCCGGAGTCAAACTCATTGGATGGGACAGGTTGATCTACAGCGACAGCACCGGACACAGAGGCAGCAGAGAAACACTCCTCCACATTAACATTTTCAACTAGCTCAAACCCAAAAAGTCTGCAGGCGTTTCCATTAGTTTGCTTCTTTTCAGTAGGCTCGTTGTTAAACGCTGAAGCAAAAGATTCAGCTGCACTATCTGCATGGCATGGCCAAAAGGCTGATCCTATGGATGGTCCTCCAAATAATTTGTTCCCAACATGGCCAAAAGTAGCAATCTTGGCAGGAGGAGAGAATAATGGCACCAAGGAAGGAGTCTCTGCCGGGGATTTCCACACACCATCTGCAGTAACTGAAGAGAGCATTAATAAAATGAGCTTGGAGCTGCCACAAGGAAGAACAGTCAAAAATAGAAAAGAACACAAAGTACCAGGAGCCGTTGGACCAGTATTTGGTGAAGGCAAACCAGGAGGTCTAGGTCGTTTGTTCCTTTGTAGAGGCTGAGGATGTGAAGCAGGGGTACTATTTGCAACTAGGGGCTCGAGTTCCCATGGTGAAACTCTTTCGGGACGGAATACAGATGAGGGCTCGTCCCACTGAACCTGAAGCATTATAAGTTTCGCAACAAACATATTAGGATGCATCACTAGATTCTCTCGGTTAAAGAAATACCAATCCACATCTTGCACCACTGCGAAGTATAACAGTAGCATGTTCTAACCTTAAGCGATCTCCATTCAGAATCATGCCATACCGAAGACTTGTTTTCCTGAACACCAACTATTGTGCCACTGAACCTGCATTGTTAAAACACAACAGAAAAAACTTGAAGTTAAATAGCATTCAGATTTATCAGCAAGAAGAAAACAAGCTAGTTAGATGTGGTACCTTTTCTCGGGAGCTTCTTCACCCTCGAATCTCATCTTGAAACGCATGCCGACAGATAGCTTCTGGTTCTTAGCTTCGAGATACCTATTGACGCTCACAATAAACTCTGACCTACTTGTCCTGATAATAGAAGATACTGTCAGTCTGGATCGTCAGCCAACTGATTTATCACATATGCACGCAACAGTAACTCAAAGGCATAATAAGATGGCTTAAAGTGTTTTTCGGATTTTGTTTCCAGTCAATGACTAAGTTAACTGGTATAAGAAAGCAAGACCTTGGCTTGTAGAAGACAGAAAAGATTGTTCCTGTTGTAATGGCATGAGCAGCAGTTGCAAGGACACCAATATGCATGCTATGACTTGAAATGACAGAGGACGGGATATTGGTCTGTTGTCTCATGTGCCGCCTAACACCAACTCGAAGCTCTTCATTCTCACCCCTGAGACAATACTGTGTCACATCATGCTCAAGACGTTTAAGGATAAAAATAATATCCAGGCAAATGAAATGATGAGGAACTTGCCTTAAGAATATGAAAGCGTCACCAGCCACTAGTTTCTTCGAGCTAACAAAAACACTCCACCCAGTTGTTAGCAAATGGCGCCTTGGTTGACCTGTAGTCACAACGGCATGATATTTAATAAACGTGAAACAATATTATTAATGCAAAACTATGTACAGCCTCAAAGGTTCTCATAAGCAGTAGCATTTGGGGTAAAGGAACGGAAATTCAAAGACAATCTCGTAATAAGATAGCAAGTGTAGTAACCTCGGAAAATGTGCCTAAAATGCCACTCGTTGTTGTGCAAATCAGTTGCAACCAGTTCTTGCCACGGTGGTTGTTGGGACATATCCTAGAGAAGAGAAAGTAAAGTGTTACAAACAAAAAAAGCAGTTGAAGTGGTATAAATAATTCAACAAGAACACAGGAAGCAACTCTGACCAAGGGTGGAAGACAGTCATCTGCATGTCTCCGTAGCACAGAGAATCCACCGTGTGTGCTTGTGTCCGAAGCAGTTAGTGTCTTACAAAATGAATGTACTGTGCACTTTTCAGGTTCTTGAACAGGTGCATCCGGGCTGATGGGTTCACTTTGCTGAATGACCAAACACAATAGTTCCACCAAAATCAAGAAATGAAAATATATATATATATATATATATATATATATATAAACTTTATATTATGAAACACCAAACCACTAAATCTTTTGCTTATAATAAACTTACATCCGCTTCTGGCAATAAGGTTATTTGTGCATAAACTTCGTCAGTCTCGGGCTCTGCCTGAGCTTGCGAAGTGAAGCACAACAAGGCTTAAAATTATTAGCCAACACATTTCATAAAGGAAAAGGTAAGGAAATTATATCATATAATATCGAATTCAGCCTACCCTGCGCTGGATATTGATCACTTTACAGAGAATCTTAGATGGGAGATTGAAGGAAGGCATCTGTTGCTCCAAACCTTGATGCATCGATGCCTCGAGCTGCATAGTCAGTGATCAGTTAAATACATAAAGATAATCAGAAAAGATAATCAACTGATCATGTGAAATCACAAGAAGGCATACAGAGTAAGAACAGCCCAATTAACATAACTGGTTTTAGCAAATGAGCATGATAACAATGTACAAAACAATGTCAAGTGATTCAAACCAGTAAACAAAATACCTGCTCCATATGACCTTCAGGGAAATAATAAACTCGTTCCCCTTCACGAGGTAAGGTTACAAGAGGCCCAGCACAAGCATGCCAAAGCTCTCTATATAAAGCATCACTTAAAACCCCTACAAACAAATGGATTGACGTCAACACAAAGAAACAAAGATATTTCTGAGATGCAACATTGTATCTCAAAAGCAAAGCAAGAGTTGCAAAAATGTAAAAGAGTGAAATCCACTCACTTCAGAGAGTAATCAAACCTAGAAAAGAGCAAACACACTTGACAGAATGAGAATGGTATAAACAAAAAAGATATTCCACGAACCTCCAGGTTTTCCAGATGAGTGATTGGTAGCTGCCATTTGAGAATCCATTTAATTTTTTGATGAATTTACCTGAGAAAAAAGGCCAAAGAAGAGAAACTATAAGATTGAAATGTCTTTCTGAAAGAGAAAAGAAGATGGACCTATCCTTATCTTAATTTAGACAAACAAAGCTCTGATAGATGTCATCATGTATCAACATTTAAACCCTTTCTTAAATTTACTGACAAAAATGTGGGCCAATTATGCAACTGCTTTGTTCTACATTGTGTCTAAAGCACACTCACAAGACTCAGATTCTCAAATTTTATTACCCAATTTGAAGAGAAGTCCTATGGTGGCTCAAGCAAGGGGGTAAAAAGAAAGAACCAAAAAAGGCAAAAGCAAGACAAAGAACAGATTTCAGTCCTTAAATTCACACTTTGCAAAACAAAACTGTCAGTTTTACGTCAGTGTACTACACAAATCATGTCAACAATGGCAAGATTTCAACTCAGAACCTAAAAACACAATCTAATATAACGAAATCTGTGAGAAGAGAACAAATGCTACAGACGAATTTTCCCCGAAACCCAAGAGAAACCCCACTTAGAAAGAAAAGGGGGTAAATGATATTCAAAAGAAAATCAAGATCAGGAACGAAAAACAAGAGTTGAAATTGGGATGTGTAACGAAGTATCGACTCTTGATCTAAGATTATCCCCAGAATCAAATACAGCTAAAATCAAGGGACAGAACCTAAATCTGACCATGGATCCTCGAAAGTCTACTCATTTCTCAGCATTTACTAAACAACAAGCAAAACCCAGAAATCAAAATCGAACCTTTACTTCAACGATCCACCGAAGCGAGCTAGGGTTCAAATAAAACCCAGATGAAAGTAACAAATTTAGAATGGAGGGTAGTGAAAATCTAGAGGATATAGAAGTGAAATTGCTGTCAAAATAATGCAAAGTGATAGACCAAAACAGGAGATTTGTGCATAGATATGAGATAAAAGCGTGTATGTAAAGGTGTATACATACACCGTCAGTGTTTGGTTGAAGCCGACACGAACCCTTTGGCTATGGCTGCCTTTTATTTTTCTCCTCTTCTACCTTTTTTCTTTATTTTATTTTCCTCACTTGGGTTTTTCTACCACAGGAAGACACACAACACAAGTATGACATGCTCTCTCTCTAGTCTCTTTACTTTTGAAAAAAAAAGACACCCTTTACAATTTCACCAAAATGAGCTCATGATTAACGGAATTTTGGGATTTAATTGTTAATTAATTTAGATATAAGTCGGCCTGCAGTTGTTTACAAACAATATTTTTTTAATATAGAAATTCCAAGATTTTGTGAATTAGAGGATGTTATTCAACTTTTGAATCCGTAGTCTTCCTCTGTCAGTATCGGTATTGAAAAATACATTTTCCTCAAGTTAGGTTTCAACAAGTTAGCTAAGAGCACCATTTTCTCTAGAGAACGCTAAAATTACTGCACTTTGTATACTTTTTTTTTAACCATTGCACTTTCTAGTTTCTATACTTTGTTTTTGGTAAAATGCATATATTTGGAAAAATGTCCTATAGAAGATTATTTTTTGAGGATTACACTTCACAAAAAAATATTGTAAACAACACTTCTCTCAAACTTAATTGACTAGATTACTTTTACTTATAGTTTATAGATTATTTCAATATTTAAAGTAAAAATTTAGTGAAAAATAGAAAGAAATGTCATGTGAAAGGGATATGCAAATTTTGTCAAAGAAATTTCATGAACTTTGTTCATATGAAGTCCATCGGCTATGTAAGAATGAAAGAAATATCTGACATCACATAGTCAAAGATATACCACAACATAATAGTGTACCTAAAACTATGTACAATGGTTTTTTTAACATCTTTTTTTTTAACATTCAATATTATCTTTTTCCATATAATAATTCAATTTTTTATCATCTAAAATATGTTTGTTTAATATTATGATTTTATATTATGATTTCTTTTATGTTTTTTTTTGGTATCCAAATCAGATAAAATAAGTCTCTATTTATACAGTATGAAAAATGAAAAATTTCAATATACAAATAAAAAATATTGTGATGAAATAATTTGGGTGAAAAAAAAATCAAAAATCTTAGTAGCTAATAAAAACCCAACACATGTTCCAATTCATATATTATATGATCACCAATTTATGTGTCCAATAACTGAGTGCCACATGATCTTATTAGGCTCCATTTTCACCGATTCTAACATATTGAAAAGATTCACATCTTCCACATACTTTTCAACAAGATTTATAACACACCATTACATTACTTCACCTGTTTAATAAAAAAATTCAACATACCATTATAAATAGTCTAAGGGGTCGAAATTGTTAAAAGTGTATGCTCTAATGTCGATTAAGAAAAAAAGTTTTGGGATAAAGTTGTAAACATAACTGAAGTAGAGAATGGTAACTTTGACAAGCATGTGTCTTACATACTGACTGCGAAAAGAGTAATTTACAGAAATCCAAAAAGGTATCTAGTTCAACAGAACATCTAACCCAAAGAGACATCTGGCTCAAAATAATGTCTAGCCCGAAGATGTCTAGCACAAAGGAGTGTTGGTTATACAAAATATATATGAATAGAAGAACATCTGATACGGTTTGTCTCAAGGAGAAGTTTAGGTTGGTACATATGGCATTACAAGTAGTGGAGGAGGCAGAAAATATTTTAGTATGGGCAAATAATCAAAAATATTGAACTAATTAATTGATAATTGATATTTATTATTAATACATGTAGTAAATAATACAGTATTTGTTTAATTTTTAAAATTTAACTTGGAAGAAAGTGGACATTCGAACAATAAAACTCATAAATTGAAAGTCGTAACTCAACCCAACTAAACTAGCATATAAATTGAAAATCGTAACTCAATCCAACTAAACTAGCAAAATTATATGTCTAACTAACACTTAATTTTTTTTGAATATTTATTAGTATGGGGCACTTACTTATCAAGTAGATCCGCCCTTGATTACAAGTGGTAGGCTGATGTCTGATACATATGGCACTATAAAAGTGCGTCGTCTGGTAAGAGAACATCTGATATATTTGCCTCGCCAACCATATTAAAAAAACAAAAGTTAACTGAACTGAATATTTCATCATCGAAAAATGATGGTTATACTTTCCCAATAATGCAAATATATGCAAAGTAAAATAATAATAATTATTATTTTTCTTTTATATATTTTTCATCATTAAATGCCGTTTAACTGATTTTGTGTTCATAAACAAAAATCTCATTATAAAGCATAACTCTTATCATTTACATTGATCATCTAACATCTGTCCAACATACAAAAATAGTTCAGCTGCTACCATGACTATCACTATTTTTGCTTAAATAGAAACTATTATTGTAGTAAGTAAACGAAAAAGAGTTTTGTTATTTTATTGTGGAAATCGCGTACAAACTATATGATGTACTTACCTATGGAAATTAGACAAACTTAATGTTGGAACAGGTTGAAGTACTGTATGTCAATGGAGCTTTAAAGAAGATGAAATTGCAGAACCGAATTAGTTAACAAAAAAACTTTGTTGAACAAAACCCATAAACTATACTATATAAATTAATTTAGCCATTTGAGTATTCAAAGTGGAATTTTTTTATTTCAAAATATTATGTTATATATAGTCATCTCATATTCATTTATATTGCTCATTATTACTATTTTAACGGTTAGTATACTTGTATCATCATCTCATGAAATTGTTAAAACACTCACTTAAAAAAAATTGTTAAAACAACCATATATATATATATATCACCGTATTTATTAGAAAAACTACAGCAATAAAAAAATTTTATTATGAAATGAGCGGCATGCCATATAGTATTATCAACGAAATCGAATTTATTATACTTAAATATTTTATTTGTTGTAAGAAAAACATCAACATATATAGACCAAGAAAACACTTCTACAAAATTCATAATAACTAATTTTGATTTCTTTTACAGTTTTACGTAAGATAATTGAAAACTATTTTTTAAAATTTATTCTCAGAAAAGGGCATGTGTTTGTAAATGGAAAAATAATGCAAGCGCAGCGGAAATCCTTACAGCTTCACTGCTTGTCCCCTGTGGTGGGCACTCAACTGAGATTCACGCGCTACAGAAAAGCATGCCACTTGGATTAATTAAAGATTTTTTTTAATTAACTATTGTAAAAAAGTTTTGAGATTAGCCTAACAGTAATAATTAATGTATCCTTAATAATTGAGCTGTTTTTGTCTTTGACAGTACTATCACGAGCTTGCCGTGTTTTCTTCTCGGTAAGCAAGAATATGTCTCCTTGTCTCTAACCAATCTCTTTTTTTAGTATTTTTAAAAATAAAAATGAAAAAGCTAATTTTTTTCTAAATTCTGAGAATATTTCTATTGGTTATATACTTTTCTAAGTATTTTATCAAATATTTTATTAGTATATTTTATATTATTTTATTTTTAATTCATTTTTAAAAATGAAAAAATGAAAACATTCAAAAAATGCAAGTGCTTTTTTGAAACTCTAAGAATATACCAATCAATAAGAGATTCATATCAAATATCTAGACAATAAAATATTAATATTTTATTTGTTTTATTTATATAATTAATTTTAGTTTTTAAATAAGAAATTAAAGAAATAATAAAAAGATTAGTGTCCTAAATAGTTTGGAAACATATCTCAAAATCTCTTTAAGCATTTTCATTGGACAGATAACCTTAAGAATCCCAAAAATATTATACTCATATATTTAATGTAATTTAGTTATATAATTTAATTTTAATTTATGAATATAAATTAAGTTAATTATATGAAGACAGATGCTATATAAGTATCTCAAAATATGTAAAAGTCTCTCATTTGAATTGCTCTTTTCCTCTTCTCTCTTATTTTTTCTTACTTACATAATAAAATACTATTATTTTCTCTTTTTATCTTATGAGATACCTATATTGAAATACATTTAATGGAGGTTTTATATGAGAATTGTTTCTTAATTTTTTTAATATTTTAATAGTTAAATATTCACTCACTTTTCTATGTAAATGCTCTAAAAATATCTCATCCAATATACTATCTCATTTCTCTCTTACCTTTCTATTATTATATTAGTTTATTTTATTAAAATACCCTCTAAAAGATTTTTCATAAAAATGTTCTAAAAATTCAATTGACTGAAAATTTTATTAATTTTTTTTTTGGAAAAATTTTGCTTAAACTTCATCTGAACTAATTTTCAAAAAAACTTTCAAACTTCAAAAATTACTAATTTTCAAAAGAATTAAAACGTTTAAAAGTCTTAAATAAATTAATAATTTGAAAACTATTTTTATAAAGATTTTCTAAAGTAATTCTTAAAAGAAAATATTTCTATAGGAGTAACACAAACAAAGCAATACATGGCAAAAAAGATGTTTCCTTTAGAAACCAAAAATGGCACATTAGTTTTTTTTTTTTGTCGACGAAATGGCACATTAGTTAAATTTATTAAAAAAAAATGATTCCTGGAAAATATCCTTATAGGTTTTAATTTTGACGATAACACCACTATTTCTATAATACTTTGTTTCATTATAAATATCTAGATTTTCATTTCAATAGGATACTTTTTTTTTCATAGAAATATTGGGTAGTAGTTAAGTAGGTAGAGAGATATGAAGATAATTTTAAAAAATTTCTAGAAGTTAGATCAACTTTTGGGTTTTGGCCCAAATGATAATTGGATTTCTAGAAGTTAAAATCTTGATTTTAATTTTCCAAACAAACTTTTCATCTTTATAAAATTGTTACGCTTGAAATGTATGTTAAAAATATCAGCTAATTAATCATCTTATTCACATATTTTATTATACATCTCTTTTTTTTTAGTAATAGACGAGAGACGGTATCTCTCATACTTTAATTTGAAATAAAAACTACAAACAAGTTGTGGTCATGAAACCCCATTATTATCGTCCGACATAGCTGAACCAACACTTTTTGGCATAAACTCAAATACGTAAAAACCCAACGGTAACAAAAAACTTAAATTCGCTATCCATCCGCCAACCGGTTAGCTTCTCTGTAAACATGAGAGATCTGGACAATCTAATCTCTTGATATGAAGTTGTAGCACAATCGTACTATAAACGACATATGCTGATATTCGTTTATCCCTGTCGTAAAAAAATTGCCACTATATCTGAATCCATCTCAATCTCTAGTCTGGTAACCCGATGATCCCAATGCCATATAGAGTCCATAATATACCCCCCCCCCCCCCCCCCCCCCCCCCCCCCCCGTAAATCTGCCAATGGAACCAAACAGTCGATGTTTAGAGCAAACCTGCTGTGACAAACCCTGGATTCCTAGGAGACGCACCATCAATATTTAGTTTAAACCAGCCATTACTCGGTGGGTGCCATGATATTTCTTTCTTCACTCTTTGACTGCAGCCGTTTTATCACCGACCTGCGCATGAGGTAATTCTACTTCTTGAGCGAGATCTTTAAGGAAATATACTCTATTACGGTATTTGCCATTTGATTCAAATATATTCCCACACCTTCACTTCCATGCCCACCATACTGCCATTGCGAAAATCGTAGACCAGGAGCTCTTACTCACCACTCCAGCATCCCCAAGATTTTCATATATCCACACCAAAAGTGATGCTCCCAGAAAACTTCCCTGCTTTCTTAACGGGACAAGTCGAGTCCAAATCCCTGTCATAGCAGGACAATCGCGAAGGACATGCAGAATTAACTCTCTCCACCCCCCCCCCCCCCCCCCCCCCCCCCCCTCCCCCCTTTTGCAAACCTGACATATGCTCGTATTACTGAGATGTCTTCGTTGTTTCTCTATATCTGTCATGAGGACTTGATTCATAGCAAGCCACCTTTACTCTTTCAGGTGCAACAACCCGCCAAACACGGTCCATGAGTTGCCCCATATTCTGCTACAGATATAAATCAAATATAAGCAGATTTTACTGTAAACTTCCCATCTTGATTCTCGCCCCAAGAGGGTCTGTCCCTAGCCCATGTTACATCATCTAAACAACCGTCCGCAATTGTAGAATGACGTATTTGGATATGTATGGAGCAATTTGATCAAATAACCATCATACGCCATTGCGCCACAACTCTTGAACTTTTTTTATTTACCATGTACTATGGTATCTCGCTTACTGCCAGCTCCAATAACGGCTTATTCGTCAACCACTTATCTCTCCAGAATTGGATTTGTCTACCATCTCCAATTACCCAAGTCAGCCCTAGCATACTCACTTCTCTTATTCATATCCCAACACTCTGCCATGTCGATGAACAATTGCCTTTAGATTTTATTAGGATATTCAAAGGCAGGAAACTCAAAGGTTCTGGACACATACAACGAGGATTTTTACAAGCATCTTTTGATAAATCTGTTGGGATTTCTTCAGATCTCCTTTTTCATTTCCTCACCATTTTGATTTGCAAGACACTCTCTTCCCTTTTCTATTTTGATTATCCAATTCATCGCTTTACTTTGTCTTCCTCGACTTACGTCATTCATCACTTCATGTTATATCTGATTCTTGTTTCAAGGATGGGATCAAGGAAAAGGAATAAAGCCCATTTGGTGGAAATTTCTATTCCATAAGGATCCACTGTGAAGTGATTAAAAACCGATTCTTTTTGGGATTCCTTTTTTGAAGATCCTGGCATAGATAAAGTAATTTCAACGGCTGGCATTGATCTAATGAAAAAAAGAAGTGGAGCCAATTCACAGAAGATGGCTTTTAAGTTGGAATCCGAGGTGAAGATCAAAGCTATTGATGACTTATCACCTTCACTCGAGACATTCACAGAAGGATTTATTCATGACTCCATTTAATCAGTTTCCCAAACTCCCATCACATCTCCCTTGGAGAAAATGGTGGAGGACACTCTAGGTGTTCCTCTCAAAGATAGTCAAGAGCCCATCGAGGTCAAAGCACGGGACACAGAAGTTAATTTGGAGCCGGATAACGATTCTTCCTCTATGGATTTATGCATTGAAGGGATCTGAAGAGGATGCGAAAGGAGATCCTGGTTGGAATCCCAACTATTTCTCATTGCGGTGGAATGATGATATCCTGACGATGTTTGATCGACTCTTTGCCACTAATCTGGTGTGGCAATGTAAGGCTAAGCCTAGGGGAGGTATCCTTGTAGAGAAGTTAAAGTTCTTGGAGAGGTTTTCTATGATGGGTCATGATACAATCCTCATTGCCTATACACCAGGATTTAACAAAAAGAAGAACCTTGGAGCTAAAGAGGATGGAGCTAAGCTTGAAGCTGAGAAGAAAAGAGGACTTGTAGCTAAGCTGAGAGGAGCTGAGGACTTAGCAACCATACACCACCGTTCTGGACATCAAGAGGAGCATTTTGGTCGAGCCAGAATTAGGTCGGTTCAATTTAAATCAGAAGATATAGCATTCAAACCGCTGGAGCTAACCAAGGAGCTATCTATGGAAAGTTCGCATATATCTTCTAGACTTCTACCAACATGATATGCGACCGACCTCTTATGTTTATTGGAACTAAGAAGACTCTTAAACCACCCCTGGTTCAATACAAGACGCCAACTAGCCAAGGAGATCAGCCAAATTCAATTCAAACCGCTTTTGGAACCAAATCAGAAGATATGAAGCCGTTTATGGAAACTTCGAATATATGTCCCCCTAAGACATTATATTCGCCCCACCCCACGTCCACAAAAGTCTACACAAGCCAGAATACACCAGATAAAGTCAGCAGCCGCCCCTTGTTATCAGAAGTCAAAGAAAATCAAGCCAAAAAGAAGCTTTCCATACTTAAAACTAATTATCTTGGTTGAAGGACTCATGAAGACCAACGACCACTTATCTCTTTCAATTTCAGCCATTCATCAGTCTTAGAAGATTCACCACACTTAAAAAGAGCCAAAGATCATCCCATAATCCCTCATTCAAAGACTGAAGAACGTGTAGAGTCTCATAACCTCTTGCATGGATTAGCCCTTGAGTTAGAAGAGTCTAACCTTTGGTGTTTGGGGTCATCAAGCATCAATGACTACAAAATCACAAGTCATTCCTCCACAACATTCAGCTTGAAGCAACAGATTCTAAGGAGTAGTTTTGGTCCATTTTCAATCCTACATCAGGTCGGCATTTATATAGGTTACAATCTCATATCTTATTGAATCTTCTCATACAATTTTCTCCTATCGATCATTATCGATGGGTCCCTAATAAATTCTTTTAGTGAATGGGGGTTTGTGCATCCATTGTGGAATCGCTCGATCTGAGTCTGCAACATGAAGCAGATAAAGTCGAAAGTACTAGTGCCGAGAATCAGCAGCTTTGATGGGACAAGGCCAAGGCCAAAGAACTTGAGCCAAAGAATCTGGAACTTGATCTTGAAGTTCAAGATATCAAATGCAAGTTGGCAAAATCAGCCCGAATTCAAGAGGAAGCTTTCAAAAGAGAGTCGCAGAGGACATGAAGAGCGACTTTGGCAGTCGCGAGAAGGTGCAGTTTGGTTTATATCTGGCAAAGAGTACCAACGCTCTCGGTATTGGTACAATCATCGCATAAGGCGAATAAAAGCTTTCTTGGCTCAGAAAAAGGAGATCGAAGAGATCATGGTCGATATTACAAAGACTGAGGCTTCCTATAGCTTGTTTTGAACAATATCAAGGCCAGGATGTTCCTATTAACATGCTTTTGGCTCTTAAAATCAAGCTTGATCAGTTGAATGTGAATCGTAGCACTATAAAGGAAATTGTCATTTCATATGACGATTTTACTACGCCGGACAGGTTAGATTTTTATATCGTTGACCTGTCTTTGGGCAGTTATTATTAGTTTCTGCTGACGTCGCCTGTTTCAATTGCTAGGCCTATTTTTGCGATTAAGTTTTGCTGACCTTGCCCGTTTGGTGAAACTTTCAGGCCTGCTATTGCTCCGCTATTTGCAACGGATTGAGAGTGTATAGCTAAATGCATTTGGATGCTGAGGTGAATTGGCCGAGACAAAGAATGATTTTTCCTTTTTTGTTTGTTTTAAAGTCAATCGATTTTTTTTTTGTAATGACGTTGGTTGAGAGGTTTATCAATTTTCTTAATGATAAGTTTTATTGCATAACTTCTTTTATTGCTGATTTAGCGAGAATGCTTTTACTGTATTAGAATGCGCACAACTGATTTAGATAACTGAACCAGATGAATAGATTAATTGAAGTGATTTATTTATCTAGTCGAATTTAGATAATTCAATCAATCAAAATGATGACGTGACAATCTTTCAAAGATATGCAAAATGATTCTTTTAAAAGTAAAGGAAAAATAATATTTTGAAAGCACGAACAGTCTTGTCAAGAACAAATTGAAGATATAGTTGGAGAGCTCGTTATTCGACAAGGCGCTCCTCAGTTCTTGAGGATATTTGCAAATCAACTTTTTGACTTGTAATACGGGGGCACTTTTTAGTCTGGAGTGGAGGCGAGTGCTATTAACTTTATTTATACCAATACGATCATAAAGTCGAATATAAACGTGTAAGGCTTTCTTCGGCCAAAAGGTGTTTTGTATGACAAAGAATCGTGCAAGTTTTGGCTTCAACTTTCATCCTTAAGACTTTAAAAGTAATTAAATTGAACCAAAGCCCTCAGAGGTGGTGATCAGCCATATAATTTATTTATTTGTGGGGCCAAACATTGAAGAAGAACGTTGACTTTTGTTGGTTTGATTGATGATGTAGTTCCTTTGCCGAGCGACTAAAAATAGATAGAAATAAAGATAAAATTATAAATGATAATATGTTATAGCTAGACCCAGTAAAAGGTTGCCTACATACCCAAATTGGGATCAAGCCATTCATAGTTTTTTATACTTATTAAAAAAAAAAAAATTTGGTGTCAAACTAGGCGTAGAATTTTCTTAAGTTCATTGAGTTTCTATGCTCGTTTTACTGGTTTTCCATTTCTTTTTTCCAGCCTGTAGATGTCGGGTTTGACACTCTTGGTGATGCAGTTGGGTCCCTTCCAGTTTGCTTCGAGTTTAGTAGGATTATTAGCTCTTGTGAGGATGAGGTCATGAAGGGAGAAAAGTCTGCTTCACACTTTGCTATTGTAATATCGAGGGACTTGTTGCTGATAATTCTGTAAGTTTGGCGAGCGCTTGCGATATGGAGCTCAACGGGTGCTAAAGCTCAGCATCCATGAGATAAAGAAAAAGGAGTTCCTAGACAAGGTATCTAATAGGAACTAACTTGGCATCAATAAGCAGTTCATATTCAACAAGATTGAAGTGTCAAACCCACTTGTGATGGCGTATTCTTCAACCATGTGCATAAAGATCAGAACCATTATAGCCTAAGAGATGTACTAATCAAGCAATCATTCTCTCACCAAAGCAAGAATTCAAATCAACTTATCAATCTTGTGAACCAATAAGGACCTAGTTAGCTAAACACCCATCAAGAATATGGATTTAAGCACACATTTGCAACATCCTAACAATGCTAAGCAATTAGCAGGAATGAAACAAAGGCAAGATCTTTCAATGCATACTATCTAACCATCAAGCAAGAATCTCAAAACCGGCACTATCTAGCCCTAAGCGAATCATCTAGCAATGTTGAACTATCACTTTGGTGTCACTGAATAAAGGAAACATATACCAAGCCAACTATCAAGTCAAATAAACGAACCATGCTTAGAGATGAGATAACAAGCCATTTAGTGAACCATATGCATCAATCAATACCATATTCAATCAAAAGGAGCAAGCTTTATGAACAATAACCACTTTGCAAGAGAAGGAGACAACAGAAAATAGTAAAATAAGCCTAATCACCCCTTAATCACATCTTAATCACTATTTTTCTACTTAGAACCCTAAATCTAAGGTAAACTACTTATTAATCATGTTTAATTCCATTTGTTTGGAGTTAAACATAACTAGATGAGATTAAAATGCAAAGATGATAAATCAAAAATACCAAGGTGCAAGAATAAAGATCAAGAGACAAGTTTAAACCATAAAAAATGCAAACTTTATTAAAGATAAGGGACCTAAGGCAAATCACCCTTTTCGTTTAGAGAAGAGGGAAGTTTTTGATGAAAGACTAAACTTGGATAAAGATAATGTTTTGTAGCTTCCTTTTTATAGTATGAAACCAAAAGAAACATAAAAAAACCTAAAAATAAGATAAGGTCAACAAAAGTCAAATGGTCAATGCGCGGATGAATTATATCGAGGTGGTACAGATGGTGTTCTGCTCGATATGCGACCTTGATATGGCTCGTGCAGCGCGCATCGGCTTCCTTGCTCGATGCTGGACCTCGATGCAGACCAATGGATTAGACTCCTTGTGTTGATCCTCTTCCTCTTGTGCTGCTGCTTACATCGAGCATACTCTACGAGTGTTCTGCTCGATATGGACCAAACTTTGCAAGAGCTCTATTTCTGACATCTTCTTCAATCATGAGCTGCTTCCATCTCCTTCCCAACTCCAAGAACCTCTAAAAACACCTGAAAACCACAACAAACATGCACATGTATGCAAACGTATGCAATCCTAAGCTAAATGCATGCCATGTTGATTCTAAGTGAAAATGATACTAAAATGCTAAACTATAATGCAAAAACAGAGGAAAAGATGCATGAAATGCAGCCTAAAATGGTCTAAAATAGCAAGCTATCAACACCCCCACACTTAGCTTTTGCTTGCCCTCAAGCAAGCAAACACTTAGCATGGTGATGAGGTTTTAAATGGGAACTCATATATCTAAAAATGCTAACAATAAATCAAAATGAAGTCCATGTTCTTAATTATAAAGTGAACTTGATGAAAGAATACTTTAAACACTTAACCACTTTCATCATAAAGCAAGAATGATCACAAAGCTATCAACCTACACATGCTCATCAAATCAAACAACATTTTTAACATTCAATTAAGCTCAAACCGTGAATCATGCTTATGCAAATGCAAATGTGTCATTTGGCTAAGGGGCAAGACTTAGTGGAATAAAAATGATCCCACTTCACAAACTGGTTTTGGTGTTTAAAGGGTTCTCTCAAGGAAAAGCATGGTTGTGCTTTGGCAAAATGTTAAGGGTCAAAGAACAACTTACACATACAAAGGAAGATTCCCATCTACCCAAGATCTATAAGATGCGTGTAAACCCACCTATGCTACCCTTTTTAAGAATTTAAACCCCTTTTAAAAATCCAAAAACTCTTCTCTTTCAAGCGTTTTGGAGGACACTTCTTCTCTTGAACTTCAGGTGGTGGCGATTTGCTTCTTTTGGGTTTGACTCCTTTATTTGGTTATGCTGGTGCTTGATTCGCCTTTGGCTTTCTGATTACTTGTTTTGCACTTTTTTCATCTTCTTTTCTTCTTTGAACATGAGCTTTCTTTCTTTAAATTTAGAATCACCATTTCCACCATTTTGCTTGTGTCACACTCCTTTTTTTTGTACCTTAGACTTCTATTTATTTTTTGCTTCTCTTAAATACTAATCCCAAAATAAATCCCAAACCATTCCCCAAACATCATAGCCTATCTAACTCAAGAGTGAGCTAGTTCTACAATGGGAATACTTCCCTTGTAGTTCCAACCCAACACTTTTTGCTAAGAAACAACCATGATGGAAAGAGGCCTCACAAATCACACAATGGCTTGAAAGAAGGTTTAGTTAAGGGTGGGGAAATCTAAATGGATCTTGTAGAGAGTGGCAAGAGAGAATAAGAAGATCCAAATATTTTAAACTATCCATGACATCAATCACAAATGCATAAGGCATGATAATTGCAAATTCAAATTAGGTTTCACTTAAACAAAGGTCGAAACCATTTCAAAGCATGCTTCAGTCTCAAACAAACCTCACACAAATGCAAATTCCAAAAATGGTTCAGCTTTATTTCTAGTTCAACATCAAATGCACCAAATGATTAAAAACAAGAGCTTCATTTTCATAAACTACTAGCATTAACAAAGATGTATTATCATAGTTCTTAATTTAAACAAGCAAGCTAGTCCTATATGAGTGCATGAAGTATAAATCTTATAAGAATGCATGAAAATCAAACTTTTTTGTGAAGCAATTTTTGAAAAATTTTCATTTTTATTTTTATTTTTTTCTATGTCTTATATGCTATGTAATCATGATGCATAATTCCTATTCTAATATGCAAATGCAAATGCAAGTATCAGTTCATCATACACTCACCCCCACACTTAAATTTCACAGTGACTGTGTAATAAAAATGCTAAGGAGAGTGCTCACAAACATCAAGCAAACAATCGTATGAAACTAAAAAAAAGGTTTGTGGTATTTACAATGGTTAGTGTGGTGTACCTTACTTCAGGTGGAGGAGTGGTGAGAGTCTGAACTCTCAATGGCATGGGAGGGTGAAGCTTCTTTCTGTGAAGGATTTTGCTGTCTAGCCCTTCTCTTCCTTCCTTTGCGCCTTGGAGCAGCTACGTGAGATGAATGTCTGGCCGGTTCAGAAGCATGTGTCCTTGGCCGCTCACTAATGTGGAATGAGTGTCTCTCTTGGACGGTGGCCTCTGGTGTGTCCTCAGACATGTCCTCAGCATCAGATCCTCCTCCTTGTGGCTTTGCCTGGGCCGCTTGGTAGTTCTCTTGGCTGACGAAGATCCTCCCAACTTCTTCTTGAGCTTCCTCACTTTCTTCTTCAATGAGTCAACTGGTTCCTTGCTTGCTTTGACTATCTTCAGCAAACCTCTGATGGCTTTGTCTTGGAAATGGTTCCACCTCTGAAGTATCCTAATGTGCTCATGTGCAGCCTTTGAAGCTTCAGATGTGCAGAACACATCATAGGGGTCAAATGCATAAGGGCGGCTATCATAGTCTTCATGTTCATTCTCCTCTATCACTTGATGCTGAACCTCTTATTCTTGATGCTGCTCTTCAAAGTCTTCTTCCACATCTGAGTCTCTGATGGTGCTCATGTTCTTAACCTTGCTTGGCCTCATCAAAGTTGGGTCAGTCTTTGGCTCATAAAGCTCATTTTCTGTTGGCATAAATCGGATGTTCTCATAGGTGGTGAAGTTGGTTAGGCGCTGCTTGGGCAAGATGATCTTCCTCTTCCTGTTTTCCAGGTCAAACTGATAGCCAAATCTTGTCTCAACAGCTCCTGAAAGGTATCCGATCTTACTGAGATAAGGGACATCTAGGAAGATCATGCTAACATCTGGTGTGCCAAGCTCAACTCCAGCACTAAGCAAGATAGGAGTGATCACGCCTCCAATAGCTATCTTAGGCTTCTTGTCTCTTGTGTTGAAAGCCCATTATTGGCATGATAGAAATCGCTTCATTAGGATTGTCACAAGACCAACTCCTAAGCGCTCTCCTTGAATCTTCTCATGGCTTGTTTCAACCATGATGTTATTCAAGCCATTCACAAGCAACCCCATCTCTTCTTCTTTGACCATACTTTGCTTTTTCCTGTAGAAGACTGTGCTGGTGAGGACCCTATGAACATATATGATAGCTGGATGGCGGATGCTAGCACTCTTCATATGACCAGCTCTATAAGCATCATTCACTATCTCCTCCCACACATACCTTAGCTCATCATGCTTGAACCGCATGTTTTGTGCTCTTGAGCCTTGATCAAATCCAAAAAAATCTTCAAGCTGAGTGAACCCCATGGTGTACCATGCTTTGTTGGCTCTGAACTTGATGAATCCATTGCCAAAGTCTTCTTCTCCTCCATCATATTCTATATCGAACTTGTAGAAGTAGACTTTGAAGCTTGCAAGGAACTCACAAGAAAGTTGCTTGTAAGTTGGATAGCCAAGACTAGCAAATTTCTCCAGTCCAATGTTTCTCAACAGCTCATCCACTTCATTCTTGATTCCTAGCTCTCCCAACAGATCAGGATCAGCATATCTTGTAGGAGTGAAGTCCACTCTCCTCATTGCTCTCAAGTAGTCCTTGAGCTTTGGTGTTGCATCTTGGACTTGTTTTTCTTCAACAACTGGCATTTTTCCCTCAGCTCTGTTTCTTGCAGCAGCATTTGAGTCAGAAATCTCCTCATCTCCTCTAGTGTCTGACATAGTACTTTAAAATGCAATGCTTGAAGCAAAAATTAGTATACTATCCTTTGAGAGCACTGTGCAGAAAATTATTTTTCAAAAATCAAGCAGGTACAGGAAAATTCTATAAACATTCACTCTGATTACCAACAGATAGAGTTGAATTTAGAAAAAAACATTTCAGCACAAAAGGATAGACACGACGAAAACTAAAATTCACACAGTTGCAAGCAGCGATTAGAGCAAATTCAAGCATATGCAGCAAAAACATCATTCTCTCTCCACCAAACTATGAAAATGCATCAGATTCACCATTACTGATCTAAAAATAAGCATTTCATTGGTTAATAAGCTGGAAAAACAATAACATGCCTAGATTTGGCCAGAATCTAAATATAATATCAAACTAAGCACAAAAGCAGCATTTCCTAATCATTTCAACCATAAATTTTGAAAGAGAAGCAATAATGGTGACATGCATATCAAAACCATAAACAAAATTGTGCAAAAATATCTCAACAATTATTTTAATGCATCCTACTTCATTTTGCAAAGATTAAACTCAAGAAAAATGGAATCTAACAAAGTTTACCTTAATCTTTGAACCAAAAGATGAAGTTTTACAACAGAGAATGCAAGAGAGAACAAAAATTGTTTGACAATAGTGTTTAGCTCGATATGGATGTGTGAAAAGAGATGGAAAGGCTAGTTTTAAGGCAAGAGGACAAAGGAAATCTCATTTAAAATATATCAAAAATGTAAGAAAATCTAATTTAAAATTCAAAAACGTATGTGAGAGGGAAAGAAAAGATTCTTTTACCAGCCATTAAGGTCCACAAAAAGGTTTTACTCAATTTACCCATGTAAAAATATCAAATTTTTTTTACACAGATCATATCGAGCAAAACACTCGATGTGTACCATATCGGGGATGTCGGGTCCTGTGGCTCGGTGATCATGCTTCTCTGCCTCGGGGGTTCTGTGTTCTGGTCAGCTTCTCCTTCAGGGCACATTGCATCGAGCAGTCTCAGCAGATGTTCTGCTCGATGTTGTTGCTCGGTGTAGGGAGACACTTCGTGATGTAAGCATCAAACCATACACCACTGAACCAGTCAAGAGAAGGAGCCTTGAAGCTAAACCTGAAGGGGCCAAGCTTGTAGATAAGGAGCAAAGGAGACATGTAGCTGTTTATCAAGGAGATAAAGACTTACCACAATATGTGACGAACCAAGGAGGATATATACATCAAGGAGGACATATTATACAAGACAAACCACCATTGGTTCAGTTTAAATTGGAAGAGGATCAAGCTAAACCGCCCAAACCACCAAATTGCATGAATGGACCTACATATGCATTATCAAGACCACTTAAGGAAAGGTCGACCTTACCTTATGTCAAACCACATTATTTGGCGTCCCAAGGAGTTACCAAAGAAGGAAGACAACCAAACCAAGTCATTAACCCCATCAAACCAACTCAAAACCAAGAAGATATCACCATGAAAGAACTTGCCATATTCGGATTCAATTACTTGGTTCTCAAAGGAAAGGCTGACCAACGACCACTTATACCATTCAATCTCAACCCCACATTCATAAGAGGAGATCCTGGCCATTCAAACCATTCTGAAGATTCAAGATTCGTTCCCCCCCTTCATACCCCCAAATCAAGCTACTTAACAAATCCATCATTTTCCCCCTTAAAGCCAAAACAGCTAGTCTTTGATTTACACCAAATTTTATGCTTTCTTTTATGTTTATGACCGTTTTATGTCATTATTTTGAGCCTTATATAAGCTCATTACATTGTATTTTCATAACCAGGAAATTATCAATCAAAGAAAAGTTATTTTGTTTCAAAGAAAAGTACCTCTTTGTTTACAATCTTGTTCCTGCTTTTTATTAAGTTCTTTTTGAGTGATTCAAAGAGCTTGTGAGAAGTGTAGAATTTATTAACTCTTGTGAGGATTAGCCCTTGAGTTAGTAGAGTCTAACCTTTGGAGTTTGTGGTCATCAAGCTTCAACCTGACTTTCAATCATTCAAGTCTTCATTCCATCCCCTTAAGCTAGAAGCAAAGATTCAAAGATGCTTTACTTGAACCACATTTCAAGTATTGTATCACTTCGGCTTGCATGATCCTCCCCATGGGCAGCGCATGGCCTCATCCGGATGCTTGTTCTTGGCTCTGCCATTCTGCATCGAGCAAACATGTTGGTGTTTTGCTCGATGCTACACCTCGATGTGGGACGTCTCGTACTCAGTTGCTATTCTCGTCGGTGGTTATCGTGCCGGTCATCGTCTTGTATCGAGTCGGCTGATAGCATCCATATCGAGTAGGACCTTGGATGTTCTGTTCGATGCTACTCCTCAGTGTGACTTCATCGAACAATCTCCCCGATGTACGGATTGGTGATCACATCGAGCAAGGCTTTTGGTGTTTTGCTCGATGTTGCACCTTGATGCAATCTTCATGATATATCATAGTTTTTATGGTTTTTAGCCATGATATAAGTCCTTTTTATTGAGTCTTTTTGGTGTTTTTAGAGTCCTAGAAGAGTCTTTGCAGGTTATAGCATGTCTGGAGCATAATCGAATTTCTGAGATACATCATCTAGGAATCCGAAAATCTTAGGTTGTTAAATATATGTGAGAGCATTATTCATAACCTGAACTAGTATTTGATGAGCAAAGCAACTTAGTGCAAAGAGATTTGGCTTAGGAGTTTTGTAAACAATTGAATCTGATCATTCCTGCATGCTTAGGTTGTTAGGGTTTGCAAAGAGATTTGAAACTCTGTGATTTAGGCATAGATAACTTTTGCATTGAGAATTGATTAGTTATACATCAGTGATTCATGTTTAAAACGGTTCTTAATCATTCCTGATTTCCTGCGTCATACATTCTTGGATTCAACCTGCGAACTGCCCTGACTTAGCGCTTTTAGTTTTCTGGAACTTGGATCATCTTACAAAATCGTTTACTCTTTCATTCATTCATTCGCATTACATACATCATATCTTGCTTAGCTTAATCCGAATCTACATTCGATAGTGTAGTCTGCATTACTCTCTTGGGACTTCGATACCCATTGTACTACAACTGCTTTTGTTGTGCACTTGCAGTAGTTTTATTTGGGTAAAACCTGAGCCCTATCAAGTTTTTGGCACCGTTGCCGGGGAGTAATAACTGCCTATCGATTTTTAGTATTAGGATTTTGTCTAAGTTTTTATTTGCTTACTGACTTTCAGCTACTTTTCTTTGTTCCTGTTTCAGGTGTATGCCTAATCGCAGAACCAGAAGCAACAAAGAGAAGGAGCTTGTGACTTTGAGCATCGACGAGCTTGCTAAGTTGGAGAGAACTAACAGGAAAGCTAAGAAGCAATCTACAATGGTCGCTCCACTTATCTTGGTTGAAGATGCAGAAGGTCACTTGGTTGACAGGGAAGGAAATAGGAGGAACGAAGAGGGGCAGAGAATTGATCAAGAGGGGAATGTCATTGTTGAACAGCAGGTTCAGCAAGTGGCTGAGAACGTGGGAGTCCCTGCTGCTGTCAATAACGCTGCTGGGCATTTTATTCAGAGGACTCTAGGTGACTACAACAGACTTGATCAGTTCTATGCCAACAGAGCTGCAATCCGACCTCCTGCCTTCCAGAGGAAAGATTTTGAGGTCAAACCAGTCTACTATCAGCTGGTTGGCCAGCATCCATTCCATGGTTTACCTCATGAGCATCCTATGGATCACATAGAGAGATTTGAGGACTTGGCTTCCAGTGTCAAAGCCAATGGGGTTAGCAATGACTTTCTGTTCTGCAAGCTCTTTCCTTACTCTCTTGAAGGAGAAGCTGCATATTGGCTGAAGCAACTGGAACCTGCTTCATTGAACACTTGGGAAGACACCAAGAATGCCTTTTTGAACAACTTCTATGATGATGCAAGGTCAGAGGACATGAGGACGAAAATTGCATCATTTACACAAGGCCCTACTGAAGCTTTCAAGGCCTCTTAGATCAGGTTCAAGTCTTATCAAATGGACTGTCCTCATCATGGCTTCAGTCAGGTGCAATTACTTGGGATTTTCTTCAGAAGCATTGACTGGAAATATCAGATGGCGCTGGATGCAGCAAGTGCAGGAAACTTCAACACCAACAGACCAGAAGAGGCGATCAGACTGATTGAGAACTTGGTCTGCAGCAACAGCACTAAAAACGCAGACTTTCAGAGGATGAAACAAGCTGGTGTAGCTGATGGGAATCAGATTGCTGAAGTTAAGGCTAAGTTGGATGATATGCACAGCCTTTTGGTGGGGAAGAAATCAGTTCACTTTGCTGCAGAAGTGGAAACTTTCGAAGCTCCAGAGGAAGTTGAGCAGGAGGATGTAAATTTCATCAATTCTGGTAGTTTTCAGGGACAAAGGTATGGGAATCAGCAGTGGAACAGAGGATACAACAACAATAATCAGAAGAACGTCCTTACAGGAGGACAGAGCACGCCTAGTTTCACTCCTAGACCCCCATTCCAGAAGACAGAGTATTAGAAGCCATTCCAGAACAGTGGAAATTACAGAAACTATGGTTCTTCTTCCTATCAACCAGCACCTCCACAAGGGAACAAAATGGAAGCAATGTTAGAACAGATCTTGGAAGGACAACAGAAGCTCACAGTGGACTTTAATGGCAAGATAGATTCGCTCTATCAGGATTTGAATGGAAAAATTGAGAGTCTGAACTCTCATATGAAAAAGCTTGATGTTCAAGTTGCCCAAACTGCAGGAGCTGTTCAGAGGCAAGAAGGATTTCTTCCAGGAAGAACTGATGCTAATCCCAAGCACGATGTGAATGTCATCACATTGAGGAGTGGAAAGAACCTGCAACCAGTGTTGCAGAAGGATTTAACCTCAAGGAATTTCGTGGGTATGGAAGAGTATGAAGATGAAGATATATTTGCTGAAGAACCACGGGTGACGCTCGTCAACCATCGAGCACAACCCCGACCCCGACTCTTCACAAATTGGTGACGACCGTCACCAGGTGGGTGACGCTCGTCACCCATATCCAGTGATCGATCCCGACTCGTCCAAAGTGAGTGACGCTCGCCACCATTCCAGTGACGCTCGTCACCAGACACCACATGCTGCAGTTTCGCCTAAGATTTCAGATAATGCTAAGGAGACCGTGTATAAACCCAAGATACCCTATCTTAAGCATCCTAAGAAGTCTAAGCAAGAGCTTGAAGATGCAAGATGCAAGGCTATCATGGACAAGTTGGTAATAGAGATCCCATTGATAGATGCTGTAAGGATCACTCCTGTTATAAGGAGGTATGTGAAGAGGATGGTGACCAATAACTTGAGTCTTGAGGTTGGAGCTATGATGATCAACGAGCAGGTCAGTGCAGTGATTCAGAACAGAGTTCCAGAGAAGCTTTCAGACCCATGAAGCTTTGTTTTAGACTGCACCGTCTTCAATGACAAGTTTGAGAGGTCATTGTGTGATCTTGGTTCTAGTGTGAACCTTATGCCTCATTCTGTTGCCAAGAGTTTGGGGATGACAGATTTTAAGGCTACAAGGATATCTCTTGTCCTAGCTGATAGATCAGTCAGAGTTCCTGAAGGAGTGATAGAGGATGTTCCTATCAAAATAGGAGATTGTATGATCCTTACTGATTTTGTGGTTCTAGAGTATGGAGAAGAGCCCAAAGACCCCTTGATTCTTGGCAGACCCTTCTTAGCTACTGCAGGAGCTATTATTGACGTCAGGAAGGGTAGAATAGAGCTGAATGTTGGCGATTTAGTGATGAAATTCGAAATGGACAAGCTGATGAAGAGGCCAACCATAGATGGACAGACTTTTTATGTGGATGTTCTCACAAACATTGCTGATCAGATCTTCCATGAGATGAGTTCAGAGGACCCCTTGGAAAGGGCGTTGACCACTTCTACAGCTGAGTATGAGCATTTAGATGCTGCTGCGACATGCTACACAAAGATGATGGATGCTACTGCATAAGTGATGCAACTGGTTGCACAGGATGAGCTTGTCTCCACATCTGCGAAAGCTGCCACGATGGGTGATTGGTCTGCAGCAAAAGCACCAAAAGTTGAGCTTAAACAGCTCCCTGCAGGGCTAAGGTACGCATTTCTGGGAGAAAACTCCACCTATCATGTTATTGTTAATGCTTCATTGAACAATGCAGAGCTCACCTTTTTGCTAAGTAAGCTGCGAAAATTTCGCAAAGCTCTTGGCTATTCTCTTGATGACATTTCAGGTATCTCTCCAGACTTGTGCATGCATAGGATACACTTGGAGGATGAGTCGAAATCATCAGTTGAGCACCAGAGGAGGCTGAATCCGAATTTGCAGGATGTGGTCAAGAAAGAGATCATGAAGTTGTTGCAGGCTGGTATCATCTATCCTATATCAGACAGTGCTTGGGTGAGTCCAGTGCACGTGGTGCCTAAGAAAGGAGGTGTCACAGTGGTAAAGAATGACAAGGATGAGCTGATTCCAACCAAGACTGTGACAGGACATATGATGTGCATAGCCTACAGGAAACTGAATGCAGCAACAAGGAAGGATCATTTTCCTCTGCCTTTCATCGATCAGATACTAGAGAGGCTGGCGAATCACAAGTATTACTGCTTCCTTGATGGGTATTCAGGCTTCTTTCAGATCCCCATCCATCCAGATGATCAGGAGAAGACTACTTTTACCTGCCCCTATGGCACTTTTGCATATCGCAGAATGCCTTTTGGGCTGTGTAATGCTCCTGCAACCTTCCAGAGATGCATGATGTCGATTTTCACAGACATGATAGAGAAGTTTATGGAGGTGTTCATGGATGACTTCTCTGTTTATGGGTCCTCTTTCAAGAACTGCTTGGATAATCTGTGTGCAGTTCTGCAGAGATGTGAAGAGAAGCACTTGGTTTTAAACTGAGAGAAGTGTCATTTTATGGTGCAGGATGGTATTGTACTTGGCCACAAAATCTCAGGAGACGGTACAGAGGTGGATAGGGCGAAAATTGAGGTGATGACAAGTCTGCAAGCACCTGATTCAGTCAAAGTAGTGAGGAGTTTTCTGGGTCATGCAGGCTTCTACAGAAGATTCATCAAGGATTTTAGCAAGATAGCACGCCCACTTACTGCTCTCCTCTGCAAGGATGTGAAGTTTGAGTTCACAGAAGAGTGCAAATACGTTTTTGAACAGATCAAACAGGCTTTGGTTACAACCCCTGTTGTGCAGCCTCCAGATTGGGACCTACCTTTTGAGGTAATGTGTGATGCCAGCGATTTTGCAGTTGGAGCAGTGCTGGGACAGAGGAAAGACAAGAAACTCCAAGCCATCTACTATGCAAGTAGGACTTTGGATGATGCTCAGAAGAATTATGCAACAACTGAGAAAGAATTGTTAGCTGTTGTGTTTGCTTTTGAGAAGTTCAGGCAGTATCTTGTTGGCTCCAAGGTCGTGGTTCATACTGACCATTCAGCACTGAAGTACCTAATGCAGAAGAAAGATGCAAAACCAAAGCTGTTAAGATGGATCCTGCTTCTTCAGGAATTTGATATTGAAGTGAAGGACAAGAAAGGGGTTGAGAATGGAGTTGCTGACCATTTATCCCGGATTCAGGTCGAAGACAGTGTTCCAATCAATGATTTCTTGCCTGAAGAGAATGTTTACTTGGTGGAAACCAGAGAACAGGAGGAAAGTACTGAAAACCTGCAGTTTTCACGAAATTGCAGGGGAGTGACGAGCGACACCAGGAGGGTGACGCTCGTCACCAACCCAGAACAGTCGCGACCAAAGTATACGAGAGAGGTGACGCTCGTCACCAATATTGGTGATGCTTGTCACCAATCTCAACACTTCTCTGCGATTTGTGCAAGCTTGGGGATGGCTTTTGAAGAATCTGTTTATGCTTTATATGATCCAAAGAGGCTCTGGTATGCTGATATTGCAAATTATCTTGCTGCAGAGGATGAACCACATGATTTTAAAGGCTATGCTAAGAAGAAGTTCTTGAGAGAACTTAGGAGATTCTATTGGGATGAGCCATACCTCTACAAGCATTATGCTGATGGTATCTACAGAAGATGCTTAGCAGAAGAAGAAGTCCAGGACGTGCTTTTTCACTGTCATGGATCAGAATATGCTGGACACTTTGCTACATTCAAGACTGTCTCTAAGGTATTGCAAACTGGATTTTTGTGGTCTACTATGTTCAGAGACGCCCAAGCCTTCATCACAAGCTGTGATACTTGTCAGAGAAGAGGAAAAATCAGCAGGAGACATGAGATGCCACAGAACTTCATTCTGGAAGTTGAAGCTTTTGATTGTTGGGGTATTGACTTCATGGGACCTTTTCCCTCATCTTATGGGAATAGATACATTCTGGTTGCTATTGATTATGTATCTAAGTGGGTAAAGGCGTTGGCTACTCCTACTAATGATGCTGCAGTGGTTTTGAAGCTGTTTAAGACCATTATCTTTTCCAGATTTGGTGTCCTGCGGATTGTCATAAGTGATGGTGGTTCTCACTTTGTCAACAAGGTTTTTGACAAGCTTTTGAAGAAATATGGTGTACAGCACAGAGTGGCCACGCCCTATCATCCCCAAACAAGTGCACAGGTTGAGGTTTCCAACAGGCAGATCAAGCAGATTCTGGAAAAGACATTTGGGAAGACAAGAAAAGATTGGTCTGCAAAGTTGGATGATGCATTATGGGCCTACAGGACTGCATACAAAACGCCACTTGGGACTACTCCATTCCATCTTCTCTATGGCAAGGCGTGCCATCTACCAGTAGAGTTGGAGTTCAAAGCAGAATGGACCATCAAGAAGCTGAACTTCGATCTGAAGCCTGCTGCGGAAAGGCGTTTGATTCAGCTCAATGAACTGGATGAGATCAGATATCTGGCCTATGAAAACTCCTAGTTATACAAGGAGAGGACAAAGGCATATCATGATAAAAAGATCATCTCCAGGCATTTCGAGCCCAATGACCAGGTATTACTCTACAACTCTCGTTTACAGCTTTTTCCTGGTAAATTGCGTTCTCGATGGTCAGGTCCTTTCACTGTCAAAGAAGCTCGTCCACATGGTGCAATTGTCATGATTAACTCCAAAGGAGAGGAGTTCACTGTCAATGGACAAAGGGTGAAGCACTACTGGGCACAAGCAGAGATTCCAGCAGGACACATTATGTCTCTGGATCAGGCACCAGCTGTCTAAACAGCCAACCAAAGTCAAGCTAATGACTTTAAACAAGCGCTTAGTGGGAGGCAACCCACTGGTAAGTTGTAGATATAACACTTAGTTATTATTTTCGTGCTTATGATTAGTAATTAGATTAATATTTAGTTAAAATAAAAATAAAAAAAAAAGTGGTGACGATCGTCACCCTTATGGTGACGCTCGCCACCCGTCGAAGTCGGGCACGGTTATTAGTTTTCTCTCTTCTTCTTCCTCGAGCATGACTGTTTAAACATCGAACACTTAGAAATTTTTAGAGATTCATAACTTTTGATTTTCTAAACCAAATTGAGTGATTCAAGAGTCTAATCCGTGCGGATTTTGCTCCTCTTTCTAAATATCCACTCGATTTTTAAGATCTGCAAGGTATGTGTTCGGAATCCCCAATTTTCAGTCTGTCATTGGTTTAGTAAAATCTGATTTTTGACTTGATTGGCTTGATTTAACTGTTGAATCATGGTTAGTTAGGTTGTATTAGAGGAATGAAACCATCTATGTGAGCTTTTATCGGTTGATTTGCAAGTTTTGAATTTTCGAGTTCATGATGATAATTGCAAAAATCTGGAAATTTTGGGTGATTTGGGTTGAACTGATGATTGAATTGTGTTCCTGGTAGTGCTGTAGTTGATCGCCATCAGTTATTTCACCTTGATTGGTTGATTTTTCGAACTTTGAAAATTTTGCTAATTTTTGTGATGTTTATGGTCGATTTTGATCTTCAATTTTCAGATGCCTCATCAGGAGAAACGACCAAGGCAAAGCTCATCTTCAAGCACTGCAACAGGGTCTACGGATTCCTTCAGTCAGCACCCGGTTTGTAGGCCCCCATGGCCCAAACGAGAAGATCGGAAAATAGCATCAGGAGTGGCTTGGGCAGGGACTCCGAAGCAGGAAGTGTCCCGAGACACCTGTGTGTTCCGCGATATTCAGGAGGAGTGGGATGAGTATGACACGCTGTTCTACAATGCGTGGCTGAGAGTGAAGATTATCCCCACTCGGTTCGCGGATTCTGCTGTTCTGCAGAAGATGGGGATCTTCGAGGAGGTTGTTCAGATTCTGGAGCTCATTGGGATGGGGACTATGCCGTTCCAGCAGTATGATCTGTACCCAGATTTGGTCTGCCAGTTTCTCTCTACAGTTCTCGTCTACTATGCGAATGAGCTGGCGAAGCGTGCGCAGGAAGGCACGATGACGTTTCTGATCCAAGGAGTTCGATACCGGATCAGTCTGATGGAGCTTTGTGGGATCTATGGCTTCTCTGACCATCCCACAGGCGTTCTCCTTCCCTCTCAGTGGACCCATATGCGGACATTCTGGTCCATGTTCGGGAATGGAGTCTATGACAGCAAGACCAGCACGCAGACGGAGGTTCGACATCCGGTTTTGAGGTACATTCTGCGCCTCTTTGGTCATACCATTTTGTGCAAGTCTGCGCCCAGCAAGACTCGAGTTAGTTAGTTGATTCTCCTCTACTACGGACTTTATGAGATGCTGGATGATTCGATACCTGTCGATAGCATGGTTCGCGCCAACTTAGGCGCTGTTTTCGCTGAGCATCTGGTCTCCTTGAAGACCAAGCCATTCACCAGTCCAGGGGAGAAGACTGAGAGTGTTGGCAGCCTGCTGACACCGATCTTCCATCATTTCCAGATCAATGTCATACCTTGCAGTCTGCGCAGTGACAGATCACTTATGGATGACCAGTATCTGCGCAATGTCACTTGGATAAAGATTGGAGTTGTCTGGACTTTCAATACCACTTCTGGAGAGTATGTTGGTATTAAGTTGCCACAGAGAGCCTTCACTACTATTCAGGGAGATCCACGCCAGCTATTCTTCATGCCAGCACAGACTCTTCTGCGCCCCTTGACTCTGCGCCCTGCTAGAGCTGCTACAGCTGGCGCCTCTGCTTCTACTGCCGCTGCTGTTGATGCTGGACCTTCTACACGCCAGAGTGGTTCTTCTACTGCTTTCAGGCGTCCTCCACGACCACAGACACCCATGGATATGGTCTTTTCAGGAGTATGTCATTGACAGCTTTGAGGGACTCTGGGATGCTGTTGCTACACTTAGCAATTGTGGTTGTGTCCGCCCCCATTACACCACTGAGCCTTGCGAGGATGAGGATTGAGGTTTCACTATCTGGTTACTTGTTCCTTTTTCCCTTTTATTTTTCTTTCTCTTGAGTCATTTTTATGTTTTCTTTGAGTCAGTTGTCAGTTTCTTTGATGATGTTTTGTGAGATTGTTGAACCAGGTTATCTTTGCTATGTTTGGATGTTGTTAATTATGTGTTTGAATGCTCAAAAAGTCTAACTTTCGAGTACATATGCAAACACTTCGTTAATTAACATCTGACATAAGAATTGGGCAACACAGGTCGTGGTGACGCTCGTCACCAGACTGGGGACGCTCGTCACCCGACCCCACGTGAGGTAACACTTTTCTGACTTGGTTTTTCGACTTCTCATTCATTTTTCTGACCAACTCTTGGCTTAATAACACTGGGGACAGTGTTGTTTAAGTCTGGGGGAGGTGGTTACTGACGTTGTGTGCTTTGTGTCATGTCTATAGAGTCTTAAAGTTGAGTCAAAAACCTGTTTTACAGAGTCAAAATTTTTGAAACTGTCAGTTTTTCTTGGAACTAACCATAGGACGTTTTTGCTGATAAGAACCATTGCCACAGTAGTTGATTACAAGTCTCACTAAGTTGAAAGTCATAGGTAGATCAGTCTAGCAATGAAAGTTTAGGTTCTTAGAGAATCTGAAAAATTTGCTGTTAGCTCCACCTTAATGAACTTTAAACTTCTTGTCTTGGTGATTGATTCTTATTGATCTTGATTCTCTTTTTCAGCACTGACAATGAGGTTAAAATGCAGTCTCTCTTTGATCTTTCCTGATATAGTTTTTAAAAGATTAAGTCCAAAGAATGGTGCATTCATGACCCTGTCTCCTCACAAGGAACAACAGTAGTGAACACACTCAAGAACCTGTCTCCTCACAAGGAACACAAGTATTGAGTAGCCCCATATCTTAGACTGTAAAAGTTGAGGAAAAAAAAAAGAATTGAAAAATCGAAAATATCCAAAGGAAAAGATCTAGGGAAGAGAAAATAGGAGAGCTGTGTTGAGATCTATTTGTTCAGTTGTTAGGAAGGGAAAAGAATCTATAAAGTGATTGAGATGATATAACCTTGATGAGATATCACACTTAGATAAAAATAAGGAGTTAGCAGTAGAAATTTTGGATTTCTTGAAGGGATTTGGACTGGACTTGAGAGATTTGCTAAGCTTGTGATAATTAGACTGAAATTTGACCTTGTGTTGACTATGTGGTATGTGGATTCGAAAGCTCTAACTAGTATGGTGTTCCTGATGACTGACTAACTGTTTCTTGTTTTCAAACCTCGACCTTATTCTTTGTCTGATGTTTGCTTGAGGGCAAGCAAAAGCTAAGTCTGGGGGAGTTGATATATCATGGTTTTTATGGTTTTTAACCATGATATAAGTCCTTTTTATTGAGTCTTTTTGGTCTTTTTAGAGTCCTAGAAGAGTCTTTGCAGGTTATAGCATATCTGGAGCATAATTGGAGATTTTGGAACCTTATGGAGCATTCTGAGTGGAAGCCACGAAGTACCAAGCTCGAAGCAGAAAGTATCACATATGGTGACGCTCGTCACCCATTAAGGAAGGAGCGTGGCTGTTTTATTAAAAGTATGAAGAAGAATTGCAGAATTGGCCCAGAAGTTCCTTTATTTACATGAAGACCCCATATCGTGTTTAGCCCCTATTTATTAGGTTTTTCAGCCATTGTTGGCTAGGATCTTAGTTTTTGAGAATTCAGAGAGCTTAGAGAGAGATTTATTCAGAGCTTTTTGGGGAGACAAATCATGTACTCTTTTGAGAAGATTTCGAACCCCCTTTATTTCTTACTCTTTCTCTTAATGCAATATTATTCAGTTATGTTTTGTGATTCCATAATCATGTCTGAGTAATCTGCTAGTTAAGTTAGGGTTTTTCAAAGGTTGATGAAAAGAGTGTAGAATCGCTATCTGTTAGGAATATCTTATGGTTTTTCATCTCTGCTTGCTTTAAAATCGAATTTCTGAGATACATCATCTAGGAATCCGAAAATCTTAGGTTGTTAAATATATGTGAGAGCATTATTCATAACCTGAACTAGTATTTGATGAGCAAAGCAACTTAGTGCAAAGAGATTTGGCTTAGGAGTTTTGTAAACAATTGAATCTGATCATTCCTGCATGCTTAGGTTGTTAGGGTTTGCAAAGAGATTTGAAACTCTGTGATTTAGGCATAGATAACTTTTGCAATGAGAATTGATTAGTTATACATCAGTGATTTATGTTTAAAACGGTTCTTAATCATTCCTGATTTCCTGCGTCATACATTCTTGGATTCAACCTGCGAACTGTCCTGACTTAACGCTTTTAGTTTTCTGGAACTTATATCATCCTACAAAATCGTTTACTACTTTCATTCATTCATTCGCATTACATACATCATATCTTGCTTAGCTTAATCCGAATCTACATTCGATAGTGTAGTCTGCATTACTCTCTTGGGACTTCGATACCCCTTGTACTACAACTGCTTTTGATGTGCACTTGCAGTAGTTTTATTTGGGTAAAACCTGAGCCCTATCACTCCACCGTGCATTTGGTCGATGTACGGTCCACGCTCCTCGGTGTAAGGACTGGGGCTTCAGGAGCGATCACATCGAGCAAGGATTTTGGTGTTTTGCTCGATGCTACACCTCGATGCGATCTACATCGTGCAACCTGCTAGGTGTTCTGACTGCTCCTTCCTCGAGATAAGCTGTATCGAGCAGAAATGACAGATGTTCTGCTCGATATGGTACCTCGATATGAAAACAGAGTTTTATTTCTTTGACCTTTAAACCATCCTACACAGCCATGGACCTGTTCTTTGACTTCTGAAACACTAAGTAAAGACATTAGTAACAAAAGAAAGCATATATTTACAAGGATAGTCATGGGATTATCTCCCAAATGTGCTTGTTTTAAGTCATTATGCTTGACTTTGATGGTTTGAGGACTAGTGAGAAAAGGTTAATGGAGCTGGTGGTCCTTCCTCTTTCTTCTTGTAAATCCAAGTGCTCACTGACATCAGTTTCTTCTTGTCACGAGCTGTCTTCCTGTTTCTCCTCTTCTTGACACTTGGTGTGATTAAAGGCTTCACTTCTTTGGTGATCAAGCCTTCATCCTCTTTCAAACCATCTTCAAGCTTCAACTCAGTGTCAAGCTTCTGCTCTGGCTTATCAGGGAGAGTGTCTCTCATCAGCATGCTCATTGTAAAGCTCATAGCATGCTCCACACACTTTGGAAGTTGCTGTTCCTCACTCTCTTCTTCAACAACTGTTCCACAAAAAGCTATGGAAGGAGAGACAATCTTGTAGACCTTGAACTCATCAACATTCTTCAAAATCACCGAGTCTCTCTTGAAGTCTAATTGAGCTCCTTCTGTTGCCAAGAATGGTGTCCCTAGAAGAAGTGTCACCTCTCTTGAATATATCTTCTCCATAACCACAAAATCAGTTGGCACCAAGCAATTCCCAATCTTTAAAGGGAAATCCTTCACTATGCCCAAGGGTCTTGTTGAGGTGTTATCCACAAAAATGATAGAGGCTTTGCAGGGCTTCAACTCATTGATTCCTAAGGTTTGGCTTAAGTGGAGAGACATGACATTCACAGTTGAACCTGAATCACACAAAGCTCCAACATTGTCTACCATCTCAAGCTCACAAGTGATGAGAAACTTTCCTGGATTGGGAAGCTTTGTCAATGTCTTCAGCTCCTTGTTTCTCTTTAGATTAGCCCCCACATTCTATAGAATTGGCTCCACTACTTCCAGCTTGTCAAAGACTTCTTTGAGGAACCTGATTTGATCCTTCACTTCAAGCAAAGTGGTGCCATGAGGAAGCTTTATTCCAGATTCTTATATGTACTTCCTGAACTTTGAATATACTGCCATTTGAGCCTTTGTAAAGTGCATTATTGGGTAAGGGATTGGTGGTTTATAAGCTTGAACTTCAAGAGCTTTACCCTTCTCAAGTCTGCTTGAGGAGCTGTCCACTTGGCGATCATACAACTCCTTGAAGTCTTCAGGACTTTCTCTAGCCAAGACCATCAAAGCGTGGTATGTCTCTACAAGTTCTTTATGAGCTTCACTGAGCTCTGGTTTGGCTTCTTCTTCTGGAGCAACTAAGGCTTTCTCAGCCTCTTCCTTCTCAACAGCTTCTTTTGCAGCTCTCTCTTGCTCTTCTTCTCTGTTCAAGCTTTCATCTAACCCTTGGAGGAACTTCTCTACAATATCAACAGCTTTTTGATCATCAATGGTGACATTGATGGCATTCCCCCAACACTCAGCCCTTAACATGTCCACATGTAACAGTATCTCTTGAAGCATAATGTCAAGGTCTTCCAATGAAGCATCTTCATCATCAAACTCTTCATCCTCTTCAGCAAGCAAGTGGCAGAATTCCTTAGGATTGGCTTCACTCTTTCCTGGTAACTGATTCTGGGGTTTTGAGGATGAAGTTCCTTTGCTTTCTAGAGATTTGACTCTTTGGTTCAGAGCATCTAACTTGCCATTCAGGTCACAAGTAGTGGCGTCTATTTTGTTGTGTACTTCAGCAAACTTCTTGTGCAGATCTATAGTGGTGTTGGCTTGACCAGTCAACAGCTGTTGCATCATCTGCTTCAAATCAACATCTTGAGTGCTAGAAGAGGGTTGTGTATTGCCAAAACCTGGTGGGATAAAAGCTGGTCTTGGATGAAAGTTAGCTTGTTGAAAACTGCCTTGAAACGGTGGTCTTGGAGCAAAGTTTATTCTGCTGGTTGAAAGGAACAAAAGGTTTGGTTCCTTGGCTTTGTTGAGCAGCTTGTGATGGATAGACTTGATCCTGAGGGTTAGCCACGTTGGTGATTCTATAAGAGAAGTTGGAATGATTCCTGTAGTTGTTGAAACCACCTCCTTGTTGATTCATGTAGAAGGCTTCTTCTTCTACAACTGTCTCATTCTCTTCTTGTGTAGCAAAACTATCACCAACAAAGATGATATTCTTCAAAGACACACTCAGCAGCTTGTCTAACTTTTCACTCAAAGCTTAAATCTCCTTATTTGTTGTGCTCTCACCTTCATCGCTTACAACATCTCTAGATGTTCTGTCATACTCCTCACCATAGTTTCCATCAGTAAGTGCCAGATTGTCCACAAGATCTAGGCCATCAACAACAATGTTCCCCATGAAATTTCCATTTGATGCTGTATCCAAGAGCATCCTGTACTTTGTCATCACTCCTCTATACAAAGTAGACAGCAAACTTTCATTTGTGAAGTCATGGTGTGGGCACTGCAAAGTATATGACTTGAACCGCTCCCAAGCTTCAGTGAATGTCTCATTCACATGCTGAGTGAAACTGCTTATGGTGTTCCTCAGCTTTGCTGTCCTGGTGGAGCTGAAAAATTTGTTGAGGAAAGTTGTCTTACATTTATCACAAGTAAATATAGAGCCTTATGGAAGTGTCTTCTCCCACTGATGTGCTTTGTCACCTAAACTGAAAGGGAACAAGCGCAGCTTCAAAGCATCTTCAGAGACTCCTTGAATCTTGGTCATACCACACACCTTATCAAGCTGGTCCAGAAGATCCAAAGGGTCTTCATTGGGCATGCCATGGAATCTGTTGCCTTGCACCATGTTGATCAACCCAAGCTTGATCTCAAAGTGGTTTTGGTGCACTGCTGGAGCATGAATGCCATTCCTGTTGTGGTGAGTATCAGGCGCATCACCAGCTCCTATTGGCCTTGCAGCTTTAGGTGCGTGAACTGGTACTCGCAAGCCCTGAACTCCAGCCGCTTGGTTTAAAGCATCTTGTGCTTCATCTATGTGTGCTGCAGCTTGTTGTATTGGTGCTTGTCTAACAACACCAACATGTGGTAACTAAGCCTCTTGCTCTGCCATCCTCTGTTCTTCTAACTCTTGAACTCTCTGTCTTACAGTTCTTCTCCTATGAATGTTGTCAAAGAAAGGAGTCAGATTGGATGAGCCTTTAGACCTCAAATTCATACAAGTACCTGAAAAAACAGAGCACAGAAAACAGAGCAAATTAGTAACCTTATTATAAAGAACTTAGTCTAACAACAATGTTAAACTCAAACAACCAAAAACGACAACGGCGCCAATTTGAAACATGATTTTTGCTATCCTAAACCAAATATCCTTAGCCTCTAATCAGTTGTAGATTATGGATCTGGTGTCAATTCATTTGTGGAAGATGAGATGCAAACAATGCCATAAGCTAAGCAATGATGGGGTTTTGATTAAACAAGGACAAGTCGAACAACCTAGCAATGCAATGGAAAGAAAACATAAACTAAATGCAAGTGAATAGATTTAAGCAATGAACTTAAAGCAATGATTAAGGAAGAACTAAGAAAGAATGACAACTAGAGCAAGAACTAAGCAAGAATGATCTTAAAGATAATTGATTAAAAGCAAGATTCAAGGTTCTAAGAAATTGTGGGACAGTGGTTTTCAAGAGTGAAAATGGGGATTTCTAACAAAGGCAAGCATCAAGCATTCATAGGCAAGCAATTCTCAATGTTTTACTCCTAGACAAGGTATCTAAAGGGAACTAACTTGGCGTCAATAAGCAGTTCATATTCAAGAAGACTGAAGTGTCAAACCCACTTGTGATGGCGTATTCTTCAACCATGAGCATAAAGATCAGAACAATTCTAACCTAAGAGATGTACTAATCAAGCAATCATTCTCTCACCCAAGCAAGAATTCAGATTAACTTATCAATCTTGTGAAGCAATAAGGACCTAGTTAGCTAAACACCAATCAATAATATGGATTTAAGCACACGGTTGCAACATCCTAACAATGATAAGCAATGAGCAGGAATGAAACAAAGGTAAGATCTTTCAATGCATACTATCTAACCATCAAGCAAGAATCTCAAAACCAGCACTATCTAGCCCTATGCGAATCATCTAGCAATGATGAACTATCACTTTGGTGTCACTGAACAAAGGAAACATAGACCAAGCCAAATAAGCGAACCATGCTTAGAGATGAGATAACAAGCCATTTAGTGAACCATAAACATCAATCAATACCATATTCAATAAAAAGGAGCAAGCTTTATGAACAATAACCACTTTGCAAGAGAAAGAGACAACAGAGAATAGCTAAATAAGCCTAATCACCCCTTAATCATATCTTAATCACCACTTTTCCTACTTAGAATCCTAAATCTAAGGTAAACTACTCACTAATCATGTTTAATCTCATTTGTTTGGAGTTAAACATAACTAGATGAGATTAAAATGCAAAAATGATAAATCTAAACTACCAAGGTGCAAGAATAAAGATTAAGAGACAAGTTTAAACTATAAAAATGCAAACTTTATTAAAGATAAGGAATCTAAGGCAAATCGCCATTTTTGTTTAGAGAAGAGAGAAGTTTTTGATGAAAGACTAAACTTGGATAAAGATAATGTTTTGTTGCTTCCCTTTTATAGTAAGGAACCAAAAGAAACATAAAAAGCCTAAAAAAGATAAGGTCAACAAAAGTCAAATAGTCAATGCGCGGATGAATCATATCGAGGTGGTGCAGATGGTGTTCTGCTCGATATGCGACCTCGATTTGGCTCGTGCAGCGTGCATCGGCTTCCTTGCTCGATGATGGACCTCGATGCAGACCAATGGCTTAGACTCCTCTTCCTCTCGTCCTACTACTTACATCGAGCATACCACGGGTGTTCTGCTCGATATGGACCAGACTTTGCAAGAGCTCTATTTCTGACATCTTCTTCGATTATGAGCTACTTCCATCAACTCCAAGAACCTCCAAAAACACCTGAAAACCACCACAAACATGCAAATGTATGCAAATGTATGCAATCCTAAGCTAAATGCATGCCAAATGATACTAAAATGCTAAACTATAATGCAAAAACAGAGGAAAAGATGCATGAAATGCAGCCTAAAATGGTCTAAAATAGCAAACTATCATTTGTCAGCCTAATTTTTTTAAAGATAGTGAGCCTTTTTCTTGAGGCTGTCGAGAATGGTTTTGTTGGTTGCTTCGGCATGTCAGTTTCTTTGGGTGTAGAAAGACTCGACCTTATACTCCATCGCTCACGAAACTCGTGAAAGATTGATATGAATGGAGGTCCATTATCGGTAATGATTTTGTAGAGCAAGTCGTGGCGACATATGATATACTGCTAAACGAATATTTGAACATTGATGGTTTTTACTTTGCAATATGCTTTAGCCTCCATCTATTTAGTGAAGTAATCGGTGACGACTAAAATAGTAATTTAAACACTCAATTTGTAAATTAGGCAGAATACATGTATAGTAATAATATCAATAATACATCATATCAATATAAACATTTTATACACTTTTATATTACTATTATATATAAATTACAAATTAAAATTAATCATGTGCATGGCACAGGTAGTAATCTAGTCTAAGCTAATACTTCATGTTTAATATATATTTTAGATACTTTTTAAAAAATAATGATTCACTTAAATTTTCTGTCATATTTATTTAAATCGAATTGTTTAAATTATATACAAAAAACCTAAATATTAATTATAGATTTTTAAAATATTAAACGCAATTAAAAATAAATAATTAGAGAAGTTTTTGTTTGATTGCAAGAAATATTGTGTTTGGTTGCAAGAATAAATTATTTAAGTTTTTAACCATTATTTAGATTGAAAAAATCCAAAATTCTGAGATAATGACACATAAACCACTAATGCTTCGTATTTAATATATGTTAGATTATTTATTGCACTCATTCTCATATCGTTGTTTACAACATTTAAACGAAACAATCTACAGTATCTTTTAGTTTTTTATCAATCGTATTTGTTTATGTCCCAAGAAAAACAATCGCATGGCAGATGCTATGGCAAAAGGCAAAAGACTCTCTACGTTCCTTTTGTATAGACCTCGGCTTTTCTAGTTTAATGAATTTGCACCTTGCACACACGCGAAAAACAATCACGCGGGTTGTTAATCGAATGTGTGACATTGAACATTAGTTAATGAGTTAAAAACTGGTCTGGTTTGAGTTCATTGATACAAAATACTAAATGGTTCCTACGTCTGATTATTCACACTCAAAGTTTCTGGTGAATATTTTGTTTCCTTGTGCCGTCAAGCACCCCAGTTGTAGAAATTTCACATCAAAATCTGAACTGGGTCAAAAATCTTCTGTGTCAATTATCTTCTTCTAATCCTTTTGCAAATCTTTGTTTTTTACTTGTTCCTTTGAATGAAATTGAGTGAGTGAATTGGCAAATCCAAGTGAGAAATTAGTTTTGTTTTATGCAGTTACGATTGCAAAAGCATTCTTAAGGATCAAATTCTTGTTTAAGGCATTACACTAGCGAATAAATAGTTGAGTTCATATTATTGTCTTTTAAACACTCTTTACATATGTATGTTGAGTATTGTATATGCTAAATGTTACATGCTGTATATTTATATATGTTATTTGTTAATGAGATTTAATAGATCACCATTTGTCTCCACAGAAACACTGAAACCTTATTAAATATTTCGGCAATGTGTCGCAGCCACACATGTGTGCGGCAAAAAAAAGAGAGGCTAATCTCTTCTTCCTCTTCTCCGATCTTCTACTCTTGAAATGATGATTATTTGACACAGTACTATGTGTGACTGGTTTCATAAACGCAAACAAAAATCAGCGACTCCCTACATCAACCTGCGGCTCCTAATTGACAACTAATAATTTCTTAAAACTGCCGCAGCAATTAACGGAGACCACCGGCAACATTTGTCATATGTGTTAATTGACCATCCGCAGCCGCTGCCGCAATGATAGATAAAAGAACAGGTCTACTTATAACGTAATCATATAGATCAGTAGTATTTTTTCAGATCCCATTAAAACTTTAGGTTTCTTCCCACTTACAAAAATAGAGCCCCCTACATGTCACACTTGAAAACAATACTTTTCTAATTTGGATGATAAAAAAAAGAAGTTTTTGAATTCTTTTAGGAATTTGTTAATTTCAAGACTAAAAGAGGAATTTTTATAGTTAAAAAAAGAATTTAGTTTTGATGAATAAAATAGATAATGATATGATTTTCTTCGCGACACTATAAAACTTCTTCAATTTCAGTTTCAGTATCATTTTAAAATTTTCACAAAATTATTAGAATTTTTATTTTATCCCTTATTAATAAACTATATAAATTTATATTTCTTATTGATAAACTAAAATAATAAGAACAATTTGAAAAGTATATACCGTAATTATACAAACGATATACCGTAAATGCTGAACTTTCATGTTTTGGCCAATCTAAGCATCATCTTTTGTGTGATCTATTTAAATAACAAATTTTTCGTTGACTAATGATAAAATCACAAACTTATGTTGACTCGGCCATTTTAGACACGACGTTAACATCACTAACAGATTGACTAAATGCCATTTGGTCAACGTCTGTTAGTGCATTCAATAACATGCCTAATATGGCCAGTCAACATAAGTTTGTGATTTAAAAGATAAACAATATAAAAGTTTGTGATTTAAACTGTCCACACAAAATTTAATGCTTATAATGGCCGGAATTTAAAAGTTTGGCATTTAAACGATATTTTCTTCTTTTTTCTACTAACTAAAGTTCAATTTCATCAGTTTACATAACTGCAAAATCAAGTAAATCCAAACTAATTAAAAAATATATTCAAATGTAAATTAAATTTACATTACACCAAAACAACAAAAAATGAAAAGATTGAGTTTAACTTAAAAAAATCAATTTAACCACATCTAAAGACTTTTTGAAGAATGCAAATCTTAAGAAAGATTGTGATACATAAATGACTTGTTGAGTGCAATCTATAAATTAGAGAAGACTATCGACTAATTGCATGTGACTAATATTTCTATTATTACGATAACTTTCATTTTTAGTTATTTACATAACTGAACTATAAAAAAAAATATTTGCTTTATGTAGTGTGTACATTTCATACTTTTTTTTTTCTTTTCCAAATATGCCAAACACAAAAAAACTTGTTCTACTTTGTTAGCACTATCATAATAGGATATTAATTTGGTTTACGTTTAGTATATAGAAAATCCATAAAACAGTGATCATTTATCGCTCATGATCACAATTTTACTTAAAGATTCGAGTTTCAAGTTGTGGGAGAGAACTGTAGTAATCTTACCATCTTGAACTTTGGGTTTTGTTTTTTTTGTTTTTTGTCAACTGATTACTTGTATTAGAAACTAAAAACCGGAAAGGTTTAGATGGATACAACCGGAGGCATGCTCAACGGGAAGATGATGAAAATAGAGCAGTACAATAAAACAAAGGATAGAAGCATTAAGGGGCGAGACATGCTCAGCAGCGTGAAGAAACTCATGGAGAAGCTTCACCCATAACCCGAAAGCAATTGCTCGAAAGAGCATCAAATAGTCGAGATTCAAATAATCGAGAAGTGAACCGACGTTTAAAAACCCAAAAGATTGGGCTTGATAACGGACTTGAAGTACCGTCATTAGTGGTCGAAACAGAACGAAGGAGGATTGTTGCCATCGTTGGCTACCTCTAACTCCCGGACATGGTTGAAATTGAATGGAGGAGGATTGTTGCCAGTGTTGGCTACCTCTAACTCCCGGACATGAAGAAAAGTGTCTCAGATACCAGAATTTGAAACTATAGTTTGTTGTTGAGGGTTTCCTTGATAGGCCTTTCACCAAAAAAGCGTTCGATAGTGTTGGGCTAGGGACAACGATTATCAAGTTGGAACATGCCCACAATGAAGAGCAACTTCCCGTTGAAGAAGCACTTGCAGCCGGCGGAGGGATATGGGTGGAGAGCGGAGCGAATAAGACACCTTCAGAGTAGCCCATCGAGCCGGTAGGAGGAGGATTGTCGCCGGAGAAAATCGAGATGAACACATTGCAGACGGCCACCTCGGACTCCATGTCTGGGAGTATTGGAGCTAAGGCGAGCTTTGGGTCGAGACTGAGGGAGAAGGTGGTGAACACGGGAGCCACTGAAGCAGTGGTGATGGACGGAGGGAAGGAGTCGGCGAGCCTTGCTGCATCAGAGGTGCAGTACGGCGGATCTGGGCGAGGGAGAGCAGTGACGCTAACTTTTGGAGCCTGCATATCCGGTGGATCCGGTGGCTCTGGAGGAACAGAAGGGTTCGGCTGCGGCAGAAAGAAGATCAGCCGGAGGTGAGAAAGAGATAGCACTCGTTCTGGTGGCTTCGGCGAAGTGAAGAGGGGGGCCAGGGGCTCAGTCCTCAAAAGCACCACTGATCCCATCAATTCAAAAGCCGTCGGAGGTAGAGAAGAGGACGTATAACACATCACCGGAGAGCAGCTTCAAGAGGCGGAGAACGAGACGCAAGAGCAGGGGCGGAGGCGCTTCATTTGGAAAACCGGAGTAGTGACGGCGGCGGAGCTTCCTTCTCGGGCGTTGGGCCTGGGAGAGAAGTTAAAAACTAGGGCGAACGGGTTTTATTTAGAAAATCACATTATTAAGTGAATTATATGTTATCTTAAACAACCTCAATAGGTTAAGTTTAAGCTATTTTTTCATCAGTTTTATTGCTAATTACAAACTTCAAAAACCTTAAGATTCTTAATCTTTCACATTGTATAATCTTAAGTTTGAGATGTTTTTTTTAATTAGAAATAAAAGTTACCGTTTTGTAAAATAAATGTCATTTAAATGCCAAATTTTTAAATTTCAGCCATTATAAGCATTAAGTTTTGCATGGACAATTTAAATCACAAAATTTTATATCGATTATCTTTTAAATCACAAACTTATGTTGAGTGGCCATATGAGGCATGACATTGAATTCACTAACAGACGTTGACCAGACGGCGTTTAGTCAATTTGTTAGTGATGTTAAAGCCGTGCCTAAAATGGCCAAATCAACATAAGTTTGTGATTTTAACATCGGTCAACGAAAAGTTTGTTATTTAAATGGATCACACAAAAGATGATGCAAATTTAAAAGTTCACCATTTAAATGGCCTTTTTCCCAATTCATAATAATTGACATTTGTAAGTTTAGTTTTTATTTCTAAAAAACGTCGTTTTGTATTTTGTTTTAGAGTATATCTTTCTAGAATGAGTTAATGATATATAAAAATATATATTGTGTATATATACTATATTAATATTTAATATAAAGACACTAATTTATACCCTAAAAATGTATTTGAAAACTATGTTTGTGTCAATAACTCTCACGTATACACTTCAATGCTTAAACTTTTGTACTACTGTATTAGTACAAACCATATTACTAAAAGAGCTAAATTTGCAAATATATTCTAATTCTATCAATTATGATGTATGAGACAGAAGTCCTGCAAATCTATCATTTACATTTGCAGTTACAAAATTTCTTTCCTCATAGATATATGTTTCATTTTTTTTTTTTTGACTGCAAATGCTCCATATATTAAAATTCAGTTCCAAAGATACTGGGCTCGGGAACCAGCCACTCTGGAAGCAAAGAGTTTACATGGAAGAAAATTAAACCACGGCCTTGAGCACTCTTAGCGAGACGATCAGCCCGGACATTAAAAAGACGAGGGGTAAAAATTATAGAGAGGTTATAAAAATTTTGGCGCAGGAACTCCAGTTCTTCAAGCTCTGTAGCTAGTGCCGGCCATTCGTCTTCTTCTTCAATCAAATTTACCAATTGTAGACAATCTGTCTCAATCACTAGTCCAGAGATCTGCAAAGGAATCAAAATTTTCATATCCCATATGATGGCTTCCAACTCGGCATGAATTGGTGAGAGAGTCTGTGCTGATGCCGTTAGCTCATATAAGTGGGTTCCATCCGCCAAGTCAAGTACTAGACCTCCGCCAGTTGTGTGTCCGTCCTTTACCCAGGAGGCATCCACTTGGCATCGCGGTAGCACCTGACAAGTTTCCTGCAGCCTATCCACATTCCTTGTTTCTTGCACACTTGGTACCTGGCTAGTATTTCCGATATCTCTAGTCTCTGTGACCTGCTGAGCGACTTTCCACAAGTCAGCTTCTTGTGTAGCGATTTCCAGAGTTTCTGTTGGCAAACTGTCTTTGTTGTTAAAAACTTTCTCATTCCTGGCCTTCCAGATGTACCATAGGATCCAGGGGAAAGCCTCCAAGGACTTTGCAGTGTCTCCTTGAGCTGTGACCCGGAAGAAGAGGTGTGCAAAGTTTTGGGATAATGTGTTACACGGGAAGATACCCGGAGGAGATGGGATTGCACTCATAGCCCATGTCTGTAGCGCTGGAGGACATTCAATGAGTACATGATTGATTGACTCTATCTCCGCTCCACAGCGTTGACATCGGCTGTCTGTCCCATAATGACGGTACGTTAGTTGGCTGTTGGTAGCCATACTACCCGAGAGAGCTTGCCACAGGAAATGTTTTATCTTCCTGGGTGTCTTTAGAGCCCATACTTTGCTCTTTAGGGGGGTAAAACTCGGTTCAGTAGCCGTTGGTCGTACTTCGTTTATCCTCATTTGTGCCGCCACCTCATAGCCAGTTCTTACGGAATACATACCAGAATTTGTGTAGGCCCACACGTAACCATCTGGTTTGTACGTCCTACTTGGTCTGATGCTCTTTATACGCGTAATATCTTCCGGATCAAAAAGTTGGTCAATGAGGTCTGTCTTCCACTTGGATGTATCTGGGTTAATTAGGTGATGGATATATAAGTCCAGATCTCTCCCCTCACCTGTGATCAAAGCGGGTCTTGGTGGGCAGACTAGAATCCAGTTGTCAAGCCACACTCTCGTGCTTATCCCAGAATTTATCGATTTTCTCAAACCACCTTGTAGGAGTTCTTTTGCCGCCATAATACTTCGCCATCCATATGATGGGTTGTTGGCCTTACCAATCTCCAGAGGTGTCGAGTACCGATAGTATCTCGCTTTTAGAACTTTCGCCAGGAGAGATGACGGGTAATGTATCAATCTCCAGAGTTGTTTTGCCAGGAGTGCAAGATTGAAACATTTAAGGTCTCTGAAGCCCAACCCGCCCTCTTCTTGGCTAACACAGATTTTATCCCAGGCGACCCAATGCATCCCTTGATATCTTGTTTTGTATTCCACCAGAATCTGGATATAGCGCCACTTAACTTTTTCAGCAAAACTTGTGGGAGGAGGAAACATGACATGACATAAGTGGGTAGGGCTTGTGCCACCGACTTAATCAAAACTTCCTTCCACCCTTTTGAGAGGAGTTTGGCAGACTATGCATTAATCCGATTGCTTAATCTGTCCTGAATGAAAGCGAAAACTTGTTTTTTAGAGCCAAAAATCTTCTCAGGTAGCCCCAGGTACATACCCATACCACCTTCTTTCGAGATGCCTAGAGCTTGTTTTAGTTCTATTTTTTTTCTGTTGAAACCTTACTCTCAAAAAAGATATGTTTCATTTTCTATATTCCGGTATAACTGGAATAAATTAAATATTTCAGATGTTTTTTCCCTTAGAAGGCACTTATAAGAAAAGATTAAATTAGTAACGAGCGTGCCCATCATTATAATTGCTTTTAAAGAATTTATGTCCAAAGTTACGGCGATTTTTAGCCATTCAAGGGGGTGAGAATATCGGCTTTATAGCCCAACATGGATTTAGCTCATCCTCCAGTTTCAGCAATTATCCAATATGTCATAAGAGATATAAAATTAATCAGATTACTTTTTTGTATGGAGCTTAGTAAAAGCATTAGCTCTAGTGGTACATCCACCTACTTCTGCATCAGAATACCATCAAACAACAATGTTTAATTCTCAGGGTTATTTGTACAAATAATAAATTTCTATTGGGCGACCACCCAAAAATGTTTCTATGTGGAACGTGCCGACCCAACCAAAAATGTTTCTTGATCAAAACATGCAAAATGATCAGTATTCTGACGAATAGGTTCCTAAAAAGTTCGAACACTGATGATATATTTTTGGTGTTACAGTCATCGTCATGATCCAATATCATTAGGCTGATGATGTGATCGTACATTGTTTCAAAGAGTCGTCTAACCTTGACCAGAATACCAATTGTACTTTATCTAATCATCATGTTAATAGACCCCTACTTCTCTAGTCTCTACATACCCTACTAACCGATAGGATTCACAACCCATCACTCATAAAACAATTCATACAAGACTTGTTGACAAGGAGCCTGTATATGCGTTAAGGGAATGATTTAGCCGTCCCCCATCAATTATCAAATTTCATGTGTAGTTTATTAAAGTTGGATTTATTTTTCCCACTAAAATATATATATTCTGCCCCATCAAAACCAATAAACTGATCATCACTTTAACTCCAATCAGTTCCCCAAACTTAAATTATTAACCGTTTATACCATTATCTTAATAAACCACCTTATTGACCCATATATAGGATTCACCTTCTTTTTTTTTTTTATCTCATCACCTATCACTCATATAAATAATTCAAATGATACATCTTGATTATTCATGTTGGATAAAATAAATTCAATAATAGAACTCACAATAAAACTAATGGAAATAAGGTCTAATTGATCTATGAGAAATAAGACCCAACTTGTAACACCTCGTTTTTGTATTATGGACCTGTTTTAAAAAGATCAGATGTTTATGAAAATTTAAGCCTAAAATCCTATTAGCCACTTAAGTCCAATTAAAAAAATATAGAAAAAGATTAAAAAAGGGAGGAAAAATATGAGGAGGCTTAGTCCGAAAAAAATTTGTGAAGAGATCAACTGGTGAATCATGAGGACTCACGAGCGAATCTACATATCTTTAGAAAGCCCGAGTCTCATCTTTCTATAAAAGTCAAGTTCTTCCAGATCAGTAATATATGCAGAAAGTTATATTTTTTTTCGTAAACCATGATGATCAACGTGCTTTTATAACAGTGTGTGACTAAGTGTTTTGCGAGGCAATTTCTCAATCAACCAGAAAGCTTCAGATTGAGATTAAACTGTCCGTGAAAAGATGTTGCTTCAAGGAATCTCCAGGAAATGACGGTTTGTCAATTGGGGTTATATTTTAGTTACAAATCAATCTGCAAGTTAGTCCAGAATCACCTATGTCTGAGATTTCCAGAAAAAAAAAACAGTTTCGCTGCAGCGTTTCGAAGGATCATTTGGTTGGTTAAACGAAGTCCGATCAAGTTGATATTTGGTCGGTTCGTTTGTTATTTATTCATGCCTATATAAAGCTAGTTGGTGCAGTGTAAACCAGTTGGATATGTCTGACGAGTTGCAATGTTTGGTTGGCCAAACGAGCTCTATTTGAGTTCTAACTTGGCATGAGTCTTCTACACTCGTGGAGCTAGCTTTCGGTTGAAGAAGAACCCATTTGAGTATCAGGAGCATGGAGAAACGTGTGCTTGAAGTTCAGGAAGAGAATTTGTCCAAAGAGTAAGAAAATATAAAGTTTTTATCAGCAAGTGGCAAATGTGAAGGCATGATCTATGGAAGCATAGTTCATATTTATATTATTATATTATGTGATTCATGACATATAGACTTGAATCTGAATACTAGACTTATGTCTCATGACGACATGTATTAGGATATGATATGATATAATATGACATGTTGGATGATAGATGATGATAACATATAGTATGATTGATGATATCATGTAGGATGATTGATGGTAAAGTTATGAGTTATGTGTATCATATGATTATGTATGTGGGCTTTCAAGATGGTATGAGTGGATGACAAGCCAATATGAGGGGCTTTTGAGCCGGTATGCTGTTCTATGGCTATCACGAGGATAGTGCACCATCATTTAGAGATGGATAAGCTAACGTTTTATGAATGTCTGGCATTATGGACAAGAAGAATGATATGTGTTATAGTTTGGTAAGAAATTCGGCTATATGTTTGTTAGTATCTAGGTTTATGTGTTTTGATGAGTGTTATATAATCATATAAATGTTAAATATGTTTCAGTAGACAGAGATGATCTTACTCATTCAATAATTCATTACTCACCTTTTTTTCTTTTCAGTTGTGCAGGTTGTTAAGGTTAGGACGTGAGACCAGTGGCTCCATGGGTTAGAGTTTTCAAAAGAAAGTTTTTTCAGAGGTACTAGACGTCTCGACTGATATGATCTCTTTCCTTAATTCTGTAAAGCCCTGCAATGTGGCAGTTTGAAGAGATCTAAAATCTCATTATACAAGAGTGTTGAGAGTAAAGTCGCAGCATCCGATGATAGAATCTGGGAACTTACAATTTACGCTATACTCCTGAGACTTACCCTAAAACTGTAGAGACGAGAGGGATTTGCAGAATGTTTGTATTTCGAAAGCTTATTGCTTTCTGATGGTAAATAATGAATTAGAGAGATCTTTATTTATAGTAGAAGAGAAGCTTGTGGCACAATGCATCTGCCTTACTACTCATAAAAAATAAATAGAAATATTATAAAAATCTTTGTTCTTTGTTTGAAAAAGTTAAAGAAGAACAAAAATATTTCGAAAACTTTTATTCCTTGTTTGACAGAAGAAACATAAATATTGCAAAAATCTTTATTTTTTAATTAAAATGTATAAGAAAAACGGAAATATTACATAAAATAATTCGATTCAATCAATAAAAAAATTTCAGCATTACGCAAAATTATTAATGGAATATTGACAATTTTATTAAATTAAGAGAATAAAAATTTATTCTAAAAAAAATTTTCTTTTGTGGTTTTGCATAATAGGCCTCATACTTTCAATGTGTGGCAAATGCACATCTCGACTTTTAGTCTTGATTACATGTTCAATCTGACTATTGATTTCTTATTCGAATTAATTTTAGTTTTGACAATTTATTACATTGTCTATTAGTACTCATTACAAGGAATTCAAATAAATCATAATTTCAAAATTTAAGTTCCAACAATCCCTCACATGAATAGAAAGTACTTTAAAACATGTGCAGACTCTACTAACTAAAAAAACTATGCAGAGAGTATTGGCAAAAATTAACTGTGTATGATATAATAGCATATTTCAGCCTTGAATTATTCATTGTTAATATCTGTCGAGTTTACTCGGCCAGAAGGTGAACATGTAGTCTTGAATCATCCAGATTTTTATGTAAGCTTAGACAAAAACTATAACGCAGTCTCAATTTTCTCGTAGAACTACGTTCTCTATTGTGTTCATTGTGGCCGTGAATTTGTCTGGTTGATCATGCGTGAACTTGGAGATGTAGCCTTGACTTAGTCCTACTAGAAAGGGCCGCATTTTACACTCACTAGGTGATTTCCTGACATATACATAAGTATCTTGTTATACTATATATATGAAAGCTACTCAGTATCATTAAATGCAAAGCTGATTCTTAAATACTTACAGAAAGCACAATTTCATCGTAATGAGAGCTGGGCATAAACATGACGTCTTTCAGTGCTTGTATCATACTCTGTTCAACTTAGTTGTCCATTTGAACCTAGATCTTTGGATTTTCAGTCACATAGATGAGGTTTCCATCAAAATCCTATTAGTCATAGGAAATTAACACATTCCCTTTGATGATTTCAAAATTTGATATCTATTTAAACCTTTGACGAACGGGTCTGCAATATTATCAGCTAACTTTAGGCCTGCGATTTATACCCGAACCGAAATAACCAAACCAAACCGGCTTGAGTTTTGGTTACTTTGGTTCGTGTTTGGTTAGGAGACATTATCCGGTTGAATAAAAAATAAATATTGATTGCGTAACGGTTTGGTTTATAGTAATCGAATGGATAACCAAAATTTAAACCTAAAAGGAAAACTATTATAAACCAAAGCAAATATCTTCTCTTCTCTCACTCGATACTCCGCATTCTCTCATAATTTTTCCCCTTTCAAATCTAAATTTTTTAGCATCAATTTGAATTATTACGACCAATCCTTCTTCTCTCCAAGCTCAATCAGCTCGTGTCCATCGCGAATATCCTCCTCTCGAAGCTCAACCTAGTCTTCTTTAATTGAAAAAGCAATAATTAGTTTTGAATTTAAACTCTTATTTGTTCTTCACAGCTGAGTTAAGACACTAGATTGATACTTCTTTTGTCATATTGATGAACTTAGATCCTAAGTTTTGCATTTGTGTTTTGTTTATTGATTGGGGTTTCTGAGATGTGATTTACAGAACTGAAATTGGCTGTTGCTTTAACTTTGTAGATGTCTTGTGAAGACAACAATGACGAAATGTATGATGAATATGTTGAAGGAGAAGAAGTCCAGAAAACAGCTGATAATGTTGGTAAGAAAAGAACAACAACTGAGAGATCAAGTTTTGATCTGCCTCCAAAAACAAGGAAATAAATTCCTCACAGAGCAGATGTATGGAAATAGTTCATTCAAAAGGAAGATGATATGGGGAGATGTAATTGTTGGCATTGTGGTACAGATATCGGTTGTGACACAAAGACATCTAAAAAAAATTCTATGAAGAATCACATTAAAAGGTGCAAGTTGTACTTCGCTTCTCAAGAGAGTGGGAGTCAAACAGTGTTGGCTGGGGATAATAGCAATGCAATGATAGTTGTTCCGTTTGATAAGGGTCATTATAGAAGATCTGTGAGTGAGATGCTTGTCTTAAATGAGCTGCCATTTTCGTTTGTTGAATCAGAGGGGTTTAGCCGATTCTGTCATAACTTACTTCTTATGTACACAGTTCATTGCAGAAAAACAGCAACTGAAGACTTTTTTGCAATGTTTTTGAGAGAGAAAGCTGCTTTGAAGCAGTTTTTTTGTTCTGATAAGAAGCGAGTCTCTCTGACAGCCGATATATTGGTAGCTCCTACTACCTCATATAGTTACATGGTAGTAACAGCTCACTGGATTGATGCGAATTGGACTTTGCAGAAAAAGATCATTAGCTTTAAACCAGTCACCGATCACAAAGGAGACACCATTGAAACACACCCCCTTCAATGTTAAGAAGAGTGGGGAATTGAGAATGTCTTCACATTGACAGTTGATAATGTTAATGGTAATGATAAAGCTTTAAGGCTATTCAAGGATGTCATGAGGCTGAAGGGAGCTAATACATTAATCAAAGATGGTTCATATCTTCATATGCGTTGATGTGCTCATATTTTAAATTTGATTGTCAAAGTTGGTCTAGCACATATGAATGATATCGTTGTTGCTATTCGGAATGCGGTGAAGTACGAGGTCATCCTTTACAAGGCTGAAATTTTTTTGACTGTATGTGAAGACAGGAAAAGTTTCTCGAGGTAGCTTGACATTGGATTGTCTTACTCAGTAGAACTCCACCTATCTTATGCTCACTGCTGCACTCAAGCTTAGGGTTACGTTTGAGAAGTTGTTGGACGAAGACAAATTGTATAATGAATACTTTCTTGAATTGGAAGAGAATGGATGGAAATGGAAAGGACTTCCAATGTCTACAAGATGAGATGAAGTTCAAAGGTTGGTCAGATTTCTCAAATTATTTTTCAATTGCACCTTAGCTTTTTCAGCATCTGAAACTGTAACATCCTCATTATGTTATATGAGATTATGATAGTTAAAAGAAATATGATATCGTTAAGCAACCACAGTGATGAACAGTTAAGGAGAGAGACACGTAGTATGAGGGTAAAGTTTGAGAAGTATTGGGATGAGGTTACGAATATGAATGCACTTGTGACCATTGCAGTTTGTTTGATCCCAAAAACAAAATGCAGTCTGTTTCCCTTTGCTTCGACAAGCTATATGGTAAAGATTCGATGGAAGGTGATCATCTTAGAACATTGATTAGGAGTGTCACGAAATAACTATATGAAGAGTATTTGTTAATGCTGAGTAAGCCGTCTGAAGGTGAGGCTGCTAAAACAAAGAGTGATTATGGAGATTCAGATCAAGTAAACAATTTATTTGATTTATCCGATGATGATGGTTTTGAGAGAATGAACACTTTGTACACGGATATGGTTAATGAAAATGCAAATGATGAAGCTATTAGTGAGTTGGACATATATTTGATGGAGAAATTTGTGCCACAGATTAAAAACAACTTCAGATTAGATTATGTGTTTTATCATGGTGGAAGCATAACAGTCTGAGATATCAATCTTAGTCAAGCTAGCTAAAGACATCCTTGCCATTGAAGTGTCTTCAGTTGTTTCAGAGTCAGCTTTTAGTAAAAGTAGTCGGATATTGGATCCTTTTCGAAGCTGCCTGACACCGTACATGGTTGAAGCTTTGGTTTTCTTACAGCAATGGTTGATGAATACCATTCAAGTTGAAAAGCTTGCTAACTTATTGCAGATGATGGAAGAACTTAATTTTTACTACTCACTTGGTAATGGTTTATATTTTATACATTTGTAATTTTGATTTTTAGCTTTCAATATCTAGCATTTCTTGTTTTTTCTTGTGCACAGCCTGGGAAATCACTTGAAGGAGCTCATTAAGTTGCAGTCATTTAGTTGCTTTCTTATGCAGTCTCGGAAATTGGTATCACCTTGTCAAGAAATCATCTTTGTTTACTTCCATTCTTGTCAATGAATAATTTTGTATTTTAAGATTTTTATTGTAGTTGTAATCAAACATCATGAGTTGTGGAGTTGTCTTAATGACATTTATTTCTACTTGTAATTTGTATGGTTTTTAATGAATTGGATATTGTAGCTTGGATTCAAATTCAGTACGGATATATAATGTGAAGTACAGATATTTGATGTTTGTTGATTCATTTTTTTTCTTTACTTTGTTATTTGTATTTTGTAGTTCTTTATTTATACTTTATGAAAAATATAAATAAAATGATTTCTTGATTTATATTAAGAAATAATGAGTATATAAACCAGTTAACCAAAATTATCTATATTACCCAGATTTACCCAAATAAACATACTATCCGAATTACCTGAATAACTCAATTTATCCAAATATAAAACCAATTAACCGAAATTATCCAAATTTTTCAGTAGAATTTTGAATATTTCCTACAAGTCTTCATAAAATTTGGATATTTTCGGTAAAAAATAAATTATCTGAAGTAACCGAGAACCGAACTATTATGTAATTTGGATACATTCGCAAACTTAAAAAAAACCAAACTACCCGAACATCCATATATCTAAATCAAATGTGTCTGAACTATTTGAAGTCCGAACGCTAGCTAACATGATATAATCAACAGAGATTACACCCATTGAAATCAAGTGTCTAATGGTTTTATGTTGCCTTCTGATGTGATGAGATTTACCATTATACAGATTACTCAGTGTCCAATATATTACTGATTGAATATCACAATGTACTCGTAATGCTGACATGGGTTTCTCCCACATGGGGATGTCTTCCAGGAAAAATTAAAGTCAATACTGCTTTATCTAAAGCAATAAACTCATGTTACATGGTGGATCTTACTAACAGAGTTTGTTTTGAAGATTTCCAAGATACTGCTACACCTCCAAAAGTAAAGATATCAGCACTTGTGGATTTTGTTTCTTTGAATCAGATATCCAGTTTGCATCATTGTATCCTTTCAAGACTGTTGGTTCTTTACCTTAGTGCAGCCCAAATCTTTTGGTATATCACAAATAATTTAATACCCTTGTTTGGGTTTTCCAGTGTGGTATGACAAGGATTACTTGTGTAACGACTTAATACATTGACTACATGTGTAATGCTATTATTGTACAATTTTTTAAGTACATAAGACTTCCAATAACTCTTGCATACATCAGACACAGCTTCACCGGAGTTCTTAATCAAGTGTAGTTGCGAATCTACATGAGTTTTCACAGTTCCATTTGAGTAGGTCTTGAACCTCTCAAGTATCTTTTCAGCATAATGATCTTGAGACAAAGTGATTCCTTCAAAGGTTCGTGTAATCTTTATGCCAAGGATACCATCCGTAAAACCCATGTGTTTCATGTCGAACTAACCTTTAAGCACTATCTTGGTTTGTTGGATGATATCATTGTTGATGTCGATGATGAGCATGTCATCTACGTACATACACAGCAAGATGTATCCAGTAGGAGTACATTTGATGTAGATGCATTATCACATTTATTGATTCTGAAACCATTTGACATCATTACATTGTCAAAATTTTCATGTCACTGCTCCAGAGATTGAAACAGCCCATACAACGATTTCACAAGTCTGCAGACTTTGTGTTCTTGACCTGAGACCACAAATCCTTCGAGTTATTTATGTGAATTTTCTCTTCTAAATCACCATTTAGAAAGGCAATGTTTACATCCAGTTAATGGATTTTGAGACCTCTTTACGCTGCTATTCCTATCAGTGTTCTGATTGAAGTTAGTATCATAACTGGAGAATCGGTGTCGAAGAAATCTAGACCTTCTTTTTGTCTGAATCCTTGAAAAACAATTCTGGCATTGTACTTCTCAATTGAACCATCAGTTTTCAACTTGGTTTTGTAGATCCATCTACACCCTAGTACCTTGAAACCTTGAGATAAATCAGTGATTTCACAGGCATGATTCTGCATTATAGAATCGATTTAACAGTTGACCACTTCTTTCCAAAGGGTGCGTCAGATGTAGACATGAATTTTGTGAACGATCTCGGCTCAGTCTTTGTGAGAAATACCATTAAAATTCATCACCAAAATCCTTTTCCTTGCAAGCTCTTTTGCTTCTTCTAGTTTCAACTTTTTCATCTTATGATTTGTCAACTGAAATCCCAGAAGTACCCTCCTCATTAATCTAGATTATTGTATCTCTTTCATATAAGTGCGTTTCTTACTTTGTTTATCTTCACACGGAAATTTTTTTTCAAAGAAAGTCACATTCCTTGATTCCATTATCGTGTTGACATGGATATCTGGGATATCTTACTTATGTACCAAGAATTGGTAAGCATTATTGTTGTTTGCATATCCAATGAAGATACAATCTACCATTTTTAGTGCGATTGTTACCTTCTTAAGAGGTACTACTGCGACTTTTTCTAAGCAGCTCCACAGAACCTTTCCAAAGTTCATATGATGTTTTGCTAGTTATTTTGTATGGAATGTTGTTGAGGATATAATTTGTGGTGGGCAGCGCTTCCTTCCTACAGAATCTTGTGTAATCCGAATTCCTGAAACTTTGCCAATGCTAAGTTTGCCAACGTTAGAAACTCTGCTTGTAGGCAAAATATCTCTTGAAATCGGCCCAACTAGAATTCATGTCTCATTGCTGTCATTGATGCTAATGTCATCATCACCATTAGACATTCTGAATTTATTCATAAAAGACAAACGAAGGCGGTTTTTCAGAACTCAATTTGAATACACATTGTTTCAGAACTCAATTTGAATACAAACCTTGAATTCAACAGTGATCGTCGTTTTTATTTCTGAATTTTTATCAAGCAATAGCTTAGCACTAAATTGTTTGAATTTTTATCAAGCAATAGCTTAGCACTTACAGATATTTTTTAAATGTTAAAATGCTAAGACAATTTTAAAACACTGATACGATATTGTGTAGAAATTTTAAATAATAGTTGGCGACAAACAAAAGCTCTAATTTTTTTTTGACTTTTTATATTCTTGTGATGCACTTTTATTTACGGATGAACATGGGTCGGATCTCAGGATATTGGGATACCGTACTCTCTAATGGATCATTAATTTAATTTCGAAAATTTCTGAACCAAAACATATATATATCCAAAATCTCTCCCAAATAGATTTGAACTAAGGTCTAAGGATCGAACAAACTACATAATTTTGGACGTGACTAACTTATAAACACAATATTAAATTTTCTTTTTTAAATTGGTTGACAGAAAAGCAAATAGATCCAAGGGGAATGTCAATTGATCCACTTTGGTTTAAAGAAAATCCTGTGGTCACTTTAATATGCGGCTGCCATGCCATTGCTTTCTTTTCCTTGTACTTCGGTTCAAAATTTCAAACCCACACCAGCTCTGTTCATCTTCTTTTATATTTTAGGTATTATATAAATATCAAATTCCCTTTAAGTCATTTCAGATGCATTGCACTTGGAAATTAGAATGCTTTTCATCCACCATTTTTCCAGTTTACCGCCGACTAACCATACTTTGATTGCCACGAGTACAATAGGTCTAAGAAGACATTTGTTTAGAAAAAATAAAAACTAATATGGTCTTCTTGATTTGACAAATTTACTAGAAATCTATTTATCTATCTATTCTAATAAAGTAAAAAATTTTAGAATCAGTTTTGATATGCTGCCATATGTCACCTTATAAATTAACATATGATACCTTTCTCTTTTTATTTTATTTTATCATATTTCTACTGGATTTTTTATATCAAACAAACACAAAAATAAAACTTTAATTTTTTCCTTCTCCACACTATTCTTTTTCATCAAAAAAAAAAAAATCAAATCACCTAACATAGAGTACGGTCATATGTCAATTTTTTTTTTTTCTTATCTGTGCTGGATTTCTTTAATCAAACAAAAAGAAAACGATATTTTAATTTATGTCTCACTTCTCCATCCGATTCTCTTTCATTATGTCTTATACTTCATATTGTTTTAGAAGTTTATATTACTTTTAAGAGTTGATTGGGGCATACTTTTGCGTAAAAAATAGTTTCATTTCTTAAGTTTTCCTTGTGGCCAATCGAGCAGAAAATAATACATTATATAGTATGTTTTTTTTTAATCATCTCTGATATGCTGTCATATATCATCTATTCTAATAAAGTAAGGTTTTTTTAGAATCAGTTTTGATATGCTGCCACATGTCACCTTATAAATTGACATCTGGTACTTTCTTTTATTTTATTTTTTCATATTTCTACTGGATTCTTTTATATCAAACAAACACAAAAATAAAACTTAATTTTTTCTTCTCCACAGGATTCTCTTTCATCCAAAAAAATATCAAATCACCTAACATAGAGTAATATCATTTGTCAAATTTGTTTTCTCTGTTTTTTATCATCTCTGCTGGATTTCTTTATTCAAACAAACAGAAAAACAATATTTTGATTTGTTTCTCCCTTCTCTATCCGATTCTGTTTTATTAGGTCTTATACTTCATATTGTTTTAGAAGTTCATATAACTTTTGATAGCTGGGTGTGGCATATTTTTGGGTAAAAAATAGTTTCATTTCCCTAAGTTTTTCTTGTGGCCAATCGAGCAGAAAATAATGCATTATATAGTATGGTTTTTTTTTTTTGAACCATCTCTGATATGCTGCCACACATCACCTTATAAATTGACATTTTTTTATTTTTTTTTCATATTTCTACTGGATTTTCTTCTATCGAACAAACACAAAAACAAAACTTCAGTTTTTTTCTCTCCTCTTTACGATTCTTTTTCATCCAACAAAAGAAACAAAAACCAAATCAAGTAGAAGGTTATTTTACTTTTAAGAACTGATTGTGACATACTTCTGTGCAAAAAATAGTTTCATTTCTTTAAGTATTCTTTGTGGCCAATCGAGCAGAAAATATTGCATTGAATAGTAAATTTTTTTCGAACCATCTATGATATGCTATCTATACTAATAAAGTAATTTTGGATATATGAGGGCTCATAATCTTAGGTTGTTAGTTCATATGAAGGTAAACACCACCTTTCTCTAATATCAGTATTTAAACTCTTTGTTGAACCAGAAAATTACCACTAGGGTTTGATTAACAGTTGTGGATTTCAGAGAATAAAGTCTTTTTATTAATAGTAATAGGCGATGCGATTACAAAAAAATGGATAACCGTGAGGTTATGCCGAAGTGAAAAAAGTGTTTGCGAAATAAACTAGAAAGCGTTGGAGTCTCTGGTTTTAGCTCTGTTGCTCTCTAGAATGTATTGGATGATCCTCTTGGCTTTCAAGTCCTCTTTATTTATAGGGATGGGAGGTCGGTTGCTCCGAACTCCTTTTCTTTTTTGTCTTTTTGTATATTTACATATCATAGATATGGAAATATCTTTTATTCTCTGAGGAGTAAGAAAATTCTCCTTTATCCTTTGAATTAATCTGATGTTTCTGGTCTTCAAAGGTTATCCTCAAGAGATTTCCTTAAATCTGAGCTAGGTCGGCGCGGTCTTCTTAGTCTTGATGGGCTTAGGTTATTGCGAGGAAGGCCTTTTAGGAAATGTGCTCATTTCCCCTCTAACAGTAAGTCCCCCACCAGTTCGGCGAAACTGATTGTAAATCAGGTTGACGGACTTCATGAAGTTAGAGGTGGGGTTGACTTCGCAATAGCTGTCAGCTCGTCGAAAGCGTCGTTTTGTGATGGCCAGCTCGGCCCGATTTTAAATGGATTTGTCATGTGGTGCTTCCTCAGAAATATTTTAATATTTTGGCCCATTAGGGTTTCTGCTTTTAAGCGGAAAATGCGAAGGGTTTTGCCAAGCGGCGAGATTGTAAAAATCCTGACACGCGTCCTTTTAGGAAACTGTTGATATTTCTTCTGATTTTTATTTACTTTACTTTTACCTCTTCGTCTTCTTGCTTTAGAAATCTACATCTTTTCTGTCGATTTCTGCTGCAATCCTCTATAGCGATTTTTGTTCACCTGCCTTTTCTTTGCTTCTTCTACCTTGCTCGGAAATTTCGAAAATGTCTGCTTCCTCGAATTCTTCTTTTGACGATGACGAGATTTGTCTTGCCGACCGTGTCAAGCGAGCCTGGATTAGGTCGCTTCTTCTTCTTCTATTTCCGAGAGCTCTTCGGGTTATCGGGATGAGATTCCATCGGATCATCCCGATGCGGACTCCGAAGTAGATTTGGATGGTCCTGGGCCAGCAGGTTCTGAATCAGAGAGCATGATCGAGGGTCTTCCTAAGAAGATCGTAATGTCGCCGCATAGGACCGGCATTAAAGACGGGAGGACTTGGATGACTGCAGAAAGACTTCAAGAACTTCGTTCGAAGTGTCGTTTTCCTGAGGAGGTTGAGCTGTTACTTCCTCAGGTTCACGAGAGAGTGACCACTCCCCCAGAGGGATATTTCTGTTCTTACGAGTGTCATTTTGGGGAGTTCGGCCTTCAGTTCCCGATTTTGCTGCTTCTCCGTTATTGTGAACGGAGGAAGATGTCGGTGGCACAGCTTACCCACGCCGTAATCCGCCATTTTAATAGCTTGGCGGCGGTGGCTCGTGCGGCTATGGTTCCTTTAACTGGGATATTTTTGAAAGGGTATCCATCCTGAAGAGAGGAAGGGTGAACCGCGGCGAGTGGCGCCATTTCTACACCATGATGAAGGAGGGAATCATAGGTGGTGACCTGACGAGCAAGGTCCACGAATGGGATTGGTTTTTCTTCTTCGTGAAGATTAACGAAGCATCCATTGGTGGTTCCGATCTCACCCTGTTCAGAACTTGGAGAGCGACACCAAGTAAGGAGAACGGAATTTCTGATTTTTTTTTTGATTTTTTTTTTTGGCGACTCGCTGGGTACTAATGCGTATTCGCTATTGTAGTGGCAATACGTCTGAGAGATGACCCAATCGGTTTTAGTGACGATGTCAAGAGGCTGCGTGATCTGAGCCGGTAATTATGGGCCAATAAAGAGAAGAAGGGGGCTGCTAGAAAGAAAGCGGTTAAGCCTACCGAGAAGAAGGCCAAACCTCCGAAAGCAGGTAGGTTGCAAAAATTAGAGCAGTATTGACTAGTGCTTGATTTTATTAACGTGTTTATTATTTTAGCTTCGCGAGGGGCCTCACAACCGAAGCCTGCAGAGGCTGGTCAGATAAAGAGGAAGGCGGCTTCACCCGATGTCGCAGATGCTCCCGCGAGTTCTTCTGTAAAGTTGAAGAAGACGTTTTCCCAGGATCCACCTAGCTTGGCGGAATCTGACGACGCCGAAATGGCTGCTGAGACCAAGACTCTTGCGAGGTGGATTCTCTATTTTTTTTTTGCCTCGCGTGCTTTATTGTATCGTGCCGAGAAGGTTTGTGTCATTACATCGCTTGTGGTTTATTTGTTATTTTTTTTTTTTTAGTTTCTCCAGGGCGGCGGCACTGGAGAGATTAAGGAAGATACAGGCTGAGAGAGCCGCAAGAGGTTCTCAAGGTGAATTATCCCAAACTCCTACTTCTCGAGCTCCGGGTAATGGTGACGGGGTTGCTCTTGACGTCGCCGGGAGTCGCCGCGAGACTGTTTCCCCCTTACCTCAAGTTGCTGTTCCTCTTGTGCCTCAAGACGGGCGTTCATTCGTTGCCTCGGACAGATGTGTCTCAAAGCCCCGAGACACATGTCGCTGAAGACGTAGGTCAAGATAGGACCAAGGAGCCCGACGTGGCTCATTCTGAAGGGTCGAGCCTGCATGAGTTGGCTCCTGATAGGGAAGATGTTGTCCCTAGCGCTCCTGAGGAGGTTGCTCCTTCTCAAAAGGCTACAGGCGGCACCGAGTCAAGTGTTCCGGTCGAACCTAAGTAGGAAAAAGAGTCTTTTGACTATAATCCTCATCACTTTTGTGTGAGATGGGACGGGAATGCTCCGGCAATGCTAGATCGCAAATTTGCCGCGGACTTGATCTGGAAGTGCAGGAAGAAGCCGCGATGGGATAAGCCACTTCGTGAATTGAAGTTGGTGAATTCGATCTCCTCAGCGAGCCAATTGATAGCTCAGGTAATTGTATTTATCCGGTGATTGCGTTATCCACCTTTTTGGTTTTTTGCTGATAGTAGGTCGTGCTGCAAGGTTTGGGAAAGTATATGTCCGCGTTCGCTGCGTATGCTGATAATTGGTGCGAGGAGGAGGTGATGGTGAACACTGCGTGTTCCGAGATTAAAGAGCTTAAAAAGGTGGAGGAAGAGAATCGGCTTCTCAAGGAAAGGTGCGCTCAGCTGGAGGGCGCCGTTGACACCTTTAAAGGCGAGGTGTCTGAAGCTAATCGACTTCGCAAGCAGGTCGCCGCTCTCCAAGCTCAAAACGAGTTTCTCGAAAAGCGGAACGAAGAGAACTTACAGGGATTTCTTGCCGAGAAGGAGAAGCTTCAGAAGTCTTGCGAGGAAGCCGCTCGAGATGCCGCTGATAGAGTTTTTAATGACATGACTGTTTGGTTTAAACCGCGCTTAGATCGGATTCAGGCCTCGCTAGTCCAGCGTGAAGTGGTGGAAGCAGTCCTCGTCGGTGTGGAGAAAAGTAGCCATATGGTTGCTTTCTTAAAGAAGATGCAAGAGAAAGGGTGGGAGCTTCCTGCCGGGACCCTTCCGTCGTTCGAGAAGGAGTTTGCCAAGTGGAAGGTGGCCAGTGATGCTATTGATGAGATAGTCGTCACGAGCGACGACCTTAATCTTCCAAGCAGATCAGAGGCTGACAGGCTGCGAAAATAAGCCAGGCGGTTTTTATTATATATTTTTTTATTATTCTTTTTTGTAAGAATTTTTGCCTAAGATGGCTTATTATCTCCTCTTTTTTTTTTAATGAAGAGGTCCTTTAATTGCTCTTTATCATTTTGCATTTTTGTTTACGTGTGATAGAACTTTTTAGTTCAGAACCGGAAGCGGGATTCCTTTGCCCGTCTTACACCAAACGACGATCAAGATCAAATACCAATTTTTCAGGATTCACTTTGGCCTGAAAGGTATGATTGAGGGTCGTACGAGTATTGTCCTCGGCTTTTTTCTTATCCACTTCGAAAGTATTTAAATCAAACCGAAGTATCAAAAGAGTGGTGATCAGCCACTTATTTTGTTTATTGTACTTACTTATTTCTCGAGTTGAATGTTTGGCCAGAACATCGACTCAGCAAGATGCATTCGCATAAGAAAATGTGACTCTATATGCCTAGCTGATTTTCTGAAATATAAATTTATTAGATTTATAGCTGCACCTGGAGGTTGCCTACGTACCTGAATCAGGATCAAGCCGTTCGTAGTTCATTACAAATATTGAATGAGTGGTATCACTCAGGGGCTAAGCCCGGTTTTATTGAAAAGAGAAAAAAAAGAAAATAGCTAAGATTCGTTGTCGAATCTTTCTCGCTTATTTAGCGTCCTCGAGTGCTTTTGCCGTGGAGAGTCGTACTTTGCGCTCGCTGATGAAGCAAGATCTCGCCATCTGCTGATCCCCACGAAATGTAAAAACTTCAGCCGAAGTGACAAAATTCATACATTGATGATAAGTCGACACGATTGCTTTCATCTCGTGGATCCAAGGTGTGCCAAGTATGGCATTGTAAATTGCTGGTTTGTCCATTACCGTAAATTTAACGATTTTTGTCACTCCGCCGACATAGACCGTGAGTCGTATGGTGCCGAGGCTGAAGAAGGATTCACTGGTGAAGCTAGTTAAAAGCTTTGGTGCCGCCTTGATGTCTTTGTCTTGGAATCCCATCTTAATCAACGTATCTTTAAAGATGATGTTGACCGTGCTGCCGGTATCCACCAAGATTTTGGTCACTTCGCTGTCGTGGATATGTAGTTCGACCACCAGTGGGTCGTTATGCGGGGTGAGTAACCCATGCATATCCTCCGATGTGAAGCTGATCGTGGGGTGATAGGCCACGTGGCGAGAGAATTTTTGCGACGCGACTGCCTTACGTCCATATTCTTTGATGGCACATACTGAGTCATCGCAGTCGGGGAGTCCTCCCATGATCATGTTAACTCATCGCTTTGGTGGCGGGGGTGGATTTTCATGTTCTCCTTCGTCGTTCTGGCGCTCTGCTCCTTTTTCTTTCTCCTTCTCTTCGTGTCTTCTTTCGGGTGTGCGACTTCGGCGCCTTCCTCCAGAATTACCTCGACTGCTGCTTTTTCTTGGATCCCTGCGATCCCGAGTGGAGGTGGCCTGATGCGAGTCCCTAGGGTTTGAACTGCGTGAATAGAAGCTTTTACTCCGGGATCGATCACCTCCGATGTAAATTTTGCCTTCTTTGTATTGTTCATACAGCGTATTGTGGAGGTGTCGACAGGCTGAAGTAGCGTGCCCTGTTCGGCCGTGAAAGGAGCAATAGAGGTCGTGATTATCGTCCCTATCGCTCGTGCTCCTTGGGGGATCTCCTAGGGTCCATTGATTCCAGGGCTTCTCTGTATTTGTTACAACAGCGTGAGAGGAGGGCTTGCTTTTACTTGCGGGCTCCTTGTCTTTCGAAGTGCTTGTTGTGTCCATGCGGTGTTTCTTAGCGTAGAACGTTTTTTCCTCCTCCATCCGTATGAAGGTCTGGGCCCGATGGAGTGCATCTTCTATGGTTTCCTTCGGGTGTTTCTGCAGATCTTCTTAAAAGAAGATTCGTACCATAGACCGTTCATGAGTACCTCGATGGCTAAAGCTTGCGGGATTTTCCTGTATGCCGCGGCGGCGTTCTTAAATTTTTTGATGAAGTCGCGGAGTGGTTGGTTGCGTTCTTGCACTAGAGTGAACAGGTTGACCGTCCTCTTTGTGATGAACATGGAATAATGTTTTATGAAGGCGTGGGTCAGATCTTTGAAAGATTTGATCGAGGCCGGAGGTAAGTTAGAGAACCACTTCAAAGCGTCCTTGTTAAGATGTTCCACAAAGGTTTGGCAGTGGTTGGCTTCGCGTTCGAGGTCGGTCTCGAATCGTTGCCTCTTCATGGCGACGTTGAATCCGGTCAGCCATAGGTTGGGATCCTCCATCCCGTTGTAGTATGGGAGTTTCAGTTTTATCGCCTCGCCGAGTCGTACATCGGTGATCCGCGGGGCGAATGGATTGCGTTCGGCATCGGAGAGAATGGCTGAGATCTCGGGTGCCGAGCTGGTGGCTCGATGGACTTGGGATCCGATCGCGTTGATTCGCTGGTGAAGCCTTGCGATCTCGGAATTTAGTTCGTGAGATGGCTCCTCATCGTCAGCTGTTGTACCCCTGATGTTGTTTTGCTCCGGTGTTTCGAAGATTAAACGTCGCCCGATCGGTTCTGATCTGGCGGTGGTCGCGGCTGCGAAGGCGCTGATTTTCTCATCGTATTTGGCTTGTTGGGCCTGGAGGGTGTCTAGTTTGGACACCAAATCCTGCGTGAGTGGCTGCATGGCGGCCTGGATAGCTGCTGCGAGGTCAGCGGCCTGGAGGGGAGCTGGGGGTGCTCCTGCGGGTGGATTCGCGGTAGAGACGTTCGTACGTTCACCGAGAGCAGATGTCTCGGTGTGAGTGGTGTCACCGTCGTTGCGGATGAGATCGCTGTTGTCGACGGGAAGGCTCATCGCTTCGGCTTTCTTACTTGGTTTTTAAGAATTTATTCTCTTCCCCACAGTCGGCGCCAACTGTTGAACCAGAAAATCACCACTAGGGTTTGATTAACAGTTGTGAGTTTCGGAAAATAAGGTCTTTTTATTAATAGTAATAAGCGAAGCGATTACAAAGAAAGGGATAACCGTGAGGTTATGCCGAAGTGAAAAAGGTGTTTGCGAAGTAAACTAGAAAGCGTTAGAGTCTCTGGTTTTAGCTCTGTTGCTCTCTAGAATGTATTGGATGATCCTCTTGGCTTCCAGGTCCTTTTTATTTATAGGGATGGGAGGTCGGTTGCTCCGAACTCCTTTTCCTTTTTGTCTTTTTGTATATTTCCATATCATATATATGGAAATATCCTTTATTCTCCGAATAGTAAGAAAATTCTCCTTTATCCTTTGAATTAATCCGATGTTTCCGGTCTTCAAAGGTTATCCTCAAGAGATTTCCTTAAATCCGAGCTAGATCAACGCGATCTTCTTGGTCTTGATGGGCTTAGATTATTGCGGAGAAAACATTTTAGAAAATGTGTTCATTTCCCTTCTAACACTCTTGTTACATGCTCTCATCAAAATATAATGTGGACGCAAATTCTACATATATAAATTAGATAATTTAGAATTTTAGTGAGGGTTAAGCTTTCGCTTTTGCTAATAACACGTGAAGAAGAAATTGAAATTAGAACTGCTAAATTTATAAAATAAATTGTCGTTTTTTCCCTAAAGGTTGTCATGCTGAAACTTACTTTACAAAGGGAAAAACAGCAAATTTTCCTATAAATTTTAATTATTTTTAAAAAAAATTACCGTTTTTTTCTTTTGTAAGGTAAGTTTTCAGTGTGACAACTTTTAAAGTTATGAATTGAAAGATAGTTTCCGTCTAATAAACAATTAATTTGTGTGCGTTTTTACCTTTGTTATTCAGTAGGATTTTTCTAGTCGGATCTTGTATTGGAAATCCAATACCAAACAAATATATATCATAAGGACAACTACATGACTAACAAACTTTTTTATTCTATAAGCAATTGTGCTGAAGTAAGATAAATTAGAAAATTATGCAATAGGATATACGAAATTATTGTACTACCCCCATATTGTTATTATCATTGTTGACATAAAATTGACGGTATTTGTTTACGAAGTAAGTGAAATTCTTGCATGGATAACTTAATTTCATTGGTTTAATCACAATTTACATCGTAACATTTTTTTAAAAAAAACTTAAGAAACCTTGATTACCCGGAAACTTTGTAAGATGATAGAAAGGGACAGTTCGTTGGAGTGTAGGTGATTGCTCGAGTTCAACACAAATGATAATATATTATGAAACAAAAGTAAGATCAAAAGGAATAACTTGGTAACATCGTAAAACCTAAAGTTCAAAAAAAAAAAACAAAAAAAAAACATCGTAAAACCAGGGTTCATGGCTTCACTTTAGCCAATTTAGCTTCTGAATACTCTTAACCCAATATGCTGCTTTGTAGCTCTCGCCCACCACACATATTTATGTTTTTTTTTCTTTTACTGACTTCGTTTTACTTTTTTTTTCAAAATTTTACTAGACATTCACATTAATCGACCGTTTACATTTGACCTAATGAATTGCTTTTGTAACTTTTAACCTAAATATATGTTTATAAGCGTAATGAAACAATAAACATAATCAAGCATAGGGAGTGGTATGCTATGTCTTTGTACCTTCTTTTCCTTACGTAGCTCTTGTCTTCTTTTCTTTTCCTACAACAGTCTAACTTTAATTCTGCCGCCGTTCATTTTTCCAATGATATTGTCGATTTTGCTTGTTTTCTTTATGGTATTTACTCACCATCAAGATCTATAATCTAATATCAGATTTCAATTTAAAACCCATAAAAAGTGAGTAATCTTAATATTTCTGATTTCTTCGATAAAAAAATTAAATGATTTATTTGTGGTGTTTACTCAGCTATCATAATTCCAACTTAAAATCTATATATAAAAAAAGGTAATCTTTGAATAGTATATAGGTTTTTCATGTTTTCATATTTTCATGTTTTAAAAACATGATTTTACTAAATGCATATCATTTATAATAATAAGCATTAAATGATAAAATATGAAAATTAACACGTTATTTTAATTTTTTTCTTAAATTTTTTTTTTTAACATTTTAAATTTATCCACTCTATTGATTTTACTAATTTATTATTTAATAATAACACTATTTACTAGTAAATTGACATACTAATCAAATGTATTTTTTGCGGAATAAGTTTAAATGGCAACAGTTGGACGAATGCATGACCACTGTTTAAACGGCCGTACAAAGTCTGCCATTAATTATTTCAATAGCTTTAGACAAAAATTCAAATCCACAGTCAAAATTTAAATAATTAATACTACTGTTTTGATAAGTCTAGACTCACGATTTTCTATCATGCATCCCAATTCTAGTTGCCGAGATATATGACATTTCCTCCTTCATACTATTCTTACAACTTTTCCTTTCTTTATCCATATACAGTAAAACCTCTATAAATTAATAATATTGGAATTCTCAAATTTTATTAATTTATAAATTTATTAATTAATTGATAAATTAATATTTTATTAATTTATAGAGATATTTTTAGTTTGAATTTTTAATATTCATAAATAAACAAAATCAATATTTCAACAATGTAAAATTCATTAAAAAATACCATAATAATGAATTTAGAAGATAAATCAAATAAATTTATAAATTTGAGATAACAATATTATCATAGTTTACTATATTATATTATTAATATATGCCTAAATATATAATTATTAATTTATATTATTATTGGGACTATATTTTTACATAGAACTTTCAAAAAAAATATTTTCTTATTATCTTATCGAAATTTGTCAATTTTTACACTGATCCGATTTGGGACCAGCAAAAATTATTAATTTATAGTGATTATTAATTTATCGAGTATTAATTTATAGAGGTTCTACTGTATTATGCTCATATTTCATTAATTATTCTATGATATATATAATACATATTTATATGTATAGAATTTTTTTTGAGATAGATACGTACATATAATTATAATATATTATACTTATTTATTTATACATTTAATATTTATTAATAACGGCACACTATAAAATTTATTTGTTATTTACTTAATACTAGGTATATACTCGCGCTACGCTGTGAGATATATTTCTAGATTTTGTAAATATTTTTAATACAATAAAATTATTTTTATAATGTAAATGAGTATTATATTTATTTTTATTAGCTTAAGTTATGTATTTATATGTTTTAAATCTGAAAAAACATTATATATCCTTAAATTTTTTTGTTTTTCAAAATTATAATCTACTATCAAATTTGTTTAGCTAACTATCTATAAATATATATGTAAGAATAAAAAATTATATTTTTAAATACATTTATGCTAATGGCAAATGTAATTTGATATTTCTACTATATTGCCACTTGATCCTCCTTTTAAATTATGTAAAACAAATTGCCATTTAAACAAAAAACTGAAAAATTGCACTTTCCGACAAAACAAAAAAATTTCATTTCACCTATTCCTGCCAAAAACAAAAACATTCATTTTCTCGTAAAATTTGAAATTTCATTTTCACACCAAAACAAAGAAATTGTATTTTCTCGCAAAAACCAAAAAAATACATTTTCCTGCGAAACCTGTGTTTTCCCATCAAAACAGAGAAATCAAGTTTTTATTAATGGGTATGCAAAATAGTAAACTGATTTTATTAGTATGTGAATGATATGTATTATTGTTATGTTTTATTGGTTCAAATTTTTGCTGATGTGTGAGCTTCTTATAACATAAGGCTTTTTGCGTTGTTGTTTTAGAACCATAGTTGATGATGAACCTACACTTTTTCAATCATATACGTCTCTGTCGAAAAAATAAATAGTTAAAAAAATTATTTATTTGCTGTTAATTATTATTTGGGTTTGAGTTTGGCAAAAAATAAAACAAATATTTAATCTTTCTTTTTGCTGTTATTTATTATTTGAGCTTGGATTTGACAAACAATAAAACAATGATTTTTTTTTATTTGATGTTGTTTATTATTTGGACTTTGATTTTTTTAAAAAATAAAACAAATTATTAATAAAAATATAGTTGAGTTTTTAATGGGTTTAAATTTAAAAATTAAAATAAGTAGATGAGCTGTATTAATGTTTTAATTTGATTGGTTTGTAAAATAGTTGAGGTGTCAGCTTCTCAAAGATTAAAAAATATGATGTGTCAAACTTATGAAGAGACTTGAGTGTTATTGTTGTATTGATTAAAAAAAAGCAATAAAGAAGTATTCTATTAGATTTGACTAAAATTTACAAGTCATTTTATATGTTAAAGAATAAATTATTATTATAATTATTAAAAATAAAAAGAACAAAATATTATTCTAGATCACACAATTAATATTTACCAAATACCAATTATGCTTTCATTTGTAATAAAAAAAACCGCAGCTGATATCCTAAATATACAAGAATAATATAATTTCAAAACCGCATTATTTTCCTTTTTAATGATATTTAATTTTATATTTTATAAACAAAAGAAAAAATATTATTGTTGTATCTTTAGGATATTCTTAAAATACAATAACAAAAGAGAAATTAGCATCAATAACCATCAAAAATTTATAAATTAATGGATTCTTTTTGTGCAAATAAATTATTGGAGTAACCAATATAAAGGTTTGGCTACAATATAATTTATATTTCATATATTAAATACAATATTATCTTTTACATCCAAATAGTTAAAAAGGAAAAAGCAACGTCATGAAATAGTTGTTTTTTTCTACTATTTCTTCTTTTTTATTTTTTAAAATTTTCTCTTTCATTTTATTTCTCTCATTCATTCATATTATAGTATAGTGAGATATAATAGTACAATGTCATTAACTACAAATTTTGAAATATTGGTTACACATATAATTTTACACACCAATCCAATTTATACATAATTAGAAAATAATATTTCTCATTTTCTGTTTTCAATATAATATACTAATTAGGGTGAATTTAGTGATTAACCATATTACACCCCAATATTATAACCATATCAAATTAGAAATAAAGAAACTAACCATAGTTTAATTTTTTGGACGAAATTATCCTTCTTAATTATTTTATTTGCTGGAAAGAGAAAAAGTAGAAAATAATAAAAAATATCGTACTATTTTATCATTATGCAATAACGTACTATTTATACTATTTTGTAATCCGTTATATACTATTTGTTTTGTTATTTTATCTTGCAAAATAGTATAGATTTGTGAAGAGAAAAAAATTATATAAAAAGAAAGAGACGGAAAAAGGACGGAAAAAAAACTACGCATTTCAAATTTATGGTTATTACAGGATGTTACCCTATCATACACCTTAATCCACTATAAATCTCTGACAATAAATTCATATATTTTAAAATTAAACCCAAATCACTACTTGATATACTCAAACTCCCAAACATAAACCAGAGTTATTATGTAGAATAATTGAATTATTTAAAACTAAACCTAAGCCACTACATATTATACCCAAACTTCAAACTTATACCCTCACCCCGTACATATATCCATCATATAAGACATTACCTTTCGGTTGCAACTAAAAAAATAGTATAGCATTATAAATTAGTTTAGATTGACAAATTCCACAAAGGCAACAACAAAACTAAATTTAAATGAATCTAAATAATTTAAAATTAAATTCAAACTCTAACAAATTTTATATTTGAATCACTAATATGATTAGCTCCAACAAATATGTATGAAATATCTTTGTACAGAAACAAAACTCATGGTTCTCATAATACCATACGCTCATAGATTGCAAGCGGAAAATCTTGACAAATTGACCCTCTATCTTGATGTGATTTAAAGGGTTAAAAAGACATAAATTAGAGTTTTTGGTGTTTGAATTTATTATGTGAATAGTATAGCTATATTCTTTATTTTAGTATGTAATATAATAATTTGACAAATTGACCCTCTACATCATAAAATAAATTTTGATTAAAAAAAAGAAAACAAATACATTTATGATGTTCTAAATTAAATTGTTTTTTTATGCTTTGGGAATTTTAAAATTTATCTAATTGAAATTAAATAGTTCGTATATGTAACTAATAGTTATACATGTATTAATTTTTCATTTGCTTTCAAATAATGAATTATCAATCTTTAGGGAATTCTTTTTAACATATATATATAATACTATTTGTGAAAACAGAAAGTATTCCAGTAGATAACATTTTTATATTACATGTATTCATATGCTAATAATCTAAAATGACGACTGATATAATTAACACTCATCGTAAATTCGAATAACAGAATCCAAAAAAAGCTTTTAGCGCTGCATTTGACTCTTTTTAAGGATTAGTTAACAAAAAAACTTTGCAAAAACTTGTTAAAGAAAATGGAACCAATGTAATGTTTAGAAAAACAACATGATAATTTGATATGATGTCGGGTGGGTTTTATCAAATTCATACCGACAACCTTTTTGACTTGCTTCCCTGTCTTTGTTTCTACCCACACAGAGATCAAAACACCTTATTGCTATTTGCATTTAAGCAAAAAACATTAAAAGGCACTTATATAATTACTTTTCCTTAAAACTAATCATTTCTCTTCAAATAAGTGCAGCACACTCCAACACCAAACCAGCCGATTCGTTCATACGACATTCCTTTTGTATTAGATTAAAGATTAAAAGTAATTAATTGGTGGAATCATTGCATTCGACAGTAAACCACTTGGTTACAATATGATTTTAATATATAACACCCCTTTTCAATGAATTACCGACAAATGGAAAATTTGTTCATGCGTATGTGAATTTTACCATTCTTTATTCTTGTCTAATGTTTTATATTTATCTACTCATCGTCATTACTTCAACGTTAAGAATAGTTGTGGAGATGTGTTTTTACGTACCGTCTACTTTTTTTTTTTTTTTTTTTTGACGGCAGTACCTTCAACTTATTGAAGTGAAAATTGTTAAAACAGTCATCAATAATGGAGCAATGGATATATTGTATCTCAAAAAACCCAATGATTTTTTAAAAGCCTACTATTAAAATTATATCGTAGTTTTCTACTATTCATATTCAATTATATAAAATTTTGAAGTAAAATTACATTTAAGAATTAAATTAAAAATAATTCTGCATTTTTATATTAAAGCCATCATTTAATAAATAACTATATATAAATCACCCAATAAAAAATTGTTGGAGAATATAAGTGGTCAAAATATTAAATTAAATTACTTTTTGAATAAAAAGTTGAAATTAATTTTTGAACATTTAGATACAACAAAAATTTCATATATTATTTTTTCAAAAATATCACGTTTCTCCATAGATTTTCTCAATCTAATAATTTTGATGTCGTCAAACATCCCTTGAACGTATTAGATTCCATCACATTTGCTTGGATGAGTTCTTAGAGACTATGTAAACATGTATGAAAAAATGAAAAAAAAACGAAACAATCGTTCTCATTCTTGCGTACTTGGCGATTGGCAAAGAATATAGATGAAAAGCATTTTAAGTGTTGTTATACAGACACGACCAGACGGACCCGTGTTCTACCTAATATACTAATAACGTGGGATAGGTGATCTCTATAAGTGCAACTTCTCTCTAAAAGAGAAGGAGATCTGAATGTTTACGGCTGAATACTTTTTATAATTTGAAAGCTCTTAACTTCTTCGATATTTCTCATCAAAACATTGACTTTTTTTTTGACATCAAAAACTTTTTGTATTATTAGATTTTAAAGAAGAATGGCTCAAGAGCCAGTCAATTTGGAAGGGAATTATTTACATATGAGAAAGAATAACTTTGGGTTAGAGCACTCTTAGCGAGGCAATCAGTCTGGACATTAAGATTGCAAGGAATAAATTCAAAAGAAAAATTGTGGAGATAAGATTTGAGAAGCTCAAACACTTCTAATTTCGTTGCTAAAGCCGGCCATTCCTCTTTTTCTTCAATTAGTCTTACCAACAGCTGGCAATCTGTTTGAAAGATCAGACGAGGAATATGGCATGGTGTGAGAACTCGCATAGCCCATAGTAAGGCTTCCATAAGACTTGGTCAATCGCCATCAGGCCCACCGTCCGGCTTTCGTACATCTTCGAGCTCCAAGAAGAAACCTCCTCCAGATAATATACCCTCATGTGTCCAAGAGGCATCAACTAGACATCTCGCAGTCCCTAGTTCTCTTCTTTGTTCTTGTCGTGCTTGGCATTCCTCCAATAATGGTGCCAAACTATTCCCCTGTGCTGGGTTGGTTTGGTCTATAATTCGTGCTACTTTCCACTACTCAGCTTCTCGCATAGCAGTCTCGAGTGTCTCAGCTGGTGAGACATCCTTGTTGTTAAATACCTTATCATTCCGAGCCTTCCATATATACCAAAAGATCCAAGAAAACACCTCTAAGCATGTTTTTGGGGCCCCTTGTTCGGAGGCTCGTCCGGTAAGGTAAGCAAAATTTTGTGATCTAACCGGGCACGGGAAGATTCCCGAAGGGAACTGTATCGTACTAAGTGCCCACACCTGTGTAGATGGAAGACATTCTAAAAGAACATGATTGATTGTCTCTTCTGTCGCTCCACACTGTGGGCATTGGCGATCTGTCCCGCAATGGCGGTTAACCAGCTGGTTATTGGCTGCTATACATCCTGACAGGGCTTGCCACCTAAAGTGTTTGATCTTCCCTGATGTCTTTTGTTCCCATATCCTCGTTTTTAAGAGGTTGAAACTTGGTTCTAAGACTGGTGGTCTGCGTCCTGCTTCCCGTATTTGGATCGCTAGGTCGTATCTCGTTCTCCCTGACTTTGAGTATGCCCATATAAATCTGTCCGACTTATATGTTCTGCTGGGACGTATACTCTTTATACGCGGAACTTCCTCCGAATCAAAAAGGATATTCCGAAGAGGCGTACGCCATGCTGAGGTGACTGGGTCAATAAGATGATGGACATAAAGGTCCACATCTCTCCCTCCTCCATTATCTTGGGCCAGGCGGGGTGGACAGACTGGTATCCAGTTATTGTACCAGACCCTTGTACTAATTCTTGAATTTATTAGTCCTGTAAGTAGTAGCTCTTTACCCGCCATTATGCTCTGCCATCTGTAGGAAGGGTTACTTGCGCGTTCCAGTTCCAAAGGTGAAGAAAATATGTAGTATCTCGCTTTTATAACGCGAGCCAGTAAGGACGATGGGTAGTGGATTAATCGCTATAGTTGTTTCGTAAGCAGCGCTATATTGAAACTATTTAGATCTCTAAATCCTAATCCCCCTTTACTTTTGTCACTGCAGATTTTATCTCAGGCTATCCAGTGTAAGCCTTTGTTTGTTTGTTTTGTACTCTACCAGAAGTGGGAAATTGCTCCATTGAGCTTCTTCAGAATAGATTTCGGAAGAAGAAAGCATGACATGACATAAGTAGGCACCGCCTGTGCTACTTAACTTAATCAGAACTTCTTTCCCTTCCTTTGAGAGAAGTTTTGAAAACAAGGCGTTAATCCTTTGGCCAAGGTGATTTTAAATGAATGCTAAAATTTGCTTCTTTGATCCACAAATTTTCTTTGGTGATCTTAAATAAACTCTCATACCGCTTTCTTGATAGATTCCCAAAGTGTTTTTAATCTCATTTTTGCATTCTGGCCCTATCTTACTCCTAAATTAAATAGATGGTTTGGAGCAGTTTAGCTTTTGCCCTGAAACTCTACCATAATTTTTAATTATCTTAATAAGTTTAGCGTATTCCATTTAAGAACAAATAGAAAATGAGATATACTTGGACATGTTCTGCAATTTTTAGACCTGTAATCCATTCCTCTTTTTCTGCTTTTCTTATCTTTGCTATAAGTGCTTCTAAACAGAAAAGAAAACATTGACTTTCTTTTTTTCATAAATCGCCAAAGTAACATAATTTTTCATAGTCCCTTGTTCATGGAACCGATGTAAGAAAACTTAGATTTTTTTTGTGTGATTTGTTTTTTTATTATAATCAAATTATGTGGCATGCATTGATTTGAGTGTTACAGAGTTCCCAAAAACATTATACTATATTGGTCTTTTCTCGACTTCCACTTATTCGTTACATCTTACATTATATTTTTCTTCCAAAGGCTATCCACTCACCGACCATTTCCTAAATATTTGCCAATATGGCTAAATTTTTCGTATGTTGACTTGATTGTTGCCACCGCCTGCCGACGCTGTTGCATGGAAACAACTTTTTCTATAAAATAAAACACAAAAAAGAATATACATATGCTAATTTACTACCAAGAGATTTATTTATGGAAATCTTTCAAAAATTGTAATAGTAATGTGAGCATAAACCTATTTCGGAGATTTAATTTAACGTTTTCTAAAGGCAAATTTCTTATAAAATAAACAAAATTTTGGAAGTCCACACAATATACCGTAATGGAGTTTTTCGAGAATTCTCTAACGTCTAAGTTAGTAAATACTTGAAAAGCACCACAATTTAATGAGTTGAAAACTAAAAAAAATCACAAACCGAAAGAAACGATTAGTCCAGTTACTCTGTCTCTTTAAAGGGCAATTTAGTGTAAGAGAGAAGAAACGATACAGACTGTAGAATAATATGGTCTAAAAAGGGCTAGAAAGAGGATGATACTAGATTTAAGTGGATAAGGAGAAGCTAAGTACTTGAGAGAGTATAAGTTAATGGGACTAAGCCTTTAAATTACTTAGGATTTCATAGAAGTTACATGGAGCAAGCTATGAAAAGGTTCATGTGTCCAGAGATCTATTCGGATCTCAGATAGTCCTTGATGGATTCTCTATATGTGCTCAAGTGCTTTTTCCGTATTTTCCTTGTCATATTCGCCAGCTTGTAGACAAATTTATGCCCGAAGTGTTGGGTTGATACATAACTTATACCTTTTTTTTTCTGGCGGATTTGGCACTGGCTGGATGTCAGAACGTTTTTATATTTTTTATCTTCCCAACAATAGGGATAAATAATTTTTACCTATCACATTTTGAACATAACAGGTTATGGGATGGCTTTGACCTTAGAGCAAGGGTACACATCACTTTGAATACTTAAATGGAAAGAGTTTCTAATTTCATAAGTGTTTTCTTGCATTAATTAGACAAAATATAACTTACCTTAACTGATCTTTTTTTTAAGGATGTCGGGTTGTCTACTTCCTTCCTGATCAGCTAAGTTGCTGGCCATCAGGGTGCCTGGCTGTTTAGGCTGGCTAGTTGTTTGGCCGTTCCTCGTAAGTCACTCATCTCCTCATTCTACTCTCTCTATATAACATGGCACGAGTTAATGATTTTAGGTTATGTGATCCTGCTTGATCCACTCCCATCTCATACCACTTATCTCAAATTAATTTCATATTCTTCATATAACATTACACCAATTAGTGGGTTCGAGAAAATGTGGTATTATTTGACATGTTCTATGCACTAGTTTCTTACCACTATGCCCCTAATAGAAGTATCTCTACATAATATAACACAGAAGTGAATTTTGGAACAAGGGACTCATACTAAAATATACTATGTGGCGATAAAAAAAAATATACTTAGCCTAAATATCAATGTTTATCTCCAACAAATCTATTTTACATTTATTATTAATTAGGAGAAGATCTGTCTATTGCGCGGATTTGTGATATATTGACTACTTTATTTTTTAATTTATTTAATTAAATTTGTTAGTAAAAGTTTATTGGTAAATATTAGTTCCTAAGTTGTAACTATCATTTAAATTTTGAATTAAAAGGTTAATGAAATAATAATGTTAGGTTTGATCATGTTAGGGGAGTGAAGCTGCCATCAAGGATGACCGAAAAGAAGATCCTCGAGAGTAGAATCCATATTGAAATAATGGTGGCAGTTTGAGATTTGATGCAGTAGGAAAAAAAGTAGTGAGCCAGTAATGTAAAAAGATTTCATGAAAAAAAATAGTGCATGATTTTCTATTTAATTGGCTACAAAGAAATATGAAGAAATGGATCTATGTTCCGGACAGAAACAATGACATAGTCAGCTCTTAAAAGTTAAAAAAATTAAAATAATGTGAAATTGGAAACATAATGAAAGTGAATCTTGTGGAGAAGAAAAAAAAAGGTTGTTTTATATCTGTTCGTTGAAATAGAATACATAAGAGCTAGGTAAAAAAAAAAAAAGAGAAAATGAGACAATTCACATTACTATATTATATAACATTTGTACTTTAGTGAGTGGTTTGATTTTCATTTATGTTTATTAGATGAAAGAAAATTGTTTGAAGAAAAGAAAAAAAAATAAAAGTTTTTGTTTTTATATGTAGTTCGATGAGAGATAATCTAGTAAAATTAAAAAAAAAAAAGAAAAAAAAAGTGACACTTGTCAATTTCTAAAATGACATGTGATAGCATATCATAGTTGTTTACGAAAAAAACTTTACTATATTTTATAATATTTTATATTAAAGGATTGGAGAAATAATAATATATATTTATTTAAGATTTGTTTGAGTGATTTGATTTTCTTTTCTGGTTGTTGTATGAGAAAAAAAAATCTAAAATATTTCACGAAAGCAAATAATTGATGATTTTTTGTTTGGTTGGCCACAAAAAAATATAAATAAATAAATAAATCTATTTTTGCGATGAAATAATGTCATAGTCAACTTTTAAAAGTTAAAAAAAAATTTTAAATAATGTGAAGTAATAGACATAATGAAAGAGAATAGTATTGAGAAGAAAAAAAAGAAGAGAAAAAGTGACAAATGGTCTTACTATATTATATAAGATTTGTTTGAGTGGTTTGCTTTTTTTTGTTTATATTTGTTGGACGAAAAATAATCGTTTGTAGAAGAGAAAAAAACATTTGACCTTTGTTTTTGTGTTTGTTGAATAAAAGAGAATTTGATAGAAATAGTTAATAAAAAGGGGAAAAATGTGATATATGCCAGTTTCTAAGATGACATGTAACATCATATCAGAGCTGTCTATGAAAAAAAACTTGTACTATATTTTATAAGAGAGAATGAGATTTGATCCTAAAAGAAAAGTGAAGCTACCACCATTCCAGGAAAATATGCGGGAATGATCTAAAGGAAGGTCTTGCAGAGTAGAATCTAAATTGTGATAGTTGGGACAATTTGATGTTTAAAGAAGTAGGAAAGAAATGAATGAGCTATTAATATAAAAATATTTTATGAAAATAAACAATGCATAATTTTCTGTTCTATTGGCCACAAAGAAAATATAAAGAAATAAATTTATTTTTCACACAAAATAATATCAGTCAGCTCTTAAAAATAAAAATAAACTTTTTTTAAAATAATGTGAAGCAATCGACATAATGAAAGAGAATCGTGTTGAAAAGAAAAAAAAACCTAGCATTGTTTTTGTGTTTGTTCGATGAAAGAGAGTAGAGTAAAAACTTTAAAAAAAAGTGACACGTGATCTTACTATATTATATAAGATTTGTTTGAATGATTTGATTTTCGTATACGTTTGCTAAATAAAAGAGAATTGATTGGAGAAAAAAATAAAGTAAAGTTTTGTTTTTGTGTTTGTTTGATGAAATTGTATTTGTTTGATTAAAAAAATTCAATAAAAGTAGTTTTTTGTTAAGTAACAAATCTTAATTTATTAGATACCACGTAGCAGCATATCGGAACTGCTTTTGAAATTTTATTTTATTTTATTATAATAGATAGATTTACTTCACCAGTCATTTATTTGTTATTGTCTAATATCTTTGTAACTAAAATTCCGTAAAAATATTTTAATTGTGAATAAAAAAATTAAACACGTATAATCCAAAAAACATATGATAATTATGTATACTTCCAATTTTATGTTTTTAGATTAAAAAATCTACATCTATTATCTTTTTGAAAAACAAAACAAAATCATTTAAAACAGTTAAATCATCATATTTATTCAACATTTTATATCAAATGTAGTTAAATTAATTTTTAAACTTTTTGTCTTATCATTTTCCAAAATATTATCAAAAGGGTAGTGTTAAGACAATGAATTCTTACCTTTCAATCACCAACCACTACCGTCAAGCACCCAAGAAAAATTTCATACTATGACAAATCGTCCGTAAGCACGTCACCATTTTTTTTTTAAGTCATAAGCTTTTTGGAAAATTCATTTCCACAAAAAAGCTGCTTTTTATTGTCAATTGTTAAAAGCATCTATTTGTCCATATACATATTATCATCTATTTCAAATACACATACACATAACACATACATATATAATCTAATCGGGTGAGCTTAAAAGAGGATAATATAAAGAGAGTCGTACGTGTAGAATGTGGAACTTCAGGAAATCCAAAGTGGCAACCCGAAAATGTTAAAATATTACCAAGAAACCCCAACCGACGACCAGATTTCAGGAATATGAACAAAAGAGGCAAAAAAGGAAGAGAAGATAACAAGAAATTAACCGAATTACTTAACCCAAATGTTTAGCAGATTAGTAAACATAACCATTAATAATATATATATTTTACGATTAGGAGATTATTAGTCGAGGTCTATAAATCCTTTTAAACTCAATACAAGAATATGTAATATAGTTATATTTTTTAAATATCATTTGATTTCGCAACCTCTAATCTTTGTACTTGATGTATTTCAGATGAATTAAGGATTTTGGGAACTATTTACAATATTCTTAAACTAGTACAAAGGTATTGATTTTTTTTTGTCAACTAATGTTATATAAATAGTTAAGATAATGAGTTTGCTAAATAATCAACTTTCATTTACTAAGCGTCAAAATGTCATTAAAGAGATTTCAAAAGTTTTTTTCAGATTTTGATCAATCATATTTTGCATAGTCATATTATGTGTTGTTAAATAATATATTATCATATATTGCAAAAACAAAACTTTCTAAACAACGTGTTATTTTCTCTAAATCCATCACGTGTATAAATTGGTTTAATACTAACTTTTAGCTAGAAATTTGATATAAGTAATTTTGTTCCAAAAGATTCAAAATGTTTATCGTACAAGAAAGTATTTAATAACGTGTGTCATGTATTTGGACCTAAATAAAGTATGACGAGACAGTAAAAGAGAAACAGACTACGATAGCACAAAAAGCAACAAAAATATAATTAACACAATCCTTATCAACAAATACACTACGACCCTTTATAAAATTCCACTAAATTACAACTAAATACTTTAAACATGCACGATAGTGAGGCGTATCATGGAAATTCATATAAATGACACAAACTTTTGACTCTTCATATATATACGTTGAAAAAGTATATAAAAGTAGCATGACCAACAAGTAAACATCAAGAAGTATAAAATCTAAATACTTATTGTATTTAACCATCCCTTATGCCCATCATTTTCACATACACACATTCAATACTTTATAACATTCAGAAATTCAACTGATCTATCATAATTAAGCATCAAATTAAAAAATAGAATATTTGTGGTGGGAGAGAGATCCACATCTTTTGTAGAAAGTGCGTGTGGGGCTTAAGTGAGAAAAAAAGCAGGAATAGAGAGATACACGGCGTTTTCGTTTCTGCCTAGAATCTACACTTAGTGTTATACGTAAGGCCAAAAGGTCAACGACTTTGGCTCCCTCTCTTCATCTTTTCTCTGTTATAAATTGAAGGGGCAATCACCCAACTCTATTTGTCCACAAGAGAGTAAAGACAAACCAATTAATAAACAATCTTTCTTCATTCTTTTCTCTCTCTCTCTCTCTCTTTCACGGCTAAAGCAGAGATATAGAGAGAGAAGATTTACTTTAATTGTGGGTTTGTGAGAGATGGAAGAGACAAATAAGCAAAGTAACAAATGGGAACATGAGGAAGCTAGTACTGAAATAAATCGATGGGAATTGGCTGAAGAAGAAAGTGTTGATTGGAGAGGGAAACCTTCCAACCCTAACAAACATGGTGGAATGAGAGCTGCTCTCTTTGTTCTTGGTACTCTCTCTCTCTCTCTCTCTCTCTCTCTCTCTCTCTCTCTCTCTCTCTCTCTCTCTCTCTCTCACACACACACACACACACACACTCTCTCACTTCTTCATCTTTAGTTTTCTCTCTCCCCATCCCTTTTTCTCTCTCTATCTAATCTTACGAAAACTAATTTGGTGTCAAAGATTTGTTTGTAGCCAGTGATGAATCATCTCGGTTTAGTTTCTTGGTCCATAATAACTCGACCTTATCCATCCTTTGGTCCCACTAGCTATGATCCTTTATTAGTTTATTCCATGGACCTTGGTCAATATAAGACTTCTCAATTATATTATTTCTTATTGATATGTGTTTTCGTATTCTATTTTTGTAGGACTACAAGCCTTTGAGATAATGGGGATAGCAGCGGTAGGGAACAACCTCATAACATATGTAATCAACGAAATGCATTTCCCCTTGTCTAAAGCGGCCAACATCGTAACCAACTTTGTCGGCACAATCTTTATCTTCGGTCTCCTCGGCGGCTACCTCTCCGACGCCTTCCTCGGCAGCTTTTGGACCATCCTTATCTTCGGCTTCGTCGAGCTTTCTGTATGTTCATTGTCTCCTTCCATTTATTGACATACATGTATAGGATCTCTGAGTTTTATGGCTTCCATTAAATGTGCATACACGTAACTATTTATGTGTATATATGTCCATGCAACATTCTTGTTGTGTGTGCTCTCCAGTCTCCAATTTATTATGTTTTTATTAAATATTTGAGAAAATCTCATCAATGGAAAGAAAGAACTTCAACATCATCAATTAATTAATGTTAAAAAACCAAGTTTCTCATTCTGAAATATTTTAACTAATTAATTTATTGTTGTTTAACTCTGTATTGCTACGTGACTTCCCAGGGTTTCATACTACTATCAGTACAAGCACATTTACCTCAACTAAAACCCCCAAAGTGTAACCCACTAATAGACCAAAGCTCATGTGAAGAAGCAAAAGGTTTCAAGGCAATGATCTTCTTCATGGCACTCTACTTGGTGGCTTTAGGAAGTGGCTGTGTGAAACCAAACATGATAGCTCATGGTGCGGACCAATTCTCTCAGTCGCATCCGAAACAATCTAAAAGACTCTCATCTTACTTCAATGCTGCCTATTTCGCCTTCTCCATGGGTGAGCTTATCGCGCTCACTCTCCTCGTTTGGGTCCAAACTCATTCGGGCATGGACATTGGGTTCGGAGTCTCTGCTGCTGCCATGACTATGGGCCTCATTAGTTTAGTCTCCGGTACTATGTATTTTCGTAACAAACGTCCACGTCGAAGCATCTTCACTCCCATTGCCCAAGTAAGTTTTATTTTCTTTAATACCTATCATGCAAAATCATTTTATTGGACGTTTTACCTACCAAAATAGTTGAGTTCGAAGCAAATTTGATGAGACGTATTTTGTTTTCCAAATTTGTGACATGGCGGATCCAAATCGATAGAATGTCATGTGACCCCCCCCCGAAAAAAAAAAAAAATTTACATTTAATTAACACTAGCAGAAGTTACTCTTTCACACCATCAAAATTGTGTTTAAAACTCAAATGACCTCAAAAATGTATATATATATATATCGTTTACTTTACATTATATTATCATATATTTTTATTATTACTATTAATTTTTAACATATTTTATTACTATTATTAGTATTTATTTGTATGTCCCGATAAAATATGTTTGGTCGATAAATTTGTCTGCATGCGTTAGTCCATTGAAGTTGGACCCATTAAATAAATTTAAGAACGATACATATAAAATATGTATAAATAATGGAGTTGACTTATGTCTCCACCGGAAACTAAGATCAAACATTTAAAGAAGTTGATTATGATTATTTACTATTACAAAGGAATAATAACACTTTACATATAGTCGGGAAAAAGGAAAAACACTTTACATCATATGCGCCAACCCCTTATCGTTTGACTAATCGAAGTAAATGTTTTGTTTAAAGAGAAATTTAAATCAACAACCAAAAAACAATTTAAATATACAAAATAACTATTTTTTCTCTTTATCTCTTTCCATCTCTCTCTTAAAATTTGGTTAGTTTGTGATTTTTTTTTCTTTTTTGGTTATCCAACAAAATCTCGATCCCTTGTTTAAAACTTATAATTTTTTTGTTGCCAATAACATACATGCACAATAGGAATTCAAATTTGTATTGTTAAAAAATTACATTTTATACTAAACTTTTAGTTTTCTAACTGCCCATCAATTATCCAAAATATCTGTTCTTTATTTTTTTTGTTCAACGATTGTTTTTTTTTTTTTTTGGTTTTTGCTAAAGATGATTGGGAAATTTAGATCAGTAATCAAAAGAAAACTATAATATAAAAAATAATCATTTTCTGTTTATCTCTTCCTATCTCTCTCTAAAAAATTGGTTAGTTTGTGAATTTGTTTTCTTTTTTGGTTATCCAACAAATTATCCCGGTGATTTTCTGTGTTTACAAAACTGTTTTGATCGAAAAACATTTGGGAACTGAAGCGTCAGTGCATGAATTTTAAACATGACAAACACAAAAAATCGTGTTTGGTTTTTGCTATAAAAATAAGTTAATATTTACCTTTCTTTTATTTTCCTACTGAAACTAATATTTAGTTATTTACTTAATTACTTACAAAGCTCCTACGTATACGCGTAAGCATATGCCAATGTATGCGTCATCGTATATAATTATAACTCTATGATATATAAAGTTCTGACATTTCATGGATTTAGAAATTTTATATTTTTTTTATCAGAAAGAAAATTTCACATGTATACAAATCTATATATGCCAAAGAAATTTCGACCCACTTGGCTTTCTTTAGAGAAATAATATCAACATACCAAAGATATATTCAAAGTGAGGAATTGTGGTCACGTGTGTGGACAAGACAATGCTAGAACAGTTTGGTCCATGACTCCATGCTGACTCATATTAAAAGAGAAAAGCTGCTGTTAAAATAAAACATTATAATTGTGCGTTTTGAAAAAGAAAAAAAAAATTGATATCCACTTCTGTAGTTATTAACGTTTTTTTTTTTTTTGATAAAGGGTTTGTTATTAACGTATTAAATACGAACATTTACTTAATAATAAATCTCTATATCGATCTATATATATTAAAATTATTAATAATGTGATGTGGTTTGTGCATTTCAGGTTGTTGTGGCTGCCATATCGAAAAGAAAGCTTGTGTGTCCCTCTGACCCAAGAATGCTTCATGGAGACCACAATGTCTCAAACGACGTCGTACCTTCCTCCACTTTACCTTACACTCCTCGTCTCAGGTCATACATACATTGAACTTACTATTTCACGTTCTCTATCACAGATAATTTAACTTTTTGGTCGTTTTGGTTTTATCAATTATAGATAGTTACTTATATCCATATTCTTACAAGACCGGCCGGACCAAAATTTCTATAAAAAGATTCAAACTTTGGTTGTTTGTTTGAATTCGTGTTTGATTTTAGATAGATGTGACAAAACAAAAAAACGTAAATTTTAAAAGTTTAAATCAAAATATATTAATAAACCATACACTGCAAAAGTTAACTATAAAATCTTACCCGAATATATTATAGAAAATAAAATTGCATCTTTGTAATAACGTGAAGTTATTTCAAGAAGATGACAAAAAAAATCACATGCAAACACAAATTTGCATGAAATCAATGAAAGTATACTAAAATTGTATGTCGTATGGCAGGTTCTTGGACAAGGCATGCATCAAAGTTCAAGACACAAACACAAAGGAGAGTCCATGGAGGCTCTGCACGGTAACACAAGTAGAGCAAGTCAAGACCCTAATCTCACTTGTCCCAATCTTTGCAAGCACCATCGTCTTCAACACCATCCTAGCTCAGCTACAAACGTTCTCGGTTCAGCAAGGAAGTTCCATGAACACCCGTCTCTCTAATTCCTTCCACATTCCTCCGGCTTCACTCCAAGCCATCCCATACATAATGCTCATCGTCCTCGTCCCTCTTTACGACTCTTTCGTTGTCCCTTTTGCGCGTAAGCTCACGGGACATAACTCAGGCATTCCTCCATTGACTCGGATAGGAATTGGACTCTTCCTTTCCACTTTCTCCATGGTTTCAGCTGCCTTGCTCGAGAAGAAACGTAGAGACTCTTCGGTTCTTGACGGTAGAATCTTGAGTATCTTCTGGATCACGCCTCAGTTCTTGATCTTTGGGATCTCCGAGATGTTTACCGCCGTTGGATTAATCGAATTTTTTTACAAACAATCTGCAAAGGGCATGGAATCATTCTTGATGGCCCTAACTTATTGTTCATACTCCTTCGGGTTTTACTTCAGCTCGGTGCTCGTTTCGGTAGTGAACAAGATCAGTTCGACGTCGGTCGACTCCAAAGGGTGGCTCGGGGAGAACGATCTGAATAAAGACAGGCTCGATCTGTTTTATTGGCTTTTAGCGGTTCTTAGTCTATTGAACTTTCTTAGCTATCTCTTCTGGTCTCGTTGGAACATTAAGTCCTCGAGAAGCAACAACAACACTAATGTGGTGGGAGATGAGAACATATAGCTTGATGCTTAAAATGTACAAATACATATTATATCACCGGTTAACATCTTCAGCATATAATTAATATGAATAAGTTATTGAAGTAATCCTTTGACTTCATATATAGTCTTCCTCCGTGTACTCTTTCTTTTTAGTAATTTTGTTGAATATGACCTTGATAAAAAAATTTGCGGTAACATGTTAAACTATTATGTTAAATAGAAAACCAAACAACAAAATAGTCTCTCCTTTGCAGAAAGAACAAGAGAATATGAATATTACAAAGATATATATATATATATAGAGTTTAAGAAAAAAGGAAAACCAAATAACGATTTAAATTTAAAATCATTTATATTTAAGAAAGATAATTTGAGTTACACCATATAATAAGTGCTTAAAATTAGTCAAATATCATGAATCTTTTATCTCAAAAAGTAGAAAATCATTTATTGATTTACACTATTTCTCTTATAGATAAAGCGGAATAAAACAAAAAACAGTGGATGTACATATCTCTTTTCCCTCATAGGGCTCTCTATCTCTGAAAATAAATGATAGGCATGCTATACTCAACAAAAAAATCTGTTTACAAGTAACATTTCTAAATTTTTAAAAACAAAAGATGAAATTGTAGAGAACTAATAGCAAAGCAGGAGTTGTCTCTTGGTTCATATTCAAAGCAACTGGCGGTTACTACTAAACCACCGGATAAGGGAGTTGTCATATTTATAATCGCTTAAGAAGCGAATTGAGATAAATTTGTTGCTAAACGATTTATCAATCATCATCGTCAGTCTCCATGCAGAGGAAGCAAGACCAGACCATGGTTGCAGCCTAGTATTACACTCTCTCCAAAGGTGATAGAGTAAACTCTTAAAAGCTAATTCCAGTCCAGAGAGTTTGAGGTGAACTAGAGATTGAGCAGAATGTTCCGACGAGTCATGTTGACGCGTCACTGTGAATTTAGATGAATATTTATTGTGATAGATGAATATGTATTGTGTTTATTGATCAAACATATAATGTATTTATACAACACCTAAGTCGGCTTAACCAACTAGGATTTATCTATCTATACAAGAAATAAATACAACGTAAATCAGACTTATTGCTAAGTCGGATATATCGTAATACTCCCCTTCAAGTAGGAGCATGCAAGTTACAAACGCTCAACTTGGATATTAATGAATTGAACTGGACCTTGCCTAATGTCTTGGTTAAGATATCCAGCTCCGTTATCAGTATGTGGACCGTAGTAATAAGCCCATCCTTAATAGCATCGCGAACGTGATGACAATCTACCTCAATGTGTTTAGTTCTCTCGTGAAACACTGGATTGACAGCAATATGAAGAGCAGACTGACTACCACAAAACAACGAACTGGTTCACGCAATATAAAACAAAGATCGATAAACAACTGTTTAAGTCACTTAATCTCACGAGTAGCAGCTGACATAGCTCGATACTCGACCTCAGCAGAAGAATAAGAGACCACATCTTGCTTCTTCGTCTTCCAGGAGATAGGAGATCCTCCCAAAAGTGCAACATAAGCTGTAAGAGATAGACGTGTCGTAGGACACGCTGCCCAATCCACATCACAATACATACTAACACGTAAATTAGAATCTGCCTTTAGTAAAATTTCCTGACCAGCAATACCTTTCAGAACCGCACTACTCTTAAAGCAGCATCCCAATGCGCTTTGCGTGGCACCTTCATGAACTGGGACAGAATATACACGGGATAACACAAGTCCAGATGTGTATTAGCCAAGTAGATAAGCCATCCCACCAAACTCTTGTAACGTCTAGGGTCATCAAGAACCTTATTTGTATCATCACCGAGGTTATGTATTTGCTTCATTGGCGTAATTGCAGGTTTACACCCAAGTAGACCTGTTTCAGCAACTATATCCAAAGAGTACTTCCTTTGTGTCATCAAAATACCCTTACTACTTCGAGCAATTCAATCCCAAGAAAATATTTGAGTTTACCCAAGTCTTTCATGTGAAAGCAACACCCAACATAAGCTTTAAACTTTTCCAACTCCACATTGTTGTTCCCACAAATAACTAAATCATCAACATAAATCAACACATGTATGTCCACATTGCCTTTCGAATAGGATAACAACAAGTAATCGGAATAGAATTGTATAAAACCAGCTGTCAACAAAGCTGTAGTAAGCTTCTCATACCAACACATTGGTGCTTGTTTCAGCCCGTAAAAGGACTTACCTAGCCAACACACTTTCGTCGGATCAGAATGAGCAAACCCTTGCGGAAACTTCATGTACACTTCTTCTTGTAAATCACCATGAAGGAATGCATTGTGTACATCCATCTGGTGTACTTCCCAGTTTTCAGCAGCAATGATCCGTAACAAACTATGGAGGACTGTAATCATCTTGACAACCGGCGCAAAAGTTTCTTAGAAATAAACACCCTCCTTCTGATGATTGCCAAGTACCACGAGTCACGCCTTGTATCTCTCCACCGTACCATCTGCATTGTATTTGATTTTATACACCCACATGTTCCCGAGAGCTACCTTGCCAGGAGGCAAATCTGTGACATCCCAATGTTACTTATTTCAAAAGTGTTGACCTCTTTATCCATCGCATTCGTCTATCTTTTGTCTTTGATGGCTTGTTTAAAACTACGAGGCTCAACACATGCGGTAACAGAAGCAAGAAAAGTCATGTGCGTCGCCGAAAAGTGTGAGTCCGAGATAAAATCAGTGAGGAGATACAGTGAATTACCTTGGACCGTTGAAGTGAACGCTGAAATAGGGTCGGAGAGAATGTGATGGGTATTATCTTGTGAGACTGTATTGTCGAGCACATAATCATTCAGTTTTGTAGGAAGAGCTTTGTCTCATTGTCCTCTACCTAAACCTTCATCGTCTTGCGGAAGAACAACTGGTGAAGCAGAATCAACCTTCGGTCCTATCTCAAGAACCGCATTGTCTAACTCAACTGGCGATAGAGCAGGGACATTGTCATTAACTATAGTCGGAGTATTAACTACTGCACGAGTTGCAAGAGTATCAACTACTGTAGGGGTTGCAGGAGTATCAATTACTGCAGGAATTGGAGTTGTAGAAGAAGGAATTTATTCTGACGGTGGAGGACAACTCCCCTGTCCCCCAAAGGCCCAACTCTACTGGTAACCCAGTCCCCAACCGTAGTATTGTGAAGAACCGTAGGAGGTATGACAGGTTCTGAAACGTTTGAAAATGGAAACTCATCTTTCTTGAACACTACGTCCCGTGAAACCAGAAATTCATTTGTTTCTAAATTATATACTCTCCACCCTTTTTTAGCAAAAGGATAGCCTACGAATATGCACAGTCTACTACATGATAGCCTACGGATATGCACTGTCTACTACATGAGGCAAACTTGTCCTTATCATGTAACTGCCTATGAGTATAGCACAAAGAACCAAACACCCTCAACGAATTATAGTTTGGTTTCTGACCCCAACAACACCTCGTGAGGAGAATTTCCCTTCACCACCTTCATGGGAGTCATATTAATAACATGAGCAGCTGTTAAAATTGCTTCTCCCCAAAACTTTAGTGGCAAGTTTGCTTGAAAAAGCAGAGATCTGGCAACATTTAGGATTTGGCGGTGCTTCCTCTCTACCCGGCCATTTTGTTGAGGTATCCCTACACAAGTAGTTTGATAAACAATGCCTTTGCTCTGAAAGAATGTAGACAAGCATAAGAACTATGTGCATTGTCACCGCACACAATCTTGACCGGTTTAGCAAACTGTTTCTCCAAGTAAGCACAAATTTTTTGTAATTCTTTAGAAACTTCAGATTTGGCCAGTAACAAATACGTCCACACAGTGCAAGAAAAGTCATCGATAATAGTTAAGAAATACACAGCTGCACATGAAGCTGGTACTCGGTAAAGCCCTCATACGTCAACATGTATTCGCTCAAAGCACTCAGAAGTTTTATTAAAACTATGAGGAAATAACTCTCTAGTTTTCTTTGCCCGAAAACATGTGTCATAAGGACTCGGACTAGCAGAAACACCAACACCAGAAACACCAATATTAGAAACACTAACACCAGAAATAGATAAATACGATAAAACTGAAAACAAAGGATGACCCAACCGTCGATGCCACAAAAATTGATCAGCCTTCACAGCTGTCTTGTGTACTCGAGCAATCATTGTATCCGTAAAATAGTATACCCATCATGTTCTTCACCGGCTTCAATCAGGATCCTCGAAAAACGGTCCTGCAAAACACATAGAGTATCAGTGAAGAAAGCAACACAATTTGAGTGTTTTAAAACTTTTGAAACCGAGATCAATGGACAATTTAGATCCAGTACAGATAAGACATCGTATAACTTAATACGATCAAATAGAGACAACACGCCAATTTTAGTTGACAAAGTTGTACTTCCATCAACAAAGCAAATAGTGCACGGGGATGTCTCTTTGATATCGATAAGGAGGGACATGTCACCGATCATGTGATGTGATACCCCCGTATCAAGTATTAAATCGCCATGTGTCTTACCAGCTAACTTATAGGATGTTCCACCAGATTTTTTATTGATGAGCTGAGATATAGCCCTTCATTGATCTGGTGTAAGATCTGGAATTGTTGTTGCATGTGGACTTGTTGCGTTTGCAATATTAACCTGTCCACGACCTCTACCGGAACCGCTTCGTCCTCCTCCATGACTAAAACCGCGGCATCGTCTTCCTCCACCATCAAACCACTCTGGATACCTTACCAGCTGCCAACAAGTACTCTTTTCATGACTAGATCGTCCACAGTGTGTGCATTGTCGATCTTTGGATTTGTTTCCTTCTCCTTGTGATGAATCATTGCGAGTTACATCACGAATAGAAGTGTAGCCAGGAGACTCATCTTGTGGTTCTTGACGTGTCACAAACCCTACTGCTTCTTGTTGATGTTCACGACTTCTGGCAGAGTTGAGTCGGTCTTCTTTGCGGATCACTTTGGAGTATACTTTCCCGAGATCAGGTAAGATATCGACTTCAATGATTGCCGTAACAACATGACCGAACCGTGAGTCATTGAGTCCCATCACAAATTGATGAACTCGCTCATCCTCTCTCTCTTTCTCATACACCGCAGCTGCTTCACATGTGCACGCTGGAGCAGGTTTATAAGTCTTCAATTCCTCCCACATCTTTGCAAAACGTCTGTAATAGTCAATAACCGCCTGTCCATCTTGATGACACGAAGCCAACTTGCTCATCAACTGATGTATCCCAACCTTATTCCCAATTGAGAATCGCTCTGTGAGATTTTCCCACAACTTGTGAGCATCAGTAATAAAAGTGACTGTCGATTGCACACGAGGTTCAATCCACGTACGCAACAGCCCCTACAATCATGGAGTTGACACTAAGCTATGACTCCAAATTCGGATCTCCTTCAGAAGGTTTCTTTAACGACCCGTCAATAAACCAGTCTTCCTTTTCGCTTGAAGAGCATTCAACATCTATGTTGCCCACTCGGTGTAATTACCACCCTTCAATTGCATCGCCGTGATCATCGAACCAGGATTGTCTGATGAGAAGATGGAGTATGGTGAGACAACCACGTTGTCTACAAACTTCTTACCACTTCCACTTAATGTATCATCACCCCCCCCCCCCCATAAGAAACACGTGTTAAAGGAAATATCAAAAGAAATAAAAAATTTTGAAAGAAAACTTTATCAACAACGAAATCTAAAACACAGATTGTAAGTTAGGATCTATGCTCTGATACCATGTGAATTTAGATAAATATGTGTTGTGTTTATTGATCGAACAGGTAACGTATTTATACAACACCTAAGTCGGCTTAACCAACTAGGATTTATCTATCTATACAAGAGATAAATACAACGTTAATCAGACTTATCGCTAAGTAGAACTTATCTCTAAGTCGGATATATCGTAATAGTCTTTATCAGAGTTGTCAATCGATCCTTCACTGCAAGCGAATTGAGGACATGCTATATGTTAAAACTTCATTGAAATAACATGTTGTATCAATAAAATTGCGAGCAAAAGTTCAAAAAAAAAAAATTAGAATTGCAAGCAAAACATAATAATATATCGTCATATTATTTTATGTTATTACAAAATATGCAATTCTGTTCAATATAGAATACTGTTTTCCAATTTGTTTGTTTGTGTGTGTAAAATTCCATTGAAAAGTTATAGTTAGGTAACGTAGCTTTATTACTAAAACATTCCAAATTGGTCAAGATATACCATGTAACAATGTGTCAATAGTTATTTTATGTGCCAGAAGTTCATTATGGCTGATTATTTTTACTGGGATTTTTTTATTAGGTATGATCTTAATATAGGAATAAAATATACAGAAGAAAAAAAAAATTCATTTGGGAGACTTTGAAATATTTATGAGAAAGTTCTTGAGTCATATGCATTATTATGAGTTGTTTATTTCTTATTTTCTTAAGTTAAAAATTTAAATATATAAATAAATTATATTAATATATTAATATAATATTATTGAGAAACTTTTTTAGGATTCTCAACTAACGAAAATGATCTAAAGATTTAAAATTTGGTTGTAGAAAACAAAATTCTGTATAATACTGACATTTAAAGCACTCTCAACCCGATAAATTAGTAAAATGGGTTCTTAAACTTCTTTTTATCCCTAATTCCATCAGCACTTAAGATTTTTTTCTGTAGAATCAACATACTCATATATGGATTACAGATTACTTGTTTTTGAGAAGGTGAGGTCTGACACATGAGGAAACAAAGAGTAACATAAGGTATACGGTATATCCATGACTGTTAATGTAATGCTTCGACCGCCTCTATTAATGAGCACTGGTATTTTTTCTCGAGTCTGTGAGCAAGACTCCTATCTGACATGCATTGTATTAGTTGGGAGGCTCAAAATCATGAAATACTGATTTTATAATAACTATGCAATATTTCTTTATGTTTTGTCCTTACTAACACGATACCATGCATCACTTCTCGATATATCACCCATCTTAGTCCTATTCGAGCTTAAGCATGCGTAACTTTGGAAATTTCTCGGGGTCAATAACCGAAAAGATAAATGTATTTTAGTGATATAGGTAGCCAAATCAATTCTTTTAAGCATTTCCATATATACGTTCATATTTTTGAAATCGGAATGTGAATATTCATCTCCACTCATCGAGCACAACATCTTCGCTGCACACCAGGACCGTTACCAAGATGGTGTGAGGTCTTGTGACTCCACATTCTCATCTAGGTTCGGCTCTGATACCACTTATAACGCTCCGACCATCCCTACCATTAAGCACCCACATCCTCTCTCATGCATGTGAGCCCACTCCTGGCCGGCGGCCGATGAGTTAGCCGGAAGAATCAAAATTCATGAAATATTAACCCTACAATCACTACGCGGTCTTTCCCTCTGTTTTGTCCTCATTTATATGATACTGCCAATCACTTTTTGATAGTTCACCCATTCTAATCCTATTCCATCTTAAGTATGTTTAACTTTGAAATTTTCTCGAAATTAGTGACCAAAAAGATAAATGGATTTTGATAACATAAGTAGCCAAATTATTTTTTTTAAACCTCTCTTCACACACATTCATATTCTTAAAATTGAGTTGTTTTACTAATGGTTCATCTGAAATGTGAGGAATGAAGTGGTTGGTCTGATGTGTCTCTGAAAACAAAATATCTATTTTATGATTGACTTTTTATATAAATAAATATTATAGAAACAATATAAATGTAAAACGTTTTATATATGTCTTTTTAAAGTTGAAATTTATATTTGCTTACTACTATAAGACGACCATTCTAAACATATGATAAAATTTATATATCAAATTGTATCCTTTTTGGAAGATCGCGACTGAAACCAACCGAGAGTGCAAATTGAGATTATGAACCCAAACTGATATTCATAGATATGTGTTTTTTTTATATACAACATCGTAGTTTCAAAATAATTACATTTAAAAAACTTCATTTATAGATATTTTACTTGTATTTATGTTTTTTGTTTTTGCAAATTGGGTTTATTTATATATCTTAGTGAATTATATATCTTGTAAGTTTATTTTGATCAAATCAATAATATTTCTTCCATATTTTTACCCTCATCAATTTCCAAACTGTATGTAAATTACAATGTATAATATGATCATGACCTAATCAACTCGACCTAAACACAGAAAACCAAATTCAACAAAGTCTAAACCGACTAAACCTAACTAAATTAATATGAGATAAACCGGATAAAAAGATCGAATGCTCTATATTACGGAATCATTATCACAGTACACAAACAGGAAACACAACACCAACATTGTCTTTCCCACAAAAGTTATGTAAATTTAAAAGGAAAAAAAGAAGAGGAACACGATGAAAAGTGATGGATTTGTCATCTTTCTTCAATGATGTATTCAATTCGGACACAATCTAATGGTAAGAAACATGTCTGAAACATGTTTGGTGTTAAAGATTGGCTCCCCCTCCCTTTATCCACTATGTATTAATAGTTTCTTTATATTCAACTCAACTTTACTCATTAATAGTTAAAATGTTTCATCAACTTGTCTCCCATTTTAATGGCATTAGTACAATCTCCCACCCAACACAGTTACTTCAACAATAGAGTAAATTATAAGAAGTGGGTTTCATAATTTGTGATGCCTTTCTATAATTTTCCTGCCGCTCTTGAGTTTGTGAATTGCGATTCATTTTTTACTATTTGTACAGATACATTTTCTGTTCAAGCGTATTTAACAGTGTATACCTCATCTTTATATTATATCTGTATGAATATAGTAACATTGAATCTTCTGGAACCCTGATGATTCATTTTTACTTGAGGTATTATTTTGATAATCTCCGATAAAACGTACAGTGAAATGCAAAAAGGTGACTTGTGTTCAAATCAACTTCAAATTGTCATATATAGGGTCCGTATATCGAGTGTTACAATATTTAGTCTCTATATCTGGACGAGCATGTATAATTTGAAATGGTTGTACCAAGCGTTTGATCGATGTTAATCACATAAATAAAAGAGCTTTAATAGATTAATTCATTTTGTTGGTTGTTTCCAATCGGAAGATGTTATAATTAGGTTTTGATGCTCATTTAGAAGACATGCAATAGTCTTGAGCCTTCAATATGTGGTTTGGTTTGGTTTGATTGTATATGATCTAACTTGCGCGCCTGCGCAGATAAATTTTTGATTTTAAAAATATTAGTTTTATAAATACAATTTTAAAATATAATTTTATTGTTTAGCAATATTGTAATCAAAATAGTTAATCTACAAATAATGCTAAGATGTTATAAAATATGATTAATTATCTTTTTGTTAATCGTATTCATATTTTTTGTCAAAAAAAATTATACAATAAAAGTGTGTTTGATTGAATAAGAAGATGATATATTAATATTTTTCTTCTTCTTTATCTTATTCATTATTATTCTTTTGTTGTTGTTCTTCTTCTTTTTCTAAATCTTTATTATTGTTCTTCTTCTTTTTCTCTTCTTCATCTTTTTTTTTTTTTTTCTTTCTCATTTTTCTTTGGGAAATTGGCTGATATAGCCATATAAATACCTATAATTTGGAAAGTAACCATACCAATATAGGGGCTATTATATTCCTTATATATTCTATAATATATACCAAAAACTCCTTCGTTTAATAGATTACACTACTATACTATATTATACTCTTCTTTCCTCTCTTCTGCTCACTTCCGCTCATCTCATCTCTCCTCCTCCCCTTCTCCTCTCCTTACTTCCTCTTTCCTCTTCTCCCCTTCTCTCTCGTTTTTTTTCTCTTCCTTGCTCCTTTTTTCTATATATACTATATCAAATAGAGGACTATTCCATAAAATTATATATAGTATAGTATATAGTATAATATAGTACAAGGTTATTTTCGATAATTGATTGTGGGCCATGGTTAGTTTACTAATTTGTCAAATAGCATAGCTATATTCTTTTATTGTTTTGTAAATATGGTTAGATAGCAAAAAAGCCCTTTTTCTTTTTCGTTCTTTTTCTGTAATTTTTCTTATGCTTCTTCGTTGTGTTTGTTTTTTTATTTCGATTTTTCTATGTTTTTTTATTCTCTTTTCTTCTCCTTTTTATTTTTTTTTCTCTAATCTTATTCTTTATTTTTTTTTCTTTAAATTTAGCAAAACAAAATTGAAATAGAAATTTATTATATTAAATAATTAATATTATATAAATAATTGTTGGTATTTTAGGATTTTTTGGTAAAATAAAATTTAGACTCTAAAAATATTATTTTTAATTTATTTTTGGAATTATATATATATATATATTTTATAAATTTCGAATTAAAAACAAAGAAAATAAGATAGTTCTAAATTTTTAAACAAAAATGAGCCTTTTAATAAGAAGAAAAACAAAATATTGGGCCTTTAATAAAAAAAGTAATAAAAAATTAAGCTTTTCATAATTTAACGAGAAAAAAAAATTAATAAACTTTTATATAACTAATAAAAGTCTAATGACATATTAGATAAATAACACATCAAGTAAAGATTAATCTTCTAAATGGGATCCTCTTTTGATATTATAGATGTATTAGATTATGATATTTTCATTTTATCACAAATTCCATAAATTACCTGGGTCCTGACACTTCTGACCAAAAGAAAATCAAAAATTGGGATCATGATTCCTGATTGTAAGTATTTACATCTGCAGTGTTAGTGTGGACTTTTGAAGTATTTTTCCACTGTATATTTTGTGTACTTTATTGTATAACCGAAACCGTCTTAACATCAAATCGCATTACTATAAAAAAAATCCTAAACTATTTGCCGAGCATTACACAGGCTTCATGAATTTATGAATTTCTGAGTTTTGACAAGCTTTTATAGGTCTGCACTGGGCCTCGCGAGTGGGCTTACTACTAATGATGTAAATGTACATTGTTTTATATACAAAAAAACTTGAAAAGAATTTGAATAATATCCGAAGTACAGGACTACTGGATTACGAACTCCCACTAGTCTCCCACCATTCGACTACTTACAAGTTACAATGATTCAACTGAGGTAGAGAAAATGTTGTTGAATTTGTTCAACTCGTTGAATCTATAGAAGAGGATACAAAAATCTCGTTTTAAACTTTAGAATTCAAAAGGTAAGGCTGCGATTTTTAACCGAACTGAAGGAATCGAACCAAGACGAACCAAACTTTTCAGTTTTCAGTTCTGATTTGATTCCTTAGACTAATTTGAAAGCTAGTCTGGTTATCAGTTCCATTCCATGTAACCATTCAGTTACCCATTTTTTTACAATCCATTTTTTAATAAAAAAAAACCAAAACTATATCAAAACATACAAAACTAGACCAAATTATATCTTACTAACAAACTGAACAACCTTAACTACCCAAATTTACCCAAATTTATCCAACCTTAACCAAATTTAAACAAAAATTGAAAAATTCAGCTAGTTTCGGATTTAAAATTGAAAACCGAATTATACAAGAACTAAACCAAATCAAACCGTATTATATTTTGGTTAGTTTCAGTCGAATTTTTAAAATCTAAACTACCCCAAAAACCTAACCATACTAAATTAGAACAAACGAAACGAAAGGAATAAACGTTAAATGATTATTATAATAAGTGTGGTAGTGGAGTGGATATCCAGAAAATTTTGAGTATTTGTGATTTGTTCAGTTTTTATTAGATATTAAATTTTATAATTTGCTTTGTTCTAAAAAAATATAGATATACAGATTTTTGGATATCCAAAAAACGTGTAAATATTTGCAGACATTCAGTTTGTTCTGTTTAATATATAAAAAAACTGAAAATACATATGTTTTTATGAATTTTGTTTTATTTATCTAATATGAACTATCAAATCAAAAACAAATGAAACACTTATCTTTATTTATGATATAATAATAAACAATATAATTGTAAAAGAAAATGTTTTATATTCTAAAAAAGAAATATTAACTATTGTAACCTCTAATACAAACTTTTATATAAAATATTGTTAGTATTTGTTAACTATTATAGATATTTATTAACTATTATAGAGTTATTATATGTATTGTTTATTATGCATATTATTTTTAACATTTTTTATTTATCAAAAAGATAAATAAATTGTATATACACATTATAAATTTTGATAAAATATGTAAATATGTAATGTACAGAATGGAACAGATATCCAATTTTTTAAAAATTAGTATTTACGATTTGCTTTGATCTAGACGAATAGAATAATTGAATATTTCTTTTACTTTGAATTGTTACAAATATCCAAAATTTTTAAATTAAATAAAAACAGATAGCAAATCAAATCAAATATAACAGATAATATAATATGAACCCACTGGTGAGACCGTGCAACCGTGCCAAGGACTTTTAGTTTCAGTTTTGGATTTCCATTATTTTAATTTTAAAAATCCTTGCCTTATAAATGTAAAATTACATTCTTCATGTAACAAATAAAATCCTAAAATAAGGATTAAATTGAAATGAATAGTTTCTATTTTCAACAAAAGATTTGTATATTATTCAATATATCTATTTCTACAATATTTTTTTAAAAAATTGTAAAACAGGAATCTACAATTTTTTTTTTTTTGATAAAAGCAATTTCGTTGTTACACGAACATATATATACACAAATATAAAATCACAAAACCGTGACAATTATCCAACAATTTTTAATTTGTAGATGAAATTGACCTTTCAAATACATAGTATTTTCAAGAGTCCCACCAAAAATAGTGCATGCAACTCTAGCATGTCCAACTTGCAAATGACTCAATGAAATATTTATTTTTTTTTCTTCTCTCGTAAAGTCTTTGATCTAATTGGTATTCAGATTCTATAAAATGAAGGCGACTTATTTTAGTATCAGTCTTCTCTTAAATGAATTGATGATATATATCTTCACACCTCTAGTTGATCATGTTGGTGTGCTATATATACATACTGATTGTTGTGGCAAAACAAAACCATGTTTTTGTTCGAGTGAAACAAAATTACTTCAGCCATAAGAGTTCACAAATTCTTTTTGTTCATATTGTATGACATTCCGATTATGATATAATGATTGAACCGGTTATGCCAAGATAAATGGTTACGCTTACAGTCAAACGTTATCTTTTTTTTACGTCTTAGAATTCAGATGCTTTATTTTAGCAAACATACTACACAATAAACAATATTCAATTATTGTGACTCAACCTAACCTACTAAAAGGGATTAAGAGAAAGTAAATGAGAAAATTAAATTATTCAGGAGAAGAAATTTAAAATAATTCCATTTAACAAACATTAAATTTAGACCTAAAACAGCATCACATAAATATCCTAAATACACTCAATCATAACTTAACAAGAACCAGATGTGAATCCTAACAGGTGGCTTACAACCTTGGCGTCCAGACAGCACCCCCACACCCATTTTATAAGTCACGGTCGATGACTGCTCATCACCATTAAGCCACTACTGAAGAAAGCCGCTCACTACTTCATCGATGACGTCGACCTTTTCCAATGGAATGCCAACAAAGTAATCCTGAGATGTTACGATGAGAAATAGGTCAAAAATGTAATGATTATAACTCAAATAGGATAGGAGGAAATCACTCCGGCGGACGCATTCTTACTTTTAAAATAAAATAAAAATATGGACTATTCTGGCCAAAAACGGTAGAAGAGTGTGAAAAGTTCGTCACACGGTGCGAATGGTGTCAAAAGCATGCGTCTTTCATCAACGCGCCCATCGATCTCTTTCAAACGGTTGTTCCACCTTATCAATTTATACGACGGGCAATAGATATCATTGACCCGATGCCAAAGTCTGGTCGCTGTGATATTATTATACATATATTCTGGCTAGATAATAAATTTTAATTTCTAATTTATATAATATAGTAATATAAAAATGTATAAAATGTTTCTATTGATAAGATGTATTATTGATATTATTACTACCCACACGTTCGTGCAGGATTATGTTTATAGAAATATTTAAGAGATATTTTATCATGTATTAAATTTCAAAATATTTAGGTATCTAAAAATGTTCAGTCAAGAGCTGAGAAGATTCAGTTATTTCTGTTTTTAATTTAAACTTGTACAAAGCAAAATTTACATTTACTTTCGTCCAAGATTTTCAAAAATAATATTTATTTTTTCTTTTGTGTATTAAAAAAGTTGCAAAATAATAAATGCTCGTAGATCTAAGGAAATACTTACCAAAATAGCCACCTAATTAATTAAATATTTGTTTTGTTTCAAAACTGATTTTGTATAAAATAATCATTACGTTTTGAAATATTCTTTTAATTTTGAAATAAATATCAAAGTCTTATACTTATAATGTGCTTTTTATTTAATTAGATTAATATATGTTATGAATTTAACAAATAAAAAATAGTTATATGTAAAATATAAAATAAATATTAGAAGATTTAATTATAAAAGTGTTGTATTTATTTTGTTATTTTAGTTTGAGGATAAAGCTGTATTTATATTTTTTTATTAATCGGGTATATTTTAGATATATACTAATTTTTATTTTTATTTTTTTATAGGATAAAAAATATCAAGTTGTTTGTTATATTAAGAAATATACTTATTTAAAAAATAAAGTTCACTTAAAATTTTTGTCATATTTATTTAAACGAATTTTTTAAATTATATACAAAAAACCTAAATATTAATTGCAGCTTTTTAAAACATTAAATGTAATTAAAAAATAAATAATTAGAGAAATTTTTGTTTGGTTGCAAGAATAAAATATTTAAGTTTTTAACCATTTTTGATATTTAAGAATTTAAAATTATGAGATAATGACACATAAGCCACTAATGTTTCATGTTTAATATATGTTAGATATCATTATCTTTTTTTCTAATATTTTTATTGATTTATTTTTGTGTGCTATTTTTATTACCAAACTTTTTATTTTAAATCACTTAAATTAAATCAAATTTAAATCGAACCAATCACAAATAATTCGATAATTTTATTGGTTTAGTAAATTAAATTAGCTACCTGTTTTATTAATGGAAATAAAAATTATTTTCATGTTTTAGATCTACGAGTATTTATTGTTTTGCAACAGCTTTGATTCACATATTATATAAACAGAAAATGAATATTATTTTTTGAAACCTCGAACGAAATTAAATGTAAACCTCGCTTTGTATAAGTTTAAATTATAAAAGAAAATAACTAAATTTTTTCAAATATCGACTGAACATTTCTAGATACCCAAATATTTTTAAAAACTTAATAAATTATAGAATATCTCTTAAATATTTTTACAAACATGAACGTGCGGATAGTAACCTAGGTAAGTTTTAAAAATGGAAGTAAAACAAACATAAAGTTTAAATTATTAAAAATATAAATATTCTAAATGGGATTCGGATTATCGCATCTATACATACATATTCTTCGATATTTTATAGATGGTCTAAACGTGCTTCTTTAGACATTTTCAATTTTTAATGTTGGCATTTTTCTTTAGCTCTGTTGTCTTAGCTAGTTAGCTGAGTGGCAGTACATTTTGAGAGAGTTGACGTTAGTAGGGCTTTAACATCTCATTAAGTGTCTTTTTTCCAATGATGATTTATTAATACTACATCAATATACTTAATGTATGAATGTTGTACTTGGTTGTAGTCATATCCCAAGTAGTAGTGAAACACTCTGACTTCCATATAGTTCGAAATCGTTGTCACAATAATTCTATCACTTTCATTTAGTCTTGTTAATGTCCATCAATAGACTTAATCCATCAATGTTTCCTCCTTTTTTTTTTAACGGCCATCAATGGTTCCTCGCTTTACAGATCCCATCACATTTTTTCTTTGTCGAGGCAAATACAATTTAATTTATTGTGTCATATTCAGTGAATCAAAATAATTTTGAGAAGTACATATTTCTATAGGCGGTCCACTTTTAGCCGTTAGGCTGTCTAGTTTTGGCCGTGCATCAGCTTTTCTCCTCCTTTATTAATGGTGTTTTAACTAAATGATCATGAATCATTTATCTGGGTGGTGGTAAGACCACAATAATGGAATATTTCTATATTTTTTTGGTCAAATAATAGAATTTTTCTATATTTTCATGTTTTAACCGAAATATTTTGGGTTATGGATGCTTAGCTACATGGATAATTTTGATAATATTTTAGTACATAGAACTTAAACTTTTGCCCAATTTTACACTCAAAACCACACAGTTCAATTAAAACTTAAAATATTCATAACCATATACCATACCTAAATTTTTCCATTCTCTGATAAAAATTGTGATCAAACTTAATGTCTTTGGATCTTCGCTCAATCGTAGTTAAAAGAATATAGTCTAAACATCATTAGGAAACTCTTGACCAAAAAAAAAACATCATTAGGAAATTAACTTGAACCAGGATATAGTGGAGCTAGTCATCCAAGAAGATAACTCATTTTGCCTTAGATGCGTGCGATGAGTTCAAGGAAGATCCATCTCTGAATGTAATTAGAATATCAAGTCGTCGAGACTCAAATCCAAAGCTGAAACATCTCTTAAGCTAAAGTCGGGTTCGTGAGGATTTGTTATGAATCAAGAAATTAAACTGTTAGCGAGGCAGATGGGATTCATTTCACATTAAAATCCATAAATCAAATCTATTTATAATTTATATCTATGGAATGAGATTTAATCTGAAAAATATTTTAAAATTGTAGAATCGATAACATATAATTTTGATAAGCATTTTTCATATAAAATCCAATAATGTGAAATTTTGTTTAGAATTTTAGATTAATTCAAATCCATAAAACTATTTAACCCCACAATAGTTGAGATTTAAGACCATAACTCTTATATGTATCTGGTGTTTTTTTTACCAAAATTTCAAGCTCTACATATATTATTCCATAATTTCATAAAAAGGCAATAACTCATGTTTTTTTTTCTCTTGGGAAATCACTCTCGGAAAGAAATAATAATGTATACAAAAGTCAAAGCCTTTGACTTTCGATTTTGAGGATCGAGTTATGAAATGACCACAAGGAGATAATGACGCGGATCTTTAATAATTCAACATCTACCATCGAACTAATATGATACCACTAGGTTAAAGTCTTCAAAATTCTTTTTAAACTACAATAGAATATTAATAAAAATGAATAATAAATAACAAAAATTTAAATTAAAAATTGAGTAATTACTCTCTTTTTTTCTTAAAAAGCATTTTTGTTTATGGTTTATTTTTTAATATGCTTTAAAGTATATGATTTTGGGTTTAGATTTTAAAATTTAAAATGTTGGGTTTGGAACTTGGAGTAAGTTTATGATTTTAGGTTTAGCTTTTAAAATTTAGTTTATAGTTTATTGTATTTAGAGTTTAGAGTTTATTGTATTTAGATTTCCAAATATTTTCAATGATATATTATTTTTTTTAAAAAGAAAACAGTTTTAGTAAATTTGCTAACTTTGACAAGTATTTCAAATATCTACATTGTTTGGGTTTAAATCGTCATTCAGATTTGGGGAAAACCCGCCATATATTATTACAGAGTATTTAGCACTGTCATTAATTATTTTAGTAGAAAAATCATGTACTTTCATTTTTTTTTTAGAGGTCCATTTGATTGATACTAGAAATGTTTCAACTCAATCCTACAAAAGTTCGAACGGCTTGATAGATAAGTCTTTCCTCTCCCAAAGTTATGAGTGGTCAGATTACCTCAGAAAATCAAGCGCACCTGCTCACCTGCACTAACTCAGGTCATGTCAGTAAGTCACTTGTGAGTTAAACTTATTCATATTCGTTAAACCAATCAGAAACCGGGGAAAAACATTCTTTTAATATGAGAATAAACCACAGTTTTTCAATCAACTTCTCTACCGTCTTGGATGAGTGATAGATGTTCTTAACTAATATAGGGACTTGTGAGATCACTTTAAAACAAAGTTATCAAAATTATTATATACTCTATGCGTTTCATATTACTTGTTGTTTTATAATTAAAATTTTATTTCATAACTTATTTTATTTTATGATAGTTTTCTAGTTTTATATATTTTTAGTTTATTACCTCTTCCGTTTTACAAAGATTATTATTTTGATACTTTTCACACAAATTAAAAAAAAATAGTAAAAAATCTATTTTATCTCTTATAAATATATTAAACAATATTCTTTTTTAATTAATACACTAATATAATAAGGTTAAAACTGAATTTTAGTTTAAATTTTGCATTAGAATTACAAAGTAACACTTTTTGTGTAATAAAAATAAAACTCTAAAACAATATTTTTGATGAAATGGAGGTAAATCAGTTTAGTTAGTGTGTGTTCGTGTACAAACTTAAGACTATTCCAAATTAAATGCAAGTAAACCAAATCTAATAGTAATAATAGATCAGACTAAACCAGACCATATAGAATCGATCGAAAGCAAAAAATACAGACAAACTTTAACTCCTCGATTGTAAAGTGGGAAATTTTAACAGCACGAACAAGAAAGGTGGACATATTATAGTGGACGCTAGATTCTTGGGATTTCGAGTTGAAAGGAAATGAACCATGCATATGCACAAAGTTAAATCGAGAGTTAGTTTCAATATAAAATATTCGGACCCCCCACCCCAACCCAAATTTATATAAAAAATTATTATGATTGGACCCTTCGTGAAAACTTTTCAATACTTGGAATAACAAAATATAAGGAATATATTTTTGAAGTTATTATTAGAGAAATTGGGTGAGGTATATGGTTTATAGTTTGTGAAATGACAATGAAATCATTTCCGATATTTGTAACATCGGAGATGAACGTAAGTTTGATTACGGAGATATCCACTTTGGAGGTAAACTATGTCATGTTTGCATTGCATCCAGGAATAGCCTCAGATTTTTATAGAATGTCAAATAGATAAGAAATTTAACAATTTCCTTTATTTTTCTAACGGTATTGTATAAGATCTTTTATTTGGTCTTATTTAAATCGATATTTTTAATCTGTGACGTCTCAAAAATTGTCCACGCACACTCACAATTAGTTGTTTCTCTAGTTATATGTCTCTCTTATGATGTTATTTTCAACTGTGTTACACATTTTTGGCTATTCACAAACTACCTCTCTTATATACATTGTTTTATATTCCAGCCGTAGAAACGGTAGGTAAGATTAGACTGATCTTGAGAAAACTTTTAGGCTGTTGAGAATCTTTTTTCCTTGTCTTTTTTGGTTTGATCAACATCGGAAACTTCCATGAATATATGTATGTAATGGTGTTACATACGTAAGCATACACGTATGGAGTGAATTTCACGGGTTTTCCTTTGGTCGGCGAGTGACTATATATAGATACATAAACGAATGATTGTGCAACAGTGCATGTATGTACAGTATTTATAACATTCGCACAATACGTCTACCGCGGAAAATTTCACGAATATGTAATGTACGCATTACATACGTAAGCATACACGTATACAGTGACTATTATAAGATACATCATGTATGCATAGAGAATCGAAATTTTAAACTGCGCACATAAATCAACGCATACCTCTTTTTTTGTTAAAGGATTTTCGTTAAAATTAAAATTAAAGTAACAGATACAAGCAGAATCGAAAAAACCATACAAAAGAGAGATGGGGGGATGGACTTAGCAGCAGCTAATATAGAATCAGATCAGTGAAACCCGGATAGCACGATTGAAAGAAGTCAGCGATTTGACCAACAGAGCAGCAAAGGCTCACCAAGCTTTGATCCTCTATTCCTCAAAGCGGTGGATTTGAGGTACACCACTTTCAGAATCTTTTGAAAAACCGCAGAGAAAGGGAGCGAGAGACCTTCATGGTATCGGCGATTTTGCTCCTTCCAGATTTCGTAGATCGTAGTTTGCCAACCTTGAATTAATGCCAGATGCTGAATTGAGGTAGTAGAGGCAGAGGAAAGTCTCGCCAAGACCGATGACCAGGCAAAGAGAACTGCTGTAGGGAGCAATAATTTTTGAGTCAACGCCTCCCAAATAGACTTTGAGTAGGGGCACTCAAAGAAAAGATGGTTTCGGGATTCCTCTGTAGCGCCACAAAGCAAACAAATAGGCTCTACATCCAGACCCCAAGAGGTAACTCTGTCTAAGGTTGGATTACGATTCAGCACAAAGAGCCAAGTAGGGATAGCATGCTTTGGGATTGCGACCCTCGACCAGACTGAATGGAACCAGTCAACCTTAGGTCGTGAGAGTCGGACAGTATTCCAAGTCTCTTTGGAATCGATGCATACCTCATAAGTTGTACTTCTATTAGATTTAGAATCCATGAAAAAGAGTATGTTAAATCTACACCACACTATTTATTATTCCTTCTGTTTTTTATATAAATTTTTTAAAGTTTTACATATAAATTAAGAAATTATTGTATTTTATTTTTTAAAAATAAAATATCAATGCCAACATTAAATATAATTTTTAAAGTTTTACATATAAATTAAGAATTTTTTTTTTCAAAATAAAACATAAAAATAAAACATCAATTCCAACATAACTCAACTAATAGAAAAATAATATATATAATTTAAATAGTTAAAACAAATAAATTTTGTATTGATTTATGAAAATATCGTTTAGTTTTGAAAAAACAATTCTAAAATATTTTATATATAAAAAACGAAGAAAGTATTACAAAAATGGTTTTTTTTTTCTTATTTTTATAGTGAATGAAATATTGGCTACGCCATGTCATCATAATTTACAAGCCATTGGGAAACAAAGCAAAATTTCCGAAAGTAAAAAATGCAATTCAAAAAGTTATATTTGTGAAATCGTTGAAGTTATTGAATAGGCTAGGGTATTGGGTCCCATATTGGACAATCCAACTCTTTTAAAACTTCGACTTTCTGCAATATAGCAGAAGCCATGATAAAATAGCTCAACTAAAAAAATCTAAGAAATTGATTGAGACTTACCAGCTCAATTAAACAATTCAATAGAATCCTTGTTTGGATTCTAAATATCATTTATTATCTATTTTATTATTTAGATAATTTATTTTTATTATTTTTAAGTTTTTTAGGGTTTTTGAATTTATTATAAATAAATTATTTTGGTATAATATTGTATTTGTTGTTAATTTTAAAAAAGAGTTTTGAAAAGAAGAGTATTCTTTATTCTTTGTTTTTGGCAGATCTATTAAGATTTCAACGAGTTCAAGAAACAGGTCATAAGTGAGGGTTACATCGAATCTGTTGGTTGAGCTGGTAAATTTCAATCGATTTCTTGAATCCTTTAGTTGAACTGTTTTATCGTAGTTTCTACTACATCAAGATGTGTTAGACGAAAGATTATAGGGTTTTGCGCTATGCATTGACATTTTATGAAATTTTATCTGACTTATGGCACATAAGAAACCCAAGATGATTTCGATTGATATCATAAAAGATGAGGAGGAGTCCACGAGATTTGCTTGGAAACAGCTCTCAAAATTTACACTATTCGTTGTCATTATATACATGTATATATATATATAGGAAAGATTACTTAAATAGTTCAAAAACTAATGTTAATTATTAGGGTAACTTTTATTTTAATATAATTACCGACTAATTTTTCATGTCTATAGTATTCTTTTAGGTTTTTAGGTTTTAGTAGAAGAAAACTATTTACACAAATGTCATTAATATTTTTTCTCAAAAAAGTTCAATATTAACAAAATTGCCACTAAATTTTGGACAAAAATATATATTATGCTGTCAAAATATGTCGTTTATTTGACTACAGATTTTTATATTATTCACCAGATTTATTACACATGACAGATTTGTAATTTGAATAACAGATTTTTTAATAAGTCTATCATACTATGTAAAAGGTTTTTTTATCCGAGTGATAATTATAGTCACTGTAATAGATTTTTTCAATAAATCTACCACATGAGATATCAGTTTTTTTATTGGGATATCAGTTATAGTTAGTGTTTTTTTTCATAGATTTGTTGTTATGATATGACATATATATTTTTTTTAACAGATTTATTATACTACAGCAGTTTTATCTCACAGATTTATTTTTCTAACAGATTAATAATTTTACTACAAAACAGATTTTAATATTATCAACAGATTTTTTAGTAGTCTGTCATCAAAATTTTGTTTACAATTTTACTACTATACTAACTTGTCTGTTATAACAGTCTTTGATGCATTTTGCAGCAGTTTTGTGATTTTGAACAAAACTCATTTATTTGATGGCAGAATTTAGATCATGTAGACGACAAATTATTTTTTTTAGTACAATAGCTTTCTGCATTTTTTCCTTCGCCAACAGACTTTGCACTGGCAGATTTGTGTTTTTTTTACAACAGATTTACGCTACTCTAGTCATGGTAATTTTTCATTTAAATTAACAAACCTAACTTCTATTTAGGACTGCCACTTTTCCACTTATACGTCGACTACTCTCTTTTCCAGCACTCATATCTTTTTTTCTCTACTTTTAGATCATCATGATCAATTAAATACTTTGACTTCTTTTTTTATTCAATAGATCAAATTATTCTTGTTTGTGGCCAAAAAAACAAATGGGTATTTGAAGTTGATCACAAAAATGGTGCAAAATTCTCACAGCAAATAATAATACTCGTTGTGGAGATTTTATTCGCATGGTTATTAAATATTACAAGGTTGAATGGATTCTATGATGTGGAATTAAGCTACGTGTTTCTTTAAAAAGTTTTGCTAAAGTTGCCTCAAAATACTATTCCTGTAAAAGTCAAAAATTGCAGACAACTTCAAGGTTTCTAGGCTAACTAAAAACTGAACCAGTGCGGGTTTGCATTGAACTGAAGGAGAAATCTGTGGATAAGGAAGCATGTTCATCAGAAGAAAAACCAAAGGACATTTCGATTGCATGTGATATGCAGAGTAAACATGAGGATTAGAAACATGAAGACAATCATGCTGATAAAAACAGAGTGAAGATTGATGTGGTTACACCATGTATAGAAAATCAAGACAAGGATGACAATGATAACCGGTTCGATTATTGTGATGATTCTGACGGGGCATCATCGGATGATGTGGATTTTAGTTTGTATGAGATGCCTTTGGAAGATAAAGAAGAAATGAAACAAAGCCTACCTATTAAGAAGATGAAACCCACAATGGTGACCAAGAAAGTAAAGGGCGTCACACCACATGTTTGAAGATGACTTCACTTAATCTAGCCATTAGACAACAATACGCCTCTAAAGATGCATTGAAAACTAAATTGAAGATTCTATCAGTTATACATCAATTTGATTTTGATGTTGACAGATCAAGGCCCAAGCTTTTAGTAGTTAAGTGTTGGGTGGAAGGCTGCACTTGGAGAGTTCGAGCTACACCAGTTGGAGACTCCCCTCAGTTTACTATTTGTGTGTATGTTACAAAATACATGTTCTGTATAGAACGTTCTGCCCGGTCTCGTCAAGCAATGCCAGATATACTTAAACTTTTGTATAAGGATCATGTTGGTGGTGTTGGGGTAAATGTTTTGCCAAGTCATGTTGCCAAAGCTATGAAAATGAGATTTGGTATCGAAGTGAGAGTTATTTCGACAATAATGTATTATTCATTATAGTAATAATGTGGTACTCATTGTGTTCATTTTTTTTTAAATAGATGGATTACTGGAAGGCACATCAAATATTTTTGGAAGCACGAAATTTGGTCAGAGTTCTGCCGATAGCGGATATGAAGGTTTGCATGCATGCCTCTATATAATTAAAAGAGCAAATTTCAGAACATTTACATGTTAAAAACTGATGATTGTGGTGGATTTAAATATATTTTTTAAAACTAAATTGTTAATAGTTTGACCAGAAAAAAAAATTCAGATAATCAATTTATTAAAACTTAAATTCGAACGCGGCAGTGAAAAACGGTGGATCTCGGTTGCTTTCTGCGCAAGGTACTGTTGGACTTTTCCTCACTGTTCTTTATAACTTTGTTCTTGTAACGAACCGAAATTGTTTTTATAGGCCTGCTTGTAAAGCCCAAAGTCCACTTGGATTAAAATCTCAAAACGCCGAAAGGATATTGTTGTGTGTTCACTGTTCATCATATATGTGTATCAGACTATCAATGTATATGTGCAAGAATCTCTGTCGCTGCAAGAAAAGCAAATGAGAAAGAGAATCTCGAGAGCCCTGAAATCGATGCCATCATTTCCATAGAGAGAGAGGGCTCACCATCAGTCGCCGTAGCTGGCCGTCCACACGTTCCCTATCATGTGTGAGATTGAAGTGAATAATTGCAACTATTAAATTTATGGTTTATTTGATTAACCATTGCAACATGTAGAATCTTTTTATTTTGTATGTATATAGATAAAAAGGATACTGCTTTACGATATCAAATGATCGAACCAATATGTGTAAGTACACCAATATTGATCAATTTTTCTTTGTTTCCAAGTACACTATGAATATAGTGCGAGTATAATCGTTTACCCTGAATCTATGTATTGTAAGGATAAAATTCGGCTGTGTACTAGGTGTTTGTAGAGGTGTTCATCATCATCGTAAATATAATCAACTAATCATCATTTACAATAAAATTATATGATTTTTAATGATATGATTATAATAAAACAATAAAAAGGTTGAAATTTTATATTTTATATATGATTATATAAAGATGTGGGTGACATTTGTGGAATATTGTGGAGAAACGTATCAGAATCTTTGCAAATCGACCTAGGAATAAAATATGTGGCTAGCACTTATGCGAGCTTTACAATGGAAAAACCAATTTAAAGTTTTTAAATGGAAAAGAAGAACGTCCCCCAGAGGCCCAGACGAATATATCATTCTTTGTCAACATATGATATATTATTTCCGATAAAATATAAGAAGTCAAAACCGTATTAACAAATTCTGTTCGTTCGTTTTAACCGGTACTCTGAGGTTGGTCTGGTCGGGCTTTGTATGTTCGTGGCTCCATCCTTGCACGTTCGCTCGTGACCGTAGTGGGCGTAATATGAACTTTAAGTCCTCTGCCATTCCTCAAGAAGAATAAGGTAATGTTTATCTTTGTTGCTTTAACTCTCATTTCAGTCTTATGCTACTCTTAAATTCTTAATCTCTTTCGTTAGACTGTTTTTGGGTCGAGTTATGTTTGCTTTTCCTTTTTTGAGCTACTGTTTCTTTTGTTTGGGCTCCATTTTCCGAATAGATGTTTTCCGTTGGGTTTCCGTAAATTCACCATGTATCTCATTTCCGTAATAATATTAACAACAAAGAACAAAAAAAGTCAAAACCATATAATTCATAGGCAAGGACTAAATTAAACATCATTTTCTTTAATATGGTAGAATATGTAAACGTGATTAGTTTTAATTTATGAGTTACTAAATACTGACCAGGACATGCATGTAAGTTCAGTGGTTTGTTCAGTATCGATTACTTCATGAAATGAAACCTGGAAAATATGTATTTTTGACAAGTAAAAATACCAAATATTAAAATTTTGTTTGGTACAAAGATAAACAATGTGTAACTCTCTAACCATCTTTTATAGTTTATTTCTCAACTACCAATACCATTTTTAACTTTCTAAATACAATTAGGAAAGATTATTAAAAGTTTCGGAGTTTATGTAAATTTTGGTGTTTAAAAAATATGTGATGTATTATAGATTAAAAATATATTAATAAACATGACATATTTGTCTCGAATAGTTTATATATGTAAATCCATCAATTTTATATAAACGTTCTATAATTTTTCTTTTTAAAAGAAAGAAAAGAAAGAAAGTTTATGAAAGCCCTTTAACAAAAAAAAAAAAAAAAAGTTTTGTGAGTTTTCGAATCATTATATTCGAGTCAGTGTCCAAATCCATCCCAAAATTCTCCAAAACTTAAGATATTCGATCTTCACGGAATTGAATTTTGAATCGCTAGTCCTAGTTCTTTGAGAATTAGCATAGTTGTGAGTTCTTATGATAGGATGGGGTGATAGTTTATGGGAAATATGGTAAAGACAGTTTTACGTGCATGGTCCTCACTATCGAATAAATTTTAAATTTCAAAATCATTTTCACGTATTATTCCTATTTTGTACGTTCTTAAGGTACCAAAATGGAATAAGAAGAAACCTTGGGGAAGAGTTGATGACAGCTCCTTAACACAGACACAAAGCAATATTCTCTACCACGCCAAACAACACTACGTTGGGCTGCATCGTCCTTCTCACCTTTTCTTTTCTCGTTTTATTCTAACTTATTTCTATTAGTTTTTATGGAAATTATGTAAGGCATAATCCCAAAATAAGAAGAGAACCTGAATAAGCAAAAGGGAAGCAAAATATAACATAGATCTAAAAAAAAACATGAATTAGCACGTTAAGTAGAACCCATTTAAGATCAAAGAGGTGTATGATAGTTTTAGTTCTTTAACTTTTATTCGGCGGTATACTATTTTTCAATATAATATTTAATACCAGTATAATATTTAATTTTATAGTGGAGAATATTGAACAACGAAATGGGACTTAGAAAACAAAATGGAACTGAACTGGGATAAGCTCCATATTCTTAAAAAAAAACAAAACCAACGGTTAGAGAAGGATTGCAAATTGAATCATATTCCATTATACATTTGTTTATTTGTTGTAATAAATAAACTATACCGTCTAAAATCTATATAAAGTTCCTCATTGTCTTTCTTATTTTCATAGTAGTCACGACTCACAAGCAAAATAGTGTAAATCATTTCCCTATACACTACACATTCGAAAGATAATGGGCTCCAATGTTTCATCTGTGCATGATGTTCCTTCACCGATGGTTTTGGAAACCAAGAATGGTTTGATTGTAGAAATCGAATCAAGAAGACAATGGAGATCACTCTTTGATTCCATGAAAGGCTCAAATAAATTGGTAAATGTTACACAACTATTAGTCACTTCAGTATTTAATCTTGTTGACATGATATTAAATTGGTTTTGCTCTAATCTAACTGAAAAAAAATGTGGTGGTTTTGAAGCTGGTGATTGACTTCACAGCTGGATGGTGTGGACCTTGTAAAGCAATGGAACCTAGAGTTAAAGAGATCGTTTCAAGGTATCCAGAAGCTGTTTTTGCTAAGGTTGATGTGGATAGACTAATGGTAATTACTCTCTTTCTTTTACTTGTGGAATAATCATTTACGGTTTTATTTTAACTTAAACCATGAGTTTGTAAGTCTCAAGACTAAGTTATTTGTATGTATTTGCAGGATGTGGCTGGGACATATAGAGCTAATACACTTCCAGCTTTTGTTTTTGTGAAGAGAGGAGAAGAGATTGATAGGGTTGTTGGAGCCAAACCTGATGAGCTTGTGTACAAGATTGAAAAGCATAGGGTTTTGAATGTTTAACAAAACCAACTAAAAAAAAGTTTATAATACTTTTGAGTGTGAGTGTGTTTCATTTTTTGAAGTTGAGTTTTCGGTTTATTGTTTTGTCAAAAATAATGAATAAAAATGTTTGAACACTCTTGAGACATCACTTAAGATTTAGTTAGTTCGTGTTTAGACACAAAAACAATGAACAAAATCTTATTAGCAAAAGAGTAATGTTCTCTTAACACATTTGTATGAAATTTAATCACATCTACGTAAAAAAAATCCTATAACAATTGTTATGTGAACATGGTTTGTTAACTAAAAAAAACTAAACCATCAACAAAGTCCCATTTCGAAGTACATGTAAATAGAGTAAATGAAAAAAAAAAAAAAAGTTGCAGATCATCTTCAAATGGCTTTTCAAAAGTCCAGAGTTACACATATATAACTTTGATGAGATCAAAACCGAAAAAAGATCTGATCTGTTTCACCTTGAAACTCTTTATTCAGAGTGTGTTCTGTAACACATTGTATATGTACACCGAATCTGACTTTTCGAATTCAAGAACCTTACTTCTTGAAACTAGTTATCGATTCCGGTTCCACCAAGAACTCTCTTGAGATCTGTCTTCTGGTCTGATGTTAGCCTCGAAGGGAAACATATCTCAAAGTTGATTTTGAGATCACCTCTCTTTGCAATTTCTTTAGAGATGGGCATCCCTTCGTTAGGGATCACAATCTCGTGACCCGGTTTAACGATATCCAAAACCGGTATTGTCAGGTTCCTCCCGTCTAGTGTCGTTAGGGTAAGAGTGAGTCCCGTTAGAGCCTCCAAGAGCGAGACTTTCTTGTCTACGATCAGATCGTTTCCGTCTCTTCTGTAGATCGAATGTAGTTTCTCGTCGATGACGAAGATGAGATCAGCGGGAGTGACGCCTGGTTCTTGGTTTCCTTTCTCCGGGAAAGTTATCTTTGTTCCTTTCTTCCATCCTGGTGTTATGTCTATTTTCAAGATCTCTTGGACTGGCTTTGGCTTTCTGCAATCAAGACACATTCAAAAATCTAAAGCAACTAAGCTTATGCATAATCAAACGTATTAAGGAAGATCATCTAACAAAACCAAGATCATCCACAGGATTACACAGAGAAAATTGTCAAAACATATCAGTGTTTCACATTGATTACCAAATTTATTCTCAAGATCAGTCACAGAGAAGACATAGGCTTTTCACAAAACAGAGCAACAAGAAACATATTAAGGAATATCATCTAACAAGCCCAACATCATCCACATGATCGATCACACAGAGAAAATTGTTAAGAGAGATCAGTTTTTCATCTTGATTCCCAGTTTCATTCTCAAGATCAGTCAAAGAGAAGACATAAGCTCTTCACAAAACAGAGCAAAAGAAAAAAACATATTGAGGAAGATCTCATCTAACAAAACCAACATCGTCCACATGATCACACAGAGAAAATTGTCTTGACACATCAGTGTTTCACAATGATTCCCCAGTTTCATTATCAAATCAGTCACAGAGATGAGACAAGCTCTACACAAAAAACAGAGCAACAAGAAACTTATATGGAAGATCATTCATTGGATCACACAAGAAAAAGCAAATTCATTTCAATTTTGATTCCCAGTTTCCTCATCTTTCCAGAAAGTTCACCAAATCAAAGAACTATGAATCTAAACTACGAAACTGATTTGAAACAATGGCATTTCATCGAGATCACAAGGAGAGAGAGAGTGTTATGGAATTATACTAACCCAAGACCATCAGGAACAACGCGTGAAATTCGCATCTTCCTCCTTCCACCTTTATACAATTCCTCAAGAGTACAAGCCAATTTGCTTTCAATCGCCGGAGCTTTCCTATTCGCCGGCATTTTCCTACTCGTCGTCTGACTTCCCGCCTCCGCGCTTCTGAATCTACTCCCTCCGTTTTCACCGTTCCTCCTCCCGCCGCCGCCGCTGCTCCCTCCGCCGAACACTTCCCCCGACGCGCCGAAAAATTCGGCGAAGATATCCTCCGCGTCTCGCGGATAGTACCGGAACCCAGCGTCGGAGGAGTAACTCCGCTGCTGAGCCGCCGCCGTCTCTCCTGCCGTGGGAAAATCCGAAGACTTAAGCCCGTCTTCTCCGTACTGATCGTAGATCTGACGCTTACGAGGATCGCTCAGAACGTCGTAAGCTTCGGAGATCTGCTTGAATTTAGCCTCAGCTTCTTTCTTGCTCGTGGGGTTTTTGTCAGGGTGCCATTTCATCGCTAATCTCCGGTATGATTTCTTCAGATCATCTTCGCTCGCGCTTGGATTCACGTTTAGTACATTGTAGTAATCAACACCCATTGATTTCGAATCTTTTTTTCACAATTAAGTCAATTATACAAAAGAATAATTCAAACCCAATCGGAGATATTGCAGAGGATCAAATGAACTGGGAGATTTTGAGAAGGAGAAGAAGAAGAATGAAGAGAAGGCGTGAGGAAGGAGACGAAGAGAGAGTGGAGTGCGTGTAAGGTAGAACATGACAAGCAGAATGTTGGCACAATTTGTATAATACATTAATGGAAAGCTTTTTCAATTTCAAATCAATTATTGTTACACAAAGATGGATAGTACATCCACTTGTCTTGCGAGCTGGTTATTGGATAAGCTTAACGCTGCGTTTCAAACTTTTAAGTTTTAAGGAGGTGTCGGATCATGTGGATTACGGCCTTATGGGTCGTTTAAGCCCAAATCAAAGCCCAGTCGCAGGTCGTTTACCTTTACTTTTTAACATCTAATTTATTAATTGAGTGAGAGTATTTATTCTATCACTATGTAGAGTAGGGGTGTTAAAAACAAAATTTTAACTGTTGAACTGATACAATGAAAATATTAAAAAGTGTGTTTAATATGATGTGTATTCAATTGTGTTGAAACATAAAAAGAAGAAGCGAGACAATGTTAGGTGACACATTATCATTAGTTGTTTAAATTTTTATTAAGTTTTTGAAATTAACTATCTTATACTAAATTAATTTATATGTTTATTTTTATATCAAAATTTATCATTTTGAGTACTCTATAAATAAATTTTTATTTATTTAATTTGGATATATAAAAATATTAAAAATAAATAAAAATAAAATAAAAAATAGTATGATACAATGTTGATCGACAAGCCAATAGCTTCTTCTCTAACTAAGGTGATGTGGCTCACTGTAAATATAAGTCCGAATCAATTATTCCAAAAACTAATATGTTAGAATTTCATTTTCATTTAAGATAGTTGTCATTCAATAAGTAATATGTTTATCTTTACAAAATTTATTATTTATTATCACTAGCATAATTAACAATTATATAGAACTTTGTTAACATCTTTTTAATGATAAATTTTTTCCCGCTTTTTAATGATAAATATACTAATTATTTTGTTCAATTTAATTGCATTTAATTGTGTTAAAATTCAATCATAATGTCAATAATTTATGTTAACATTTTATCTAACATATTGTCATTAAATAGATAACATGTTTTTCTCTACAGAATTTATTATAGTCATTATTAACTTAATTAATAATTGTATATAACTTCGTTAATAATATTTAGCAAATATCACTGATATATTTGTTAACATATATTGCTGATATCATTATATTTTTTATTAACATATATTTTTAATATCATCATATATATTCGTTAAAAATTATTGCAAATATATTTGACAATTTATGCATTTAATATGTTATATATTAGTATCTCTTTTATTTAATGTCAGTAGTCATGTAAATTCTGTCAATCATATGAGAGTATAAATAAGCTATGATTACTAATAAAATTATCACAAAACTAATTTTAAATTATTTATTATTATTTTCTTTATTTTTAGTCAATCATGTATTTCCATTAAATATACCATATTAATATAATATTTTTTAAATACGCTTGTATCGGTGAAGATGTTCTTAAGAGAAAATTATTTTGAATACTCAGATATATTTATTTTTTGTACTCAGATATATTTTATCCTCTCGATTTCTCCAAATTATTGCTCTAATATATATATATATATATAACATATTTATTCCACATATATATATAGATATATTGAAGAGAAACAATGGAGGAAAAAAATTGAAACTTATTCATCTCTCTATATTGAAGTTTCTTATGCTATTTTGTTGTCTTGTTAATTATTTTCATAGTGTTCTAATTTATTGAAGTAGAAGAAAAAATATAACTTTGCAATTGTTTATAAGAAAAAAACATCAATTTTTGTAGGAAAATGCTCATTTAATTCTCCACCATTTGCAATTGACATATTTAATTTTCAACTATCATATGCGCAAAATAATTCATCAATTTGTAGTCAACTTCACAAAATCATGATCAAAATAGTCAACCGTTAACCTCGAAACGGCAAGACATTAAATCTATTTCTCTGTCATTAGAAAAATGCTCATTTAATTTCTCAACTATTTGCAATCAGCATATTAAATTTTCAACTATCTGCATGCGCATAATAATCCCTTAACTAGAGATTAACTTCACAAAATTGTGATAAAATTATTTCTGGACATTTCGGGATGGCTGTCCCGTAACGTCATATATATGTCCTGAATTTCCCGTCACTTTCCCAATTATGTTTAAAATAATTACATTTTTAGAATCATTTAATTTAACCTAATTGGGCAAGAGAAGACAACAACTATGAAATCTAATAACTGAACTACCCATTTAAAAAATAAAAATTTAAACATTTAATATATTTTCAGAATTTTACAAAATCATCCAAATTTTCCCAATTTTCTGAAATTATCCAAAATATATGTTTTGAAGTTGTTTTTTTCCCAAATTAATTATCCGTTTGAAAAGAATTTTAGTTAAGAAAATTTTATGAACATGTCCCATTACGCAAACTTTCACGAAAATTTCCCAATTTCTCCAAAATATCCTTCCTGAATCAAACCAAACATCCCAAAAAACCAGGTATTTATCGGTTCTTAAAAATAAGAACTGAATCAACATGTATCTGAAAAGAACCGAACCAAAACCAATTTCTAAATGGGTATTTATCGATTCTTAAAAATGTTCATTTAATTTCCCGATTATTTGTGATAGACAAGAATTTACGGCTACAGAACAGGAACGAAAATATTAAAAATTGAAAAATAATTCCCAAAAGAGAATCCGATAAAAATGAAAAGAAAGTTTGCATAACGGTCAACTTCGGATAATTATTTTGGGTAAGAGTAGACTTCGAGACATATATTTTGAATAATTTTGAGAAATTTAGGAAAATTTGGATAATTTAGCAAAAATTTAGAAAATATATTAAATTTTTAAATAAGTAATGCAGTTATCAGATCTCATAGTTGTTGTATTTCCATGTCCATTTAATATAAAATAAATGATTCAAGACATATAATTATTTTAAACAGAATTAGGAAAGTGACAGAAAATTCGGAAAGAATATAGGATATTACGGGAAGGCTATTTCAAAATGCTCAAAAATAATTTTATCACGATTTTGCAAAGTTGACTATTAGTTGAAGAATTATTATGCGCATGCAAATAATTGAGAATTTAACGTATCAATTGCAAATAATTACGGAATTAAATGAGTATTTTCTGATGATAGGAAATATGTTTAACGTCTCGCCTAACTGTTGATTATTTTGATTACAATTTTGCGAAATCAACTACAAATTGAAGAATAGTTTTCACAAATAATAGTTGAGCATTTAATTTGTCCATTACAAATAGCCGATGAATTAAATAAGTATTTTTCCCAAATTTTATAGGGGAATTTTAATTTTTGGATGAACATTCAAACTTAAAATTATAAAATATTTGTACAGTTATCGTTTTCACTTCGAACTCCGAACTTATCATCCAATGTCTATCGGACTTCTGCTCCACCCATTGTCTCCCCATGTCCCACCTGCAACTCCCACTTCCACTGGAGCTCCTTCATTCTCCGCCGCCGGTAACCATCACCGACACGTTCTCTCCTTGTCCGAAACATGCTCAAACATGTCTCAGCTCAAGCAGCTTCACGCCTTCACTCTCCGTACCACTTACCCTGACGAAACCGCCACTCTGTTTCTCTACGGCAGAATCCTCCAGCTTTCTTCCTCCTTCTCCGACGTCAATTACGCATTCCGTCTCTTCGATTCGATCCAAGAAAACCATAGCTCATTCATGTGGAACACACTCATCAGAGCATGTGCACACGACGTTTCAAGGAAAGAAGAAGCCTTCCTGCTTTACCGGAAAATGTTAGAGAGAGGAAAATCGTCACCGGATAAACACACGTTTCCGTTTGTCTTGAAAGCTTGCGCTTATATATTCGGATTATCCGAAGGGAAACAGGTTCATTGTCAGATTGTTAAACACGGGCTTAGTGGAGATGTGTATGTGAACAACGGTTTGATTCATTTGTACGGGTCTTGTGGATGTTTAGATTTAGCAAAGAAGGTGTTTGATGAAATGCCTGAGAGAAGTCTTGTCTCGTGGAACTCGATGATCGATGCTCTGGTTCGTGACGGGGAGTATGGTTCGGCGTTGGAGATGTTTAGAGAGATGCAGAAATCCTTCGAACCGGATGGTTACACGATGCAGAGTGTTCTGAGCGCGTGTGCTGGTCTCGGATCTTTGTCGCTAGGCGCTTGGGCACACGCGTTTCTGCTGCGAAAACGCGATGTCTTCAATTTTGTTGCTATGGATGTTCTGATCAAGAACTCGTTGATCGAAATGTACTGCAAATGCGGGTCATTGAGAATGGCTGAGCAAGTGTTCAACGGGTTGCAAAAACGCGACTTGGCTTCATGGAACGCAATGATTCTAGGTTTTGCTACACACGGAAGAGCTCAAGAAGCTCTAGATTGCTTCGACCGTATGGTGAGAAAAAGCGAGAATGTTAAACCGAACTCAGTGACGTTCGTTGCCATCCTCATAGCTTGCAACCACCGTGGGATGGTAAACAAAGGACGCATGTACTTCGACATGATGGTCAGAGATTACGGCATCGAACCTGCGTTGGAGCATTACGGTTGCATCATCGACTTAATAGCCCGTGCAGGCTACATCATTGAAGCTCTCGATGTAATAATGAGCATGCCGATGAAACCAGATGCAGTGATTTGGAGAAGTCTCCTTGACGCTTGTTGCAAAAAGGGTGCTAGTGTAGAGCTAAGCGAAGAAATCGCTACACGGGTGCTTGATGAAACAAGGGAAGAGGACGACCAAAGTTCAAGTGGCGCATATGTTCTGTTGTCTAGGGTCTACGCATCGGCGAGCCGGTGGAACGATGTTGGGATCGTCAGAAAGCTAATGACTGAACACGGAGTTCGAAAAGAGCCAGGATGCAGTTCCATCGAGATAAACGGCGTCTCCCACGAGTTTTTCGCCGGAGACACGTCGCATCCTCAGACGAAACAGATATACCAACAGCTGAAAGTGGTCGAGGAGAAGCTGAGATCGATCGGTTATTCACCGGACGGATCTCAAGCGCCTTTAGTCGACGACAGTAGCAGCAAAGAGTGTTCCCTAAGGCTGCACAGCGAGAGACTCGCTATCGCTTTTGGTCTGATAAGCTTACCACCTCAAACTCCAATCCGTGTATTCAAGAATCTACGCGTCTGCAATGATTGCCATGAGGTTACTAAACTCATTTCGAAAGTCTTCAACACTGAGATCATTGTGAGAGATCGTGTTCGATTCCATCACTTCAAAGACGGGTCCTGTTCTTGTTCAGACTACTGGTAACAATGAGATTAAGCATAAAAAGGGGAAAAAACCAATTTTTTTGTATAAATTGTAAGTTTTGTAATCAAGGCAAATCCAATCTTACAGCTGAAACTAACAACAAATCAATTGCAGCTATAGTCTTCAAACATACACACATCCTCCTCACTTGATGAACTCTTCTGCTACTGTTTAACATCAAAGAACTCAAATGTCAGTTCAGTGTCAAAGCAACGAATTCTCGACTCGAAATTAGGAGAAGAGAAACTAACTTTTCGATGAGATTGGGACTAAGACGACGGTCATGTCGGCATTGTTCGGCGGAAGCTGAAGACGCAGCGGGAAAAGCTTCCCGTTCAATGGACTACGAGTACAAACGATAACGTCTTCCACATTGCTCTCTTCTTTCAATCTCTTCGTCAGCTCTTCAACGCCGTTGCCTTTGAAAGTAAACGAGCTTACCTCAACTGAATCATCTTCAACCTCGCCGTCATCGTCCGCCACGTGGTAGTATATCACTCTCCCTTCCGATTTCGGCGGCGATCCAACCGCCACTGAATCCGTTGACTACAACCCACACACAAAACATCAAAGTCAACGAAATCGTCAATTTTAGTCGATTCGAATCGAAATTTGGGGAAAAGATTCACCTCTTGTCTGAAGAAATGGTCAGATCTAGAAGGAGATCCAGGTGCGAAATCGAGAGAATCGGAATGGTGAAGCGGAGACGGTGGTTGCGGTTGGTGGTGGTGTTGATCGGAGAGAATCTCGACGACGTCAATGTGCCAGAGAATCCAATCCTGAGTCGCGGATCTATGAGGGATGTCGTGAGTGACGGAGTTTCTCCACGGAGGCAAACCGCCGTTACCGCGGAGGTAGTGACCGTACCGAGTCTTGAGCTTGACTAAAGCAGCGTCTCGTACCGGTTCCCAAGATAGAGACGAGTCGAGACGGCTAGGATTTGACTGGAGGACTTTTTTCCCGGTGGCTCCGAGGAGGAACGGTTTGTTTGACGCCGTTAAGTATTTGCCGTAAGCGCTTTTGAGGCGGATGAGATTGGAGGAGCCAGGGACTTGCTCGACGGTCCATTTTGCTGCGCCTGCTGAGCCGTTACGGTCTTGAGTGACGGATTCTTCGTCTTCGTCGGCGATTAGGTACTTGTCGTGGTGACTACGTAAACGAACCGCCTTCGCCTTCTGAAAAATCTCCATTGATAGAGAGAAATTTGTGTGAAGGAGTGTATATGTATGGAGAGCTGGATTTTAGCTGCGGCTGGGACCTTGTCTTTACAAATGGGCATTTAATTACTCGCTTTTCATATCTTTCTTTTTGAATTTTTGTGACTTTTTCAAATAAATAAAGCGTGTTTTTTAGTTTTTTTTAACTTGTTGTTTTCTTTTGTTTTCATGTCTTTTTAACTTTTTATTCCGTTTTTTTACTTAATTTCCTCTATTAATCAGTCTCTTTCTTTGCGCAAGAAAAAACAAAAATCAGTCTCTTTCTAAAAAAAAAAAATCATTTCCCAGTTCTAAAAGTTTATTTGACGGCTCAATAGCGCTTACGGCAAACTAATTTGATATGAGTAACTATTTTTGAATTTATGTTATTATCATCTAATTAGTGTCAAAACAATTTTGTATTTTATGAAGCAGAGGGCATAGTTATATATGTTTCTTTTTTTGTGCAATCCCTAATTATTTATATGTTTCTTAGAGAGAATATTTCATGCCATCTCGATCTATCATCTATGTATGACCCCTAAAAAAAAAAAAATTTAATTTATTTATTTTTGACTTATTATCAGGGCAGATGCACTAAAAGTCAGAGGATAGGGGGGAGCAATATAGTGGACTATGGGGACGACTAATCTGCTTTTTTTTTTTTTTTTTAATTGAAAGCAATATCGACAAACATATATAATGGAAACAATCCATACACTGCATGATTATATGAAATATTAGCATACAATTAACACAACATTTCAAACTTGAATTTATCTTTACACTTACATTACACAACTACATTGCCATGCATTTCTAGGATCATTTAAAAATCTGTGGAGCTTTAGCTTTAAGCTCTCCTAGAAACTCAGCGACTTTATCAATCTCGATCTCTGGTACCACATTCTTCACCATCATCACACAAGAATTGGTCAGCCCATTTAAAGACATAAAGAACTTTTGATTCATCTAGAAGCTTATCTTTAGCTAGCTTTCAAGAGAACCAAAAAGCCTCCAACGCAAATGTCCATGAACCCTATTGCTTCACCTCCAAAAAAGGACTTCCCTTTGCTTAGAGCAATAAACGCTTTGTTGAGTCGCATTAACCCTTCTTCCACTTCTTCCATGTGTTTCGCTTTTGCGTCTTCTGTTTTTGTGATTGCCGCCACTTTCAAACCACTGCATTTTAAGTGGAAAGTTTAGCGAAAATAGAACATCTTTTGTTGACAAAAATGTTTCGTGATAGGATTTTGTCAGATTTGTAAAAGGAGAGAGGAGTCTATACTGCATGTGCTACGAGATTGCCCTGCGATGCTAAGGATTTTGCACATAATTGTTCCCACTGGTAAGTGTCACTTATTTTTTGGAATGTCCTTGCTTGAATGGATCTATGGCAACTTGGGTGTGTCTGAAATCATGGCAAGTAGTCCCTGGTCCACAGTGTTTGCAATGACAGTCTGGTAGGGATGTAAATAGAAATGTAGGAATGTGTTTGGTATAAATGGAAGATGCCGAGATAAAGTACGCTTTCTAAAGGAGTTACCTAGAGATGTAGCTCTTGCACACACGAAAGTCAGAGGGAGTTTACTATGGACTATACATTGCATGAGAGTATAGAGTTATGCGGGTGGAGTTGGAGGTGGATTCAACGACAATGGGTTTTTTTATGGCAGGGACTAGTGAGAATCATCCTTTGTCGTTCTTAGTACAACTATATATGTTATGGCTTCTTATCAAAGGATTGGCTAATCGTAAAACATGTGTATAGAGAGACTAACTGTCTTGCTGATGAGTTAGCTAACTATGCTTTTTCCTTGTCTTTGGGATTTTATTTCTTTCCTGTTATTCCGGATAGCATTGCTCTTACTATGTCGGATGATTTAAACGGGACTACATTGTCTCGCCATGTCCGTGTGTAAGCTTTGTTTCATTAATAAAACTAGACTAATACCCGCACGTACGTTTGGGTTTTTTTAAAACTAAAATGTATTTTGGAATAAAAATAAAATATGTCTATTTGAATTTCATATGTATAAAACTTTTCAAATATATTATATTTGCTGAGTTCATTTTTACCGTACCATATAGGTGAAAGATATGCCGGTAGTAGGCTCGGCCGAAATGATGAAGACTTATCTAACGACTCCCTACCTAAATGTTCTTCGGTATATGGCGGACTTCCCAATGAGTGTGAGCATATGTACTCTCTCTAAGCATCTTTCGGATGTGACAGATTAGAGGAAAATATGTATAAGGAAAGAAGAAGAGGTCAAAGATGAGAAGAAAGGCCGAAGGTCCACCAAGCATCCCCCGGAGGCGAGAGGCTGAAGATCCTCTAACGTTCCCCCTAAGGAGCGCCAACTAAGATAAGCATTCATATCTTCTCTATCTCTTTACTATATCCCCACTAAGAGAGAGCTCCACCCCCACTCTCTCAATGGTTCATACATTTCACATTTTCCTTTGCCAAATGACAGAAGAGTGTATCACGATCCTTGGATGGGGTATCCAAACTATAAATCAATCACCATCCATCTGCCCTCTTGATTATCTGTTCACTCCGGGACGTAATCTAAATTGAGCATCAGAAAACTTTCGGGAGGAAAACTCATTTCCGGTCTCCCAAAAGCCCGATTCACCCTGCTGCGAATGTTTGCATGACCCCAAAATTTTTTCATCCAGGGAGTGTATACTGCTCAACCCTCGAGGCATAATCTAAGAGGCTCAACTGTACTACTCGGACGAACACACACATCCCTGTAAAAAATCTGTAATTTTCTCATGAACAATATAACTTCACAAATATAATAATTGAATTTTTTTGTATCATATATATATATAGTTTTATAAAGATATATTTGTATATTATAGTTTATGTTATCAATTAATTTATAATATTATATACTATTTTTTGGAGAGACCTATCAAACATAATCATGATTTTATTTTAATGATTATTATTTTTTATTTAACTTTTAAAATACCATCAAATACTTTTTTGTTTTAATAGTTATGATTTTCTTTTTTTCTTTATGTTTTTTATCATTAAATTATAAATATATCCTATTTTAAAATAAATATCTATTTGTTATGTAAATGGTTTATTCATCATCAGAGTTTCATCATTATTATCAATTTTTTTGTTTTTTTTTGCTAAAAATTACTTTGAGAAATCTCTTTTTTATTTTTCACAATAAAAAAGTAGTTTTTCCTGGTTTCTTAATATCTTGAATTATTTTTAGTTCATATCCAATTCAGTTTTGTTATTTAAAATCATAAATAAATAGATGTTTCATATTCCATAAAATATATTTTTATATTTAACTAATGAAATTTATTTAATCATAATTATTTATTGGATTGTTTTAATTTTAGTTAGTTACTTATCACTTCTAAATTAATCTCAAATGCTGATCTGTCAAAGTGTTGAAGATGATTATTCTCTATTCATATAAGGGGTTTTGATCCCCTAGAAAGTACCCAGAAAAAAAAATCAAACACAAGCATCAAACTCCGCTTTGCTTCATCACATCATTGAACTTGAAGGGGCGTATAGAAGAATATTCAGAGATCTAGAAGATAATATTAATAGTAAATACTATGTAATTATTATGAAGAATATTTGTGCTTATCTAGTTCAGGACAACCTCTAGTATATAATCTTGTTCAGGAAAACCTCTAGTATATAATTATATGTAACGATGATTATAATTCTTACGAGAGCAATATACAATTCTTCCCAATATACAAATTAGTGTGCTTCTCTCATCAATCCAATATAAAATACATTTGATTGTGATTCATAATTATGCAATTCAGTTCGATATTTTTTTTTTTTTTTTTGTCAACAGCCTCATTATATCTAAATCTACAATTATCGATAAACATATATAATGGATATAATTCATACACTGCATGATTATATGATATATTTGCATACACTTAACACAACACTTCACACTTGAATTTATTTTTTATTTTTACACTTACATTACACACTTCCATTGCCGTGCATTTCTACGATCATTTAAAGTTCTGTGGAGCTTTAGCTTCAAGCTCTCCTAGAAATTCAGCGACTTTATCGATCTCTGGTACCAGATTCTTCACCGTATCATCACACAAGAATTGGTCAGCCCATTTAAAGAGATAAGGAACTTTTGATTCATCTAGAAGCTTTTCTCCTTTAAGCTTCTCTCTAGCTTTCAAGAGAACCACAAAGCTTCCAAGGCAAATATCCATGAACCCAATCGCTTCACCTCCAAAAAAAGGTTTCCCTTTGCTTAGAGCAACAAACGCTTCCTCGAGTCGCATTAACCCATTCTTTCACTTCTGATTTTGTAATTGCCGCCGCTTTCAAAGCTGGAAACCACTGCATTTTAAGTGGAATGAATGCTTTGTTAAAAAAAAAAAAGTTTAGCAAAAATCAGAAGACGCAATCATGAGGATGGGAAGGGACAATGGACGGTCCAGATGAGTTCCAGGTCTCGTCGATGTACTCAACGATGTTGAGGGACTCGAGAACCGGTTGAGTGTTGTGGATGAGAACCGGGACTTTCTTGTGGACCGGGTTCGATTTGAGAAGAAGATCACTCTTGGATCCGAACAAATCTTCTTCAAAGTAATCGTAATGAACCGATTTAAGACGGAGAGCGATCTTTGGTCTTAATGCTTATGGACTGTACCATACTCCCAATAGAATTTCACTTCCTCTCTCTCTCCCATTTTTTTGTTTCTTGAAATATTTTTACTTGGTGTGTAATTTTAATCACTGAAGAAGATTTTATTTAGTGATGAGGCCAGTTTGTGTGTTCCTTCACGGCTCTTTTCTTCTTACTATTTTGTCTGCTTCTAACTTTTGAGAAAAATCACAAAATGAAGTCTTACGTTTCTTTTCTTATTTTTTTATACATAGTGTTGGAGCTGGATTTGACACTCCAAATCTGGCCCATTCAAGCCTAACGAGCAGGTCTAAACTAAGCCAAAAAGTTGGGTTTCAACCTTACAGCCCAGGCCCATTCATCTTTCAACAATCCGATCCAGAGCAACAAGACATTCCGTTCAACGAGGTCGAGCTCCAGCTCGACCAAATTCCGAGAAACGAGGAAAAATCTGAGCCAAGTCAGAGCATATTCTCGCCAGTTCAAATGAGTCTGAAGATCGCAGAGGAAGTTGCTGCACGTGGTGAGATATCCGGCTGAGGCTGCTGCACGTGGTCGAGATACGCGCTGGAGCTTGAAGCTTGACGAGGCAAGCTATATAAAAGAGGAGAATGGCTTAGTTTGGGGGACCTTCAGCTTGATCTTTTTACACACTTTCTACACACGAAAACACTGTAAGTGCTCCCAGAGCTTTTTTCAGTTCATTTTTACTATCGAAATCTTTGTAACCGTTTCATTTGACCGATTAATACAAAGTCCTTATTTCAGTTAGTGCTAGTTTATATTGTCAACTAGCTTGAGGTCGAGGGAATATAGCCCTTAATCCTCTAAAGTTCTTTCCTTACAAATACACATAAATTTCTGAGTGTGGATTTCAGTATCCACATTTTGGCACCGTCTGTGGGGAAAGATCTATAGATTTCTCTTACTCAAGAGCAGATCCTAAGCCAGCCGAAACCGAAATGGATTCAACTCAACAAACCTCGGGAAACGTCTCACCGATTCTGATCTCTCCAAATCAAGTAACCCCGATCGGCAACGTCAACCAGACAGCCGGCGGAAACGAACCCAGGGTTACGACCCGTCGACACCACCGGCACAAACTCTAACGTTCCCAGCCGTGTGAAACCGATCGTGATCAACCTTGTCACCCCACCGGGTATAACGAGTAACTAGTCACAAACAGTCGAAAGGCCTCCCTCTCGAACCTGGGTGCGATCTGAGAATCTACCTACATCTTCGGTATCACAGAGCCGAGTAGCTCCTGTTTCCCCGCCGATACCCGCAGCTTCTAGGAGCACGTCAGAGTTGGCGGAGATACTCCAAATGATCACACATCTGATCGATCGACAACAAGATCAGGAGATCAGATTAGAAAGGCAGGAACGGCGTCAAGCCGCAGCTCGATCCGCTGCGAGTCCACCTCCATAGACTCAGCTCGACTTTTCGTCGATCCCTGCTCCGAGTAATCCACCCGGACCGTACGTGACACCTCTGCGTGCTCCAGGTCCACCGAACTTCGCCCCCGTGGCGAACCAGACACCAATTGCCACGGATATTCCGGCTCCAAGAATACCAGAGATGGGAACTTGTCCCGCAATGAGATATCCATCTCCACCTGTGCCGACACCAGAAATACCCGAAATGGAACCTCGTCCCAACACGAGATATCTATCTCCACCTTTAAGACCACCTGGAACCAAGCCACCTCGACAGAGATGGCTTGGATCCTCGACATTCGTCTCGAGCTCGCAAACACCTCTCCAGTTCGGTCAACAACCGAACACGACCTCGAGCTCGAGACTTCCAAACGGGATCCGCGAACAACCCATAGGGTTCGTTCACAAACAGCTCGAAACCCAGATTCCAAATGATCCGATTCGGGCTAACCACCTCGGCGTTGGCTCAGGAAACCTAGTCGACTGCGAATCTTCTGAAAGATTCCAGAATCAAACCGACTATGCTATTCGGCATATGAACTCCATGTTCCATCAAGCCACAAGCTCAGCTCTCGACATCGATCGAGTAATTCGCGAGACCAAACAGACTCTGTTCACCTACTCGATCATGCACACGTACCTCCGAGACACTACCAAAGTAAGAGTCCCAGAGTACGCTGGGAACAGCGACCCTAAAGCCTATATCCGACTCTTCAACCTCGCAGCTATCCGAGCTAATTTCTTCCCAGAAGAGAAATAAGCAGGATACTGCAGGCTATTCGCCGAAAACCTAGTCAGACCAGCTCAGGAATGGTTCGCTACGATGGAAGAAAATTCGATCTCGAATTTCAATGAGCTCTCAGTAGCCTTCCTCAAACAGTATTCGATATTCATCGAAAAACGAGAAACCGAAGCTGACCTCTGGAAGCTAGTCCAAGCTCCAGATGAACCACTTCGATCATACATCGCTAAATTCAAAGCGATCAAAGCTAAAATCGCTAACCCTAACGAAGCAGTAGCTCTGCTCATCCTGCGAACCAACCTATGGTACCAGTTGAGGTTCAAGGCAGAGCTCACGCTCTGACCTACGGACTCACTCGATGATGCGCTCCATCGCGCTTTCATATACGCTAACTTCGAAGTCGAAACAGCTGCCTGCGAAGCAAAATACCGCAACTCACAGCTCCACCTCGCACCCTCCGGGTCGAAGAAAGCTAACGTTACACCCCCAATAGGGAGCCGCAGGGCAAAGGTCAGCATTCATATGCTATAGAGAGCTCGTCTCCCGAAAAGGAGTCGAGCTTCGACCAAAGCAAATACTGCGAGCACAACAAAAAGAACGGACATTCCACCGAGGAATGTCGAACTCGAGCTAGGATCCTGGCGAAAAAGCTCGCCAAGGAAAAAGCCGAGAAGGCCGAAGGAAAAAGCAAAAAGCCCAAAAAGACCTCGACCTGAAACAAGGAAGCGGACCCTGACAAAGAACCTCAAAAACGAGATCGCAAAGTCGAAATCGAAGTCCAAACCCCTGACTCCCCTCCATCAGCGAGAAAAAGAATCAACCTGATCTTCAGAGAGCTAAACCTCTGTGGTGGATCAATGAAATCAGTCACTACAACCCCCCCCCCCCCCCTAGAAGACACGTGTTAAAACTACTCGGAAGCTCGTCAAAACCGAGCATCACCCAAGTCCCGACACCTCGATCTAAAGCGAGGTCTACCTCACGCATCGCTCACTCCTTCGAGGGGGAGGGGGAGCTACCCATAATGAAGCGAATCGACTTCATCTGCGGAGGCTCGAAGATGTGCCGAGACTCAATCAATACAATCAAGGCATATCAACGCAAGGTAGAGTCCGCCATGGTAAATCTACCCCTGGGCGGACCCGACCACCAAATCAGCTTTCTAGAAAGCGAAACGCTGACTCTAGATAAACCACATGACGATGCACTCGTCATACAGATCGCTGTAGGCGGATTCGACCTCACAAGGGTCATGATTGATACCGGAAGCTCGGTAGACGTGTTGTTCTTTGACGTTTTTAGACGCATGGGATAATAAACATACATGCTATCGAATGATCGAACTCCACTCACTGGCTTCGCAGGAGAAACCACCTACTCGTTGGGAACTATCCAGCTCCCAGTTAAGGCCGTCGGAGTCATAAAAATAATTGACTTCGTAGTCGTAGATCGCCCAGCTCCATTTAATGCCATTCTCGGCAGACCTTGGCTCTACGCAATGAAAGTTGTGGCTTCTACATACCACCAATGTGTCAAATTCCCAACCCCTTGGGGAACCAAATCGATACGCGGCTCCCAACGAGCCTCAAGGGAATGCTATATGGGTAGCTTCTTGCGAGCTGAGAAAGCTCACATATAGCAATTACTGAAAGAGGAGGAGCTCGCAGTCCGTCCTCGAACAGAATTAATCGAGCAAGTATGCATAGACGACTCTAACACCGAAAGGTGCGTTGGAATCGGGGTCGACCTTGCGAAAACAATTCGCACCGAACTAATAGATTTTCTAAAAGAAAACCTGAGCACCTTCGCATGGTCCACTGCGGACATGCCGGGCATCGATACAGAGATCACCGCACACGAACTCAACATCGACCCAACTATCAAACCCATCAGACAGAAACGCCGCAAGCTCGGCCCAGATCGAGCTAAGGCAGTCAATGACGAGGTAAACCGACTGCTCAAAGTGGGATCGAACAGAGAGGTAAAATACCCCGACTGGTTGGCAAACCCCGTGGTCATCCAAAAGAAAAATGGAAAGTGGAGAGTCTGCGTCGATTTCACCGACCTAAACAAAGCATGTCCAAAAGACAGCTTCCCACTTCCACACATTGACCGCATGGTCGAGGCCACAGCTGCCCATCAACTCTTGTCCTTCATGGACGCCTTCTCCGGTTACAATCAGATCAAGATGAATCTGGAAGACCAAGAAAAAATGGCCTTCATTACCGATCGAGGTACCTACTGCTACAAAGTAATGCCCTTCGGCCTGAAAAACGCAGGAGCAACCTAACAAAGGCTAGTGAACAAAATGTTTGCTAACCAGCTCGGTAAAACCATGGAAATCTACATAGACGACATGCTGGTCAAGTCCGCGAGAGACACAGACCACATCACACAAATCAGGGAATGCTTCAAAATCTTAAACCAATACGAGATGAAGCTCAACCCAGCTAAATGTACCTTCAGAGTCGCCTCAAGCGAATTCCTCGGCTACCTAGTCACCGAACGAGGAATCAAAGCGAACCCGAAACAAATCTCGGCTTTCCTCGAAATGCCGTCTCCCAGGACAACTCGGGAAGTACAACGTTTGACCGGTCGAGTTGCAGCCCTCAACCGGTTCATCTCGCGGTCAACCGATAAATGTCTCCCCTTCTACCAGCTCCTCAAAGGAAACAAAAAATTCCAGTGGGACGAGAAATGAGAGGAGGCATTAACCCAACTCAAAACCTATCTCACCAAGCCCCCCATCCTAGCTAAACCAATCGAAGAAGAACTCTTATACCTTTATACAACGGTCTCTCCAGCTGCAGTAAGCAGCGTGCTGGTCCGGGAGGAGCTCAACGAGCAAAAACCAATCTTCTATGTAAGCAAAACGTTTATTGATGCCGAGACAAGGTATCCAGCTATGGAAAAACTAGCACTAGCTGTAGTAATGTCAGCTCGCAAGCTCCGACCTTACTTTCAGTCGCACTCAATCGTGGTAATGACCTTGCAACCACTGCGAACCATACTCCACAGTCCCAGCCAGTCGGGACGCCTCGCGAAATGGGCCATCGAGCTCAGCGAGTATGACATCGATTATCGAACCAGGACATGTGCTAAGGCCCAGGTTCTAGCAGACTTTATGGTCGAGCTAGCTCCAGAAGCCAGATCCGAAAACCTATCCTCCAAAACTTGGAACCTTTACGTCGACGGAGCATCTTCTAAACAGGGCTCTGGAGTCGAGGTCCAACTCACTTCCCCAACCGGAGAAGTGATGGAACAATCTTTTCATCTCGGGTTCACCTCGTCTAACAACGAGTCCGAGTACGAAGCACTAATAGCCGGGCTCCGGCTTGTCATCGGCGTCGGTGCGAGATCAAAGCTCACAGCGACTCGAGACTCGTAACCGGCCACTACAGCGGCGAGTACGACATAAGAGAAGAACGCATAGAAGCCTACTTGACTATAGTTCGCAGCCTCGCAGAACAGTTCACTCGTTTCGAGCTCGTCCATATACCCCAAGGAGAAAACACGGCAGCATACGCTTTTGCAGCTCTAGCTTCCACCTCGGACCCAGCAATAAAGCGAATAATCCCAATCGAAGGCATTGAGAAACCTAGCATAGACCAAGCATTCAAAACCCTGACTGTGAACGCGATCACCACGCGACCGTCAACTCGGTTGCAAACGCAACAGTCCCAAGACCCGGGACCTTCCAACACCGCTAGCCATCCCGTTGAGGATGAGCCGGCTAACTCTACACCAGATGATGCAGAGTCGAACCCGACCTCCTCACAAAGCACTCAGGAGTCAACAATCCACACAGTATCGATTGCACTCGCAGACGAATCGACCTTCAAGGACGAGTTCATCGCCAGAGCGGACTGGAGGGTACCCATCCTCGAGTACATCATAAACGGAATAGCTCCCCCCGACAAGTGGGAAGATCGAAAGCTCAAGGTCAAAAGTGCCCGCTACAGTGTGTTATTTAATGACAAGTTATACAAGCGAGGTCTATCCGAACCTTACCTTAAGTGCCTACACGGTAAGGAAGCCTACACCGTAATGTCTGACACTCACCAAGGCCCCTGCGGAAGTCACGCTGGAGGTCGAGTGCTCGTCATTCGAATTAAAAAACTTGGCTATTTCTGGTCGACCATGATAGCGGACTGCCAAAGACTATCCAAAAGCTGCGACAAATATCAAAGGCATGCCCCGATCATACATTGTCCAGCAGAAAGATTGTCGTCGATCTCCGCACCCTATCCATTCATGAGAAGGTCAATGGACAAAGTAGGGCCCATGAATCCCTCGGGAACAAAGCAATTCAGGTACCTGCTGGTGCTCACCGACTATTTCACTAAGTGGATAGAAGCTAAAGCTTATCAGCAAACAACCGAGCTCCAGGTACACGGCTTCATCTGAAAAATGTGATTTGTCTTCACGGACTTCCTTATGAAATCATGACAGACAACGGTTCATAGTTCATCTCGCAAAATTTTAAAGACTTCTGCGCGAAGTGGAAGATAAAAATCTCCTACTCCACACCTCGTTATCCCCAAGGAAACGGGCAAGCCGAAGCAACAAACAAAACCATCTTGAGCAACTTCAAGAGACAGCTCGACGCCAAAAAGGAAAGGTGGTCCGAACACATCTCGGCCATCCTCTGGGCTTGTCGAACCACACCCCATAAAGCAACCAGCAAAACACCATTCTCACTATCTTACGGGCTGGAAGCTGTGATCCCAACCAAAACTACAGTTCCCAGCCTTCGTCAGACTCTGTGCCCGACGAACACCGACTTAAGCGAGCAGCTTTTAAGGGACCAGCTCGATCTGATCGACGAACGTCGTGATCAAGCACTGATCAGGATCCAAAACTACCAGCAGGCCGCAGCTCGCTACTACAACTCTAAGGTCAAACATCAGAGATTCAACGTAGGAGACTTAGTTCTGCGCAAGGTACAAGACTACACCAGAGAGCCCGGTGCTGGGAAACTAGGAACCAACTAGGAAGGTCCCTATCGCATCACCGAGGTAGTTCGTGACGGCGTCTACAAGCTCACGAAAGTACGAAACGAGGTGCCCGAGATAAGACCTTGGAACGTAATGAACCTCAAGAGGTATTATCGCTAAAGCACTTTAAACAATCGAACTACGTCATGGCTTGATCCCCTTACGGGGTACGTAGGCAGCTCGACCCACGAGTTCAGCCACCATCTTTTTTCAAACTTTTATTCCACAGCATGACAGCAAATTGGCGAGCTATACGCGACGACCCTACGTTGTATCATCTCCTTTATTTTTATTTTTGGAATAACAATTATTTTACCTCAACAACAATTATATTTGTCAAAACCGAGATCACGAACCAAAACAGTTCGGACCACCCTCTTCATACATCTATAAGCTGAAAAACATTAAAACAAAACCGAGCTCCACAACTCGTCTTCGAGATCAAAACATAGCCCGCCCACCCACACCTCGTTCAAGCAAGCTCTAGTTCACGCATCGCTCACTCGTTCGGAGGGGGGGGGGTGTTAAAGTCCTATTTCATCGACCTCGAAGCCCAAGCACTCCCAACCTCCCACACCTCAACATAAGCGGGCTACAGTACGCACGTACCTCACTCCTTCGGGGGGAGGGGGAGCCACCTATCCTAGCTGCCTTCCCCAGTAGCACAAGGTACACACTTCTCATTTCGCAAAGCAACTAAGTTCGGAGTCCCACTCCACTTCACAGGTGCGGCCAAATTTACAATTCAACTTCAACCTTAGCCGGAGCTCCGGACCTCAAATCGATGAGCCCAACACAGCTCGCAATTCGATAGGGATGACTGAGCCCTATGTTTGGAGCTCAGAACAAAATCGAACCCCCTTCTCCATCTCAAAGCCAAAACTAGGAAATCCCTAGCTCAAAAGAAAGCAAACTCCACCTCGAACACCGAAACTTCACCATGAAGCAGTTCGATCCATATTTTAAAAACTAAAGAAAAATCGAGCTAAAAAACTTAGCCATTTTTCTCAGAATAAACAGATCGCCCATCGCGACCTAATCATTTTATCTAAGTCCGATAAATTGAACAATGAACTCGAACCTATCAGCTCGAGCATCGAACTCATGACTAGTGACCTAAGCCTCGAGCTTGACAATCCTAGTCCGCTTCCCTAAGTTATTAAACAACTTAGCAAATATCTTACTCGAACAAAAAATGCAATAGACCAAAGAAAAACAAAATCTAAGGCATAAAGCCCGATTGCATTAAACAAAAGCCCTTTCGGACATGGATAAGTTCGAAAAATAAAAAGATTAAAGCCCTCCCGGGCACCAGAACAAGCGTAAAAGCCCCGTCGGGCAACCATGTTTGAAAATTAAATATAAAAAGAGGAAGGGAAAGAGAAAGGAGCCATGGTCAGCCGTCGAGCTAACCACTCGCCTTCTCGTCGTCATCCTCCCTCCTCGCCTCGTTACTTCCTCCTTCCTCCACGTTTATACCAAACTAATTAAGGCCAACAGGCGCGCCTGAAACCGGGTCGACGTCCATAGCTACCGAGTCCTCCGAGATCACGGGGAGATTGAGCTTGCTGATCGAGAAATCTGAGATCTGGGCAGCCTTAAAAGTCACTCCCAAGTCCTCCTCTTCTTTGGTCACCCTCTCCAGCTCCTCCTCCACATTGGTGGCCTTCACGGCGAGCTGCTCGAGCATCTCCTTATTGGCAATGCATTCCTGGAGATCGCACTCGGCCACGCCCTCGGCCTTCTTCCTCTCCCACTTCAGCTTGAAGCCCTCGACCACCTCCATGAACCTCTGAGACATATCCTTCCTGACCTCACGGTTCGCTTTGCAGACATCGTTCTCGCGCTCGCGGACCAAACCAAGATTCTCCTCCTTATAGATCACAGCCTCGTGTTCAGCTCGCTCTGCTTCGGCTTGAGCCTCGAAGATCTGGTTGGTGGCAACCTTGAACTTCTCACCCTTGTCAACCAACTCGTTCTCGAGGTCAATGATGTGAGCTTGCTGGCCCTTGAACTGCCTAAAGAGTTTAGTCTGGCGAGCGACCTGCGCATTCGCGGCCTCAAGGTCGGACTTCAGCTTTCCGACTACCTCCTCCATTTCCTTGATCTCGTCCGGATGTGGAACGTCTCGCAGCCTTTTCTCAAGACGAGCATATAGCCGGTTCCCAGCCTCCGCAGCCTGCGAACATCGAAAACCAAAGTGTTAAGATAAACAACACTTAACCAATTTTACACAAATCAAAAGGTATTCCTGTACCTTCCCCTGGGCCGCCGCCATCTCCACGTAGAGGTCCCTCTCAGTCATTTTCTTGAGAGCTGGAAGTTGGCACCCAGCGGGCTTGAAATAACGCCACATGGCCGCCATGCCCTCAGAATCATCCGTGATCAGATGATCCTTGGTGTGCTCAAATTTCCAGTGAAAAGGCCGACTACCCGTCGAGCCACCACTCCTGTTAGATGCCGACGGGCGCGGCTCAGCAGCACGACTTCCCCCGTCGTTTCTCGACCTCTTGGAGGCAGGCTGAGAAGCGTGCTCGGGCTCCTGCCCTTCAGCGAGCTGTACAGTCTTGCCCGAGCCCACAGAAATCGCCCCCACTAATCTGGGGAGGAGGATCGGGCTGAGGGTTTATCGTCTGCTCAACCTCCTCGTCGCGGAGGTAAGGTGCAGAAGTAGAAGCTGTGGCCAGCACGACCTCAAGGGCCTCCTTGACACTCCCGGAGCGTACCTTGGAGCTGCTGGGACCAGCCGGGGCTTTCCCGGCTCTTTGACGAAAGGTTGGTTTGCGAGACATTGCGAAACTCGAGCTTGCTGAACTAGAAGAAGGCGGGAGAGAACGGAGAGGAAGGACTCCGGCTGCCAACAAAGAAAACCACCTTGCATCAGAATATTGTGATCTAACAAGCAAGGTCGAGATACAAGTTCAAAGAAAACTTATCGGGCGCGAAAACTGGAGCTGGAATGGGGGAGGTGAGAACTCGTCGGACTCGTTCTCGCGTGAACGTGCTCCAGATAACTTCTCCTCGTGTGAACAACTCTAGCCGGTGCTTGATATCGGGATCCTTGGGTGCTCTGGACAGTTGGCCTGATAGACAAAAACAAGCAAAGGGTCAGAAAACTTGACGAGCATACCAAAGCGAACATAGCTAACGAGCACTCGAGCCTAGCTAAACAACCGTTGTCCGCGAACTCGACTGGCAGCCGGGAAAAGTCGAAATCCCCAACGAACGCCTCGTTAATCCGGAATTTCAACCCGGTTTTCTCCCAACCAGAGTCCTTCTCCGGACTCTCCTCAATGAACCGCCGGTTTGACCTCGGGGACGCATAAAAAGTCCCGGGACGGCGGGCATTGTACTTGACGGAGAAGAACGCTCTCAAATCAGAATAGCAAAAGATAACGTTCTCCTCTTTGGCCCGCACGGCCCATCCGATGATGGCCCGAACCGAGTTCGGGCAAATCTGCGGGAAAGCCAACCGCAGGTCCGCCAGCACTTCGAGGATGAATCGAGGGATTGGGAAGAAAAGCCCGCAGTCCCGGATGTATGTTGCATAAGCGCAACAAAAGCCCGGCTCAACCCTCGCCGGAGTCTCTATCGGCGCCAGAATCGCCAGCTCCACCCTGTCGAGGATTTCGCATTTCCGATAAAAATCGTCGAGAGTTTGTTGGTCATTGATCTTAGAGGGACCCGGGACTACAGCGGCCCTCCTGGAGCTTTCTCCCTCAACTTTCACGATGTCCGACATCAGAAAGAAAAGAAGGGGGGAGAGGATAAAGATGCTAAAACCCAGAAAAACTCGAGGACGAAGATCGAAGTTCTTTCAGAAAACAAAAAAAAACCTAGCGAGCGATTTCTAAGAGAGAAGGCGACGAACGGAAGTTGCAGAAAATAAAAAGAGAAAGGGAGAGGGAGTTACCTTTAATCGACGAACTAATACGGTTAAAGAAGAAGTAGGAACGTGGACTTTATATCTAAGTAATAATTGCCCACCTCGAGGATCGCAGAGAATCTGGCCACGCGCCGATCTTGGTCGTTTGATCTCTCGATCTCAACCATCGAATATTCGACCTCGAGGATACGACGCGCTGCAGAAACCCGTGTAATCAAGGCCGTTAGATCGACCTTCTCTCTCTCCATCTGGTCCTTCCACGTCACCGAATCTCAGCACGAATCTCCTCGAGAGATACACCTTGCCCCGGGAAGCTCGACCACCGAAACAGAAAAGTGAATTGTAATATTTACTTCGAATATCGACCGTCCACCTAGACGAGTTAATGATATTTTCACCTCAACACGCCAAGTCGCAGTCTCGAGGTCGAATCTCGACCACACGATCGATGATTTGTTCGGCTTTCCAAGATCTAAACCGTCGATCTCGAATGATTATCTGACTCCGTGACGTTAGCGTAATCAAACACAAAATCTTTCAAGAGTCCCATCTTGCCACCCATTAAAGCTCGAGCCCGCTCTTATTAATAGGCTGGGGGGCAATTGTTGGAACTGGATTTGGCATCCCAAATCTGGCCTACTCAAGCCCAACGGACAGGTCCAAACTAAGCCAAAAAGGCTGGGTTTCAACTTTACGGCCCAGGCCCATTCATCTTTCAACAATCCTATCCTGAGCAACAAGACACTCCATTTGACGAGGTCGAGCTCCAGCTTGACCAAATTCTGAGAAACGAGAAAGAATCCGAGCCAAGTCAAAGCATATTCTCGCCAGTTCAAACGAGTCCGAAGATTGCTGAGGATGTTGTTGCACGTGGCGAGATATCCGGCTGAGACTGCTGCACGTGGCGAGATACGCGCTGGAGCTCGAAGCTCGACGAGGCAAGCTATATAAAGGAGGAGACCGGCTTAGTTCAGGGGACCTTCGGCTTGATATTTTTACACACTTTCTACATACGAAAACACTATAACTGCTCCCAGAGCTCTTTTCAGTTCATTTTTACTATCGAAATCTTTGTAACCGTTTTATTTGACCGATTAATACAAAGTCCTTATTTCAGTTAGTGCTAGCTTATATTATCAATCTGTTCGAGGGAATCTAGCCTTTTATCCTCTAAAGTTCTTTTCTTACAAATACACATAAATTTCTGAGTGTAGATTTCAGTATTCACATATGCATTAATATAATGCATGCCACATGACAGTTAAAAGAAAAATTCTCACTATACAAAACCTTTAAATATTATATAAAATTAAGATTTTCTGTTACTAAAAGGATTATCTTTTGGTTTTGTTTTTGGAAGAGTTGATGACTTTATCAGGGTGCTACACCATTTATCTAAGATTTCAATGTTAAGAGACTCAGAACCCGGTTTACCAATTTACTGTCGGGTAGGACAACCGGGACTTTCTTATGGACCGGGTTCGATTTGTGAAGAAGCTCACTCTTGGATTCGTCGGTTCTTTATTGATATTAATAAATCTTTCGTTAATTTTGTTACAACCGATTTGTGTGAACAACTAATGAATTCCTAATAAAGCTGAAAAAAGAGAGATCAGCAAAAGACTAAATCATTTTTCACATTATATATAGTTAAAGTCTAAAGATAACGACTTTTGGTATTAGACAAACCCAAAAACCAACAAAAAAACAAGACAGTCGACGACTTTCAGATCTTCTCTACACGTCATCTTCATCGCCAAGCATGTAAGAACTGAAATGCTCGACCTTAAACTTCCACTCGCCACTCACAGCATCAAAAGACAAAAACTGAGCTCCTTGTTCTTCAGCTTTCCTCTTCAACATCTCCTTGTACTTCTCCACTCTCGGTCCTTCCTTCACTTGCTTCCCGCTCTGTTTGTCGATACATTTTATGTTGAGCAGAGTTACTTCCGCAGGCTTATTCAATCCTTCACCAACCGGAGGTTTCTTGCTCTCGTCCATGTACACAACCACTTCCCTGTTGTTGAACTGAACCAACATCTCTAGGTCGAGCTTACGCACATCAGTCTCTCCTAGAAACTTTATGCTCCCGTAACCATGTCTCCCGACAACAAAGTCCTTAACCCGCCCGCAATAACCCGGGTTGACCCGTTCCTTTGCAGCTAGCTCTTGGATCCGAGGCTCTGTGAAATACTCAGCGTGACGCAGCTTTGGCAACACCGACTCGATCTCTGCTCCACTTGTTGAACTCTTTGAACCGTTTTTGTCGCCGCCTCTGTGGTTTTCGTGTGTCACATTCGGTTTCTGAATGGCTTTGGCCGGAGGAGGAGCTTCACGAGTTTCAGCTTTGTCATTACCTACAGATATTAAGACTAAAGTCAGATAATGGTTTCCCAAAAAGCATAAACTTGAATCGTTGTTTTTGTTTACACAAGCAAATACTTACCCTCGTGGTTGGTTCCATTAGTAGTAACCCCATTTGAACTCTTACCTGAAAGTTAACATGTAAAAAAAGTATCAGCTATGATCATATTCATCAACTAGATTATAATGCAACTGGATCGTTTTATGAGTTAACTTCTCATCTAAGAGAAACTATTGGAGCTCATTTTTTCCATTGTAAAAGACTCGAAGCCAATTACTGTAAATAAGCAAGCTTACCATTCTCCTGCAGTGGGCTCGGGCCATTCATTGGCGGTGCTGATTTCTCCTTTTCAACTGGGCGTATGAACAAAGCTCTAGGATTTTCCCTTGGAATGAAAAACGCATCAGCCTTTGGTGTATTGGAGTTCTCTTGTTCATCACCGAAGAATGGGACCTGAAAAAGGCATTTAAGGAACAAACAGGTAGAAAGAACTTTTAGTAACAGAAGATAAAAGACCGTAAGTAGAACTCAAGACCAAGCCAAAATTCCAAAACAGTAAACATACCTTTGGTCCATCATCTCCAGGACGGTATTTTCTTGCGGGTAGCCTGACATGCCTTTGTAAAAGGTGTCGAGAGGTCAAGAGTGGTGATACTCTAGCAGGAGCAGGTTTATCAACGACCTGGGAAGAAAAGAGTCATCATTAGTTTATGTCTTAACACCCTAGCAGCTTATATGAGCAGTGGCAAACATCAAGATGCCATGCAGAGGAGTTGAATGTCCAGTGACAGAATGTTATCACTTATCAGATATGTCAAAACAACAATATGGAGATTCTTGGCTTTAAGTTTGGGGGAAAAAAGTAAGAGAAAAAGGTTAAAGAAGGGATTATAAACTTACAGGCATGCTGGAGATTCCACACTGAAGCGAAGGTGAATTTCCACCTTGAGCAAGTGACATCTGAGGTAAAGCAGGAAGCGTTCCAAATGGGTTTGCAATAGGGTTTGGTTGCATGACAGTAGTGTTAGCCGTCGCAGGCCTGCAAAAGAAGATCACAAAAAAAAATGAAGCCGTAAGTAAAAAATATATAAAAGATAAAATAAGAATATCGGAAACACTGATGTCAGAGAGACCACACTTACCCTGAGTTGCCTTGAGTAAAAGATGACATTCCACCTGTAAAGCCAGTTAACATAAACATAAAGGAGTTAACCTCTAGGATCTAAAGATGATAATGTTCAAGATGGTTTTGATTGATTGATTGATTTACCTGGCTGGGTTTGACTCGAGATGTTGAAATTAAAAGCACCTGGTTGAGCTGGCTGGGTTTGAGCCTGGTTGTTGAAACTAAAAGCAGCTGATGGTTGAGATGGCTGAGCTGGTTGGTAGGTTGTCAAACTGGTAGGCTGCAAAAACAAACCAATATTAGAAATCCTTGTATAGCTCAAAAGGAAGTGAAAGAGAGACATCAACTCTGAAGAGAACAGGCATCCAAATTAGTTGGAAAGAAAGTTACCGTTGTTTGACTAAAGGGAGAGCTGCTTGTATTGAAGGATGGAGTGCTTGTAAAGACGTTCGCCATTCCAGTGGATGGTGTACTGAAATTGCTAGGTTGGGGAAACGTTGGATTGTTCGTCGGGAAAGGTGAAGGGTTTGAGCTAAACAGTGGCGACGACTGACTGTTGTTAAAATTTCCACTACTGTTAAATGAAAATGCAGACCTGCTTGTTGAAGTAAATCCAGGAGTGCTGGTTGGTCCAAAAACGGATGTGGCGTTTGATGAATTTGTTCCAAATATGGATGAGGTAGAGGGTTGAGCAAAGGCTGACGTAAAGTTTGGTGTAGATGTTGGAGTCTTCGGGCCGAAAAGGTTTGAGCTTGAGGAGGCGTTTGTTTGATTTGCAGATGGCTGGCTAAAAGGGTTTGGGTTTGAAAAGGCGTTGGGTTGATTTGAAGATGGCTGGCTAAAAGCGTTTGGGCTTGGAAAGGCGTTTGTTTGATTTGCAGATGGCTGGCTAAAAGGGCTTGGGTTTGAAAAGGGGTTTGTTTGATTTGCAGATGGCTGACTAAAAATGTTTGGGTTTGAAAAGGCGCTGGTTTGATTTGAAGATGTCTGGCTAAAAAGGTTTGATGAGAAGGCGTTTGTTTGATTAGCAGCTGGCTGGCTAAAAGGATTTGAGCTTGAGAAGGCGTTTGTTTGATTTGCAGCTGGCTGGCTAAAAGGGTTTGCGGTATTCGGTACACCAAATGGAGAAGTTGCAGGACGTTGTCCACCTGAAAATTAAACAGCAAGAAAATCAGTATATTCGTTAAATAAGATACAAACATCTAACCTTACGACAAATAGTTTTGCTAGGCATATGACCTTTATCTCCTTGCTGGTGGTCCTCCCATCTAAGCTCCTCATGGCTTTTATTTTGGTGTACAGTCATGGCAGATATAGATTGTAGCTTCCCAGGAGCCTGAGTTCCAGTGGCCGTCTCTGGATCAGTTGTGGGTGCATAAGGCACGACCCTACTACCGCCTTGTTGAACCCCAAAAGGTGATTGAGACGAAGCCTGTGCACCTGCAAAACAAAACATGTGAGCATCATTCGTAACCATCTAATTCTGTATCTGGATAAGGCTAGCTAAAAGAGAACCTTGAGATCCAAAGGGAGATTGCGTAGAGCTAAATGTTGAGTTAGGTTGTCCGAAAGCTGGGGAGGAGCCAAAACTAAAAGAAGGAGTGCTTGGTGCCCCGAAAGCAAGAGTGTTTGATACCCCAAACGCAGGAGTGCTTGATGCACCAAAAGCAGGTGTGCTTGATGCACCAAAAGGGTTTGAACCAAAAGTATTGTTGCCAAAGGCAGGAGTGGGTGACGTGCCAAAAGCAGGCGTGCTTGATGCGCCAAAGGCAGGCGTACTAGAGGCACCAAAAGGTGTAGATGAGCCAAAAGTGCTGTTTCCAAATGCAGGCTGTGATTGCTGTGTGGTGCTTCCAAAAGGATTTGACTGAGGCGTTGAGAAGCCAGAAGAGTTCTGTCCAAATGTAGAAGCGCCTGTAAGAGGAAAGGAAGAATACTTGTCAGTCCTCAAAAGCAAAGGTGACAATAAGAGATATATTAAAAGAGTAGTGAGAACCAAAGAAGAACTTACCACCAAAAGGTGAAGCCGAATTGCCAAATGCAGGAGCAGAAGATGCTCCAAAGGCTGGAGTAGAGCTCCCAAACCCTTGTGATGAAGCACCAAAAGGCGAGGAGGTTTGAGTTGCACCAAACACACCGGTAGAAGTACCCCCAAACATGGAGCTCCCCGTTTGTGCACCAAAAGGAGTAGAAGTACCAAACGGTTTAGGAGCAAAGGGATTACTACTTGCGTTATTGTTCTGACCAAACACAGGTTGTGTTTGGGTCCCGAAAGGACTGCTGCTAGATGACTGTCCAAAAGCTGTATAGAAATATTCAGCGGGTCAGGTTAGCACATAGCAAAAGCTATAAATATCCAAGTTCGATTAAGTGAACAATGAAGATTCGTGCAAAGGTAAACAGAGCACTACCAAAGCTAGAGTAAAGGAAGAATAAAGTATGATCACTTACGATTAGAAGAACCAAACATCTTCTTCTATATATTCACGACTCTAGCCTGTTACAGAAAAGCAAGAAATATCAGAAATAGTAACAAACAGAACCAAATTAAAGCAAACATTAGCGAAACACCAAACTGGAAAAGGCTAGCTTCAAATTTGGAACAAAAGAAAGCATTATACCATCTCAAAAACATGAACACGCGAAATCACATTGGTTCATGAATGGATAAAAAGGATTTGAAACCAAAACAATCACCAATTTACACCTACCATGAACCACACAATTACTCAAAAAAATGAATCGGCATTAAACAAGGAACCATCACAATCTGCGATTCACAACCAGAAATCATCAACTTAAGTACCGAGAACGAAAATCGAACCGACACTGATCGAATCATAACCTCAACACAGAGAATCTATCTCTCAGTCCAGGCCATGGAAAATAGTCTAAACAATCAAACAAACTACGCCTCTCGAATATCAGAGAATACACGAAAACGATAGAGAACGGAAGCTACGGTATTCGTTCGTCCGATATCGGAAAAATTAGGGTTCAGGCGTGAAACGGCAGAAACTGTTAAAAGGGAAAACGATGTAGTACTTTCTCGAATTAAAATACGAATTAAAGAATGAAACCTGAATTACGATAATGAATCGACGGAGACGAGGGAAGAGAGAGAGAAATCACGCCGGAATTCGAAAGCCACCACCGTTGCAGCCTAAAAGTTGGCTTTTCTGTTTTCACGTAATGAAAAAGGTGGAAAGAGGCTGAGCACTGTATATATAAACTGGCCGGTAGCGTTATTTTCAAGTGCGTCAAGTCTAAGCTTAGCGTCTCTTTGACGCCTTGTGAACCGGTTTCCGTTCGCGGATCCAACAATTTAATTAAACGAAAATATCTGATATAAAGTAAAAAAGTAAAAATATTTTGAACTTGAAATAACAATTTAGCATGATTTTACCTTAACATTCACCTGCCTTCTTCATAAACTCTTCTCCTTGCTCCATTATAAATGCAGTATTTTAAACAACTAATAACATTGTAGCATAGTTTTAACTTAGCATTAATCTATCTTCCTTATAACCCTTTTTTTTGTCATTCTTAATTTATATTTTTTAATATAAATATTATAAAAAATCTATAAAATTTTGTCCCTTTTTATTTAAAAATTATGTTTAGCATAAATTTTGGAATCCTATTCACTTGAACACTAGTTTAAACATAAAAAATACATGTTTTCCCTCTTTAATAATTATAAGTTAATAGTATATTTATAGTCAATATTGCTTCTCTAATTTACATTGTAGCACGAAATGAGAAGCTTTTCTCCAATATAGAGCGGGATCCCCGAGAAATTGTCAAGATAGCAACTGCAGAAGCACAAGCCTAGGATGAAGCACAACTAGAGGACATAAGGACTGAGACCTCGCCGCTGATATACAATAGACCTAGCTCTACAGTGAACTTGGTATGTTACACGGATGGCTCGTGGAAAGAGGATGTTTTAAATACAGGATTAAGATGATATTGTCAGGGATCCGACAACCTGGATATACTAATGGATGCATGGAAAATAAGGAAGAGTCTATCACCTATGTACTCGGAGCTTGAGGCACTAATATGGGCAATGCATTGTATGCTAGATACTGGGAGGAAGGCGGTACAATTCCTAACGGACAGCTCAGAGTTGCTGAAGATGGTGTCTACCCCAACATTATGGCCAGCTTTTTCCCTATATATGGAGGAATACGAAGTCACCAGGAAGGAGTTCCACTCATGCTCGCTTGCAAAGATCCCTCGGGCGCAGAACACAAAGGCGGATAAGCTAGCACGAAGTGCTCGATACCACCTTTACCATCTATACTATATTAACTCAGTTCCACCAAAATGGTTAACACCTTTCTAGGAACATGAGGCTGTTGTAAAAAAAAAAAAAATTTACATTGTAGCATACTTTTAATTTAGCATTAATCTATCTTCCTCATAACTCTTTTTTCTTGTCATTCTTAATGTATATTCTTTAATATAAGTATTATAAAAAATCTATAAGAATTTGTCCCATTTTATTCGAAGATTATGTTTTGCATAAATTTTGGAATCCTGTTCACATGAACACTAATTTAAGCATAAAAAATGCATACTTTCCCCTTTAATAATTATAAGTTTATATTATATTGATACACGAGTTTTTGGGTCTAAACTCAAATGTTCTGCCTTTAATCAGTTGTAGAATAGGGATAATGTATCAATCCAATTTGTGGAAGATGAGATCCAAACAATGCTGTAAGCTAAGCAAAATTGGGGATCTGATTATGCAAGAAAAAGTCTAACAACCCAATGATGAAAGGAATGCAGAACAGAAAATGCAAGTGTACTAAACTGAGCAATAAACTTAAAGCAATAACTAAACAAGAACTAAGCAAGAATAACTACTAAAACAAAAATTAAGCAAGATGATCTTAAAGACAATTAATTAAAAGCAAGACTCAAGGTTTCAAGCAATTGTGGGATAGTGATTTTCTAGAGTGACAAGGAGATTTCTACTAAGGCATTCAACAAGCATTAACAAAGCAAGCAATTCTCAATGTTATGCTCCTAGACAAGGTAGATAAAGGGAACCACTTGCCGTCAATAAGAAATTCATATTAAACAAGATCGAAGTTTCAGACCCACTTGTGATGGCGTATCCTTCAACCATGAGCATAAAGATCAGAACCATTCTAGCCTAAGAGATGCACCAATCAAGCAAACAATCTCTCACCCAAGCAAGAATTCTGATTAACTTATCAATCTTGTGAACCAATAAGGACCTAGGCAGCTATACACCAATCAAGATTATGGATTTAAGCACAAACTTTCAGCATCCTAACAAAGCTAAGCAATGAACAATAGTGAAGCAAAGGCAAGATCTTTCAATGCATACTATCTAACCATCAAGCAAGAATCTCAAAACCAGCATTATCTAGCCCTAAGCGAATCGTCTAGCTGTAGTGAACTATCACTTTGGTGTCACTGAACATAGGAAACATAAACTAAGCTAGACTATCAAGCCAAATAAGCGAACCATGCTTAGAAAAGAGATATCAAGATATCAAGCGAACCATATGCATCTATCAAACCATATTCAATCAAAAGGAGCAAGCTTTATCAACATTAATCACTTTGCAAGAGAAGAAGATAATAGAGCACCATTAAACAAACCTAACCACCCCTTAATCACATCTTTCCTTACTTAGAACCCTAAATCTAAAGTAAACTACTCACTAATCATGTTTAATCCCATTGAGTTAGAGTTAAACATAACTAGATGAGACTAAAATGCAAATATGATAAATCTAATCTATCAAGATGCAAGAACAAAGATTAAAAGACAAGATTAAACCATAAAAATGCAAACTTTGTTAAAGATAAAGATCCCTAAGGCAAATTGCCCTTTAAGGTTTAGAGAAGGTTTTTGATAGAAAGCTAAACCTGGATAAGATAGAACTTAATAAAGATAATGTTTTGTGGTTTTCTTTTTATAGTAGGGAGCCAAAAGAAGCATAAAAAAACCTAAAAAAATGGGATAAGGTTAACAAAAGTCAAGTGGTCAACGCGGATGAGTTGCATCGAGGTTGTACGGTCGATGTTCTGCTTGATATACGACCTCGATATGGTCCGTGCAGCGCGTATCGACGTCCTTCCTCGAAGCTGGTCCTCGATGCAGACCAACGGCTTGGAATCCTCGTGCTGATCCTTTTTCTCTCGTCATGCTGCTTTCATCGAGCATACTCCACGAGTGTTCTGCTCGATATGGACCAGACTTTGCGAGAACTCCATTTCTGACATCTTCTTGATCATGAGTTGCTTCCATCTCCTCCCCAGCTCCAAGAAACTCCAAAAACACTTGAAAACCACCACAAATATGCACATGTATGCAAACGTATGCAATCCTAAGCTAAATGCATGCCATGTTGATTCTAAGTGCAAATGTTTCTAAAACGCAAAAATATAATGCAAAAACAGAGGAAAAGATGCATGAAATGCAGACTAAAATGATCTAAAATAGCAAGCTATCAACACCCCCACACTTAGCTTTTGCTTGCCCTCAAGCAAACAAACACTTAACATGGTGATGAGGTTTTAAATGGGAATTTATATCCTTGAAAATGCTAACAATAAATAAAAATGAAGTCCATGTTCTCAATTCTAGAGTGCACTTTATGGAAGAGTATTTTAAATACTTAGCCACTTTCATCACAAAACAAGAATGATCACAAAATTATCAACCTACACATGCTCATCAAATCAAACAATTTTTTTAACATTCAATTATGCTCAAACCCTGAATCATGCTTATGCAAATGCGAAAGTGTCATTTGGCTAAGGGACAAGACTTAGTGGAATAAAAATGATCCCACTTCACAAACTGGTTTTGGTGTTTAAAGGGTTCTCTCAAGGAAGAGCATGGTTGTGCTTTGACAAAATGCTAAGGGTCAAAGAACAACTTACACATACAAAAGAAGACTCCCATCTACCCAAGATCTATAAGATGTATTCCTAACTCTAGCCTATCAGTGTAAAACCCTCATATGCTACCCTTTTTAAGAACTTAAACCCTTTTAAAAAACCTCAAAAAGTTTCTTCTTCAAGCGCTTTGGAGGACACTTCTTCTTTTGAACTTCAAGTGGTGGCGATTTGCTTCTTTTAAACTTGGCTCCTTTATTTGGTGATGCTGGTGCTTGATTCGCCTTTGGCTTTTTGACTTTATTGTGTTTGCACTTCTTGCATCTTTTTTTTTTTTTTTTTTTTTTTTTTTGAACATGAGCCTTCCTTCTTTGAGTTTAGAATCGCCATTTCCACCCTTTTGCTTGTGTCACACTCCTTTTTTCTTTTGTGCCTTGACTTCTTTTCCTCTTTGTTTCTCTTAAAGACTAATCCCTAGATAAACCCAAACCATTTCCCAAACATCCTAGCCTATCTAACTCAAGAGTGAGCTAGTTCTACATTGGAATTACTTCCCTTATAGTTCCAACCCAACACTTTTTGCTAAGCAACAACCATGATGGAAGAAGCTTCACAAATCACACACTATTAATGTCTTGGTTTGAAAGAAGGTTTAGTTAAGGGTGGAGAAATCTAAATGGATCTTTTAGACAATGGCAAAAGAGAATAAGAAGATCCAAATATTTTAAACTATCCATGGCATCAATCACAAAAGCATAAGGCATGATAATTGCGAATTCAAATTAGGTTCCACTTAAACAAAGGTCGAAATCATTTCAAAGCATGCTTCAGTCTCAAACAAAGCTCACACAAATGCAAATTCCAAAAGTGGTTCAGCTTTATTTCTAGTTCAACATCAAATGCACCAAAGGATTAAAAACAAGAGCTTCATTTTCATAAACCACTAGCATTAACAAAGATGTACTATCATAGTTCCCAATTTAAACAAGCAAGCTAGTCCTATATGAATGCATGAAGTCTAAATCCTATAAGAATGCATGAAAATCAAACTCTTTCTGTGAAGCAATTTTTGAAAATTTTCAATTTTTTTTTTGTGTTTTCTGTGCCTTAGATGCTATGAAATCATGATGCATGGTTCCTATTCTACTATACAAATGCAAATGCAAGCATTAGTCCATCATACACCCTCCCCCACACTTAAATTACACAGTGCCTGTGTAATAAAAATGCTAAGGAGAGTGTTCACAAACATCAAGCAAACAATCGCAATTAATAAAAAAAAATGAGTGGTATTTACAATGGTTGGTGTGGTGTACCTTACTTCAGGTGGAGGAGTGGTGAGAGTCTGAACTCTCAATGGCATGGGAAGGTGAAACTTCCTCCTCTGATGGAGTTTGCTGTCTAGTCCTTCTCTTCTTTCCTTTTCGCTTTGGAGCAGCTACATGAGATGAATGCCTGGCCGGTTGAGAAGCTTGTGTCCTTGGCCGCTCACTGATGTGGAATGAGTGTCTCTCTTGGACTGTACCCTCTGGTGTGTCCTCAGACATATCTTCAACATCAGATCCTCCTCCTTGTGGCTCTGTTTGGACCGCTTGATCAGTTCTCTTGACTGATGAATATCCTCCCAAATTCTTCTTGAGCTTCCTCACTTTCTTCTTCAATGAGTCAACCGATTTCTTGCTTGCTTTGACCGTTTTTAGCAACCCTCTGATGGCTTTATCCTGGAAGTGGTCCCACCTCTGAAGAAGCCTAATGTGCTCATGTGCAGCCTTTGAAGCTTCAGATGTGCAAATCACATCATATGGATCAAATGCATAAGGGTGGCTATCATAGTCTTCATACTCATCTTCTTCTATTCCTTGATGCTGAACCTCTTGTTCTTGATGCTGCTCTTCAATGTATTCTTCCACATCTGAATCTCTGATGGTGCTCATGTTCTTCACTTTACTTGGCCTCATCAATGGTGGGTCAGTCCTTGGGTCATAAAACTCATCTTCTGTTGGCATGAATCGGATGTTCTGATAGGATGTGAAGTTAGTTAAGCGCTGCTTGGGCAATATGATCTTCCTCTTCCTGTTTTCCAGCTCAAACTGATAGCCAAATCCTGTCTCAACAGCTCCTGAAAGGTATCCGATCTTACTGAGATAAGGAACATCTAGGAAGATCATTGTAACATCTGGTGCGCCAAGCTTAACTCCACCACCAAGCAAGATAGGAGTGATCATGCCTCCAATGGCTATCTTTGGCTTCTTGTCTCTGGTGTTGAAAGCTCACTGTTGGCATGCTAGAAATTGCTTCATTAGGATTGTCACAAGACCAACTCCTAAGCGCTCTCTTTGGATATTCCCATGCCTTGTTTCAACCATTATGTTCTTCAAGCCATTCACAAGCAACCCCATCTCTTCTTCTTTGACCATACTTTGCTCTTTTTTGTAGAAGAGTGTGCTGGTGAGAACTCTATGAATATATCTGATAGCTGGATGGCGGATGCTAGCAATCTTCAGATGACCAACTCTATAAACATCATTGCCTATCTCTTCCCATACATGCCTTAGCTCATCATGCTTGAAGCGCATGTTTTGTGCTCTTGAGCCTTGATCAAATCCAAAGATTTCTTCAAGCTGAGTGAACCCCATGGTGTACCATGCTTTGTTGGCTCTGAACTTGATAAATGCATTGCCAAAGTCTTATTCTCCTTCATCATACTCTTCATCAAACTTGTAGAAGTAGACCTTGAAGCTTGCAAGAAACTCACAAGAAAGTTGCTTGTAAGTTGGATAGCTAAGACTAGAAAACTTCTCCAGTCCAATATTTCTCAAAAGCTCATCCACTTCAGGTTTGATTCCTAGCTCTCCCAACAGACCAGGATCAGCATATCTTGTAGGAGTGAAGTCCACTCTCCTCATCGCTCTCAAGTAGTCCTTTAGCTTTGGTGCTGCATCTTGGACTGGTTCTTCTTCAACAACTGGCCTGTTTCCCTCAGGTCTGTTTCTTGCAGCAACATTTGAGTCAGAAATCTCCTCATTTCCCCTAGTGTTCGACATAGTACCTGAAAATGCAATGCTTGAAGCCAGAATTAGTATACTATCCTTTGAGAGCACTGTGCAGGAAATTAATTTTCAAAATTCAAGCAGGCACTGGAAAATTCTGTAAGCATTCACACTGATTACCAACAAATAGAGTCGAATTTAGCAAAAATTTTCAGCTCAAAAGGATAATTACAGTTAAAACTAAAATTTCCACAATAACAAGCAGCAATTAGAGCAAATTCAAGCATATGCAGCAAAAACATCATTCTCTCTCCACCAAACTATGAAAATGCATTAGAGTTACCAATTATATTCTAATAAGAAACATTTCAATGGTCAATATGCTGAAAAAACAATAGCATGCCTAGATTGTGCGAGAATCTAAACATAAAGTCAAACTAAGCACAAAATCAGCATTTTCAAACATTTCAACCAAAAATTTTCAAAGAAGAGCAACAATGGTGACATGCAAATCAATACAATTATCAGAATCATGCAAAACAACCTTAATAATAATTCTAATGCATTCCTACTTTATTTTGCAAAGATTAAACTTAAGAAACAAGGGATCTTAACAAAGTTTACCTTAATTCTTGAACCAAAAAGATGAAGTTCTAGAAAATGCAAGAGAGAAAGAAAGGATGCTTGAAAAAGGATGTTCAGCTCGATATGGGTGTGTGTGGAGAGAGAGATGAAGATTGCTAGTTTTAATGCCAGAGGATAAGAGATATCTAGAAAAATTCAAAGATAATGCAAGAAAATCTAATTTAAAATTTATAAATACATGTGAGGGGGAAATAAAAGATTTTTTTACCATCCATCAAGGCCCACAAAAAGGTTTTACTCGATTTACCCATGTAAAAATTTCAAAAAAAATTCTTACATGGATCATATCGAGTAAAACACTCGATGTGGTACCTTAATGTGTATTATATCGGGGATGTCGGGTCTTGTGGCTCGGCGATGATGCCTCTCTGCCTCGAGGATTCCATGTTCTGGTCAGCTTCTCCTTCAGGGCACCTTGCATCGAGCAGTCTCAGTGGATGTTTTACTCGATGTTGTTGCTCGGTGTAGGGAGACACTTCGGCTTGAATGATCCTTCCCGTGGGCAGTGCATGGCATCATCTGGATGCTTGTTTCTAGCTCAGCCATTGTGCATTGAGCAAACAAGTTGGTGTTTTTCTTAATGCTACACCTCGATGTGGAACGTCTCGTACTTGGTTGCCGTTCTCCTCGGTGGTTGTTGTACCGGACACCGTCTCGCATCGAATTGGTTGATAGCACCCATATCGAGTAGAACCTTGGATATTATGCTCGATGCAACTCCTTGGTGTGACTTCATCGAGCAACTTGGTCGATGTACGGGCTATAGTTTCTCGATGTACGGACTGGCGATCACATCGAGCAGGGGTTTGGTGTTCTGCTCGATGCTACACCTTGATGTAATCTCCACCGTGCGTCTTGGTCGATGTACGGTCCATGCTCCTTGGTGTACGAACTGGGGCTTCATGAGCGACCACATCGAGCAGGGATTTTGGTGTTCTGCTCGATGCTACACCTCGATCTGATCTCCATCGTGCAATCTGCTCGGTGTACGAACCGCTCTTTCCCCAAGATAAGCTGTATCAAGCAGCGATGACAGATGTTCTGCTCGATATGGTACCTCGATATGAAAACAGAGTCTTCTTTCCTTGGCCTTTAAACCATTCTACACATCTATGGACCTGTTCTTTGACTTCTGAAACACTAAATAAAAATATTAGTAATAAAAAAAAGCATATATTTACAAGGATAGTCATGGGATTATCTCCCAAGTGTGCTTGTTGTAAGTCACTAAGCTTGACTTTGATGGTTTGAGGACTAGTGAGAAGAGGTTGATGGAGCTGGTGCTCCTTCCTCTTTCATCTGGTAAACCCAAGTCCCCACTGACATCAGTCTCTTCTTCTCACGAGCTGTCTTCCTGTTTCCCCTCTTCTTGACACTTGGTGTGATCAAAGGCTTCACTTCTTTGGTGATCAAGCCTTCATCCTCTTTCAAACCATCTTCAAGCTTCAACTCAGTGCCAAGCTTCTGCTCTGGCTCATCAGAGAGAGTGTCTCTCATCAACATACTCATTGTGAAGCTCATAGCATGCTCCACACGCTCTGGAACTTGCTGTTGCTCACTCTCTTCTTCAACAATTGTTCCATAAAAAGCTATGGATGGAGAGACAATCTTGTAGACTTTGAACTCATCAACATTATTCAAAAACACAGAGCTTCTCTTGTAGTCTACTTAAGCTCCTGCTGTTGCCGAGAATGGCTTTCCTAGAAGAAGTGGCACCTCTCTTGAATATGTCATCTCCATAACCTCAAAATCTGTTGGAACCAAGTAATTCCCAATCTTCAAAGGGAAATCCTTTACCATGCCCAAGGGTCTTGTTGATGTGTTATCCACAAAAGTGATAGAGGCTTTGCATGGCTTCAATTCCTTAATTCCTAAGGCCTGGCTTAAGTGGAGAGACATGACAATCACAGTTGAACCTGAATCACACAAAGCTCCAACATTGTCTAGCATCTCAAGCTCACAAGTGATGAGAAACTTTCCTGGATTGGGAAGCTTTGTCAATGTCTTCAGCTCCTTGTTTATCTTCAGATTAGCCCCCACATTCTCTAGAATTGGCTCCAATACTTTCAGCTTGTCAAAGACTTCTTTGAGGAACCTGATTTGAACCTTAACTTCAAGCAAAGTGGTGCCATGAGGAAGCTTTATTCCAGCGTCTTGTATGTCTTTCCTGAACTTTGAATAGACTGCCATCTGAGCCTTTGTAAAGTGCATCGTGGGGGTAAGGGATTGGTGGTTTATAAGCTTGAACTACAGGAGCTTTACCCTTCTCATTGCTGCTTGAGGAGCTGCCCACTTGGTGATCATACAACTCCTTGAAGTCTTCAAGACTTTCTCTAGCCAAGACCATCAAAGCGTGTTATGTCTCTACAAGCTCTTTATCAGCTTCACTGAACTCTGGTTTGGCTTCTTCTTCTGGAGCAACTAAGGCTTTCTCAGCAGCTTCTTGTGCGGCTCTTTCTTGTTCTTCTTCTCTGTTCAAGCTTTCATCTAGCCCTTGGAGGAACTTCTCCACAATATCAATAACTTCTTGATCATCAATGGTGACGTTGATGACATTCCCCCCACACTCAGCCTTTAACATGTCCACATGTAACATAATCTCTTGAAGCATAATGCCAAGGTCTTCCAGTGAAGCATCTTCATCATCAAACTCTTCATCCTCTTCAGCAAGCAGGTGGCAGAATTCCTTAGGATTTGCTTCACTCTTTCCTGGTAACTGATTCTAAGGTTTTGAAGATGAAGCGCCTTTGGTTTCTAGAGACTTGACTCTTTGGTTCAGAGCATCTAACTTGCCAATCAGGTCACAAGTAGTGGCGTCTATCTTGTTATGCACTTCAGCAAACTTTTTGTGCAGCTCTATAGTGGTGTTGGCTTGACCAGTCAACAACTGTTGCATCATCTGCTTCAAATCAACATCTTGAATGCTAGAAGAGGTTTGTGTATTGCCAAAACCTGGTGGGATAAAAGCTGGTCTTAGCTGAAATAGCTTGTTGAAAACCGCCCTGAAATGGTGGTCTTGGAGCAAAGTTGTTCTGCTGGTTGAAAGGAACAAAAAGGTTTGGTTCCTTGGTTTTGTTGAGCAGCTTGTGATGGATAGACTTGATCCTGAGGCTTCGCCACGTTGGTGCTTCTATAAGAGAAGTTGGGATGGTTTCTGTAGTTGTTAAAACCGCCTCCTTGTTGATTCATGTAGAAGGCTTTTTCATCTACAAATGTCCCATCTTCTTCTTGTGTAGCAACACTATCACCAACAAAACTGACATTCTTGAAAGACACACTCAGCAGTTTGTCTAACTTGTCATTCAAAGCTTTAATCTCCTTCTTTGTTGTGCTCTCACCTTCAGCGCTTACAACTGCTCTAGGTATTCTGTCATATTCTTCACATAGTTTCCAGCAGAAAGTGTCAAGTTCTCCACAAGATCTAGACCATCTACAACAGTATTGCCCATGAAATTTCCATTTGATGCTGTGTTTTTCCAAAAGCATTCTGTACTTTGGCGTCACTCCTCTATACAAAGTAGACAGCAAGCTCTCATTTGTGAACCCATGATGAGGGCACAACAAAGTATAGGACTTGAAGCGCTCCCATGCTTCAGCAAATGTCTCATTCCCATGCTGAGTAAAGCTGATTATGGTGTTCCTGAGCTTTGTTGTTCTTGTTGAACTGGAGAATTTGTTGAGGATTGCTGTTTTGCACCCATTCCATGTAGAGATTGAACCTTGTGGAAGTATCTTCTCCCACTGATGTGCTTTGTCACCTAAACTGAAAGGGAACAAGCGCAGCTTCAAAGCATCTTCAGAGACTCCTTGAATCTTGGTCATACCATACGCCTTATCAAACTGGTCCAGATGATCCAAAGGGTCTTCATTGGGCAGGCCATGGAATCTGTTGCCTTGCACCATGTTGATCAACCCAAGCTTGATCTTGAAGTGGTTTTGATGTATAGCTGGAGCGTGAATGCCATTCCTGTTGTGGTGAGTATCAGGTGCATCACCAGCTCCTATTGGTCTTGCAGCTCTAGGTGCGAGAACTGGTACTCGTAATCCCTGAACTCCAGCCGCTTGATTCAAAGCTTTTTGTGCTTCATCTATGTGTGCTGCAGCTTGTTGTAATGGTGCTTATCCAACAACACCAACATGTGGTAAATGAGCTTCTTACTCTGCCATCCTCTGCTCTTCTAACTCTTGAACTCTCTGTCTTACAGCTCTTCTCCTATGAATGTTGTCAATGAAGGGAGTCAGATTTGATGAGCCTTTAGACCTCAAATTCATACAAGTACCTAAAAAAAAGAGTACAGAAAACAGAGCAAATTAGTAACTTCTAAGGTAAATAATTTAGCCTAACAACAATGTTAAATTCAAACAATCCACAATTGGCAATGGCGCCAATTTAGTACACGACTTTTTGGGTCTAAACTCAAATGTTCTGCCTCTAAATAGTTGTAGAATAGAGATCAGGTATCAATCCAATTTGTGGAAGATAAGATGCAAACAATGCTGTAAGCTAAGAAAGATTAGAGATTTGATTATGTAAGAACAAGTCTAACAACCTAATGATGAAAGGAATGCAGAACAGAAAATGCAAGTGTAGTAAACTGAGCAATGAACTTAAAGCAATAACTAAACAAGAACTAAGCAAGAATAACTACTAAAGCAAGAATTAAGAAAGATGATCTTAAAGACAATTAATTAAAAGCAAGACTCAAGGTTCTAAGCAATTGTGGGATAGTGATTTTCAAGAGTGACAAGGGGATTTCTACTAAGGCATTCAAACAAGCATTAACAAAGCAAGCAATTCTCAATGTTATGCTCCTAGACAAGGTATCTAAAGGGACCCACTTGGCATCAATAAGCAATTCATATTCAACAAGATCGAAGTGTCAGACCCACTTTAGATGGCGTATCCTTCAACCATGAACATAAAGATCAGAACAATTCTAGCCTAAGAGATGCACCAATCAAGCAAACAATCTCTCACCCAAGCAAGAATTCAGATCAACTTATCAATCTTGTGAACCAATAAGGACCTAGGCAGCTATACACCAATCAAGATTATGGATTTAAGCACAAACTTGCAGCATCCTAACAAAGCTAAGCAATGAACAAGAATGAAGCAAATGCAAAATCTTTCAATGCATACCATCTAACCATCAAGCAAGAATCTCAAAACCAGAATTATCTAGCCCTAAGCGAATCCTCTAGCTGTAGTGAACTATCACTTTGGTATCACTGAAAAAAGGAAACATAGACTAAGCTAGACTATCAAGCCAAATAAGTGAACCATGCTTAGAAAAGATATATCAAGACATCAAGTGAACCGTATGCATCTATCAAACCATATTCAATCAAAAAGAGCAAGCTTTATCAACATTAGTCACTTTGCAAGAGAAGGAGATAACAGAGAAACTTTAAACAAGCCTAATCACCCCTTAACCACATCTTAATCACCACTTTCCCTACTTAGAACTCTAAATCAAAAGTAAACTACTTACTAATCATGTTTAATCCCATTGATTTGGAGTTAACCATAACTAGATGAGACTAAAATGCAAAGATGATAAATCTAATCTACCAAGATGCAAGAACAAAGATTAGAAGACAAGATTAAACTATAAAAATGCAAACTTTATTAAAGATAAAGATCCTTAAGGCAAATCGCCCTTTAAGGTTTAGAGAAGGTTTTTGTTAGAAAGCTAAACTTGGATAAGATGGAACTTGATAAAGATAATGTTTTGTGGCTTCCCTTTTATAGTAGGGAGCCAAAAGAAGCATACAAAAAACCTAAAAAATTGGATAAGGTTAACAAAAGTCAAGTGGTCAATGCGGATTAGTTGCATCGAGGTCGTAGGGTCGATGTTCTGCTCGATATCCAACCTCGATATGGTCCGTGCAGCGCGTATCGATGTCCTTCCTCGATGCTGGTCCTCGATGCAGACCAACAGCTTGGAATCCTCATGCTGATCCTTTTCCTCCCGTCCTGCTGCTTGCATCGAGCATACTCCACAGCTGTTCTGCTCGATATGCTTGCTTGATATGGACCATACTTTGCAAGAACTCCATTTCTGACATCTTCTTTGATCATGAGTTGCTTCCATCTCCTCCCCAGCTCCAAGAAACTCCAAAAACACCTGAAAATCACCACAAACATGAACATGTATGCAAATGTATGCAATCCTAAGCTAAATGCATGCCATGTTGATTCTAAGTGCAAATAATACTAAAATGCTAAACTATAATGCAAAAACAGAGGAAAAAATGCATGAAATGCAGCCTAAAATGATCTAAAATAGCAAGCTATCATATATTTATAGTTAATATTGCTTCTCTAATTCAAAAATTATAACATTTAAAAAAATTTAAATTAAATAATATATTTTTAGTTGTATAATTAATTAGTCTTCATGAGAAAATATCTATAAAAGTAGCATTGGTATTTAATAATGCTCTATTTGCATAATTTTCCTTCCAAGGGGTCAATGTTTGACATTATATTTTTATTATATGTCACTAGGATGTGATCCGCACTTCTTGTGAAATTTTACATCTCGTTGAGTTATATAGTTATATAAAATTAAATAATATAAAATATACTTTTATCTAGTTATTTATATTTTTATGCGTGCAAATAATATATAATTAAACGAAAATATTTGATATAAAGTAAAAAAGTAAAAATATTGATAAAAGCTTAATATTTTTTAAAGTAATATTACATATCAAAATTTTGAATACACATATTCATAGACAATAAAAATCACATATTTAATATTAGTCTCAATTGTTATTTTAAAATGTAAAAAATATTTTAAAACTTATATTTAATTGTTATATTTTTCTTTGAAGAAGTCTACTCATCTATTGGCAATTACAAAAGTAACCTAAAATTTAGACTTCATACAAAATTTACTTGTGTAGACTTCATTGTTAGTGTACTTTTGTAGACGTCCAACACAGTCTACAATTTCACTTTTTTCTAAACGCATTTTTATCAAATTTATAACGAATTTTTCAGATTTTCTTGGTCTTGCGATTGTTTTAGTTAGTGTACTTACATTTGTCTCGTTTACGTGTATATATTATATATATTTGGTGAAATCAAGTATCTTATTTTATTTGGTATTTAGCTTATTAGTCGGCAGACTTCAAATGAAGTCTACATAGTAGACTTCGTTTGCAGTCTGCGAAAGTAATTTTTTTAATAAAATTAATTAATCAGAAATTTGTAACAAATAAAATTTATTCTTTGACTCTTGTGTGTTATTTATTGTTCTTGTTTATATATGAGTTTGACATGTTTGTTTGTTATAATTTAGCTTTAATTATTTTTTTGTTTTATTCGGTACTTAGCTTATTAGTCCATAGACTTCGTTTGCAGTCCGTGACTTAAATTTATTTATTTTTATAAAATTAATTGATCAGAAATTTGTAACAAATAGAATTTATTCTTTGACTCTTAAGTGTGTGTTATTTATTGTTCTTACTGATGAAAGAATTTGACATGTTTGTTTGTTATAGTTTAGCTTTAATTAATTTTTTGGTTTTATTTGGCATTTAGCATATTAGTCTGTAGACTTCGTTTGCAGTCTGCGGTTTTTTTTTTGTAAAAATTAATTGATCAGAAATTTGTAATAAAATAATTTATTCTTTGACTCTTTAGTGTGTGATATTTATTATTCTTGCTTATGTATGAGTTTGACATGTTTTTTTTGTTACAGTTTAGCTTTAATTAATTTTCGTGTTTTATTTGCTATTTAGCTTATTAGTCCACAGACTTCACTTGTCGTTTGCAGTCTACTTTTTTTTTACAATAATTTTTAATGTGGTTTGAATTTTGTTTTCTTACAGAGAATGGTTCACATACCCACTGTTTATGGAGAATGGGTGAGGAAAGACTTGTTGTGGTATTTCTAAGTAGTTTTACATGTTTTTTTTGTTATGAGTTTTACATATTTTTTTGTATAGTTAAATTGAATTATTTTTTTGTATGTCAAGAAAGACAGTGAAGTCACTTTTGCAGAATACATAAACACGCATAATTTATGAATATGATAAATAACATTCACTGCAATCCAACATTACATATAAAGTAAACCTTTTAAACAAACAAATATCTAAGGGTCTATAAATCTTAAACTTGGCATATAAAAACAAAATATCTGAAAAGATATATGTGACCGAAGTCTGCTCGAGAAGTCTGCTCAAGAAAGTCTAAGTTTGCTCGAGAAGTCTGTGGCTGAAGTCTGGTTTCGATCAGTAGCGCCGTGAAATCACTTAAATCCGGCGGAGACAAGCAAGATCTGCAACAAAACCAAAAGACAAATAAATAAGCTCATATCTGCATAATAAGAAAAAAATTATTGAAATTCAGATTTCAACAAAATTTACTATATTTACAAACATCACATCTGCAACAACAACAAAAAAATTATGCTCTACAACAAAAACAAAATTCCAGATCTGAAATAAAATAAACAAAATTCAGATCTGCAACAAAAAACAAAATTTTGATCTGCAACAAAAAAATCAGATATACAACAAAGTCTACAAATTTTCTACAACAATAAGCTCAAATATCTAATAATAAGCCCAAATTTACGATATGAACACAAAGTAAACAACAAGAGAAACACAAGACCTCATATTTGCTTACCAATACCAATAATTGAGATAGAGAGGATGGAGGTTGGATATGAGATTGATGGCAAGTGAGGAAGAATAAGAGATTCATGGCCAGAAAAGAGGTAGAGGAGAGAGAAATTTTTTATTTTTTAACACAATGAGGTTAAACTCTTCAGTACATTTTTTTTATTTCGATTCCCGTCCAATTTGTTCTGATTTCCGTCCAATTTGTTAAATAATTTTGATTTTCCGCTACGTTTTTTTTGAAGTCTACTATAAAAGTTTACTGGAGAAATCTACCTGAGAAGTCTACTGCATAAGTGTGTTTACCCTAAACCCTAAATCAAATATTTTCGATTTAAATTTGTATCAAAACATTAATTTTCTTACCATTTTCACAATTTAAAGTTAAAACTAACAATGATATGGACCCTAAATCATTAACCAACCCATAAACTATGATTCATATAGAATTTGGGTTTATGCTAATAATTGCATTCTAATACCCTAAACTTTAAACTTCAAACCCTAGCTGTAGAGACTCGACCCAGCTAACTAAACCGCAGCCTTGCCTTACACTACTTCCTAATGGTTAAGTTCTATACTTAGGCAAATTTTTAAACTTTTCTTTTACAATTTCAATTACAACTTTTCTTCCCGCCATTTTTGTTTATCCTCATCTAACCCATCATCACCCTCACTATCGATACTTAGCATAAGGAGTTTCCACACTCTCGTTGTTTCTTCATCTAGTTCTAGTTTTGTTTGATGGTTTTTCTCACTATGATAAGCAAAGACTGAGACGTTTCTCATGTACGGGTCATGTACGGGACTGCTGCCTTTTGTTGCTGATATGTCTTTTGCTGAAGAACTAGTGTAGTTTCTAGTTTCTGTGGAAGGGAAATGACAGTCTCTCGTAATGTCTAGTTACTGGATTAACTTGCTGACTGAATCAACTGAAAATCTTTGTTATCATAGTTTCTCATGAGATGTACCATTGTTTCTAGTGTATCTTTGTTTCCATAGTTTCTAGTGTATCTTTGTTTCCATAGTTTCTAGTTAATGTCTATTCATAATCAACTAAGGCTGTGCAGGCGCTTTCTCCAGCAGCTCTCTCGCTTTTTTGATCGATTGATGTGAGAAAGACTCCAGCTCATCACGGCTTATGATCTCTCTGGTTTCCCAGCTACCAACAACAAAGTCATCGTCACCAAACTCGGATAATGGTTTCATGTCTGAATCATCAGACCTATACCACTGCAAGAGAATCAACCAAAGAGGATATTGTGTGAAACAGTGAACCATACATCAGAGGCAGCCTCATCGGATGAACTCAGTTGCCTACAGAGGCAGCCTCATCGGATGAACTACGATCCAGATGATGATGTGAAGAACCTTCCCTCCCGTGCTTTTGTCTTTACTTCTTAATATTATTAATTTGCTGATTGATTAAATCAACTGAATAAAGATGAATTCTTTTGTGTGTTGACTAACTAGTTAAATTTCCGCGTCACCACTGCAAGTGTAACGCCCTTGCGTTGAGTTTTCTTGCTATACGGTCTATGTTGCTTTGCTTTTTTCATAATCATTTTTATTAGTGTAAAAAGTATTACACTATATATGTATATATATATATATCATACAATAATTAATTTAAGAAGTATATATTTTCATATAAAAAGTAATATAAACTAATCATTTTTTTTGGTTTTCTTCGTAATTAACATATTTTCTTGTATGGACAACTTTTATTTGATAACTATTAGAATTTTTTAAATTTTATTTAATTATTTGATTTAATATTTAGAAAGTACAAAATGTGCTGTTTTGTTTCTGTCTTGTTTCTATAAAAGGTAAAGAAAAAAAGAATATCTTGATTTTATTCTCAAAAGAAATTTTAATATAAAGTAAAAATTTATATTTTCTAAAACTACACAAAAAACTAAATTTAGTATGTCATAAATCTAAATAAATCCTTAACTTCATTCTTAAAAATACACACACAGAAGCTTAACCACAAACACCATTGTGACGAACTCTGTTGTAAAGTATCATTATTCTCCAGAGAAAATGTCACAGTCCTCACATGAAAAATGAAATTTCCCAAAAATATGCCTGAAGATGTAGTAGAGTACATCCTGTCGATGTGTCTTCCCATCCAAGATGCTTTGAGAAGTCGTGCTGTGACCAAAAGATTTAGGCACGCACAAATTCGATCCCGATGGTGTCAGTTTGAGATATCTGAGAACTCTCCCGAGGGTCTTAAGTTACTGAGAACGCTGGCGTTCATGAAGACCAAGGTGACAAAAAAGACGCTAGATGCAATCTTCAACAACTGCATCCACCTCGAGACGCTTGAACTAATCAACTGTCGAATGTACGGGGTATTGAGAATCAACGCTCAAAACAATATGAAGTTCAAGTTGTTGGTCGTATATTCTATGCTGAATCTCTTGAAGATATTTTTGGATGCACCCACTCTTGAATGCTACAAGTATGATGGATATGTCAGGATGATTGACTTTTCAAGAGTGAATGTACTTAAAGAGGTAAAACTTCATTATAATCGGAGTTATTGTAACGACCCGGTTCTCACAAACCAGGCCCGTTTAGAAAATTCAATTCCAACTAAGACGGTTTAAGCCCATTTCCTATTTCTCGATATTTCCTTTTTCTTTCGAGAGATAATTAATTCCTGGTTTAGATAAATATTATATTTTTAATGTGATATTAATCAACATTTACCTAAATGAATTGTGAATATTCTTATTCATAATTATCTTTTCCTTTTTCGTGGTTATCTTTACATTTTATCCAAGTCATCCATTGGATATAAATAGAGAGCCCTTCCATTCTTTTTCTTCATTATAAACTTTTCAGAGAACAGAGAAACCCTAGAACTCTCTTCTCTCTCTTTTCCGGCGCCGTAGTACTCTCTCTCCGCCGTCTCTCTCTCCTCTTTCTTTCTCTCTCATCGCCGCATCCTCTCTCTCTTCACCATGTCCTGCCGTTCGTCTTCCCCGCCTTCTGGTGACCGCCCTAGCCGCTCCCCAGAGCAGCCATCATCGTCCGCCGGTGCGGTTGAGCAGCCGCGAGTCCACTACCTTCGGGATGGACCCGTAGCCGCCCCTTCCAGCTGCCCTGTCCCGGTGTTTCACGTTGATGAGGAGCAGGAGTCCTCCCGGAGCCATACGCCGCCGCAGCATCACCCCCAGAGATCGATCAACCCTGCGTGGTTAGCCGCTGTGGAGCATCTCACCTCCTTCTCTTCTCCTTACCTCCCCTTGCCACCTCCTTCGCCACCTAGGCCAAGGTGAGGATGAATCTGTGCTTGAATATCGTGAACTCTGCTTTTCTGAATGCATAGTTTGGGGTTAAACCAAGCATAACCTACTTTCTGCTTTAGAACTGAGTCCCAGCTAGGTCATAATAGGTTGCTGTTTGTTCTGTGAATCACCTAGATGTGTTTAGGGTTTTGAAACTGAAGTTGCAGGAGACTTAAAAGAAACATTTTACTTGTGCTTGAAACACTTTGCTTGTTTGATTACTGTTTGGATCTCTTCTGTGATTGTGTGATCGCCTAGAACTTGTAAAGAGGATAGGAACTTAATACGGTATTGCGTGAAATCATAATTGAGACTATGTGTTGTAAAATGTCTGAGATGAGAGTTGAGATCATAAGGCAAAGGAGCCGTGGTCGATATACTTGAGTGGAGGACTATTGATTGGGGTTCGAGATGGATGGTTGAGATTTGCAATGCCTGGGGCTGCAATCGATACGCTGAAGTTGAGGATAGTCGCTGAGCCACGTGGGCAATATGCGAGGGGGTACTGAGGGACCTGACATCACATGGGGCTGTTCAAAAGGGTTCAGCGTATACTCATGTGGTATGGGAGTAATGGCTATACGTAGCACTCTCAAGGCATGGCCGACGGGCTAGTCGTGTAGCGACTATAAATTTACGGAGGATGCAACCCAAGTGCCACGGTGTAAGTCATCATTGTGTGGTCCGGGTATTCGCAGTGGCGTTACCTGTGATGCTAGGATATTGTGTGAAGTCTTTAGGACTTTCTATGGTGCTGTTTTAGGCTTGAACTTAGTGTTTGTTAAGTTGTGGTGTATTGATAGGATAGTGTAGGTTCATTCTCCTGGGTAATCTAAATTACTCACCCCTCCAAGTTCCCCTATCTTCTCTCTCTCTCGATCCCCTCTAGCAGGTTAGGTGAGTCAGGATGCTCAGTATTGCATATGGATGTGGAGTTGTTTGTTAAGCAAGGCGCCTTCGGTTTCTGGGACTTGTAAAGTGGATAATGCGTTTGGCTTATGGCACAGACGGTTATCTTGACATTGCCGGTTCGGTTTATATGACCGGGATCGAGTGTCACAAGTTTGGTATCAGAGCTAAGGTTAAGACTCTTCAGCTTTGTTCTGAAGGGTCAGTCCTAAAAAGTTTTAGTGATTGCGGAACCTTTGTGCACATTTGGCTTGCTTTACAACTGTTATGACTCACATCTATGCATACTTGACATCTGACTCTTAGCTTTTTCTTTCCCGTGCCAAACAGGGCTCATACTCGCGAGACAGCCTGGAAACGGACCATTCCGATCCACATGGTTCCTGCTAGACTCGCCCGACCCGCTCGGATGCCCACTCAGGAGGAGGTGAACGCCTGTGCTGCGCTAGCGACTGATGTGCTCGAAGCTGTACAAGCTCGGGGCACATGTCGATCCTCTTCTGGTAGAGTGATGGCCCAACAGGCCCAGCCAACACGTAAGCGCGGACGCCCCCGCAAGAACCCCGCGCCATATGTTAGGCCGGGTGTTCAGCCGTCTTACCCCCGGACAACCCAGGGTGGACGTTCTGTGGAGCAGTACAAAAGGGCCTTCTTTAGGGACCTGAATGAGAGTGGCAGAGAAATCTGTTGTACTCTTCATGCTGCAATAGCATTCCGAGAAGGGCTGAGACCGGAAATCCGCGGGAGTGTACCTTATCCTGAGGAAGACAGACTCGTTCGGGGCATCAGCCAAGTCAATAACCTGGCTCGGTTGGTGGAGCAGGATATCGAGGAGGAACGGAGACAGCAGGAAGAAGGTGACTATGAGTCAGACCCGTCCGAATGCGAGGTCCCCGGTGACGATGACTTCGACCCGAGACGTGGCTAGGAGAAGCTGCTTGAAGACTATCTAGATTAAGGTTGCGCTTTTGGGATATTGGAGGGGAATTTCATTTTTTTACATTTTAGAAATTAGCTTAGCTTTTAACTTATGCATTAGATTTAAGAGCCCTATTCTATGTTGATTGGTTGCTTGATTTAATTTAATAAAAGGTTTTGCTTACTTAGAAATGATTGCTTCCCGAGTCTTCCGTTCTATGAACATTTCGATTTAGCCTTCTTTGGTATGACTTCCAAGTCTTCCTCATCGCCTTAAGCCGGCCGTGGAGGTTCATGCCTTAGAATTCGGGACGAATTCTCGTTAAGGAAGGGAGAATTGTAACGACCCGGTTCTCACAAACCAGGCCCGTTTGGAAAATTCAATCCCAACTAAGACGGTTTAAGCCTATTTCCTATTTCTCAATATTTCATTTTTCCTTCGAGAGATAATTAATTTCTGGTTTAGATAAATATTATATTTTTAATGTGATATTAATCAATCTTTTCCTAAATGAATTGTGAATATTCTTATTCATAATTATCTTTTCCTTTTTCGTGGTTATCTTTACTTTTTACCCAAGTCTTCCATTGGGTATAAATAGAGAGTCCTTCCATTCTTTTTCTTCATTCTAAACTTTCCAGAGAACAGAGAAACCCTAGAACTCTCTTCTCTCTCTTTTCCGGCGCCGTAGTACTCTCTCTCTGCCGTCTCTCTCTCCTCTTTCTTTCTCTCTCATCGCCGCATCCTCTCTCTCTTCACCATGTCCCGCTGTTCGTCTTCCCCGCCTTCTGGTGACCGCCCTAGCCGCTCTCCGGAGCAGCCATCATCGTCCGCCGGCGAGGTGGAGCAGCCGCGAGTCCACTACCTTCGGGATGGACCCGTAGCCGCCCCTTCCAGCCGCCCTGCCCTGGTGTTTCACGTTGATGAGGAGCAGGAGTTCTCCCGAAGCCATACGCCGCCGCAGCATCACCCCCGGAGATTGATCAACCCTGCGTGGTTAGCCGCCGTGGAGCATCTCGCCTCCTTCTCTTCTCCTTACCTCCCCTTGCCACCTCCTTCGCCACCTAGGCCAAGGTGAGGATGAATCTGTGCTTGAATATCGTGAACTCTGCTTTTCTGAATGCATAGTTTGGGGTTAAACCAAGCATAACCTACTTTCTGCTTTAGAACTGAGTCCCAGCTAGGTCATAATAGGTTGCTGTTTGTTCTGTGAATCGCCTAGATGTGTTTAGGGTTTTGAAACTGAAGTTGCAGGAGACTTAAAAGAAACATTTACTTGTGCTTGAAACACTTTGCTTGTTTGATTGCTGTTTGGATCTCTTCTGTGATTGTGTGATCGCCTAGAACTTGTAAAGAGGATAGGAACTTAATACGGTATTGCGTGAAATCATAATTGAGACTATGTATTGTGAAATGTCTGAGATGAGAGTTGAGATCATAAGGCAAAGGAGCCGTGGTCGATATACTTGAGTGGAGGACTATTGTTTGGGGTCCCAGATGGATGGTTGAGATTTGCAATGCCTGGGGCTGCAATCGATACGCTGAAGTTGAGGATAGTCGCTGAGCCACGTGGGAAATATGCGAGGGGGTACTGAGGGACCTGACATGACATGGGGCTGTTCAAAAGGGTACAGCGTATACTCATGTGGTATGGGAGTAATGGCTATACGTAGCGCTCTCAAGGCATGGCCGACGGGCTAGTCGTGTAGCGACTATAAATTTACGGAGGATGCAACCCAAGTGCCATGGTGTAAGTCATCATTGTGTGGTCCGGGTATTCGCAGTGGCGTTACCTGTGACGCTAGGATATTGTGTGAAGTCTTTAGGACTTTCTATGGTGCTGTTTTAGGCTTGAACTTAGTGTTTGTTAAGTTGTGGTGCATTGATAGGATAGTGTAGGTTCATTCTCCTGGGTAATCTAAATTACTCACCCCTCCAAGTTCCCTTATTTTCTCTCTCTCTCGATCCCCTCTAGCAGGTTAGGTGAGTCAGGATGCTCAGTATTGCATATGGATGTGGAGTTGTTTGTTAAGCAAGGCGCCTTCGTTTTCTGGGACTTGTAAAGTGGATAATGCGTTTGGCTTATGGCGCAGACGGTTATCTTAACATTGTCGGTTCGGTTTATATGACCGGAATCGGATGTCACAGTTATGATCGGCATAGTTGCAATCCACTTGCCACGGTGATTGCTAATATGGGAGCTTTTATGGGAGTTCATGTTCTCGCAACAACAAACATGAGGTATTTTGATTGTTATTCGTTTGGTTTTCATATATATAAAACTATATTTTTTTGTGCGTTTATTATAATAGCTGAATACGGAGTTTATGGTGTCGTTTTAAGATCATATGCACGAGTTGAAATTTTAGAAAATGTTGATATTGGAGCATGCCACTTTCACATTATTTCATATTGTTGGTCAGTCTCTCTTTTTCTCTAGAGTTGCTTTATTTGTTTGTCAAGTACTAACTAGCATGTCATCAGAGAATCTTACAGATTTCTCAATAAATATGTGAATATATATATGAAATTTACTTCAAGATAGTCCTAGTTCTACACTCCCAACTTAACTTTATATACCTTAAGAAAATTGTGGAACCTAGTAACAGTTTAAAATTACAAAATTATTGCTATAATCTGTTTTCCCAAAAACCTAGTAAAAGTCATGAAACCCTAACTATAGGTATTAGTGGAGACGGTGGTCGTTAGGTTATGGTCTCTTTTCTCTTTCTTTCTCAGTTGATCCTCTGATTTTAACAACTAAGAAGTGGGGGTTTTTATTTATTTATATACACATCTATAGATATATGTTCTCTTCACTCCTCCTGAGTTAAGATGAAGTAGATCTTGGCTTCTCCTTGTCTACTGTTGGTATTTGGTAACTCCCATCGTTTTCCAGCGTACCTTAATCACTGATGTTGTGTCTTCCCTTCTGGTGTAAAGTTGAAACACAAAAACGTGTTATTATCTCCAAGTGTAAAGAGGGAGGCTCTTTCAGTGGCATTATACTACATGTACACAAACCTACGAGCTACCATTCGGAAATACTAGATGAGTATCTAGTATCCAAATATCATTCCAAATGGTGATGTTACAGTTTGAACCTAGTCTCATCTGAAGTCCTTGTCTTAATAACTTTTCTTGTCAAATAAAATACTTTTCAAACCAAAAGATGGAGAATTAGGTTTTCGAGCTTATATAAGATGGATATTCAATAATTCTTTACTAGAACTTTCTTCCAGCCAATTCGGAAATTGCAATATCTCTAAAAAATATTGCTTTATAGAAGCTGTATTGAGTTTTTCTAGAGAGCCAAAATCCAATCCACTTTTGTTTTCATGGTTAAAAGACTTCTACTTTTGTTTTCATGGTTAAAAGACTTCTCTCACATTATCTATCTAATGGAGACCGCATTTACCATCATAAAATCTCGCGTAGAATTTCTATAGGTCGCACAAACTCTTTAAATATTCATCATATATACGACTATGCAACTTTCACATGTTTTGTTTTCTTTGCTTTATTTTGTTAATATCTTATCACTGTTTCTTTAAAGTGAGTTTTTGTGTTTCCTCTCTCATGTATATATAGGCTTTGACGAATAGCAACCCGGATCTCTGCTTTTGGAACTTACAGGAGTTTCAGATCTGTTTTCAGTCTCCAACAAATTGTACTCTTTTTGACATTGCTGCGTTTCTCAAAAAGTACTGCCCTAGTCTTGAGAAAATTTCGATCGATGTAAGTCTCTCTCTGTCTCTCTCTCCGTCTCTCTCTCTCTCTCTCTCTCTCTCTCTCTCTCTCTCTCTCTCTCTCTGCCAAATCCATTAATACTTTGGTTTCTTATGTGCAGATAAATGATTTCACATTTGAACCTTATATCTTATGGGAGCTCTATCAGAAGCCAATGGTTCAGAATGGCAACTACCCTTTGAACTCTATCAAGTATGTTGAGATCATGGGCTATAAAAACGGCTGGCATGAGCTTGATATAGTGGAGTTCTTCGTTAGGAATGCAAAATCTCTGGAGAAGTTGAAGCTGATAGAGCCAAGAAACCCAGAGGTCACAGTGTTCGAACCAGAGTATGAAAGGATCACCAACATAAAAAGGTTATCTCCAAAGAAAGATCTCATTGAATTTACCAAATCAGGTCGGGCCCAATCATGAACATGCCAGACTATAATAGCTCTTTTGATCATTTTATGTTTTTTCTTTTAAAATTTGAACTCTATTTGCTTTCGGTATTTTTCCTCAGATTTGGACTTATGCAAAGTTTTTCTAGACTTTGTAAATGTCAACATGTTATCATGCTCCTAGTTTAAGATCAATTGCTATTGGGTTATGACTATGGAATGCCTATATCATTATTATTATTTAAGTTATTGTAACTAGGTGATCATAGAAATTTCTCCCACTTATTTCCAACGAAAATCTTACATAAATGAATTTGATTAGAAGAAACATTGAAAAAAATTTGGTGCTTAGAATTTTAGTTAATTCTTTTGAAAATCTGAAATAAAGAAAAAGAAAATATTTTACAGAAAATAAGTTAACAAGAAGGAAAAGAAAACGATAAGTAAAAATAAAACAATACTTTAAATAAAAATAAAAAGAGAGAGAAAATTTAGATTATACTGTATGTTTATATTTATATAGTTAAGCAAATATAGACTATACGATTTTTTGGGGATAATTGGCCAAATACCGTAGTTAAGATTTGAAAATTGAAAAAAAGACATGTTATTTTTTAAACAACATTTACTTATATGTAAAAAGACATATCTGATTAGCTTTTAAATAAGTATTACATATTATATAAATAAAAATCGAAATATTAATATTTTGATTTTATTGAAGGTATAGAGATATCTAATGAATTAATATTTAAAATTTTATAATTAGATATATTGCCCTAGATATCAAATCAAATGAGCTTTTGCCATTTCTGAATTATGTAAGGTACTTAACATTATGATGTATTGGCATAATTAAAGTTTTATATAGTGTTTTTCAATATTGTTCTGTAGGCAATATATGAGTGATTTTTGCTTTCCGAAAACTAAAAAAGAATGTTTTGACCCAAAGAAAAAGAACTTTGCTACATTATCAGTGAAAGTAAGAAGATGATAGTGAAGAGGAAAGAGAGAGTGAGATGGTTGAAGGAGATGTAGAAGAAAATTATGTATCGTTTATTTATATTGAGAAAAGCTCTGTTCATTTACAAACGAGGCAAAAATGAAAGAATCAGAATAGTTTTACCTTCTACAACGTCAAACTAAATAGCTCCAACAAACTACCTTTGCACGTACGAAAGAAAGCCACTACGCTGATTTCAGACTTAGCTTTCCAATCTTGCCGCTCCTCCTTGGCTATTGTGAATGGAGGAAGATTCTATTATGGCAGCTTTCCCACGCTGTAATCCGTCATTTAGATTGTATGGCGGCTTTGCTCAGGCGGTAAAGGTGTCATTTAACTCGGACATCTTCGAGAGAACCTCTATCCATAAGAGCGGGAAGATTGATAGCTCAAAAACCCGTCATTTCTATATGGCAATGAGGTTTTGTATCGTTGGTGGGGACCCAAAAAGTAAAGTTCACGATTGGGATAGTTTCTACTTTTTGTGAAAAGTAATGAAGTGTCCATCATCGGCAATTACGACATTGATCTCCTCACGGCTTGAAGGCTTAAGCCTAATATTTAAATTTGCTTTCTTGTTTGGCGTGGTTTATCACTTGAAAATACTAATTGCGTAATTCTTTGTTTTTGCAGAGACAGTCAGTTATGGAGTGGACCCTTTCGGCTTCGATATCGATGTGGCCAAGCTCAAAAAATTCAGTTAGAGACATTGGCCCGTGAAAGGGAAGAAGGATCTTTCAAAGAAAAGAGTGAGGGTTCCGAAGCCAAAACTCCAAGGGTAAAGGTAATTTTTCAATTTTGTTTGAATGGCTAGTATTATTATTTTTATGCAAAACGTGACCGCTTATCCTTGCTTTTTTGGTGTTTCAGCTCCCAAGAAACCAGCTCAACCAGAGCCAAAGAGGATGAATCTTAAAAGAAGGGATATGTCTTTAACAGTGGAGATTGTTATACCGGTGGGGTCCAAGAGACCAAAGTCAAACCCTCCACCAGAGCCTATTCCCATAGACTCCAACGAGGTCATAAAAGTCACAAGGGACAACAAGGTCCAAGGAGGTGGAGAGGTATTAATCGTATTCATGACTTTTCTTCTCTTATTCTTCGCTACTCTCTGACCTATAATTAATAGTTTCTACAGGACCCGATGCATTGGAGAGGGTCAGGCAGGCTGCTGCCAAAAAGGCTCACGAAGCAAAGCGAGTTGGGGAAGCTTGTCAAGCCGGCCCGCATGTCGAGGTAGAGGAGATGACCATTAGTGGCCTAAATCTCTCAAATGATGCCACGAACAATGTGGTCCGTCCTCGTACTACTCCATCCTCCCAGATGGCACCCACCACTCATCCCGAAAATGAGTCCAGAGGCGTTGCTCCTGAAAGTTTTCCCATGCTGAAACCAGAGAAGCGAGAGGGCGGCAGCTGCATTCCCAATCACATTAACCTCCGGCGGGATAGTGATACCCCAGCGATGTTTGATAGCGATATTTTTTTTCAAATCTCGTCTAGCGATGCAAACTGAACGCGAGATACAGTACTCCTCTGAAGGAGTTGAAGCATGCAAACTCTATTTATGAAGCGACTTAGGATATTGTGCAGATTCCTATCCATCCAATTTTTACTTGTGCGGTGTTATAGCGACATATCCTGGTAATCTTTCTTTTATCTTCAGAGGATGTTGATTTACTCTTCGCTGATGGAATCGTATGACCAAGCTTGAAAGGCTTCGGGGAGTTGAGACCAGAGCTGAAGTTCTTCGACCGAATTGTCTCAGTCTTGAGACTGAAGTTCGCAATCTAAAGATTGAAGTGGCCGAATCATCTCAACTTTCGAGACGAGGTGACCGTTCTCAAGGCGCAGGTTGATGTTCTCGAAAGAAAGGGAGATGAAGATGTGCAAATAACGTTCGCAAAAATTGAGAGGCTTCACAACTCTCGTGATGAGGCAGCTCAATATGTGGCTGACGAGGTGTTTAACAACGCCATATATTGGTTTTGGTTTGGGTCGCATATAGACGAGTGAAAGCCTTGTTGGCTCAGAAGGAAGAGTTTGAAGCTGCTGTGTTGGTATGGCTAAGAATGAAGCCATGATAGTTTATTTAGAGCAGATGCAAGCTCAGGAATAGGATATTCCTGCCGAGATTATCTCTGCTTTTAGGGTGAAGCTCGCAGAGTGGGAGCCAAAGGGTAACACTATTGATGAAGCAGTAGTTACCGAGGATGATCTTATCTTGCCAAAAAGGTTAGATCTTTTCTTTCGTCTTGAAGATTTTTCTTTAAACGGTGAATGGGTTGTTCCCATTAATTTTTACCAATTTGGTTCGATGTGTCGAAGCCGTGCTGTTGAATGGAGTGCGCGAAGACATTATAAAGATGGATGGTCAACCCCAAGATGGAGAGCCGAAGTGATGTCTGACCTATTCAGTTTACATCGTTCTAGCGCTTATATAGTAACATTGCCCGGAAAGGTTTTAATCCAATATTTAAAGAATGTAAAAGTATCTTGATCTTTGAAGTATTTAATATTGATGTCCCTTTTTAAGTATCTAAGACATAGACATAGTTTTGTCTCTATTAAATAGTAATAAACTTGCTTTATTAAGGAGTACTCGCTTATGCTTACGAGGTAGTCACCTTTTTCTATATGGACTTTGTACAAGCCGACTTTTCGACTTGTGGCGCGTGGGCATCTTTCTAGCCGGGGTGGAGGCAAGGACTATTTGCTTAACTTATACCAAATACAACTACAAGATCGAATATGCATCGTGTAAGACTTTAGCTGATAGATATTCATATGAACTTGTGTTGTACGAGTTTTTGTCTTGGCTTCCCTTTGATTTATGGAAGTAATGAAATTGAACCAAAATCTTTTAGGGGTGGAGATCAGCCATAAAATTTATTCATAGTTGGAAGTCAACGCTGGGCCAGAATACTGAGACTATACATTCGTCTAGATTAGTTTTTTTTTTGGAGAAGTGAATGTATAAAATGTTTCTTCTTATGCCGAGCTAAACTTCAAAAGGCAATAAAAAGATATTATGATAAAATAATTTATTAGATTTATAGCTGGACCCTGTTAGAATAGATATTGATTGTGTTTCGAAAGTTAAAAATCAATTGACAAGTCCAATCAGTACCCATAAGGTAAGGAGTGAGAGGTTTCAAGCAGATGAGAAAGGTAGATCCTAGCTGCTTATCCTTAACTTAACAAGATGGCTTGGAGCAGGCCGGAGCCAAAGAGGAATGGAGTTACTAGTTAAGAAAGGTTTCCAAGATAGCAGCAAGGTTTCAAGTCTCAAATTTTGTGAAGATTGCATCTAAGGAAAATGAAAAAAGGGCTTCATACGTACCCAAATCGGGATTAAGCTATTCATAGTTCTTTATAATTATTGGATGAATATGAGCTCGGAAGTCGAGCTCTTATTTTTATGTTCTTTTTTTTTAGATAATAACTATTCCAAATTTCCGTGAAGATCCTAATGCGACTTCTTAGCATTTGTTAAGGTGGTCGCCGAGGTGAGTTGTATTTTCCACTCGCTGATAAAGCAGGATTGTGTCATCTGTTGGTTCTCTTGAAGTGTAAAGATGGCGGAAGAGGTGGCAAACTTTATGTTTTGGTGGTAAGTTGGCACGATAGCTTTCATCTCATGAATCTAAGTAGTCCCGAAGATGGCGTTATAGATGGCAAGTTTGTCCATGACGGTGAATTTGACAATCTTGGTTATGCCGCCGACATAAACGGTCAACTTTGTAGTTCTGATCTTGAAGAAAGATTCACAAGCATACCTGGTAAGAGGTTTTTGGTACTGCCTAAATATCTGTATCGTGGATTCCTATTTTAGTTAACGTATCTTTAAAGATGATTTTAATCATACTGCCGGTGTCAATCAAGATTTTTGTCATGGATTTCCACCTCGCTTTCATAGATGTTGAGTTCGAACGACCAAAGGATCATTGTGCGGAGTGTGGAGGCCCCGCATGTTGCTTTTCTTTTTTCATAATCATTTTTATTAGTGTAAAAATTATTACATTATATATATATATATCATACAGTAATTAATTTAAAAAGTATTTATTTTCATATGAAAAGTAATATAAACTAATCATCTTTTTGATTTTCTTCGTAATTAACACATTTTTTTTGTATGGACAACTTTCATTTGACAACTATTAGAATTTTTTAATTTTTTTTTTAATTATTTGATTTAATACTTAGAAAGTACAAAATGTGTTGTCTTGTTTCTACAAAAGGTAAAGAAAAAAAGAATATCCTGATTTTATTCTCAAAAGAAATTTTAATATAAAGCAAAAATTTATATTTTCTAAAACTACACAAAAAAACTAAATTTAGTGTGTCATAAATCTAAACAAATCCTTAACTCCATTCTTAAAAATACACACACAGAAGCTTAACCACAAACACCATTGTGACGAACTCTGTTGTAAAGTATCATTACCCTCCAGAGAAAATGTCAGAGTCCTCACATAACAAAATGAAATTTCCCAAAAATATGCGTGAAGATGTAGTAGATCACATCCTGTCGAATTGTCTTCCCATCCAAGATGCTTTGAGAAGTCGTGCTGTGTCCAAAAGATTTAGGCACGCACAAATTCGATCCCGATACCTTGATTTTAGCAAAATATACTCTAAGAGGCGCAGTCAATTAGCAGTTGTACGTATCATCGAAGGTATTTTTGAAAAAAACAAAGGATCAGAGATCAACCAATTTGTTCTGATTTTTAATCATATCGGCATAGAGGATAATATTAGAGATAACGAAGAATCACTGATTGCCGTGACTTATGCAATCATATAACTCTGTGTAAATATCCAATATTGTCTTCCCTTTCTTACTTCGAGCATCCATGTATAAATGTTACAATACAGAGTATAATCAAAATCATCTCTTTCACCTTTCTTATATGGTATCAGAGCCTAAATCAATACCAATCTCTTCTACCTGCAAATCTTGATTTTTTTTTCTCTTCTCTTCTTTTTCTCTACAATCTCAAACAGCATGTCTTCCAGCGCCTCTCTCAACAACAACGGTGTAGCAACCAACACCGAAACTCTCCCTGCAACTCAAGGATCCCTCCTTCACGTTAACATGACAAACGTCACCTGTCTCAACACTACCAACTACATCATGTGGAGGCGGCAAATACATGCCCTTCTCGATGGCTATGCCTTATCGACCTTCCTTGATGCCTCAACAATAGCCCCAGCTCCGACTATCACCAACAACGGAGCACAAACCGAAAATCCAGCCTACACGCATCACAACCGCCAAGACAAGCTATTATACAGTGCTCTCCTTGGCGCCATTAGCCCAGCGATCCAACCAATTCTGTCAAACACCAACACAACAGCCGAGATCTGGGAGCTCCTCGCCTCCAACTACGCGAAACCAAGCAGGGGCCATATAAAAGAATTGAAGCATCAAATCAAACAATGGAAGAAAGGAAACAAGCAGATTGATGAGTACTTCCAAGGACTCACAACACGCTTCGATCAACTTGTCATCCTTGGCAAACCCGTGGATTTAGAAGACCAAATCGAGTTTATTCTCGAAGATTTACCCCACGATTACAAGTCCGTCGTCGATCAAGTTGAGGGACGCGATGCTCCTCCAACTCTCTCAGAACTCCATGAAAAGCTCCTTAACCATGAGGCTAAACTTGTTACGGCAGAACCATCGACCACTTTTCCTGTCTCCGCCAATGTTGCCAACAACAAGTTCAAACCACCACAGAAATACAACAATCATAATCAACATTGGAAATCACAACCTCGCTCAACAAACGACAATCCAAACCAGCCATGGCAACCACGACCATACTTGGGCAAGTGTCAAATTTGCAATGTCCAGGGACATAGCGCCAGGCGTTGTCCCCAATTCTCCCACCAGCAAACTGGTCTTCTACCATCACCTTCTCCGTGGCAACCTCGTGCCAACTTTGCTGCTGGAGGTTCTCCAAGCACTCAACCGTGGCTGCTCGACTCTGGCGCCACACATCACATCTGCTCAGATCTTGGAAATTTATCCCTACATCAACCATACAATGGCGGTGACGAAGTGATTATTGGCGATGGAAATGGACTCTCTATTACACATACTGGTTCAATAGTCTTACCCTCATCTCCACGTCCTCTCTCTCTGTCCAATGTTCTATGTGTACCTGCAATTAAAAAGAACCTCATATCAGTTTTTAAACTATGCAATACTAATCAAGTATCGGTACATTTTTTCCATCTTACTTTCAGGTGAAGGATCTGAAAACGGGGGTCCAATTACTTCAAGACCGCACCAAGGATGAGCTCTATGAGTGGCCAATATCCCTCCCACAAACCTACCATACATCAACCACAAACCACAAAACCACTGTCATTGATTGGCATGCAAGACTCAGCCACCCATCATCATCTATCTTAAAAAGCATTCTTTCAAATTTTTCTTTACCAGTTTCAGATTCGATTTCACAAACACTTTGTTGCAGTGATTGCCTCTTAAATAAAAGTCAAAAACTTCCTTTCTCTCAAACCACTATCTCATCTACGTTTCCTCTCCAATATCTTTTTACAGATCTATGGATCTCTCCAAAAACTTCCATCGATAATTACAAATATTATTTAGTAATTGTTGATCATTATTCTCACTATGTTTGGCTATTTCCTCTTAAACTAAAATCACAGGTTCGTGAAACATTCATTCGTTTCACTAACTTAGTTGTAAATCGTTTTCAAAGAAGAATTGGTACCTTATTTTCAGATAATGGTGGAGAATTCATTGCTCTCCGCGAGTATCTCTCCTCCAAAGGCATCTCTCACTTAACTTCTCCTCCCCACACCCCAGAACACAATGGAATGGCCGAACGTCGCCATCGCCACATCGTCGAAACTGGCTTAACTCTCCTCTCTCGAGCTTCAATGCCAAATACCTACTGGACCTACGCTTTTTCTGCTGCAGTCTACCTAATCAACTGTATGCCAACACCTACCCTTTCCCTACAATCCCCCTACAAAATTCTCTTCAAAACAGACCCAAACTATAGCAAACTTCGTATATTCGGATGTCTCTGTTTTCCATGGCTCCGTCCCTACACAACCTATAAACTCGAACCAAGATCCAAACCGTGTGTACTTCTAGGATACTCTCTCACCCAAAGTGCATACATTTGCCTCGACCCAACTCAAAATCGCATATACATATCCCGACACGTCCGCTTCGATGAAACAAAATTTCCATACCAAACACTGACTTGCTCCAAAATCTCCTCACCAATAGAACACTCCTACTCCTCATATCCGCTCCTCACCACCATTCCGTCGCCACTCAAAAATGCTCAACCCTCGGCTCCGCCAACGTCGCCAATTTGCTCCCCCAACTCAGATTCTTCACCATCGGAGACTCCTTCGTCAACAGCAGATCAGCCGAACCCAACGGCATCACAGTCGACATCATCATCTGATGTCCCTCTATCACCGTCGACACCGCTCTCGCCATCACCAACGGCCGAAAGCTCTTCAACATCGCAGCCCCCGACAAATACCTCCAACTCACCAAATCAGGCCCATCCAAGCCCATCAAATAATCAAACCCAAATAAACCCAAACACAATCATTACCCAATCTCAGCCCGTTACTCAACCAAACCAGCAAACCAAAAATAACCAACTTCCCAATGACAATCGTATGAGAACCCGAGCCCAAAATGATATAATTAAACCCAACCCAAAATACGCCAAGCTTGCCACAAAACCCTCATTCACTGAGATCAAACCTCGCACACACCAGCAAGCGCTCAAGGAAAAACATTGGCGTAAGGCGATGTCGAAAGAGTACGATGCTCAAATTACTCTTCACACATGGGATCTTGTACCGCCATCGCCTCATCAGAATATCGTCGACACCAAATGGGTATTTCGAATCAAGCTATTACCGGACGGATCGCTAGATAAATACAAAGCTAGACTTGTCGCAAGAGGTTTCAATCAACAACAAGGAATTGATTTCGAGGAGACTTACAGCCCTGTTATCAAGTCCACTACAACCCGCACTGTCCTCAAAGTTGCTGTAAGTAAAGATTGGTGTCTTCGACAACTCGATATTAATAATGCTTTTTTTCAAGGAACACTGAATGAAGAAGTCTATGTCCGCCAACCTCCTGGATTTGTCGACTCAGATAGACCGGACTATGTTTGCAAATTGCAAAAGGCACTATATGGTCTTAAACAAGCACCTCGGGCTTGGTACATGGAGCTAAAAGGGTATCTTGTCTCTGCCGGATTCAAAAGCTCTCTAGCCGACACTTCTTTGTTTATACTTCAGCAACAGGGACTTCTGATTTATGCTCTTGTCTATGTAGATGACATCATTGTTACCGGTAACAACAACAAAGCTGTCGAACAAGTTATCACTAACCTTGCCACTCGTTTCTCTGTTAAAGACATGGGCAATCTTTCATACTTTCTGGGCATTGAAGCAGTTCGTACACCAAAAGGTCTCCACCTGAATCAACGTAAGTACATTCACGATTTGTTGGCAAAGATGAATATGCAGGATGCTAAATCTGTTGCAACCCCAATGGCATCATCTCCTCGGCTTACAAAACAAGGCGAACCATATTCAAACCCGACAGAGTTTAGACAACTGGTTGGGAGTCTTCAATACTTGGCGTTTACACGTCCAGATATTGCTTACGCTGTCAACAAGCTCTCACAGTTTATGCAAACTCCCACCACCGATCATTGGCAAACAGCTAAAAGGATACTACGATACTTGACAGGAACTGCGACACATGGTCTCTTTATTAGCCGATCAAGCAATCTCAGTGTTCACGCCTTTACGGATGCAGATTGGGCAGGGGATCCCACATACTATATTTCAACAAATGGCTACATCGTCTATCTTGGTGATCAACCAATCTCCTGGTCCTCTACAAAACAAAAAGGCATCGCAAGATCCTCAACAGAAGCTGAATATAGAGCAGTCGCCAACACAGCTTCTGAAGTTCGATGGGTGTGTTCTCTATTATCTGAAATGGGATTATCTTGCAACATCCCTCCAGTCATATATTGCGATAATATAGGCGCCACATATCTATGTGCAAATCCTGTATTTCATTCTAGAATGAAACACATTGCGCTAGATTATCATTTTATTCGTGAGCAAGTTCAGGATGGGAGATTACGAGTAGCACATGTTTCGACTCATGACCAGCTCGCAGATGGACTTACTAAACCTCTCTCAAGATTGCAGTTCACGCCATTACGACATAAGATTGGAGTTTCGCAAGCACCTCCATCTTGAGGGGGCGTATTAGAGATAAAGAAGAATCACTGATTGCCGTGACTTATGCAATCATATAACTCTGTGTAAATATCCAATATTGCCTTCCCTTTCTTACTTCGAGCATCCATGTATAAATGTTACAATACAGAGTATAATCAAAATCATCTCTTTCACCTTTCTTATAGATAAGATCCTCAGGTGGATCAAAACATGCGTGAGTAAAAATATTCAAGAGCTGGAGTTAGATTTTTCCAAATCTAGGAAAGTTATAGAGATTCCAATCGACTTGGTGGCCATCCAGACGCTAACAGTCTTGAAGCTAAAATGGTGTCAGTTTGAGATATCTGAGAACTCTCCCAAGGGTCTTAAGTTACTGAGAACGCTGGTGTTAATGAGGACCAAGGTGACAAAAAAGACGCTAGATGCAATCTTCAACAACTGCATCCACCTCGAGACGCTTGAACTAATCAACTGTCGAATGTTCGGGGTATTGAGAATCAACGCTCAAAACAATATGAAGTTCAAGTTGTTGGTCGTGTATTCTATGCTGAATCTCTTGAAGATATTTTTGGATGCACCCACTCTTGAATGCTACAAGTATGATGGATATGTCAGGATGATTGACTTTTCAAGAGTGAATGTACTTAAAGAGGTAAAACTTCATTATAATCGGAGTTATGATCGGCATAGTTGCAATCCACTTGCCATGGTGATTGCTAATATGAGAGCTTTTATGGGAGTTCATGTTCTCGCAACGACAAACATCTTTCTTGAGGTATTTTGATTGTTTTTCGTTTGGTTTTCATATATATAAAACTATATCTTTTTGTGCGTTTATTATAATAGCTGAATACGGAGTTTATGGTGTCATTTTAAGATCATATGCACGAGTTGAAATTTTAGAAAAGGTTGATATTGGAGCATGCCACTTTCACATGATTTCATATTGTTGGTTAGTCTCTCTTTTTCTCTAGAGTTGCTTTATTCGTTTGTCAAGTTCTAACTAGCATGTCACCAGAGAATCTTACAGATTTCTCATAAAATATGTGTATAGATATATATGAAATTCACTTCAAGATAGTCCTAATTCTACACTCCCAACTTAACTTTATATACCTTAAGAAAATTGTGGAACCTAGTAACAGTTTTAAATTACAAAATTATTGCAATAATCTGTTTTCTCAAAAACCTAGTAAAAGTCATGAAACCCTAACTATAGGTATTAGTGGAGACGGCGGTCGTTAGGTTATGTCTCTTTTCTCTTTCTTTCTCAGTTGATCCTCTGATTTTAACAACAAAGAAGTGGGGGTTTTTTTTTTAATTTATATACACATCTATAGATATATGTTCTCTTCACTCCTCCTGTGTTAAGATGAAGTAGATCTTGGCTTCTCCTTAAATACTGTTGGTATTTGGTAACTCCCATCGTTGTCTGGTAACTCCCATCATTACGATTTGCTTATGATTTGCTTCACTCTTTCCTGGTATTTGATTCTGAGGTTTTGAAGATGAAGCGTCTTTGCTTTCTAGAGACTTGACTCTTTGGTTCAGAGCATCTAACTTGCCATTCAGGTCACAAGTAGTGGAGTCTATCTTGTTATGCATTTCAGCAAACTTCTTGTGCAGCTCTATAGTGGTGTTGGCTTGACCAGTCAACAACTGTTGCATTATCTGCTTCAAATCAACATCTTGAGTGCTAGAAGAGGTTTGTGTATTGCCAAAATCTGGTGGGATAAAAGCTGCTCTTGGCTGAAAGTTAGCTTATTGAAACCCCCCTGACAAGGTGGTTTTGGAGCAAAGTTGTTCTGCTGGTTGAAAGGAACAAAAAGGTTTGGCTCATTGGTTTTGTTGAGCAGCTTGTGATGGATAGACTTGATCCTGAGGGTTAGCCACGTTGGTGCTTCTATAAGAGAAGTTGGGATGGTTCCTGTAGTTGTTAAAACTGCCTCCTTGTCGATTCATGTAGAAGGCTTCTTTTTCTACAAATGTCCCATCTTCTTCTTGTGTAGCAACACTATCCCCAACAAAACTGACATTCTTTAAAGACACACTCAGCAGCCTGTCTAACTTGTCATTCAAAGCTTTAATCTCCTTTTCTGTTGTGCTCTCACCTTCAGCGCTTACAACTGCTCTAGATGTTCTGTCATATTATTCACATAGTTTCCAGCATAAAGTGCCAAGTTCTCCACAAGATCTAGACCATCTACAATTGCCCATGAAATTTCCATTTGATGCTGTGTCCAAAAGCATTCTGTACTTTTGGCGTCACTCCTCTATACAAAGTAGACAGCAAGCTCTCATTTGTGAACCCATGATGAGGGCACAGCAAAGTGTAGGACTTGAAGCGCTCCCATGCTTCAGAATATGTCTCATTCCCATGCTGAGTAAAGCTGCTTATGGTGTTCTTGAGCTTTGCTGTTCTTGTTGAACTGAAGAATTTGTTGAAGAATGTTGTTTTGCACTCATTCCATGTAGAGAATGAACCTTGTGGACGTGTCTTCTCCCACTGATGTGCTTTGTCACCTAAACTGAAAGGGAACAAGTGCAGCTTCAAAGCATCTTCAGAGACTCCTTAAATCTTGGTCATTTCACACACCTTATCAAACTGGTCTAGATGATCCAAAGGGTCTTCATTGGGCAGGTCATGCAATATGTTGCCTTGCACCATGTTGATCAACCCAAGCTTGATCTTGAAGTGGTTTTGATGTACAGCTGGAGCGTGAATGCCATTCCTGTTGTGGTGAGTATCAGGCGCATCACCAGCTCCTATTGGTCTTGCAGCTCTAGGTGCGAGAACTGGTACTCACAATCCCTGAACTCCAGCCACTTGATTCAAAGCTTCTTGTGCTTCATCTATGTGTGCTGCAGGTTGTTGTAATGGTGCTTGTCCAACAACACCAACATGTGGTAACTGAGTTTCTTGCTCTGCCATCCTCTGTTCTTCTAACTCTTGAACTTTCTGTCTTACAGCTCTTCTCCTATGAATGTTGTCAATGAAGGGAGTCAGATTTGATGAGCCTTTAGACCTCAAATTCATACAAGTACCTAAAAAACAAAGTACAGAAAACAGAGCAAATTAGTAACTTTTAAAGTAAATAACTTAGCCTAACAACAATGTTAAACTCAAACAATCCACAATTGGCAACGACACCAATTTGGTACCCAACTTTTTGGGTCTAAACTCAAATGTCCTGCAAACAATGCTGTAAGCTAAGCAAGATTGGGAATTTGATTATGCAAGAACAAGTCTAACAACCTAATGATGAAAGGAATGCAGAACAGAAAATACAAGTGTACTAAACTGAGCAATGAACTTAAAGCAATAATTAAACAAGAACTAAGCAAGAATAACTACTAAAGCAAGAATTAAGAAAGATGATCTTAAAGACAATTAATTAAAAGCAAGACTCAAGGTTCTAAGCAATTGTGAGATAGTGATTATCAAGAGTGACAAGGGGATTTCTACTAAGGCTTTCAACAAGCATTAACAAAGCAAGCAATTCTCAATCTTATGCTCCTAGACAAGGTATCTAAAGGGAACCACTTGGCGTCAATAAGCAATTCATATTCAACAAGATCGAAGTGTCAGACCCACTTGTGATGGCGTATCATTCAACCATGAGCATAAAGATCAGAACAATTCTAGCCTAAGAGATGCACCAATCAAGCAAACAATCTCTCACCCAAGCAAGAATTCAGATCAACTTATCAATCTTGTGAACCAATAAGGACCTAGACAGCTATACACCAATCAAGATTATGGATTTAAGCACAAACTTGCAGCATCCTAACAAAGCTAAGCAATGAACAAGAATGAAGCAAAGGCAAGATCTTTCAATGCATACTATCTAACCATCAAGCAAGAATCTCAAAACCAACATTATCTAGCCCTAAGCAAATCGTCTAGTTGTAGTGAACTATCACTTTGGTGTCATTGAACAAAGGAAACATAAACTAAGCTAGACTATCAAGCCAAATAAGCGAACCATGCTTAGAAAAGAGTTACAAGACATCAAGCGAACCATATGCATCTATCAAACCATCTTCAGTCAAAAGCAGCAAGCTTTATCAACATTAATCACTTTCCAAGAGAAGGAGATAACAGAGAACCTTTAAACAAGCCTAATCACCCCTTAACCACATCTTAATCACCACTTTCCCTACTTAGAACCCTAAATCTAAAGTAAACTACTCACTAATCATGTTTAATCCCATTGATTTGGAGTTAAACATAACTAGATGAGACTAAAATGCAAATATGATAATTAAATCTACCAAGATGCAAGAACAAAGATAAAAGACAAGATTAAACCATAAAAATGCAAACTTTATTAAATATATAGATATTTAAGGCAAATCATCCTTTAAGGTTTAGAGAAGGTTTTTGATAGAAAGCTAAACTTGGATAAGATAGAACTTAATAAAAATAATGTTTTGTGGCTTCTCTTTTATAGTAGAGAGCCAAAACAAGCATAAAAAACCTTAAAAAATGGGATAAGGTTAACAAAAGTCAAGTGGTCGACGCAGATGAGTTGCATCGAGGTCGTAGGGTCGATGTTCTGCTCGATATCCAACCTCGATATGGTCCGTGCAGCGCGTATCGACGTCCTTCCTCGATGCTGATCCTTGATGCAGACCAACAGCTTGGAATCCTCGTGCTGATCTTTTTCCTCTCGTCCTGCTGCTTGCACCGAGCATACTTCACGGGTGTTCTGCTCGATATGCTTGCTTGATATAGACCATACTTTGTAAGAACTCCATTTCTGACATATTCTTTGATCATGAGTTGCTTCCATCTCCTCTCCGGCTCCAAGAAACTCCAAAAATACCTCAAAACAACCATAAACGTGCACATGTATGCAAATATATGCAATCCTAAGCTAAATGCGTGCCATGTTGATTCTAAGTGCAAATGATACTAAAATGCTAAACTATAATGCAAAAACAGAGAAAAAGATACATGAAATGCACCCTAAAATGATCTAAAATAGCAAGCTATCATATATTTATAGTTAATATTGCTTCTCTAATTCAAAAATTTTAACATTTAAAAAATTTTAAATTTAATAATATATTTTTAGTTGTATAATTAATTACTCGTCATGAGAAAATATCTATAAGTTAATAATGCTCTATTTGCATAATTTTCCTTCCAAGAGGTCAATGTTTGACATTATATTTTTATTATGTGTCACTAGGATGTGATCCGTGCCTCGTGTGAAATTTTACATCTCGTTGACTTATATAGTTATATAAAATTAAATAATATAAATATACCTTTATCTGGTTATTTATATTTTTATGCGTGCTAATAATATATAATTAAACGAAAATATTTGATATAAAGTAAAAAAGTAAAAATATTGATAAAAGTTTAATATTTTTTAAAGTAATATTATAAAATTTTGAATACACATATTCATAGACAATAAAAAATCACATATTTAATATTAGTTTCAATTGTTATAGTTATTTTAAAATGTTAAAAATATTTTAAAACTTATATTTAATTGTTATATTTTTTTTGAAGAAGTCTACTCATCTAATTGGCAATTACAAAAGTAACCTAAAATTTATACTTCATACGAAATCTTCTTTTGTAGACTCCATTGTTAGTCTACTTTTGTAGACGTCTAACGCTGTCTACTATTTCACTTTTGTTCAAACGCATTTTTATCTACTTTACAACGAATTTTTCAGATTTTCTTTGTCTTGCGATTGTTTTAGTTAGTGTACTTAAATTTCTATCAGTTTTACGTGTATATATTATATATATTTGGTGAAATCAAGTATCTTATTTTATTTGGTATTTAGCTTATTAGTCGGCAGACTTCAAATGAAGTCTACATAGTAGACTTTGTTTGCAGTCTGCGACAGTAATGTTTTTTATAAAATAAATTAATCTAAATTTTGTAACAAATAAAATTTATTATTTGACTCTTGTGTGTTATTTATTGTTTTTATTTATGTATAAGTTTGACATGTTTGTTTGTTATAACTTAGCTTTAATTATTTTTTTTGTTTTATTTGGTATTTAGCTTATCAATCCGTAGACTTCGTTTGCAGTCTGCGACATAAATGTTTAAAAAAAAAAATTGATCAGAAATTTGTAACAAATAAAATTTATTCTTTGATTCTTAAGTGTGTGTTATTTATTGTTCTTGCTGATTAAAGAGTTTGACATGTTTGTTTGTTATAGTTTAGCTTTAATTAATTGTCATGTTTTATTTGGTATTTAGCTTATTAGTAATTCGTTTGCAGTTTGCGGTTATTTTTTTATAAAATTAATTGATCTGAAATTTGTAATAAAAATAATTTATTTTTTGGCTCTTAAGTGTGTGATATTTATTATTCTTTAATATGTATGAGTTTGACATGTTTTTTTCTTGTTACAGTTTAGCTTTAATTAATTTTTGTGTTTTATTTGGTATTAGCTTATTAGTCCGTAGACTTCACTTGTCGTTTGCAGTCTACTTTTTTTTACAATAATTTTTAATGTGGTTTGAATTTTGTTTTCTTACAGAGAATGGTTCACATACCCACTGTTTATGGAGAATGGGTGAGGAAAGAATTGTTGTGGTCTTTCTAAGTAGTTTTACATGTTTTTTTTTTGTTATGAGTTTTACATTTTTTTGTATAGTTAAATTGAATTTTTTTTTTTGTGTTATTAGAGGTTCAAAGATGGTGATGACTAAGTAAGGTGTCAAGAAAGACAGTGAAGTCACTTTTGCAGAATACATAAACATGCATAATTTAGGAATATGATAAATAACATTCACTACAATCCAACATTACATATAAAGTAAACCATTTAAACAAACAAACAAACATTTTAAGGGTCACTGATTATAAATCTTAAACTTGGCATATAAAAACAAAATATCTGAAACAGATGTATGTGAACGAAGTCTGCTCGAGAAGTCTGCTCAAGAAAGTCTAAGTCTGCTCGAGAAGTCTGCGGCTGAAGTCTGCGACTGAAGTCTGGTTTCGATCAATAGCGCCGTGAAATCACTTAAATCCGGCGGAGACAAGCAAGATCTGCAACAAAACCAAAAGACAAATAAATAAGCTCAGATCTGCACAATAAAAAAAATTATTAAAATTCAGATTTCAACAAAATTTACTATATTTACAAACATCATATCTGCAACAACAATAAAAAAATTATGCTCTACAACAAAAACAAAATTCCAGATCTGCAACAAAATAAACAAAATTCAGATCTGCAACAAAAAATAATATTCTGATCTGTAAAAAAAATCAGATCTGCAAAAAAAAAATCAGATATGCAACAAAGTCTACAAATTTTCTACAACAATAAACTCAAATATGTAATAATAAGTCCATATTTGCGATATGAACACAAAGCAAACAACAAGAGGAACACAAAAACCTCAGATTTGCTTACCACTACCAATAATTGAGATAGAGAGGATGGAGGATGGAGATGAGATTGATGGCAATAGAGGAAGAATAAGAGATTCATGGCCAGAGAGGAGGTAGAGGAGAGAGAGATTTTTTTTTTTTAACACAATGAGGTTAAACTCTTCAGTACGTTTTTTTGTCTCGATTCCCGCCCATTTTGTTCTGATTTCCGTCCAATTTGTTAAATAATTTTGATTTTTCGCTACATTTTTTTTTGAAGTCTACTTCAAAAGTCTACTAGAGAAGTCTACCTGAAAAGTCTACTGCATAAGTGTGTTTATCCTAAACCCTAAATCAAATATTTTTGATTTAAATTTGTATAAAAACATTAATTTTCTTACCATTTTTACAATTTAAAGTTAAAACTAACAATGATATGGACCCTAAATCATTAACCAACTCATAAACTATGATTCATATAGAATTTGGGTTTACGCTAATAATTGCATTCTAATACCCTAAACTTAAAACTTCAAACCCTAGCTGTGGAGACCCGACCCAGCTAACTAAACCGCAGCCTTGCGTCACACTACTTCCTAACGGTAAAGTTCTATACTTAGGCAAATTTTTAAACTTTTCTTTTGCAATTTAAATACACAGCGGATTCAACCAACAAACTCATTCCATTATAACTTGAAATAAAACACTTAAACAAGATTCAGGGTTCAATAAAACAAAGCACATGGTTCGCTAATGAATACATCAGATAATCTAGAAACCTAAACGGTCAACAGCAAAGCCCATAAGACAAAACACACGTCTTATAACATAAAAACATCAAAATCCCGGATCCATCCATGTCCATCACTGCTGCCGGTCTTGCTCTACTTACTGCTTAGATCCTGCACACTCAAACAAGAGAGGAATAAGTATTGTCATAAATACTTAGTGAGTACGATCATCCTGTAACATATAGAATGCACATAGTGCGGACCGAGCACCTAGCACAAGATTATAAGATAAATATATATAATGATTAACATTAATATATTGTTAACACCAAATAATGTAAATCTTCCTAATCTTTATCACAATAGGATATTTGTGAGGATATTCTTTGGTTGAGTTTTATGGGTTTCATTCCATAAATGGCATTTGACAGCCTACAATACTTTCCTCAAAATATACATCTTGCTCCCATCTCCAACAATACTATTTTGCTCTGTGTACAAATATGATTTTTGAGTTTTAAAACTCAACCCACAAAGCAATGTATGTAGTTCAAACAGTAAATAGTACCTTTTACAACACGAATGCGAGCAATAAATGAGTTTACAAGTCCATGGATCTCCTTCCACTCCTCTTCCCGCCATTTTTGTTTATCCTCATCTAACCCATCAACACCCTCACTATCGATACTTAGCATAAGGAGTTTCCACACTCGTTGTTTCTTCATCTAGTTCTACTTTTGTTTGATGGTTTTTCTCACTACGATAAGCAAAGACTGAGACATTTCTCATGTACGGGTCATGTACGGGAGTGCTGCCTTTTGTTGCTGATATGTCTTTTGCTGAAGAACTAGTGTAGTTTCTAGTTTCTGTGGAAGGGAAATGACAGTCTCTCGTAATGTCTAGTTACTGGATTAACTTGCTGACTGAATCAACTGAAAATCTTTGTTATCATAGTTTCTCATGAGATGTACCATTGTTTCTAGTGTATCTTTGTTTCCATAGTTTCTAGTGTATCTTTGTTTCCGCGTCACCACTGCAAGTGTAACGCCCTTGCGTTGAGTTTCTTTGCTATACGGTCTATATTGCTTTGTTTTTTTCATAATCATATTTTATTATTGTAAAAAGTATTACACTATATATGTATATATATATCATACAGTAATTAATTTAATAAGTATATATTTTCATATGAAAAGTAATATAAACTATTCATTTTTTTGGTTTTTTTCGTAATTAACACATTCTCTTGTATGGACAACTTTCATTCATTTGACAACTATTAGAATTTTTTATTTTTTTTTTAATTATTGGTTTCAACTCTTCGGTATTTTTCCTCAGATTTGGACTTATGCAAAGTTTTTCTAGACTTTATAAATGTCAACATGTGATCATGCTCCTAATTTAAGATCTATTGCTATTGGGTTATGACCATGGAATGACTATATCATTATTATCATTAAGTTATTGTATCTAGGTGATTATAGAATTTTCTCTGACCTATTTCCAACGAAAATCTTACATAAATGAATTTGATTAGAAGAAATATGGAAAAAAAATTTGGTGCTTAGAATTTTAGTTAATTCTTTTGGAAATCTGAGAAAAAGAAAAAGAAAATATATTACAGAAAATAAGTTAACAAGAAGGAAAAGAAAATGATAAGTAAAAATAAAGCAAAACTTCAAATAAAAATAAAAGGAGAGAGAAAATTTAGATTATACTGTATGTTTATATTTATATAGTTAAGCAAAAATAGGCTATACGATTTTTTGGGGATAATTGGCCAAATACCGTAGTTAAGATTTGAAACTTGAAAAAGACACATGTTATTTTTTAAACAACATTTACCTATATGTAAAAAGACATATTTGATTAGCTTTTAATTAAAAATTACATATTATATAAATAAAAATCGAAATATTAAATATTAATATTTTGATTTTGTTGAAGGTATAGAGATATCTAATGAATTAATATTTAAAATTTTATAATTAGATATATTGCCCTAGATATCAAATCAAATGAGCTTTTGCCATTTCTGAATTATGTAAGGTACTTAACATTATGATGTATTGGCATAATTAAAGTTTTATATAGTTTTTTTTTCAATATTGTTCTGTAGGCAATACTTGAGTATTTTTGGTTTTCGAAAACCAAAAAGAATGTTTTGACCCAAAGAAAATGAACTTTGCTACATTATTAGTGAAAGTAAGAAGATGATAGTGAAGAGGAAAGAGAGAGTGAAAAGGTTGAAGGAGATGTAGAAGAAAATTATGTATCGTTTATTTATATTGAGAAAAGCTCTGTTCATTTACAAAAGAGGCAAAAATGAAAGAATCAGACTAGTTTTACCTTCTACAACGTCAAACTAAATAGCTCCAACAAGTTACCTTTGCACGTACGAAAGACACTACGCTGATTTCAGACTTAGCTTTCCAATCTCGCCGCTCCTCCTTGGCTATTGTGAATGGAGGAAGATTCCATTATGGCAGCTTTTCTACGCTGTAATCCGTCATTTCAATTGTATGGCGGCTTTGCTGGGTGGCAGAGGTGTCATTTAACTTGGACATCTTCGAGAGAATCTCTATCCGTAAGAGCGGGAAGATTGATAGCTCATGAAAAACCCGTCATTTCTATATGGCAATGAGGTTTTGTATCGTTGGTGGGGACCCAAAAAGTAAAGTTCATGACTGGGATAGTTTCTACTTTTTTGTGAAAAGTAATGAAGCGTCCATCATCGGCAATTACGACATTGATCTCTTCACACCTTAAAGGCTTAAGCCTAATAATTAAATTTGCTTTCTTGATTGGCGTGGTTTATCACTTGAAAATACTAATTGCGTAATTCTTTGTTTTTACAGAGACAATCAGTTATGGAGCAGACCCTTTCGGCTTCGATATCGATGTTGCCAAGCTCAGAAAATTCAGTTAGAGACATTGGCCCGTGAAAGGGAAGAAGGATCTTTCAAAGAAAAGAGTGAGGGTTCCGAAGCCAAAGGTGGAAAAAGGCAAAACTCCAAAGGTAAAGGTAGTTTTTCAATTTTGTTTGAATGGCTAATTATTATTTTTATGCAAAACGTGACCGCTTATCCTTGCTTTTTTGGTGTTTCAGCTCCCAAGAAATCAGCTCAACCAGAGCCAAAGAGGATGAATCTTAAAAGAAGGGATATGTCTTCAACAGTGGAGATTGTTATACCGGTGGGGTCTAAGAGACCAAAGTCAAACCCTCCGCCAGAGCCTACTCCCATAGACTCCAACGAGGTCATAAAAGTCATAGGGGATGACACGGTCCAAGGAGGTGGAGTGGTATTAATCGTATTCATGACTTTTCTTCTCTTATTCTTTGTTATTCTCTGACCTATAATTAATAGTTTCTACAGGACCCAACGCATTGGAGAGGGTCAGGCAGGCTGTTGCCAAAAAGGCTCAGGAAGCAAAGCGAGCTGTGGAAGCTCGTCAAGCCGGCTCGCATGTCGAGGTAGAGGAGATGACCATTAGTGGCCTAAATCTCTCAAATGATGCCATGAACAATGTGGTTTGTCCTCGTACTACACCATCCTCCCAGATGGCACCCACCACTCATCCCGAAAATGAGTCCAGAGGGGTTACTCCATAAGATTTTCCTGTGCTGAAACCGGAGAAGCGAGAGGGCGACAGCTGCATTCCCAATCACATTAACCTCCGGTGGGATAGTGATACCCCAATGATGTTTGATAGCGATTTGTTTTGCAAATCTCGTCTAGAGATGCAAACCGAACCCAAGATACAGTACTCCTCTGAAGGAGTTGAAGCATACATACTCTATTTATGAAGCGGCTCAGATTATTGTGCAGATTCCTATCCATCCAATTTTTACTTGTGCGGTGTTATAGCGACATATCCTGGCAATCTTTCTTTTATCTTCAGAGGATGTTTTTTTACTCTTCGCTGATGAAATCGTATGACTAAGCTTGAAAGACTTCCGGGAGTTGAGACCAGAGCTGAAGTTCTTCGAGTGAAGTGTCTCAGTCTTGAGACTGTTCGCGATCTAAAGAGTGGCCGAATCATCTCAACTTTCAAGACGAGGTGACCGTTCTCAAGGCGCAGGTTGATGTTCTCGAAAGAAAGGGAGATGAAGATGTGCGAATAGCGTTCGCAGAAAGTGAGAGGCTTCGCAACTCTCGTGATGAGGCAGCTCAATATGTGGCTGACGAGGTGTTTAAAAATGCCATATATTGGTTTGGGTCGCATATAGACGGGTGAAAGCCTTGTTGGCTCGGAAGGAAGAGTTTGAAGCTGCTGTGTTGGTATGGCTAAGAATGAAGCCATGGTAGCTTATTTAGAGCAGATGCAAGCTCAGGGATGGGATATTCCTGACGAGATTATCTCTGCTTTTAAGGTGAAGCTCGCAGAGTGGGATGCAAAAGGTAACGCTATTGATGAAGCAGTAGTTACTGAGGATGATCTCACCTTGCCAAACAGGTTTGATCTTTTCTTTCGTCCTGAAGTTGTTTCTTTAAACGGTGAATGGGTTGTTCCCATGAATTTTTACCAATTTGGTTCGATGTGTTGAAGCCGTGCTGTTGAATGGAGTGCACAAAGACATTATAAAGATGGAAGGTCAACCCCAAGATGGAGAGCCGAAGTGATGTCTGACCTATTCAGTTTACAACGTTCTAGCGCTTATATAGTAACATTGCCCGGAAAGGTTTTAATCCAATACTTAAATAATGTAAAAGTATCTTGATCTTTGAAGTATTTAATATTGATGTCCCAGTTCAAGTATCTAAGACATAGACATAATTTTGTATCTATTAAATAGTAATAAACTTGCTTTATTAAGGAGTACTCATTCATGCTTACGAGGTAGTCACCTTTTTCTATATGGACTTGTGGCGCGTGGGCATCTTTCTAGCCGGGGTGGAAGCAAGGACTATTTGCTTGACTTATACCAAATATAACTACAAGATCGAATATGCATCGTGTAAGACTTCAGCTGATAGATGTTCGTATGAACTTGTGTTGTACGAGTTTTTGTCTTGGCTTCCCTTTGATTTATGGACGTAATGAAATTGAACCAAAATCTTTAGGGGTGGTTATTAGCCATAAAATTTATTCATTGTTGGAAGTCAACGCTGGGCCAGAATATTGAGACTATACATTCGTCTAGATTAGTTTTTTTTGGAGAAGTGAATGTATAAAATGTTTCTTCATATGCCGAGCTAAATGTGAAAAGGCAATAAAAAGATAATAAGATAAAAAAATTTATTAGATTTATAGCTGGACCCTGTTAAAATAAATATTGATTGTGTTCCAAAAGTTATGAATCGATTGACAAGTCCAATCAATACCTATAAGGTAAGGAGTGAGAGGTTTCAAGCAGATGAGAAAGGTAGATCCTAGCTGCTTATCCTTAACTTAACAAGATGGCTTGGAGCAAGCAGGAGCCAAAGAGGAATGGAGTTACTAGTTAAGAAAGGTTTCCTAGATAGCAGCAAGGTTTCAAGTCTCAAATTTTGTGAAGATTGCATCTAAGGAAAATGAAAAATAGGGCTGCATACGTACCCAAATCTGGATTAAGCTATTCATAGTTCTTTACAATTATTGGATGAATATGAGCTTGGAAGTCGAGCTCTCTTTTTTTTTTCTTTTTTTTAGATATTAACTATTCCAGATTTCCGTGAAGATCCTAATGCGACTTCTTAGCATTTGTTAAGGTGGTCGCCGAGGTAAGTTGTATTTTCCACTCGCTGATTAAGCAGAATGGTGTCATCTGTTGGTTCCTTTGAAGTGTAAAGATGGCGGAAGAGGTGGCAAACTTTATGTTGGCGTTATAGATGGCAGGTTTGTCCATGACGGTAAATTTGACAATATTGGTTATGGCGCCGACGTAAACGGTCAACTTTATAGTTCCGATCTTGAAGAAAGACTCACAAGCAAACCTGGTAAGAGGTTTTTGGTGCTGCCTATATATCTGTTTCGTAGATTCCTATCTTAGTTTACGTATCTTTAAAGATGATATTAACTGTACTGCCGGTATCAATCAAGATTTTTGTCGTGGATTCCCACCTCACTTTCATAGATGTGGAGTTCGAACGACCAAAGGATCGTTGTGCGGAGTGTGGAAGCCTCGCATGTTGCTTTTCTTTTTTCATCATCATTTGTATTAGTGTAAAAATTATTACATTATATATATATTATATAGTAATTAATTTAAGAAGTATTTATTTTCATATGAAAAGTAATATAAACTAATTTTTTTTGGTTTTCTTCGTAATTAACACATTTTTTGTATAGACAACTTTCATTTGATAACTATTAGAAATTTTTAATTTTTTTTTTTTTATTTGATTTAATACTTAGAAAGTACAAAATGTACTGTATTGTTTCTACAAAAGGTAAAGAAAAAAAAAAATCCTGATTTTATTCTCAAAAGAAATTTCAATATAAAGTAAAAATTTATATTTTCTAAAACTACACAAAAAACTAAATTTAGTGTGTCATAAATCTAAACAAATCCTTAACCCCATTCTTAAAAATACACACACAGAAGCTTAACCACAAACACCATTGTGACGAACTCTGTTGTAAAGTATCATTACCTCCAGAGAAAATGTCAGAGTCAAGTTCAAAAAAAAAAATTAATAAACATGCCAGAATCCTCACATAAAAAATGAAATTTCCCAAAAACATGCCTGAAGATGTAGTAGAGCACATCCTGTCGACGTGTCTTCCCATCCAAGATGCTTTGAGAAGTCGTGCTGTGTCCAAAAGATTTAGGCATGCACAAATTCGATCCCGATACCTTGATTTTAGCAAAATATACTCCAAGAGGCACAGTCAATTAGCCGTTGTACGTATCATTGAAAATATTTTTGAAAAACACAAAGGATCAGAGATCAACCAATTTGTTCTGATTCTTAATCATATCGGCAGAGAGGATAAGATCCTCAGGTGGATCAAAACATGCGTGAGTAAAAATATTCAAGAGCTGGAGTTAGATTTTTCTAAATTTAGGAAAGTTATAGAGATTCCAATTGACTTGTCGGCCATCCAGATCCAGACGTTAACAGTCTTGAAGCTAAAATGGTGTCAGTTTGAGATATTTGAGAACTCTCCCAAGGGTCTTAAGTTACTGAGAACGCTGGCGTTAATGAAGACCAAGGTGACAAAAAAGACGCTAGATGCAATCTTCAACAACTGCATCCACCTCGAGACGCTTGAACTAATCAACTGTCGAATGTACGGGGTATTGAGAATCAAGCTCAAAACAATATGAAGTTCAAGTTGTTGGTCGTGTATTCTATGCTAAATCTCTTGAAGATATTTTTGGATGCACCAACTCTTGAATGCTACAAGTATGATGGATATGTCAGGATGATTGACTTTTCAAGAGTGAATGTACTTAAAGAGGTAAAACTTCATTATAATCTGAGTTATGATCGGCATAGTTGCAATCCACTTTCCATGATGATTGCTAATATGGGAGCTTTTATGGGAGTTCATGTTCTCGCAACGACTAACATCTTTCCTGAGGTATTTTGATTGTTTTTTGTTTGGTTTTCATATATATAAAACTATATCTTTGTGTGCGTTTATTGTAAAGCTGAATACGGAGTTTATGTTGTCGTTTTAAGATCATATGCACGAGTTGAAATTTTAGAAAATGTTGATATTGGAGCATGCCACTTTCACATTATTTCATATTGTTGGTCAGTCTCTCTTTTTCTCTAAAGTTGCTTTATTCGTTTGTCAAGTTCTAGAGAAAAAATGCGAATGTTCGTCAAGCGGCGAGATTGTAAAAATCTTAACACGCGTCTTCTTAGGAAACTGTTGATATTTCTTTCCGAATTTATTTTACTTTTTACCTTTTCATCTTCTTGCTTTAGAAAATCTTCATCTTCTCTGTCGACTTCTGCTGCAACCCTCTATAGCGATTTTTGTTCGCTTCTCCTATTTTGCTCAGAAATTTCAAAAATGTCTGCTTCTTCGAATTCTTCTTTTAATGACGGTGAAATTTGCCTTGTCGATCATGCCAGGCGAGCCTGGATTAGTCCGGTCGCTTCTTCTTCTTCTATTTCTGAGGGCTCTTCGGGTTACCGGGATGAGATTCCATCAGATCATCCCGACGCAGACTCCGAAGTAGACTTAGATGGTCCCAGGCCAGCGGGTTTTGAATCAAAGAGCAGGATTGAGGGTCTTCCGCAGAGGATTGCAATGTCGCCACATAGGACCGGCATTAAAGACGGGAGGACGTGGATGACTATGGAAAGACTTCAAGAACTTTGTTCGAAGTGTCGTTTTCCTGAAGAGGTCGAGCTGTTACTTCCTCAGGTTCACAAAAGAGTGACCACACCCCCAGAGGGTTATTTCTGTCTTTATGAATATCATTTCACAGAGTTTGGCCTTCAGTTTCCGATCTCACTGCTTCTCTGTTATTGTGAACGGAGAAAAATGCCGGTTTTGCAGCTTACCAACGCCGTAGTCCGCCACTTCAACAGCTTGGCGGCGGTGGCACGCGTGGCTCTGGTTCCCTTTAACTGGGATATTTTCGAACGGATATCCATCCTAAAGAGAGGAAGGGTGAACCGTGGCGGGTGGCGCCATTTTTACACCGCGATGAAGGAGGGAATCATCGGCGGGGATCCGACAAGCAAGGTCATGAATGAGACCGGTTTTTCTTCTATGTGAAGATTAACGAAGCGTCCATCGGCGGTGTCGATCTCACTCTGTTCAATAATTGGAGATCGACACCATGTAAGGAAAACAGAATATCTTATTTATCCACCCCCCTTTTTTTTTACTCGCTGGATATTTAACGTGTGTTCGTTATTGCAGTGGCAATGCATCTGGGAGATGACCCAATCGGATTTAGTGACGATGTCAAGAGGCTGCGTATTCTGAGCCGGCAACTGTGGGCCGAGAAGGAGGAGAGTGGGTCTGCTAAAACGAAGAAGCCTGCCGAGAAGAAGGCCAAACCCCCGAAAGCAGGTAGGTTGCTAGATTAGAGCGGTATTAACTAGCGCTTGGGGATGACTTTATTGACGCGTATGTTATTCAGCCTCGCGAAGAGCCTCACAGCCGAAACCTGTAGGGGCTGGTCGAAGAAAGAGGAAGGCAGCCCTCGTCGGTGTGGAAAAAGGTAGTCATATGGTGGCTTTCTTGAAGAAGATGCAAGAGAAAGGGTGGGAGCTTCCTGTCGGGATCCTTCCGTCTTTCGAGAGGGAGTTTGCCAAGTGGAAGGCAGCCAGCGATGTCATTGGTGAGATAGTCGTTACGAGCGATGACCTTAATCTTCCAAGTAGATCAGAGATTGACGGGCTGTGAAAATAAACCCGTTGGGTTTTTATTATATATATTATTCTTTTTTGTAAGAATTTTTTGCCTAAGATGGCTTGTTATCCCCCTTTTTTGTATGAAAAGGTTCTTTAATTGCTTTTTTATCGTTCTTCATTTTATTACGTGTCATAGAACTTTTTAGTTCGAAACTGGAAGCGGGATTTCTTTGCCCGTCTTACACCGAATGACGATCAAGATCGAATACCAAATTTTTACGATTCACTTTGGCCTGAAAGGTATGATCGAGGGTCGTGCGAGTATTGTCCTCAGCTTTCTTCTTATCCACTCCGAAAGTAACTAAATCAAACCGAAGTATCAAATGAGTAGTGATCAGCCACAAATTTCATTTCTTGTGCTTACTTTTTCTTTGAATCGAATGTTTGGCCAGAACATCGATTCAGCAAGATGCATTCGCATAAGAAAATATGACTCTATACGCCGAGCTGATTTTCTGAAAAATAAATTTATTAAATTTACAGTTGTACCCGGAGGTTGCGTACGTACTCGAATCGGGATCAAGCCGTTCGTAGTTCATTACAAGTATTGAATGAGTGGTATCACTCAAGGGCTAAGCCCGGTTTTATTGAAAGAAAAATAAAAAGAAAACAGCTAAGACTCATTGCCGAATCTTTTTTGATTATTTAGCGTCTTCGAGTGCTTTTGCCGTGGACAGTCGTACTTTGCATTCGCTGATGAAGCAAGATCTTGCCATCTGCTGATCCCCGCGAAGCGTAAAAACTCCGGCCGAAGTGACGAATTTCATACATTGATGATAAGTCGACACGATTGCTTTCATCTCATGGATCCAAGGTGTGCCAAGTATCGCATTGTAGATTGCTGTCACGCCGTCGACATAGACCGTGAGTCGTATGGTGCCGAGGCTGAAGAAAGATTCACTGGCAAAGCCAGTTAAAGGCTTCGGTGCCGCCTTGATGTCTTTGTCCTGGAATCCCATCTTAGTCAACGTATCTTTAAAGATGATGTTGGCCGTGCTGCCGATATCCACCAAAATTTTGGCCACTTCGCTGTCATGGATATGTAGTTCGACCACCAGCGGGTCGTTATGCGGGGTGTGTAACCCATGCATATCCTTTGATGTGAAGGTGATCGTGGGGTGATAGGCCACGAGGCGAGGGAATTTTTGCGACGCGACTGCTTTTCGTCCATACTCTTTGATGGCACGGACAGAGTCAACGCAGTCAGGGAGTCCTCCCATGATCATGTTGACCTGTCGCTTTGGTGGAGGGGGTAGATTTTCGTGCTCTCCTTCGTCGTTCTGATGCTCTGCTCCTTTCTCCTTCTCCTTTTCTTCGTGCCTTCTTTCGGGCGTGCGACTTCGGCGCCTTCCTCCAGAACTGCCTCGACTGCTGCTTTTTCCCGGATCCCTGCTATCTCGAGTGGAAGTGGCGGGATGCGAGTCCCTGGAGTTTGAACTGTGTGAATAGGAGCTTTTACTCTGGGATCGATCGCCTCCGATGTTGATTTTGCCTTCTTTGTATTGTTCATACAGTGTATTTTGGAGGTGTCGACAGGCCGAAGTAGCGTGTCCTGTTCGTCTTTGAAAGGAGCAGTAGAGGTCGTGATTATCGTCCCTATCGCTCGTGCTCCTTGGGGGATCTCCTAGGGTCTACTGATTCCAGGGCTTCTTTGTAGTTGTTACGATAGCGTGAGAGGAGGGCTTGCTTTTACTCGCAAGATCCTTGTCTTTCGAAGTGCTTGCCGTGTCCATGCCGTGTTTCTTGGCGTAGAACATTTTCTCCTCCTCCATCCGTATGAAGGTCTGGGCCGGATGGAGTGCGTCTTCTATGGTTTTATTCGGGTGTTTCTCTATATCTTCCTTGAAAGAAGATTCGTACCACAGACCGTTCATGAGCGCTTTGATGGCTAAAGCTTGAGGGATTTGTCCGTATGCTGCGGCGGCGTTCTTAAATTTTTTTATGAAGTCGCGGAGCGGTTGGTCGCGCTCTTGCACTAGAGTGAACAGGTTGACCGTCCTCTTTGTGATGAACATGGAATAATGTTTGATGAAGGCGTGGGTCAGATCCATGAAGGATTTTATCGAGGCCGGAGGTAAGTTAGAGAACCACTTCAAAGCGTCCTTGTTGAGGTGTTTTACAAAAGTTTGGCAGTGGTTGGCTTCGCGTTCGAGGTCGGTCTCAAACTGTTGCCTCTTTATGGCGATTTTGAATCCGGTCAGCCATAGGTTGGGATCCTCCATCCCGTTGTAGTATGGGAGCTTTAGTTTGATCGCCTCGTCAAGTCGTACGTCTGTGATCCGCGGGGCGAATGGATTACGTTCGGCGTCGGAGAGAATGGCTGAGATCTCGGGTGCCGAGCTGGTAGCTTGATGAACTTGGGATCCAATCGCGTTGATTCGCTGGTGGAGTCTTGCGATCTTGGAATTTAGTTCGCCAGTGGGATCCTCATCGTCTGTCGTTGCGCCCTGATGTTGTTGTGCTCCGGTGTTTCAAAGATTAAGCGTCGACCGATCGGCTCTGATCTTGCGGTGGTGGCAGCTGCGAAGGCGCTGAGTTGCTCGTCGTACTTGGCTTGCTGGGCCTGGAGGGTGTCGAGTTTGGACACCAAGTCCTGCGTGAGTGGCTGCATGGCGGCCTGGATAGCTGCTGCGAGGTCAGCGTTCTGGAGGAGAGCTGGGGGTGCTCCCGTGGGTGGATTCGCGGTAGTCGAGTCGGTACGTTCGCTGAGAGAGGGTGTCTCGATGTGAGTGGTGGTGTCATCGTCGTTGCGGATGAGGTCGCTGTTGTCGATTGGGAGACTAATCGGTCTTGCTTGTTTTTTAAGAATTTATTCTCCTAGTCCCCACAGACGGCGCCAACTGTTGAACCAGAAATTCACCACTAGGGTTTGATTAACAGTTATGGGTTTTGGAGAATAAGAACTTTTTATTAATAGCAAGTAAGCGAAGCGATTACAAAGAAAGGTATACCGAGAGGTTATGCCGAAGTGAAAAGAAAGTTTGCGAAGTAAACTAGAAAGCGTTGGAGTCTCTGGTTTTAGCTCTGCTGCTCTCTAGAATGTATGAATTGTCCTTCCAGGCTTCGGGATCTTTGTATTTATAGGAATAGGAGGTCGGTTGCTCCGAACTCCTTTTTCTTTTGTCTTTTGTGAATATTTCCATATCTACGATATGGAAATATCTCTTATTCTCCGAAGAATATGGAAATTCTCCTTTATCCTTCGGGCTAATCCGATGTTTCCGGTCTTCGATGATTATCTTTTAAGAGTTTTCTTTTACTCCGAGCTAAGTCGGCGCGGTCTTCCTAGTTTTGATGAGCTTAGATTATTGTGAGAGAAGACCTTTTAGAAAATATGCTCATTTGCCCTCTAACACAAGAGTTCTAACAAATTGTACTCTTTTTGACATTGCTGTGTTTCTCAATAAATACTGCCCTAGCCTTGAGAAAGTTTCGTTCGATGTAAGCCTCTCTCTCTCTTAATTCTCACAAGGCCAAATCCATTAATACTTTGGTTTCTTATGTGCAGATAAATTATTTCACATTTGAACCTTATATCTTATGGGAGCTCTATCAGAAGCCAATGGTTCAGAATGGCAACTACCCTTTGAACACTATCAAGTATGTTGAGATCATGGGCTATAAAAACGGCTGGCATGAGCTTGACATAGTGGAGTTCTTCGTTAGGAATGCAAATTCTCTGGAGAAGTTGAAGCTGATAGAGCCAAGAAATCCAGAGGTCACATTGTTTGAACCAGAGTATGAAAGGATAACTAACATAAAAAGGTTATCTCCAAAGAACGATCTCATTGAATTTACCAAATCAGGTCGTGCCCAATCATAAACATGCCAGACTATAATAGCTCTTTTGATCATTTTATGTTTTTTCTTTTATAATTTGAACTCTTGTCGCTTTCGTTTTTTTTTCCCTCAGATTTGGACTTATGCAAAGTTCTTCTAGACTTTATAAATGTCAAAATGTTATCATGCTCCTAATTTAAGATCAATTGCTATTGGGTTAAGACCATGGAATGACTATATCATTATTATGATTATTTAAGTTATTGTAACTAGGTGATCTTAGAATTTTCTCCCACTTATTTCCAAAGAAAATCTTACATAAATGAATTGATTAGAAGAAACATGGAAAAAAATTTGGTGCTTAGAATTTTAGTTAATTCTTTTGAAAATCTGAAATAAAGAAGAAGAAAATATTTTACAGAAAATAAGATAACAATAAGGAAAAGAAAAACGATAAGTAAAAATAAAGCAATACTTCATATAAAAGTTTAAAGAGAGAGAAAATTGAGATTATATTGTATGTTTATATTTATATAGTCTAGGCTATACTATTTTTTGGGGATAATTGGCCAAATACCTTAGTTAAGATACCTGTTATTTTTTAAACAACATTTACTTATATGTAAAAAGACATATTTAAATAGAATTTAATTAAAAATCGAAAATATTAATATTTTGATTTTATTGAAGTATCTAATGAATTAATATTTAGATTTTTATAATTAGATATATTTCCCTTATAAAATATCTTATCAAATGAGTTTTTGCCATTTCTGAATTATGTAAGGTATTTAACATTACGATGTATTGGCATAATTAAAGATTTATATAGTTGTTTTGTCGGTAATATATGAGTGATTTTTGGTTCCCGAAAACAAAAATGAATGTTTTGACCCATAGAAAATGAACTTTCCTAAGATGATAGTGAAGAGGAAGATGGTTGAAGGATATGTAGAAGAAAATTTCGGTATCATTTATTTTTATTGAGAAAAGCTCTGCTCATTTACAAACCAGGGAAAAATGAAAGAATAGACTAGTTTTAGCTTCTACAACGTCAAACTAAATAGGTTCTGTCAAAGTTGGCACTTTAAACCACCAATGAAGAAGACCTTATAGACACGCAAGTTACACTTAATAACAATATCAAAGAGTTTGTGAGTTTAAAAGAATTTCAAATTGAACTCAGAGATAACATGAAACTTAGATTATCGGAAAAAAAAACTTATTATGAATTTTTATTAAGTTATAACTGAATATTGAGAAAGATTGTCTACATTCTTGAAAAAGGATCAAATCCTTTGTAGTTCAATTTACAAAGAATTAGATTTTTAGAATATTAAAAGAATTAGATCTTCTCTCAAAGTGGTGGATTATTGGATATTGGATGAATCACTTCTTCAGTGATTTGCACTTCTATTTATATGGAAGCTAGGTCGGTTGAGTTAGATCTCTTTTTCTTTTATGACTTAATATTTTTCTTTATCTAGGAAATTGTCTTTTCTAATGAGATGTTAGAGTTTAATTAATTAGTCAGACAGGATGATCTTGTTTTGGGCAGGACTTTAAGAGATGATGCTATGCCTATCACTAACAAACCCTCAAATTTGTGCAGGAAGGAGCTCAATAAAATTATCCTATTGCGAATAGCCTTGTCTACATGTCTAGAGAGTTGTGAGTGAGATGTCGAACTTTTGTGATGCCATCTTAAGCAAGATGGAATCAAGAAATGCAGACCTTGCATGAAGTAGATGATTCACAGTATCCACCCTATCTGGTGTTGAATAGGAGCCAAGAAGATTACCCGCTACAACCAACCATACTGTGTACGAGTAGGGGAATGCAAAAGTGATTGATCTTATTAAGAGTTCAAAGACTTGACCAATTACAAAGATGACTTGACCTAGAGGTTTTACCGAAGTGAATAATGAACTAGAAAGCTTGGAACTTTAGGTCTTGTTGTTCAGCTCTCTAGGGATTTCAGATTTATTCTTCAAGCGGTCCATGGTCCTTTATTTATAAGATTCGGAGATTCGCATCCAGTAAACTCCTTTTCCCTTATTCTTTAGGCGTATTTCCCATCTTTCAAATATGGAAAAATCTTTTTTCTTTGATTTAATGGAGATTTTCCATTATCCCCAAGTAGTTTTCTTTTATTCATCAGGTCGGCACGATTTTTCTTATCTTGATGGCCTTAGGGTTATTGCTAGAGAAGGTCTTTTAAGAAATGTGCTCATTTTCCCTATTAAATAACCCCCCCCCCCCCCCCCCCCCCCCCCCCCCCCCCCCATCGTCGAGGTAATTACAAATTCGGCAAACTTCATAAAGTGTGTATGGCTTAGTCTTGCAATAAATGGTAGTTCGTCAAGAGCATCCTCTTCAATTTTCATCTCGGCACGTCTTCAATTTTTCATGAAGCAGATCAAAATGCGGCGTTTCATTAAAACTTGTTTTAATGGGCTTGCCTTTTACACAAACCAGTTTCCATTAGGGTTTTCAGTAGGCAGGAAACCCAAAGGTCTTCAGACGGCAAGAATGTGAATCTTCACACGCATCTCCTAAATAAACCGTTGATATTTTTTCTTATTTTCCTCTGAAGTCTTTATCTCTACATCCTCCTCGTTTCAAGGTAAAACTCCTATCCTTCTATTTTTTATCGCTTAACTATTCTTGCTAAATTCTCTCTTTGTCTTCTGTCTGATTCTGGTATTTTATCTTTCCATCATTGCTTTAACTTCATCCGTCTCACACTCGAGTTCCTTTTACCGTGATTCCCTACTAGATTGGAAATCCTTTTCACCCCTTTTTCTACTTTCTTAACTCTTTCTTTCTAATCGCAATGAATACCGCCAATTCAAAAGGCAAAGGTAAAGCAGTAGATGATGATGATATTCCTATTGCCGAGCTTGCTAAGTGGCCAAGATCGAACTCCTTGGATAGAACTACGTCATCTTTAGCGAGACGTGATGAAATGGATTCTGGACTTACTGGGATCTCCCATCGGTTTCTGATGATTTTGTGGGTTACCGCGATTCATTCTCCTCGGATAATTCTGATATAGACTCCAAGATAGAGCTGTAAGGATCCGAGCTGTTGGCGCAAGTGAAGGGTTTACCTCAGAAGATAGAGATGCCAGCACAAAAAACTGGGGTAAAAGATATAAGGACCTGGATGATCGCTGATAGTCTTCAAGAGCTCTGGTGGTGATGTAATTTTTCTAAGGAGGTGGAAATCATTCTTCCTCATCCAGATGAGAGGGCGTCGCAACCTCGAACAGGATACTTCTGCGCGTTTGGGCTTGGCTTTCCAATCTCACCGCTCCTCTTCGCTATTGTGAATGGAGGAAGATTCCATTAGGACAGCTTTCCCATGCTGTAATTTATCATTTTAATTGTATGGTGGAGGTTGCCCGGGCAGTAAAGGTACCATTCAAAACTCCATCTTTAAGAGCGAGAAGATTGATAGCTTAGGAAAACCTCATCATTTCTTTATGACGATGAGGTTTGGTATCGTTGGTGGGGACTTCACGAGTAAATTCCACGACTGGGATATTTTCTACATTTTGTGAAAAGTAATGAATCGTCGATCGGTAATTATGACCTTGATCTCTTCACGGCTTGGAGGCTTAAGCCTAATAGTTAAATTTGCTTTCTTGATGGATGTGGTTTATCACTTGAAAATTCTAATTGCATAATTTTTCGTTTTTGCAGAGACAGTCAGTCTTGGAGCGGAATCCTTTTGGCTTCGATATTGATGTCTCCAAGCTCAGAAAATCCAGTCAGAGACTTTGGCCAGTGAAGGGGAAAAAAGATCCTTCGAAGAAAAGAGTGAGGGTTCCGAAGCCGAAGGTGGAGAAAGCCAAAACTCCAAGAGCAAAGCTAGTTTTTCAATTTCGTTTGAATGGCTAGTATTATTATTTTGGGATAATTTTTGAAATAATCATTTTGACAATTTTATTATTAAACATGACCTTTCCTAAAATGACTTATAAAAGATAAGAGAGATCCACTAGTTTATCTATAATCTGCTGTTAATCTGCCAGTAATTTGCAATTAGTCTAGCATTAGTCTGCCAATAGTCTACATTCAATTATTTGACCAAACAGTCTGCCACTAGTCTGCCAGTAGTCTGCATTCAGTATGCCCTTAGTATGCCATTAGTCTACAAATAACAATAGTTAGAAGGGTAGCCATAGTATTTATAAAAATCGTAAAATAGGATTATTTTCATAATTTTCCCTCAATGAGGTACTCATTTCACATTATTTTATCATTCTCGGTCATTTTAGAGCATTTCCTCTATTATTTTTATGCAAAATATGACCGCTTATCCTTGCTTTCTTTGTGTTTCAACTTCCAAGAAACCAGCTCAATTGGAGCCAAAGAAGATGAGTCTTAAAAGAAGGGATAGGTCTTCAACAGTGGAGATTATTATACCGGCGGGGTCTAAGAGACCAAATTTAAACCTTCCGCCAGAGCCTATTCCCATAGACTCCAACGAGGTCATAAAAGTCTCAGGGGACGATGAGGTGGAGAGGTATTAATCGTATTTATGATTTTTTTCTCTTATTCTTTGCTATTCTCTAACCTATATTTAATAGTTCGAACATGACCGATACACTGAATAGGGCCAGGCAGGCTGCTGCCAAAAAAGCTGAGGAAGCAAAGTGAGCTAAGGAAGCTGGTCAAGCCGGCACACATGCCGATGTAGAATAGACGATCATCAATGATTTTTTTGATATAAATTAGCGCTTTTGTGGTAGAACTTAGAAATGGAGAGTAAATTGAAGAAATGACACCTAAGGAACCGATAGATAGGAGCTCTTCCCGATGGAAGCGGCAATGGTAAGAGCTGGTAAGCATGGTAACTGTATCGGCTAAGGGGCCTAAATCTCTCAAATGATGCCGCAAACAATGTGGTTCATCCTCGTACTACTCCATCCTCCCAAGAGACATCTATTTCGAGTGACCCTGAGTCTAACGAGATGGCACCCACCACTTATCCCAAAAATGAGCCCGGAGGCGTTGCTCCAGATGGTTTTCCCGTGCTGAAATCGGAGAAGCGAGAGGACGGCAGCTACAACCCCAATCACTTTAACCTCCGGTGGGATGGTGATACCCAGTGATGTTTGTTGGCAATTTTTCCGTGAATCTGGTCTAGACATGCAAACCGAACCTGGGATGTGGTACTCTTCTGAAAGAGTTGGAGCATGCAGACTCTATTTAAGAAGCAGCTTAGGATATTTTGTAGATTCTTCTCCATCCAATTGTTACTTATGCAAACATATCCTGACAATCTTTCTCTTATCTTCAGGGGATGGGGACATACTCTTCGCTGATGGAGTCGTATGACCAAGCTTGAAAGGCTTTGGGGAGTTGAAAGCGGAGCTTAAGTTCTTCGAGCCAAGTGTCTCAGTCTTGAGACTGAAGTTCGCGATCTAAAGATCGAAGCTGCCGAATCATCTCAACTTTGAGACGAGGTGACCGTTCTCAAGGCGTGGGTTGTTGTTCTCGAAAAACACGGAGATGAAGATGCACCAAAGCGTTCGCAGAAATTTAGAGGCTTCGCAAGTGTCGTGATGAGGCAGCTCGATATGTGGCTGGCGATATTGTCTGAAACAGTGAACCATAAACGGTTTTAGTGAGAATGATGCATACGTCAGAGGCAGCCTCATCGGATGAACTACAGAGGCAGCCTCATCGGATGAACTACAATCCAGATGATGATGTGAAGAACCTTCCCTCACGTGCTTTTGTCTTTACTTCTTAATATTATTAACTTGCTGACTGAATCAACTGAATAAAGATGAATTCTTTTGTGTGTTGACTAACCAGTTAAATTTCCACGTCACCACTTGCGTTGAGTTTTCGTGCTATAGGGTCTATGTTGCTTTGATTTTTTCATAATCACTTTTTATTAGTGTAAAAAGTACAACACTATATATATATATATCATACAGTAATTAATTTAAGAAGTATTTATTTTCATATGAAAAGTAATATAAACTAATAATCTTTTTCTTTTTTATTTGTAATTAACATAAATATTGATTGTGTTCCAAAAGTTATGAATCGATTCTCAAGTCCAATCAGTACCTATAAGGTAAGGAGTGAGAGGTTTCAAGCAGATGAGAAAGGTAGATCTTAGCCGCTTATCCTTAACTTAACAAGATGGCTTGGAGCAAGCAGGAGCCAAAGAGGAATGGAGTTACTGGTTAAGAAAGCATTCCTAGATAGCAGCAAGGTTTCAAGTCTCAAATTTTATGAAGATTGCATCTATGGAAAATGAAAAGAAAGGGCTGCATATGTACCCAAATCAGGATTAAGCCATTCATAATTTTTTACAATTATTGGATGAATATGAGCTCGGAAGTCGAGCTCTCTTTTTTTGTTCTTTTTTTTAGATATTAACTATTCATGATTTCCGTGAAGATCCTAATGCGACTTCTTAGCATTTGTTGAGGTGGTTGCCGAAGTGAGTTGGATTTTCCATTCGCTGATAAAGCAGGATCGTATCATCTGTTGGTTCCCTTGAAGTGTAAAGATGCCGGAAGAGGTGGCAAACTTTATGTTTTGGTGGAAATTTGACACAATAGCTTTCATTTCATGAATCTAAATAATGCCGAAGATGGCCTTATAGATGGCAGGTTTGTCCATGACAGTGAATTTGACAATTTTGGTTATGCCGCCGAAGTAAACGGTCAACTTTATAGTTCCGATCTTGAAGAAAAATTCACAAGCAAACCTGGTAAGAGGTTTTGGTGCTGCCTAAATATCTTTATCGTGGATTTTCATCTTAGTTAACGTATCTTAAAAGATGATATTAACCGTACCGCCGGTGTCAATCAAGATTTTTGTTGTAGATTCCCACCTCACTTTCATAGTTGTGGAATTCGAACGACCAAAGGATCGTTGTGCGGAATGTGGAGGCTTCACATGTTGTTGTTTTTTTTCTTAATCATTTTTATTAGTGTAAAAATTATTACATTATATATATTTATATATCATACAATAATTAATTTTAGATGTATTTATTTTCATATGAAAAAGAATATAAACTAATCATCTTTATGGTTTTCTTCGTAATTAACACATTTTATTATATGGACAACTATTAGAATTTTTTTAGTTGTCTTTTTAATTATTTGATTTAATACATAGAAAACAAAATGTGATGTCTTGTTTCTACAAAAGGTAAAGCAAAAAAGAATATCCTGATTTTATTCTCAAAAGAAATTTCAATATAAAGTAAAAATTTATATGTTCTAAAACTACACAAAAAACTAAATTTAGTGTGTCATAAATCTAAACAAATCCTTAACTCCATTCTTAGAAACACATACACATACAGAAGCTTAACCACAAACACTATTGTGACAAACTCTGTTGTAAAGTATCATTATCCTCCTGAGAAAATGCCAGTCCTCACATAAAAAAATGAAATTTCCCAAAAATATGCCTGAAGATGTAGTAGAGCACATCCTGTCCACGTGTCTTCCCATCCAAGATGCTTTGAGAAGTTTTGCTGTGTCCAAAAGATTTAGGCACGCACATATTCGATCCCGATACCTTGATTTTAGCAAAATATACTCCAAGAGGCGCAGTCAATTAGCAGTTGTACGTATCATCGAAGGTATTTTTGAAAAACACAAAGGATCAGAGATCAACCAATTTGTTCTGATTCTTAATCATATCGGCAGAGAGGATAAGATCCTCAGGTGGATCAAAACATATGTGAGTAAAAATATTCAAGAACTGGAGTTAGATTTTTCCAAATCTAGGAAAGTTATAGAGATTCCAATCGACTTGTCGGCCATCCAGACGTAACAGTCTTGAAGCTAAAATGGTGTCAGTTTGAGATATCTGAGAACTCTCCCAAGGGTCTTAAGTTACTGAGAACGCTGGCGTTAATGAAGACCAAGGTGACAAAAAAGACGCTAGATGCAATCTTCAACAACTGCATCTACCTCGAGAGGCTTGAACTAATCAACTGTCCAATGTACAGGGTATTGAGAGTCAACGCTCAAAACAATATGAAGTTCAAGTTGTTGGTCGTGTATTCTATGCTGAATCTCTTGAAGATATTTTTGGATGCACCCACTCTTGAATGCTACAAGTATGATGGATATGTCAGGATGATTGACTTTTCAAGAGTGAATGTACTTGAAGAGGTAAAACTTCATTATAATCATAGTTGCAATCCACTTGCCATGGTGATTGCTAATATGGCAGCTTTTATGGGAGTTCATGTTCTCGCAACGACAAACATCTTTCTTGAGGTATTTTGATTGTTTTTCGTTTGGTTTTCATATATATAAAAGTATATCTTTTTGTGCGTTAATTATAATAGCTGGATACGGTGTTTATGGGGTCATTTTAAGATCATAGGCATGAGTTGAAATTTTAGAAAATGTTGATATTGGAGCATGCCACTTTCACATTATTTCCTATTGTTGGTCAGTCTCTCTTTTTCTCTAGAGTTGCTTTATTCGTTTGTCAAGTACTAACTAGCATGTTATCAGAGAATCTTACAGATTTCTCAAAAAATATGTGATATATATATATATATATATATGAAATTCACTTCAAGATAGTCCTAATTCTACACTCCCAACTTAACTTTATATACCTTAAGAAAATTGTGGAACCTAGTAACAGTTTAAAATTACAAAATTATTGCTATAATCTGTTTTCCCAAACACCTAGTAAAAGTCATGAAACCCTAACTATAGGTATTAGTGGAGACGGTGGTCGTTAGGTTATGGTCTCTTTTCTCTTTCTTTCTCAGGTTATACTCTGATTTTAACAACTAAGAAGTGGGGTTTTTTTATTTATATACACATCTATAGATATATGTTCTCTTCACTCCTTCTGAGTTAAGATGAAGTAGATCTTGGCTTCTCCTTGTCTACTGTTGGTATTTGCTAACTCCCATCATAGTCTGATGTTGTGTCTTCCCTTCTGGTGTAAAGTTGAAACACAAAAACGTGTTATTATCTCCAAGTGTAAAGAGGGAGGCTCTTTCAGTGGCATTATACTACATGTACACAAAGCTACGAGCTACCATTCAGACATACTAGATGAGTATCTAGTATCATAATATCATTCCAAATGGTGATGTTAGAGTTTGAACCTAGTCTCATCTGAAGTCCTTGTCTTAATAAATTTTGCTGTCAAATAAAATACTTTTCAAACCAAAAGATGGAGAATTAGGTTTTCGAGCTTATATAGGATGAATATTTAATAATTCCTTACTAGAAATTTCTTCCAACCAATTCGGAAATTGCAATATCTCTAAAAAATATTGCTTTATCGAAACTGTATTGAGTCTTTCTATAGAGCCAAAATCCAATCCACTTTTGTTTTCATGGTTAAAAGACTTCTCTCACATTATCTATCTAATGGAGACCGCATTTACCATCATAAACTCTCACATAGAATTTCTTTAGGTCGCACAAACTCTTTGAATATTCATCATATATACGACTATGCAACTTTCACATGTTTTGTTTTCTTTGCTTTATTTTGTTAATATCTTATCACTGTTTCTTTAAAGTGAGTTTTTGTGTTTCCTCTCTCATGTATATATAGGCTTTGACGAATAGCAACCCGGATCTCTGCTTTTGGAACTTACAGGAGTTTCAGATCTGTTTTCAGTCTCCAACAAATTGTACTCTTTTTGACACTGCTGCGTTTCTCAAAAAATACTGCCCTAGCCTTGAGAAAGTTTCAATCGATGTAAGTCTCTCTCTCTCTCACTCTCTCTCTCTCTCTCTCAAGGCTAAATCCATTAATACTTTGGTTTTTTATGTGCAGATAAATGATTTCACATTTGAACCTTATATCTTATGGGAACTCTATCAGAAGCCAATGGTTCAGAATGGCAACTACCCTTTGAACTCTATCAAGTATGTTGAGATCATGGCTATTAAAACGGCTGGCATGAGCTTGATATTGTGGAGTTCTTTGTTAGGAATGCAAATTCTCTGGAGAAGTCGAAGCTGATAGAGCCAAGAAACCCAGAGGTCACATTGTTTGAACCAGAGTATGAAAGCTTATCTCCAAAGAAAGATCTCATAGAATTTACCAAATCTGGTCCTGCCCACTCATAAACATGCCAGACTATAATAGCTCATTTGATCATTTTATGTTTTTTCTTTTATAATTTGAACTCTAGTTGCTTTCGGTTTTTTTTCCTCAGATTTGGACTTATGCAAAGTTCTTCTAGACTTTATAAATGTCAACATGTTATCATGCTCCTAATTTAAGATCAATTGCTATTGGGTTATGACCATGGAATGACTATATCATTATTATTATTTAAGTTATTGTAACTAGGTGATCATAGAATTTTCTGCCACTTATTTCGAACGAGAATCTTACATAAATGAATTTGATTAGAAGAAACATGGAAAAAAATTTGGAGCTTAGAATTTTAGTTAATTCTTTTGAAAATCTGAAATAAAGAAAGAGAAAATATTTTACAGAAAATAAGTTAACAAGAATGAAAAGAAAACGATAAGTAAAAATAAAGCAATACTTCAAATAAAAATAAAAAAAGAGAGAAAATTGAGATTATACTGTATGTTTATATTTATATAGTTAAGCAAAAATAGGCTATACCATTTTTTGGGGATAATTGGCCAAAAACCTTAGTTAAGATTTAAAATTTTGAAAAGACACATGTTATTTTTTAAATAACATTATATGTAAAAAGACATATTTGATTAGATTTTAATTAAAAATCGAAAATATTAATATTTCCAAAGAAAGAATCACTAACATAAAAAGCTTATCTCCAAAGAAAGATGTCATAGAATTTACCAAATCAGTTCGTGCCCAATCATAAACATGCCAGACTATAATAGCTCTTTTGATCATTTTATGTTTTTTCTTTTATAATTTGAACTCTAGTTGCTTCGGTTTTTTTTCTTCAGATTTGGACTTATGCAAAGTTCTTCTAGACTTTATAAATGTCAACATGTTATCATGCTCCTAATTTAAGATCAATTTCTATTGGGTTATGACCATGGAATGACTATATCATTATTATTATTAAGTTATTGTATCTAGGTGATCATAGAATTTTCTCCGACCTAATTCCAACAAAAATCTTACATAAATGAATCTGATTAGAAGAAATATGGAAAAAAAAATTGGTGCTTAGAATTTTAGTTAATTTTTTTGAAAATCTGAAATAAAGAAAGAGAAAATATTTTACAGAAAATAAGTTAAAAAGAAGGAAAAGAAAACGATAAATAAAAATAAAGCAATACTTCAAATAAAAATAAAAAGAGAGAGAAAATTTAAATTATACTGTATGTTTATATTTATATAGTTAAGCAAAAATAGGCTATACGATTTTTTGGGGATAATTGGCCAAATACCTTAGTTAAGATTTGAAATTTTTACACATGTTATTTTTTAAACAACATTATATGTAAAAAGACATATTTGATTAGATTTTAATTAAAAATCGAAAATATTAATATTTTGATTTTATTGAAGGATCTAATGATGAATTAATATTTAAAATTTTATAATTAGATATATTTCCCTTACAAAATATCAAATCAGATGAGCTTTTGCCATTTCTGAATTATATAAGGTACTTAACATTACGATGTATTGGCATAATTAAAGATTTAGATAGTGTTTTTCAACGTTGTTTTGTAGATAATATATGAGTGATTGTTGGTTCCCGAAAACAAAAATGAATGTTTTGACCCATAGAAAATGAACTTTCCTAAGATGATAGTGAAGAGGAAGATGGTTGAAGGATATGTAGAAGAAAATTTCTGTATCGTTTATTTTTATTGAGAAAAACTTTGTTCATTTACAAACGAGGGAAAAATGGAAAAACAAATGAAAGAATAGACTAGTTTTAGCTTCTACAACGTCAAACTAAATAGGTTCTGTCAAAGTTGGCACTTTAAACCACCAATGAAGAAGACCTTATAAACATGCAAGTTACACTTAATAACAATAACAAAGAGTTTGTGAGTTTAAAAGAATTTTAAATCGAACTCGGAGATAACATGTATCTTAGATTATCAGAAAAAAAATTAATATGAATTTTTATTAAGTTATAACTGAATATTGAGAAAGATTGTCTACATATTTTTGAAAAATGATCAAATTCTTTGTAGTTCAATTTATGATACAAGATTTTTTAGGACTTGATTTAATTACCCAAATTTATACTAATCAATTGTAGTATAGTATAGGGTTTTTATCAATCCAAAAGGAGAGAATGAAACAGCAGGATTATAGTAGATTTCCTAATTCAAACAGATATAAAAGGAGTTTTAGAATATCTAGCAACCTAAAAGATCAACCAGAAATGAAGCAAACACAAAACTAAGGGTAACAAGCAAGCAAAACAACCAAAATAAAGGCAAAAGAGGGCAGATCCGAATTCAAGCTAAAAACAGAAAAAAGATGGGACTTGAGATGAGATTATTGGTGTTAGGGAACTCTTGACTCAACCTATGATGCTTACAAACTCACACAATGCTATTCATTATGCATATGATTCATTTATATGATTAATCCAATCTCTTTGCTAATTACCAAGTCAAGAACTAATTCTCATTAGTGAAATGATAAAGAGCAAGCACTGAGACAAATCTATCAACCCTATTGTCAAATCACTCCCTAGACAGTCAATCTCTTAAGCTAGGATAAGCAATTCTCTTGCAAAGCAGTTCAGACATTTCATCAAACACTTGGTAGGCATAAAATGAGCCTAAGATCTTAATCAACTTAGCTAGGGCTAATCAAGCATTAAACACAGCAATCAAGAAAGGAAATGAAAGAATTAACACTAAGCAATCATAGATAGAACTTCAAATTCCCTAAACCTAACTCATCTCAAATCCCTAAAAGGACTACTCACTAAGCAACATTAAAACCATCAATCCAAAGAGAGAAGGATGACTAATCATGATTAGAAAGCTTAAACAAGATGAAAGATGCAAACTTTAATTAAAATCAAGCAAAGATTCAAATTACAAAACCCAAGGGTCTAAACAAGGAAGAAAGAACTACTGGATAAAAGCTTGTTCTACGAAATTAGGAATTTTTGTATTTATAGGAGTCTAAGCGAAAATGGCAAAATTATAAATAAATGGTCTTCAGTATGGGTTTACATCGGTCAACAACAACAGTCAGGGTTGATCGATGTAAATCACATCGGTCTGGGCAGTGATCGATGCTGGTGACCGAAATTCATCCGCTGGGTTTATGTCGATCACTTCTGATCGATGCTGGTGACCGAAAATCTGGTATCGGTCACCCCTTGACCGATGTTCACCGTGCTCTGACCGAAAACCTTTGCAGAGATTGTCTGCTTTGATCCTTCTTGCTCCCTTTGATCCAGCTGGTATCCTGAATCATCCCCAAAGCTCCACCAAGCTCCTTTTAGCTCCAAGAGCACCTAAAAACATCCAAAATGCAAGGAAAATGCAAACTATACCCTAAATGCAACCTAAGTCTAAAAGAAGAAGAAAATGGGGCAAAAACTAAGGGAAAACATGCAAAAGAGAACCAAAACATGTACTGAATGCAGTCCTAAATGGTGTAAATACAAGGGATATCAACACCCCCACACTTGCCTTTTGCTTGTCCTCAAGCAACTAAGAACAAATGGGAGAGTGAGGTTTGAAGGTGGGCATTCAGAATCCAAAAGTGCAAAGGTAAAAGAGATAGTATCAATGCTTAAGTGCCTAGTTGTAGGATGCAAACATAATCAGCTATACTTTAAAGAACCTAGCTATGCTCATCATGTTTCAAAATGGTCTCAAATCTCAACTTAGGGAAATGCTCAAATCAACCAACTCTTTAACATTCAATTAAGATCACAACATGAATCATGCTTATGCAAATCATGTGAAGACATTTGGTTGAAATGGTAAGGTTATGAGATAAAAATGATCTCATTTTAGCAAAAGGTTATTAAACATAAGGGATCACTCAGTGAAAAAGATTTCATCTTAGGCAAAATGCTAAAGGTAAAAGCACACTTATGCATGCAAATCAAAGCTCCCTTCTACCCAAAGATGAATCCTAAGTACTTGTAAACCCAAAAGTGAACCCCTAAGTCTACCATTTCCTAAACTCTACCCTTCACCCTTCTTCATTGCTGGGGAAACTTCTTCTTTTCGCTTGTGTGGTTGTTTCTTTTTGGTTGGGACTTGCTCTTCTTTGTTGAATTGGCACCTTCATCACCTTTGGTGGATTGCTCTTGGCCTGATTTTTCTTCTTTGGACCCTTTCTGAGCTTTGTTGCTGGCGCCTTTCATCTTTGTACTTAGAGCTTTTTCTTCCCTTTACTTAACCACAATTCTAGACTGTTTCCCCTTTTCTACCATTTCAAATCTTTTCCCTTTCTTTCAAAGCATATAAACATGAAGTTCAAACCACTTATACTACCCTTTTTAACCCAAAACTCCTATCCTAGAATCAAGCTCAAGATGCAAGCTGATATCTACAAGAGAGCTAATCATTGCCAGCCTTATTCCTAATACTTTTTGCCAAGACAAAATCGCAAATGCAATGCAAAGGCCTCACAGCTCTCATAATAGTGTTTAGGCTCAAAATGAGGTTTTGGTTAAGGGTGTGGATTAACTGTCCCATAAGTATGAGGATCAGCTACTTGGATCAACAAGAGTGGTAGAAAAGAGAAAGATGATCCAAATATGTATATGGTAGCCATGAATTCACTTTTCAATGCATAAGACATGATAATTGAAAGTCCAAATTAAAGTTCAAGTTGATAGAGTTGATTTTCAGAGAACAAATGCTTTCAGAATGAGATGAGAAGACAAAATCTAGCAATCTAAGCATGGTTCAGCCTTAACTTCTAGCAATCATATGATGCATTAAACAACGGACCACTTAAACACTAAAATCATCTCTAAACACTAAGCACTTTACAAGGAAAATTCATCATAGTGCCCTATGCAAATGCAATGCAACCTATATGTCAACACTGGACTCAATCCTAGAAGAATGAAATGCAACTACATGCTTTCTTTTTGGTTTGCAAAAATGCAAAATTTTTCAATTTTTTTTGATTTTTTTTTTGTTTTTCTGTGCCTTACATGAATGCATGATATGCATGAGACTCAAAGTGAAAGAAAAGAAAAACTAAGAAAACAAAACACAAAGTCAAACCCAAATCTCTCTCTCTCTCTCCCCCCCCCCCCCCCCCCCCCCCCCCCCCCCCCCCCCCCACTTAAATTACACAGTCTCCATTGTAATGAAAGCAATAAGAGAGATAAGCACAAGATATAATGCAAAACTAAAAAGATGCAATGGTATAAACAGTGGAAAGGATGTGGTACTTGGTTAATAGTAGGATTGGTGGGAGGAGTGGTGAGAAGATCCCTCTTGTGTGTCTCCATGACTGTCAATTCGCTCTTCAACTACTGATCCCTCTTGGTAGAGTTGGCTCTCATCAGGGCAAAAGCTCAAGTTACTCCTGATATTGATGCTTGTTTGGTGTGGGTTTGGGAGGAGAAACCGTGTTGGTGTTTGGAGATTCTTGAAGAAGGTGTAGATGTGCTGGCTGCTGATGCCTCTTTCAAGGAAATACCTTCTTCTTAGGTAGTCCAAATCTATCCACAGCGGTTTTAAGGCACTATTAGCATGCTCCTCTAGGTTCACTCCACATGCTATTAGGATCGCTGTCACAACGCCTCCGATGCAGATATTTGGGTTACTCTCAGTCAAAACCCAGTGTTTGTAGGAGAAGAGGTGCTCTATCAACATAGCGGTGTAGCAAGGATAATTGGTGGGCGGCCTGAGAGGTGTTCCATTGGTGCTGTAAATCACTAGTGGCTGCATGGCATTGTACATAAAGTCTTCCTCCTTATCTGTGAGGATATCTGCATCGTCCCTCGCAAAGAATGTGTTTGCTAGAGCCATGTGGGTATACCTCACTGCTGGATGCTTCAAATGTTGGTTCATCAAGGTTTCTGCAGTGGATTTTCCAGCCCCCAATACCTCCCATAGCATCTTGTGTTACCTTTGGCTGATCTTGAAATGTCTCCTCCATTCAGTATATCTGTATGTATCTAGGGCCAGTGCAAGCTTGAAGAAGGTTGTTGTAAAAGTTCGACCGCCAATTTGAAATGATATCCAGCCGGTCCCATTCACCAGCTTACTGTCATCATAGTGCACCACCTTCAGAGTGGAGAAGAATTGATAGGTGAGGTCCTTGTAGGATGGAAGTGCTCTTGCCATAAAGTCAGTGAGCCCCATGCCCTCAAAGATTGTTTTGCAGTCCAAGTTTATCCCAAGCGCTTGCATAGTGGAGGCGGAAGGATATCTTGTGGGCTGGAAATTACATTGGTTGAATCTTTCCATGATCTGCTCAGCACTTGGGGCATTGTGAGAGACTTCCGCTACAATTGTGCCTTTTTCCTTTAATGAGGCAACCTCTCCTGCAACTGGTCTTGTTACAGCATCTCTTGAGGACTGCCCTCCAGCAATGCCTTTGCCCTTGGTTCTTGTAGCTCTTGGGGAAAGAGGTGCTTCCTCTTGTTATGCTTTCTTTTTGCTTGCAGTTGAGCTGCTCCTTCTTCTCATTGTACCTGAAAGGACAAGGCTCAAAGGAGTTTCTGAGTACTTACAATAAAGAGAAAGAGAGCTTTGAAAATTTCGAGCTCAAGCAATGAGAGATGAAAATTTACGATCAAGTTTAACCGATGTGAATGACCGAAATGTGTCTCCCTTTCAAACTTCCTTCCATATCGATCACAAGTGATCGATATGTTGACTGGTGTAAACTGGCTCCACTGACATCGATCAAACATGACCAATATTCATAACCGAAAAGTGTGTATTGGTCTTGTCATGATCGATACAGTTGATCGATGTCAGCCAGAAAACACCTGTTCTTTGTCCCCTTCAGACTTTCTCAACCCCCAATTCGAACTCCTGATTCTATACACTATAACAGAGCATAAAAGATAAATTAGAAAGCATAATATATACAAAAGGATACCATGAGACTACCTCCCAAGTGTGCTTGTTTAAAGTCCCTAGCTTGACTTCTCTTGGTTGATCACTCTGATGGAGGTTCTTTAAGACTGATGTCTACCTCATCTACAAGAGACTCACTTGCCATGTATGGCTTCAACCTGTTCCCATTTACTGTAAAGGCTTCCCCATTCTTGCTAAACAAAGTAATAGCTCCATATGGCAACACTTTCTTGATCTTGAATGGCCCTGACCATCTTGACTTCAGCTTTCCAGGAAATAACTTTAACCTTGAGTTAAACAACAGCACCTGATCTCCTGCCTTGAAGTCTTTGTGTTTGATCCTCTTGTCATGGAAAGCTTTTGTCCTTTCTTTATAGATCATAGAACTCTCAAAAGCTTCAAGACGGTTTTCCTCTAGTTCATGCAAGTTTATGAGCCTCTTTTCTTGAGCTGTTTTGATGTCAAAATTTAGCAAATTGGTTGCCCACAAAGCCTTATACTCTAGCTCAACAGGTAGATGGCAGGACTTCCCATAAAGGAGTGAGAAATGAGTTCTGCCAATGGGTGTCTTGAAGACTGTCATGTAAGCCCACAAAGCATCATCAAGCTTATTAGACCAATCTTTTCTTGTAACACTAACTGTTTTCTCCAAGATGGCCTTGATCTCTCTGTTAGACACCTCCACTTGGCCGCTTGTTTGGGGATGGTAAGGAGTGGCAACTTTGTGCTTGACACCATTCTTCTTGAGCAAACTCTCAAAGACCTTGTTGATGAAATGGCTTCCACCATCGCTGATCACACACCTTGAAACACCAAACCTTGGGAAGATAATTGTCTTGAAGAGCTTAAGCACAACTCTAGCATCATTTGTTGGACAAGCAATGACTTCAAGCAAGAAGGAATTGTCCCCCCTTTCTTAGGACAAGCAATGACTTCAAGCAATGACTTCAAGCAAGAAGCAACTCTGTCTGCTTGTCTTCAAAATTAGACAAGCAGACAGCAAAGGAGGATCCCTAGACAGTAAAGTCATCCATGAATACCTCCACCATCTCTTCAAGCAAGTCAGAAAAGAAAGAAGGCATACACCTTTAAAATGTAGCAGGGGCATTACATAAACCAAAAGGTATTCTCCTATAAGCAAAAGTTCCATATGGGCAAGTAAAAGTAGTTTTCTCTTGATCATTAGGATGGATAGGGATCTGAAAGAACCCACTATAACCATCTAAAAAGCAGCAATACTTATGATTTTCTAGTCTCTCTAACATTTGGTCTATAAATGGCAAAGGGAAGTGATCTTTTCTAGAAGCAGAATTAAGTTTTCTGTAATCTATGCACATCCTATGACCAGTAATTGTTGTAGTTGGTATTAGCTCATCATTTTCATTTTTAACAACAGTGATCC